>CM068958.1:86677602-86715645 GCA_035128595.1 Eptatretus atami | reverse complement strand
AAAAGAAGCCAAATGGCTGCTGAATTACGTGACCGATGACGTCATCAAAATTTTTTTGACAATTTTATGCCTAGATGACCCTCAAAAATTTTCATACTGATTGGATGTAGCGTTCTACATATGCAATTATGACATCATAATGAAGGCACCTGTGACATCATTAAAAAAATCACTCATTCCCCATGTGGAGTACTTGCTATGTGCCAAGTTTCAATTTTTCCCTTGGTGTGTTTTCAGAGATACAGAGGTCCAAAGTTTTTGTTTTTTCAATATGGCTGCCATACTTATCATTAAAACATTCTACATGAGTAGTCACGCCAATGGTGAAATGTTCGTCTCGATCTGACAAGTGGTTGCGGAGAAAAACACGAAAGTTCTGTGTGGACAAACAAACAGACAGAGAAACACAGAAACAGACAAACAACCAGACCCAAATGCAATGCCCTCTCCTTCGGCGAGGGTAACTAGAGCGGCACTCGGTAGAGCGCATACCTCCACCACGCTGAACAGTTTACATTTTGTATCTCACTGATGGGCCGGATCTGGATCCGGACCTGAACCAAAATAGAATCAGCTTGTTATTGTCATCTAACCAACTCATCCACATAGTTTTGTCATAACTCGTCCACAACTTTTTGAGATATTGTGCTATGTTGTATGTTGTTTTGGTCCTGCCACTAAATGGTGAAGAATTTCTTTTAAAAAACTTTTAAAATTCTTGGATCTGCATCTGGATACAGATCTTCAACAAAATCAAATCGATTTGGCCTTGTCACACACCCAACCTGTTCACCAAATTTCGTTTGAATCCGTCCATAACTTTTTGAGATATCCTGCTCACAGACAGATAATTGCTGGGTGTAGTGGCATGCACCTGTAATCCGGCTACTCGGATGCTGGGGTTTATGCCATGCTAATAGATGGCACAAAGCAGCCCGGCTGATAGTGACACCCAATCCTGATTGTCTGTTCAGGCCAGATCAGATCTGTGACTTTCTACAGGTGTGATGTAAAACCCGTACTAACCTGTTCATAGTCGAGTATCGGCAACTAAACTGGCTCCCCCCACCAGGTCACCCTGGTGCGGAGGGTGTATGGACATGGACACCCACCAGGATTAAATACAAAACCTGCCAAAGGGCTGAGGAGCTCCTTGTGAGCCAACGACCATCCATGTCTGGTGCCAACTGCGTTCTGCAGACATCCTCCTGCAGTTGGTTACCTTCCCTCGGAGGTTGGTGGCAGGATTTGCACTCCGGCCACCAGAAACACTTCACTCTGCAAAACACACTTCAGTGTGTGTCGGGGTGGTGCTGAGGGGTCGTCCACCAGACGGCGGTCTCCTCTGTTTAACCTGAGGCGGTCCCTTTGGGCGAGTGCCTGGAATGTGCTATCCCTAAGAGATAGGGGTGGGGTAGGAATCTACCGAGGGAGTGGCCAGACAGAGGCCCCTGGAGTAACAGCGGAAAGTCGACGCAGCGACGTGCTGTAAAAGCGCATGCTCCCAATGTATGTATGTATGACAGAGAAACAGACAGGAGTGAAAACAACCTCCCTCCATCTTCGGTGGTGGAGGTAATCAGGAAATCAAACATCATGACTTTCAAAGGGAAACTAGAACCAACCTTAATTACCACTGTATTTTGTTTTTATATTTTCCCTTTGTACTCACCATAGTTGTGTAAATGTTTTACTAAAATATTTGAGAAAATGATGAGTGGAAGAAATCTTGATGACTGCCATGACCACTGGGAGGACTTGCATACGTGACATACAGTGTCAGGAACCTCTTTTAAAAGTCAGTGAGTGGCTAGTTGTGTTTTGATGAGGATTTTCTTTTGATGAGAAAGTTCGGTCACTTTTCCCACTGAGCCACACTAACGTTTATTCACAAGTCGGCCCAATTCTTATGCTGGTGTATTACCTTTTCAGTTGGTGGTGCTTCCTTATCAATCCCTGCTGCACGGCCCAACGCGTCGTGCTGCGCGTTTGTCCCTGAGGGGGCAAGTCGTTATTGTGGATGAAGCACACAATCTGATGGACACAATCATGGCCATACACAGCTCGGAGATCAATGGGGCACAGGTTTGTATGAAGAACCATTCTTATTTTGTGCCATACCATGCTTGTAGTGGTGATTAATTATGATGTCCTTGTAGTCATTTGGTCATGTCATGTACATGCAAGGGTTTGAAACCAGTGATCTTCCACAACTTCTTATTTTCCTGTTCATTCCATCCTTTACTTATTGTGTCCAAGAAGTAACCCGTTTCCCCTACTATCAGTTCATACCTTCCATCACCTTCCTCTTCCATGAGCCTTGATCTTGTAGAGAAAAAAAATTAACTCACGAGACATCACAGGCAAAGTGATTAGTTTGCTTACTAACCTTTATCTGATATATTGTCAACTATGTGGCACTGTCAATCTTTTTCTAACTTTACGTTTACCTGTATTTATCATTTTTCCTTCATTCTAGGACCTTTCACATCTCTTTTTTTTATTTCCTTAGCCCCAGGAAATCTGTGAAGTTAAGAATCACTTCACCCACCCAATTACCCAGGGTCAAGTTTCTTTTCACACCTCATTTTTGAAAAGTGGGATAGCACCGCAATTTGCTGGGGTTAATGTAGCCCTGCTCATGTAGGGTTAGTACTGCAATTGTGGTGCAATTTCCAGAAATCATCTGAGAGTTGGGGCTAAGCTCTGAGGTGTGAAACGACAGTTTCCTTATCCCCAGGTTCGACACTGAAGCAGAACAGCAATATATACTTCGCCGTCGACAGTCGTGCACTGACCAATCGCAAAGTAGCGCTCCTATGATGTCATAAATATTCATTTAGGTTGTGCATTCTTGCTCTAATGAAAAAAAACAGCTGACAAGATAAGACCAACTGATGACTAGTGTTGTCCTAACGACAAGACTGTCGACACGCCAACACCAATTAGTTGAGATGTCATCCTGGACTCGACGTTTGTTGCCAAACGCCAAAGTGTGATGCTGACAGCTGCCCATAGTTAAGTATTCATCTTCTTGATTGATGGCCTCAGCTGATGGCACAGAAATGGGAAGGTGGTACAAGTCGTATGGAAATTGCGCACACAGTGGTCCAGACGTTTCTGTCAATCGGCGCTGTTTGCATGCGCATTGCTGTTGACACAATCTTCCTCATTAGGCACAAGTTGTACAATCTCTCATAGCTCAAATTATCATCAAACTGATAATGACACCTCCGTATCATTCTCTTTGTGCATTCTAGTCCATATCTTCGATGTCTTTACCTCGCCTTTCACCGCAAAAGTTAAAATGTGGCAAAACAAACAGCAAGCGATACATCAATGGAAGGTGCCATGTTGGGATCAGTGACCCTTGACCTACATGTATTCAATTCTTATTGCGCAAGTGCGTTGTATGTTGAATAAATCATGCATATTCATGATAATAGACTTGATCAGGGTTAGCGTTCATGAGGCGTGAAAAGAAAACCAGGGGTTAAGCATTTACCTGGAGTTAAGAAATGGGGTTTGAAACCAGGTCGGCTAAGAAAGCACGGGGTTAAGGTTTGAGGTGTGAAAGTCCCTTTAATTAAATGGAGTTTGAGGTGTGGGATTTATTTCATTTCACTACTTCACCCCCTCCCCCACCCCCCCACATCCCCAATTTTATTTTTTCCTTTGGGCCATAACTCAGACTTTTAAAAAATAATCTTTTTTTGCATGTGTTTTCATTTCTGAAAAGCATGGTCGTGGTTGTGGTGGTTGTAATATGCTGAATATATATTGTTGTAAGTGTGAATGAGGCTCTTAGGTCCTAAACTTGTTTTTGGGAAGCTGTTAAATCATTTCCATTACCTGTTCTATGACATATTTAAATATATAAGGAAATACCACCCGTCGCATCGCTGACGGGAATACTAAAGTTGGGGAGGGGGGGGGGGAAGAGGGGGGGGGGGAGAGAGAGACAGAGAACTGAGACTTTTGAAATCTTTTTATTTCAAAAAGTATAAAAGAAACAAGTAATGAACAATTTCAATCAATGTATATGAACAATTAAGAAACAGGAATACATGAGAGCTAATTAATGCAGCAAAGATAATTAATCTCCTTCCAACCTGCACAAGACTTCAACTTTGCACCATTTCTGAATGAAATCATTAACGTGAGACTTCTCTCGGTAAAAATGAAATTACATTTTAAGATGGGCGCATACAGAGCCTTTAAAGGCGAGCAAGGCCAATTAGTTGAAACTGCAATCTTCTAAATTAACACCCAAAATAATTATCTTTCGAGTAATGTATATCGAGAGCTTTGCTTCAGCGAGCAGGAAATTTGCAATTTAAGATCCGACATTCTTGCAAGATACAGGCATACAGTACACAAAATAATGGAAAGAAAAACACAACCAAATTCCTGGAAAATACATTTCAAGAGTTGGAAAAAGCGGAACCAGCCTTTGGCATCCAATATGAACGTGGAAAATGTCCTTGGAGCGATGGCAAAAAGGACATTCATCAGCTGATGCAAGGTTCAGTCTTTTACAAAAACATGTTTGAAGGTAAGGAGTAGTGTGCGGGCCTCCACTGTATGTCTCCAGCACGTTGAGTCACAGGTGACGTATACGTGGAGGATCAGACAGGAGATGATGGAACCCCTGCAGGCAGAAGTTCTTTCCAGTGGGTGGTCAGTGTGCTTTCGGGGTTGGCAGAAATAACAGCATTAACACATTGCACATCCAGAGCAGTCTTTGTACAGGTTTGTAAAGGCTTTGTGGAGGGAGTGCTAGAAAAACAAAAGTCAGGGAAGTCAGGGTGTGTTGTACTTGCATCTTGAGCACCATGCAATAGAGGCCACAATAAATTAAAATAATTGAAAACTTTAACAATTGAACGTAGAAGATGTCCAATTAAACGAGCTAACTTAAGATGGCAGACTTCCAAAATCTGGTTTGGGGCCTGCCATCCAGAATAAGTATGATGAACAAAGTCCCTTACAAGAAAGAAACCAGATTCAATGAAGGATTGAATTAGGGACCTACTTTGGTAGTCATGATGGAATAGGCTGTTGTAAAAGACATAAGATGACAAAATTTATACGAGTCCTTGTTTATAGGTATAGATAGGTTTTTGGAAAAGAACTCTTCAAAAACTTTTCTCCACCCGAAAAATTCCTCGGCTGCATTTCTAACTAGAACAGCAGTTGGTAGAGCTCATGGTCTCACCTCGCACGCTCATTCTGAACAAAAATACCATCGTTAACTGAACATGCTACTATTATGGTGCACTGCTATTATGGCCCATTTACTGGTATCATCCATGCACCCTGTTATGTCACATACATTGCCATTATCCATAGCTTTATTGATTATTAGGATATTTAACAACCACTTTTATGCACATGATGGCTAAGTTGTGTCAATGAAGATGAATATGAAAAATATTTTAAACTATATTCCTTATGGCTGGTTAATCATAATGTATGAAGTTTCAAATCGATCTGTTAAGCGGTTTTGGAGAAGATTTTTTTTTTAATGTTTTTATTTTCAATCCAATATGGTCAGCACACCACGTCTCAATGACATCTTCATTTTAATTCTTCACTTGCTTCGGGTCGTACATCAGATGTATGAATTTTCACAGTTTTGGATAAGGATTTAAATTCAACCAGTTATGGCTGGAATACCACTTGCATCTTGAGCACCATGCAATAGAGGCCAATAGAGGCCACAATGATGTCATCATTAACACCATACAGTGCCTATAGAAAATGTACACCCCCTTTCAAATTTTCACTTTTTGTTGCCTCATAGCTTGGAATTAAATTGCATTAAAATCAGACTTTTTCCACCTTTATTTACACATCATCACCCACAACTTCCAAGTGAAAAACAAATTCTAGAAACTTCAGAAAATTAATTAAAAATACAAAACTACAACATCTCGGTTGGATAAGTGCCAACCCCCCTTATAATAGCAATTGTAAATTAGCTCGGGTGTAACCAATCACCTTCAAAACCACACACCAAGTTAATTGGCTTCCACCTGTGTTAAATAGTAGTTATTCTGATTATTTCAGAATAAAATCAGCTGTTCCTCTAGGTTTCCTCTGCTGGGTAGTGCATTTTACAGCAGAGACTCACCATGAGCACCAAGGAGCTTTCAAAAGACATCTGGGATAAAGTTGTGGAAAGGCACAGATCAGGGGATGGGTATAAAAATATTTCAAAGGCCTTGAATATCCCTTGGAGCACAGTCAAGACAATTATTTAAAAAGTGGAAGGCGTATGGTACCACCAAGACCCTGCCTACATCAGACAGTCCCTCCAAACTGGATGACCAATCAAGGAGGAGACTGAACAGTGAGGCCACCAAGAGGCCAATGGCAACTTTGAAAGAGCTACATACCTTTATGGCAAAGACTGGTCACTGTGTGCATGTGACAACCATATCCAAAGCACTCCACAAGTCTTGCTTGTACGGTATGGTGGCAAGAAGGAAGCTATTGCTCAAAAAAGCTCATCTTCAGTCCCGTTTGAGGTATGTATAAACCACTCCGGAGATTCTGAAGCCATGTAGCAAAAAGTTTTGTGATGTGATGAAACCAAGATGGAACGTTTTGGCCTAAATGCAAAACATTATGTTTGGCGCAAACCCAATACAGCACATCACCCAAAAAACACCATCCCTACTGTGAAGCATGGTGGTGGTCGCATCGGGTTATGGGGATGTTTCTCATTAGCGGGGACTGAGGCACTTATCAGGATAGAAGGGAAAATGAATGGAGCAAAATACAGAAAAATCCTAGAGGAAAACCTGCTGCCCTCTGCAATAAAGCTGAAATTGGGACGGAAGTTCACCTTTCAGCATGATAACGACCCGAAGCACATAGCCAAATTACACTGGAGTGGCAAAGGAATAAAAAGATAAATGTCCTTGAGTGGCCCAGTCAGAGCCCCGACCGAAATCCAATCGAAAATCTGTGGCATGACTTGAAGATTGCTGTCCATAAACACTCCCCATGCAACTTGACTGAGCTTGAACAGTTTTGTACAGAACAATGGGAAGATATTGCCCAAGCAAGGTGTGCAAAGTTGGTAGAGACCTATCCCAACATACTCACAGCTGTAATTGCTGTCAAAGAAAGGTGCTTCCACCAAGTATTAACTCAGGGGGGTGGACACTTATCCAACCAAGATATTCTCGTTTTGTATTTTTAATTAATTTTCTGAAATTTGTAGAATTTGTTTTTCACTTGGAAGTTGTGGGTTTCGATATGTAAATAAAGGTGGAAAAAGTCTGATTTTAATGCAATTTAGTTCCAGGCTATAAGGAAACAAATGGTGAAAATTTGAAAGGGGGTGTAGACTTCCTATCGGCACTGTATATATGTAGTTCTGTATGAATCACCAAGTGGCTTAAGCACTCCAGCAAGAGTTCCAATGGAGTGGTTGATAAAGAACAGCTGGCTTGGCAAGCGAATGCAAGCTGATTGGTAATGCAACACGTCCCTGATAAAGGGCTTGACACGCTTGTAAAGTTTGCTGAAAGGCAGAAAGCTTACAGCACCCAGGAAGTGATGCAGCAGAACCTCATACAAGAACATTTCATGAGGAAGAGGCATGAACCAATGCAGCAGTCTGACATAAGGCAATGGTTCAAGAAAGCCTCGAGTTCGACAAGATGATGAGCCTTATGAGTCTGAGAAAGTGGATGTTGACACTTTAGGTCATCCATCAACTTCAAAAGACAAGTTTGTGTTTTATAATACAGGTGCATTATGGTTTTGCATAATTAATTTGGTAATTGCCTTTATACTGTACTGGGATAATGTTATAATTTAATCTATTTTCACAGGCAAAGTTTAATAAGTTGCTCTTTTGTATCATTCTATGTAACATTTAGATAGCCGGCATATTTGATTAATCGGCAGGGGCAAAGTCCCATGAGTGCCGGATAACACAGCTTTTACTGTACAACAATACAGGAATTAGACAAAGCATCATACAAATACCTTGGAGTTGAAGAGGGCCACCAAATATGTCAAACAAATGTGCGAAACAATTTCCAAAGAATACTTGCATCGAACGAGGCTGATCCTGAAAACATATCTCACCCTGAGAAACAAAATTGAAGCCATCAACCAACTCGCAATACCAGTATTCCAATACAGCTGCAGAATAACAAGCTAGATATCAAAACAAGGATACTCATCATCCACAAAATGCTCTACAAAAATCAATGCATCCCGAGATTGTACCTACTGAGACGAGAAGGAGGCAGCGGCCTGATGGAACTCAACCAAGTGCACAGAATGACAACTGTCAGATTGGCTGAATACGTGAAAAGTTCAGAATCCAATTTGTATGCAAATATGTAGACAGTAAGCCAGAAAAGGTAACCAGACAGTAAGCCTAACCCAGCGAGCAAAATTTTTTCAAAGACAAGTACAAATGGATGATGTCACACACGAAACCAAAATGGCAACGCATACAGCCCCAATGATTGCAAAAAAGACCAAAGACAAATATAAAGCAAAATATCACCAGATATACACAGACAACTGGAAGAACCGCAAAAGAGCAGGAAGATAAGACTTGGACTTGCTCAAAAAAAAAAAAGACTTTGACAGATTGGGCATACCACAAACAAGGCTCATTGGAATGCTCAACTTGGATGGAGAACAAATCATTATAAATGCCCAAGACTAGGGACACTACACGGATGGCTTTAAGAAAATGGCAGGACTGAGTCAATTGGACAAGTGTAGATTTTGCAAGGTAGAAACAAAGCACAAGCCACCTCCCATCGGGATGTAAAAAAAACATGTCATAACAACTCTACACACAAAGGCACAACAGGGTTTGTAGGGTAATACAATGGCACGTCTGCAAAAACTTCAATATCCCAGTCCCAGAAAACTCATGAAAACACGAACCAAAAGTGATAATTGAGAACAAGGAAGCAACGCTCACATACGACCTGATGATCCCATCGAGCGTGAACATAGAAAACGAAGCATTGCAACCGGATATAGTAATTTGGTTTTACAAAAAACAAAAAAACGTAATTGCAATTGAGGTGTCAGTTCCCAGCGATTTTGTCCTAAACAATGCAGAAATCAAGAAATTGACCACATTCCAAGACCTAAAAAAATGAACTGAAGAGCATCAAAATTGTACCAGTGATTATTTGAACAATGGGAATGATGAAGAAGAACCAGAGTTAAAAAAAAAAAATCCTGTGAAATATTAATCACAAATAACTGCAGTTAGAAGCTGTTCAGGGCTCAGTGATGATCCTGAAAGATGCCCTCAGAACAAAACTTGAGAACAAGAAAACCTCACAAGGTGGCCCATGAATCTGACCGCCCCCCCCCCCCATCTATATGGCGACAACAACCAACAACATACACACGTTGCAATAGTTTAACAACCCGTTTACGGGGTGAGACTAATAATGTCTGCTCAGCAATTGGAATCCACCTTCTTGTTTCTTGTTCACCTTCCAAGGTTAAATCTATTTGCTGCTTTACATTCGTTCATTTAGTCACATATTCTCCTTTTCTCTCTCCTGTGAAAGCAGCTTTCTACGTTCATGACACCATTGGACCACCACCTAATAATGTCAAAAGCCATCTCTGCTGCACAGAACAATGATTGCCATTTTAATTTCTTTCTTTCCCTATTCCCTTTTCTCCTGCCTTAAAGCTCTGCTGCGCACACTCCCAGCTTTCACAATACCTTGAGCGTTACAGGTCAGAATGACTTTTTTCAAACTGTACTTTTCTTATTTTATATTCGGTTCTCTTTGCCTACATTTCAAACTTTCAATCCTCACTCTCATTATATTCTATCTTTTCTTTAATTGCACTTTTAAACATTGTTTGAAATGAAATCCCTGCTTCTTCTTTTCAATTAATGTATTTATATGTTTACTATTGTTTTTGCTCTTTTATCCCAACCCCTTCTTTTCACCTTGTCTATCACATCATGTCTCTATGATGTAACTTCTCTAACATTTCCCTCACCCACAGATGTAGACTTAAAGCCAAGAACATCATGTATATTACTCAGTTAATATTCGTTCTCAGCTGTTTCATCAGAGTGCTTGGAGGTAAATATTAATTATCTGCATGTCAAGATAAACAATTCACCTATATTGATTAATATGGCAACAAATGTAACCCATCCTTTTTTTTTAATTTTGAACATTTTATTTCTTTTTGAGTTAAAAACTCTTAGGCTTTAATTAGCTGGTGTTTGATATACACATGTTGAAGTTAAAAGTCCCATAGTACCTGGTTGGAATCGTTCAAAAAAATAAAATTACAAATGCAAAAATTGCAGAATGTTGACCTTCCTGGTATGTCCCATCCATTCCACTTTGCTCCCTTCGTCGTCTTTCCCCTCCCGATCTTAAAAAAAAAAAATCCACTGACTCCCGTTTTCACCCCATCTCTTCCTTTTCTTCACTTCTCCTTCCCTTTTCTCAGTTTTCACCACCTCCCCCCCCCCTCTCCAAAATACACAATATATAGTTGCCTAATTCCTTCAGAATTTACTTTTTGTTCAGGCCAACTTATTGACTTCCTCGATGCTTGAGAGTATTGTTCAACATCATTCTCATTAGGACTTTACTTAATGGTTTTTCATTTGTATGCGGCACAGGGCTGCGGGATAGCATCATTGGCTGAGGGTGCAACTGTGCCGCTGATACTCGCTGGTTAGGGTAGGAATTTGGAATTTGTTGAAGGTGCCAGTGATAGCTCGCCTACTCTTCGCGAAGGTTACCGTGGGATCTTTAACGTCCACTGATTTAATGCTGGCAGACATGACGCCCAGTTTAATGTCCATCCGAGGGACAACACACACATTGATGAATCACCCTGCCTGTGAAACGTGATCCAGGCAGCCCTGACCTCAGATCACTGTCATAAAAAAAAGAATCGAGATCACTGTCATAAAAAAGGCTAGACAGCTTAGAGGCTCTATGCATCCTGTCAGTCTAGGACCTTACCAGCCTATAACCACTGTTGCTCGGAGAGTCACTTTATGGGACATATAATTTTATTGTGCAATTTTCTCTGTGTTGTATCTTAATTTACAACTAACAAAGAAGGTACCCGGCATTGCTGGGCAATGCTGGGTCTCTCTTCCCACCCCTTCCCCTCCCTCTCCCACCCTTCCCCTGCCTCCTACCACCCCCCCTCCTACCACCCCCCCACCCCTCCTACCACCCCACCCCTCCTACCACCCCCCACCCCCCTCCCCCCCCCCCCCTCCCCTCCCAGAAGCGTACCATAAAGATTGCCCGGGATGTCACGTACATTTATTGGACTATCACAAAGCACATATTTAGAGACAAGCATTTTGTTTATCAAGCTGCAAAATATTGAACAGAAATGTCACCATTGAACATATTACTGTAATGCTTTTGGGTATGCAATATTAAATGCTTTTCCATCAAGGGCCAGAACACGCACAGTATATGGATCAAAATATTTTTAAAATAATTTTCCCAGGGTCTATATATGGAGAAGTTAGCTAATGTGGTACCCTTTATTTATTTTTTTACCAACTCTTCTTTCATTTTTGAGAGTTATGTCGTTAGATGAGCAGTAACATTACCTTTTACATTAATTTATAGATCGTGTTTGTATTATTTTCGGTTTTTGAATAAATACCGATTAGCGCATTTGAGAGGTCACGGTGACTCCTTCACTGATTTTACTGATCGTTGTAACGTCCTAATTAAGTTATTTTTCACATCTGATATTATATTTGACGATTGGAGCTCACCATCTCACTTATTATATAGGTATCCAGGTTGCAATCCAAAAATATTTGGCCTTTTTATGAAGCATTGTATTTATGGATATATAGTACCTTCGGAGATGGCGACAGGTGGTGGCTCATGTGTTTATAGGTTATGAATTGTGAGAAATGACTGTTTAAAACCCCTAGTAAGGTGCATCATGTTAAAAAATGTGATCCTATAAAGTTTTGTCACGATTAACCTTGGGAGCTCAAAGGAGTAGGGAAAATCGCATCACTCCAAGCTCCTAATTTGAAAACTACAGCACTTACAAAAGTGATGTATACAGCTATTCGTAGGTATGACGATCAGACATTCGATGATATTAGTGAGGAAAGTGGAATAAAATTAATATATTTTCAGCACTTTATCGTATAGAAACTGATGTGGCCTGTTCTAAGTCAAGGCAGGCCTTGACCTGTCCCATCAATTCAGGCCAAAACAAAATGCAGGTCAGGTGTCCAAAATGCATTTAAGCAGGCCGAAACAAAATGGTGGCTATAGACCCTTGCAAGTGACAGCTGGCTGACCAAGATGGCATGCCACCATCTTGGTGAGGCTTTTTTTTTGTTTTTTGATGACGAGCACCTCATTAATTATCTTCAAAAGGGGTGCTTAAATTTACCCAAATACTTAGTTTTCAGTCATGCACTCCTTTCAAATTTCATGAGTATGCTTGCAATGCTTTGGGCCACGAAGTGTCATGGTTTTGGAGTTATGGAGGACACACACACACACACACAATGATTATTATAGATGCATTGTCATATAAAAGGGGTTCCTTGGGAAATTCGGTATGGGTATCTTATTGAGAGTGGGTGGGATGAGGAAGAGGCTGCTGTCCACCGAGTGGTGGTTGGTAATTCCCCTCGCCAGAGGAGAGGCTATTGCATTTGGGATTGTTTGTTTGTTTGTTTGTTTTTCCGCACAGAACACCTGAGTGATTTTTCTCTGCAATCGCTTGTCGGATTGACACAAAATTTTCACTATCGGAGCGACTACTCATGTATAATGTTTTAATGATGATGGTCATAGGTCACGTGGTATGGCAGCCATGTTGGAAAAAACAAAGAAAAACTTTGGACCACTGTATCTCTGAAACCGCACCATGGAAAACATTTATAAACTTGGCACATGGCAATTACTCCACATGGGGAATGTGTTATTTTTGTATGATATCAAAGGTGCCTTCATTATGATGTCATAATTGCATATGTAGAATGCTACATCCAATCAGTATGAACATTTTTGAGGTTCATCTTGGGAAAAATTAGTTGACAGAAAAATTGACATCGGTCACGTGGTTCGGCAGAAATATTAAAAAATAAAAAATAAAACCTTCAAAAGTCTTCTGTTCTGAAAAAGCTGAACGGATTGAGGCGAAACTTTACAGCTATGACCGCCGATCCATGAGGAACGAAACGTTCCCACATATGACATCATAGGTCACATGATTTGTCTGCCATATTGGATTTACCCTAAAACCTTTAACAATCTTCTCCAGAACGGCTGGACAGATTGAGGGGAAACATTACACACATGTTCCCCAAGCCTTGGGGATACCAGGTTATTCACAAATAATTGATAGGTCACATGATTTGGCAGTCATATTGGATTGAACGAAAATCTTTTAAAAAAATTCTTTCCCTTGAACCGCTTCATCGATCGATGTAAAACTTCACAATTATAATCTGATGGTGATGGGAAATATAAGTTTTAAATTTCAACGTGATCAGACACATGGTCTGGAAGCCAGAATTATTTGCTTGTTTTATAATCTGGGTTCTTTTTTTTTCTTTTTTTTTTGTATATGCCTCACTTGGCTGCACCTGGATGGGTTTGAGGGTAGAGGAGTAGCAGCTGAAACTCCACTCCTATCCAGGTTCCTCCTGATGACTTAATATTTGCTCTTTGCTTGTTTAAGTTCCTCTGATGACTCCATTGCAGTACTGTACCGACAGTATTTGGTCTTCCATTTGATTTGAACTGAATTTATTTTAATCCCATTCTGAATTCAATTGAATAATAATAATAAGAAGAAATGTCATGTGCAGGGTCAGGTGTCCAATCAAAGTGGGTTGCATCAAAGCGGGACATCTTGGTACCTGGTCATCACTGCCAGCAGTTTTCAAATGGCAGTTCTAATTATGTCTCTTATTAATTACCTAACACACCAGTACACAAACACCACACAAAATGCACCCTTCAAAACTACACCAACACCACACAAAAGAAGTCCTGGCGAGGGTCTGCAATCTCTTATTGCTCTTTTTCTTGTTGATAATATGCAACAGATTTTGTTTAGGTTGTCCTTGTCAATAAATAATTGTGATTTGACGTGTTGCATTCCAGGAAAAGTTGGTTCAAACCCAAATCTTCAAACTATTAAAACACAAGGTAACAAGATGAAAAGAATCCAATTTTTTGACTTTGCTAAATTGACTTTTTTGAATACAATTGATTGAAGTCTGTTAGATTAACAAACAAATGTTCGTTTTTTTTCAATTCAGGTACGGAGGTGAAATCCATCAATGATTTTTTGTTTGCAGCTGGAATGGATAACATAAATTTGTTCAAGGTGGGTATTTGATGATCATCATTTCGACTCTCAATTTGTGTGCTCAGCATAATAAATTGCCATTTTGAATGATGGCATGATAGAACTTTCAACTCCAACTCCATGAGACAATGATCTTCAATAAAGAAAGGGGGAATGAAGGATATTCCAAAGTTGAATGGATGTGAATTAAAAAAAATTATGATGTACTGTCAGAACCCGACATTCGTGGAGGATATATTCTTGGAAAATGCCACGAATGTTGAATTAGTGAATGTCAGGGCATTGTTTCATCAATGGAAAAAGGGGGGGATAGGTTACCGGCGGTTCCTGATTCATGAAAATGCCGCGAATGTCGACCCCACAAATTTCAGGGAATTGTTTCAAAGGGAAAAAGGGGGATAGGTACCCGGCGGTTCATGATTCATGAAAAATGCCATGAATGGGGACACCGCGAAAGTCATGCATTGTTCCAATGGAAAATGAGGGGATAGGTTATCGGCAGTTCCTGATTCATCAGGGAAAATTTTGAGTTTAAAATATTTTTAACCACAAATGCACATGATTACAGTTTCATAAAAAAAAGCTTCCAAAAAAATGACAACATGTAGGTAGGTACCGTTTACAATGTAGGTACCGTTTACAATGTTTATTGAAGGAATGTGATTACAGTTTATTAAAAGTGCTTAACGAACCGTACTGTAAAAGGGAAAAAAACAAAAAACAGCAGGTATCGTTTCAAATTTTTATTGACATAAGCACATGCAACCTTTCATATGATGATGGTGAATTAAAATCTTGTGAACTCAATAAACTCCTCTCCAGTCGACCCAGTCATGCACCTGATGAGTCATGCACTGAAAGGAATGGAGGCGAGGGTGCTGAAACCGATGCAGGTGAGGTCGTTGATGAGTCGTACACTGAGGGGGAGGTAGGAGAAGGTGTTGATATTCCTGAGGCGGAGGGACCAGGGCGAAAAATATATAAATGCATGATCGAGAGCTGTCTGGCAGATTGCCACAGGTTTCGATGTAGTTCCTTGTATGGGTACATCACATCATACAACCTTCTCTTGAACTTGAGGTAACGCTGCATGACCGGATAAGCATTATGCCATCGGAAATTGACCACATGGCCTGCAGCATCTCACCCAGGAACTTCACCATGAGGTTGAACCTCAACACCTCTTCCTCCTCCTCCTCATCCTCCTCTTCCTCGGAAACCTTGATAATGGCGTCCAACTCCTCGGTGAGCTCCTTGGCATGTGAGGCCATAAGATCATCAACTCCTCAGGCACCATATTGTCAAAGCCTTCCCCTCCCGCCCGCCGTGCCAATCCGGCAATTTCATGCCTCTCTTCCATGTTGTTGGGAAAACTTGTAAAGTTCCTCATTGCCTGTGGCCACCGGTTGTGCCAGCAGGCGTTGATGGTGGAGGCTCTCACCTCACCCAGCGACTCTGATGGCGCTGATGCAGAGTTATGTTGAACTCTTTCCAACACTGCCCGATGGTGAGCTCTGGGTTAAATTTAGAAAGTCCATCGCATCCAAGGTGCGGTGAGTATAATACATTTGAAAGTGGGGACTACCCCTTGGTCAAGTCGCTGGATCAAGGAGGTGGTTTTGGACAGCAGGAAGATCTTGACATTCGGGTGAGCCATGTTCAGGTCCCTGTGGTGGCCAGGAGCATTATCGATGAGCAGAACCTTGAATGCAAGGTTTTCTTTCTGCCAGGTACCTCTCCACCTGAGGGACGAAACAGTTGTGGAACCAGTCCATGAAAATTGCTGCCGTTACCATTGCCCTCCTGTTGGCCCTCCAAAATGCAGGCAGCATGTGCTTGTTCTTGCCCTTGAGAGCACGTGGGTTCAGGGAATGGGACAGCATCATGTGCTTCGTCGTGAAGTCCCCTTTTCTGTTTGTGCAGAGGAGAAGAGATACCCGGTCCTTTGCGGCCTTGAACCCCGATGCTGTCCTCTCGCGCTTCGAGATAAAAGTTCACTTTGGCATCTTCCTCCAAAACAGGCCAGTCTCGTTAGTGTTGAACACCTGCTCTGGAACATACTCCTCCTCTTCGATGAGCTGTGTGAGTTGAGCAGGGAACGTATCGGCCGCTTCGTGGTCTGGGGGGTACACTCGCCTGACAGTTTCACGTTGTCATGACCATAGCGTTTCTTGAAGTGGTCAAACCATCCCCTGCTCACCCAGAATGGACTGGGGCTGATAGTACCCACATCGCTCGGACCCGCATCACTTGTGCTGGTGCCACCCACATCAGGCAGATGCGTGTACATACGCATCGCCTTTACGCTAATGAGAGGTCCACTTAAAGGCATGTTGTTCTGCACGTTGCCCTCCATCCATATGTTGAGAGCCTTCTCCATCCTTTCTATCTGGACGTCTCAGACCAGGGTGACCACTTTGGTGCTCGGTACAGCACTCTCCGCAACACTTTTTCAGATCACCTTCTCATTCTTCCATATAATCTGCGCACAGAGGCCACAATCTCTCCTCTTGTGAAAGCTGGCTCAGCAGCTCTAATTTGTTGCTCACTCATTACTTTCTTCTGTCTCATGGCAGTCGCCGCATATCCGACACTGGTCTTGTGCTTGGGAGCCATGTTTGATCAATGAGCAGAATGAACGGAGCGAGAGGTAAAACACCGGTCAAGGCAGCGTAATGAGAAGAATAATTGAGACCCAGGACACGCTGCACATAAGTAGTCATGTGAGAATTGTGGGTAGCTGCAGGAGGGGTGAGGAGTCTGCCCATTGTTTGTGGGGGATGGTGGTGGATGATAACGTCTTACGCAGCTGTTTGGAGATGCGAGGAAGCATTTTAATTGTGTTACTCACGGTGGATAACATCTTCAGCAGCTTGTAATAGATACAGGGAAATTTTTTAATTATGTGACTCGTGGGGGATAATGCTTTACGCAGTTGGTGATTGATGCGGTGAAGCGTTTTAATTGTGTAACTCGAGGGGGGGGGGTGATGTCTTACACAGCAGCTGGTAGACTACCATCTTTCTTTCTGCCAGATACCTCTCAGTGGGTAGGCGGGGGTAGGCAATGGTGGAGCGTCTTTATAGCACGAATGGTGGGACATGCCGCACAGCTATGTTTATAATGTGAATGGTGGGACATGCCTTGTAGCGTGGCCTGTGGAAGCTATGTTTTT
This sequence comes from Eptatretus atami, assembly GCA_035128595.1. Taxonomy (NCBI): domain Eukaryota; kingdom Metazoa; phylum Chordata; class Myxini; order Myxiniformes; family Myxinidae; genus Eptatretus; species Eptatretus atami. The sequence goes on along the minus strand of CM068958.1, from coordinate 86,698,100 downwards.
TTGCACCCACGATAAAACATGGAATTGTGAAGCACAGGGCCGTGAATGTAGAAGCAGGTCACATTTTATCAACTGTGAATACGTGGGGTATCGAGTAGCGAGTCCACAAATGCCTGGGTCCGACAGTATATATAATAGTAATCGGTTTTGCTACAATACTGATATGTTTTGTACACTAATCCTCATGGCAGGTCTTTACATGCGTATTGTGAAACTTTAAAATAAACCACAGTTACACTTCATTTTAAACATTGTGTATCTTGTCATAATTTTCTGATCTCATTTATTATCGTGTGTTTTACCATCTGTGGAGTCCTGTCAGGATGGTGTGCAGAGGTAAGCTAACTTTTGAACTGTCTAGTCTGGGTTTGATTCAGGAGCCGACTAAGCTGGCCAAGAATCAAACCCAGTCTGGTTTTTCTTTTTTGGGGGATTGGTGCTTTGATCAAACAGATAGTGTCCCATTCTTACAATGCTGTTCAATTCCAAGTGATTTTCACCACCCGCTGGTTGCTTCCGTCAGTCCAAAAAGACATTCTGCCCGTCTCTCATACAAGTAAGATTATTTACGAATTTCACTGCCAGTGTGACGCTAGGTACATGGGCCGCACATCTTTGAGATTGAAGGATCACATTGAACAACACATCCCTTTGGGGATCAGACGAGGTCAGTCAACCGAACAGACAACCAACTCAGGCTTGTAAGAGTGTACATAGTACAACAACTATTCCTTGTGCCTCTGCAATTGGTCACCATTTACTGAATAATCCTCAGTGTGCAGAGCAATATCGTATTGGCCAGTTTAAAATCCACAGTAGAGGATGCAGTTTAGCTCACTTCCGTGCAATGGGGGCCACATTCATCAGGTCAACCAACCCTATTCTTTGTAGACATAAAGAATTTGTCCGAACTATGATGGTTTGACTGTGACAACTGTACCACAGTCAATGTTGAGTCATCATGAACCCCCCCCCCCCCCATCCACTAACTCTCAGATAATTAGTATTACGTTTCCGCCGGCTCTTGGTGATTCATCTCCGCCTATTCATTTTTCATGACGGTTCATTTCCGCCTACTTATTATTCATGATGCTCTGTGGTTCCACCATTCAGGTAATCTCGTCCTTTCTTTCTCTCAACCAATCAACATTGAGGACATTAACATTGTAACTTTATAAGTTAGACTTTGGTGCTTCTTCTTCATCTGTTTGCGGTTTTATCCTGAAGAGTGCACGTCGAAAAGCTTTGATAATGTCTTTTATTGAAACGAATATTAATCAATACCTTGTGCATCTAATAAATGTACTTTTGAGAATAGTACTGAAAGGTCTTGAGCTTGTACATATATTTAATCACATGGAGGACGTATACATTAGTATAGACATCTTTAACATGGACTATAAGAGAATTGGTTGACAATAATGGACAAACACATGATTTTAACCTGGGTTTTCTACATCATGAGCCAAGGATTCAGGTACCGAACCCTCCTTGCAGTGGATGAGGTGGGAAAAAAATGGATGCACATACAAAAAATAATTCCTTGAATTCTCTGAGAATAAGCATCCAGGTTTGCTTGGTAATGCAAAATTTCTCACTTGATTTTTTTAAATTTATTTCTCATTTCTATGCTTTTAATTGTAATTCTTGAAGTTTGTCTTAAATTCTGGAGAGACAACCTTTTCTATTTTTAGAAGTTTTCATTCCTAATTCTCAACATTAAAGGCTGGCAGGTCTTTGTGTAAGATGATAAGACAATTGAAAGAATACAAATAATAATTTGAAACATTTGAGATTGTATCATCATGACGTCTTGTTATTTCACCCACATTGTAGGTGCAGAAGTATTGTGAGAAGAGCAAGATCAGCAGAAAGGTAAAAAAATAAACATTTATATTTCTCAGACATGAGTGTTTACATGACATTCTAAATAGGGTACGAGCATCCGCTTCACACCATATTCAATATTAGCAATGATTCAAACATGACATACCAGATAGAATGTACTCATAGCATATCGACTTAGAATCAATTGATATAATAATTCGAAATTGATTTTGTAAAGCATCTAGGTTGGTAAAACAATCAAAAACTATAATGCAACTTTCAGCAAATATGTTTTGAGATTTTTGTTACTTTGTCATTGAAAGACTTTCCTCAACAATGGCAGTTTTGTGCTTATTTAAATCTTTGTTTCAGAAAGAATTGTCTGATTATCAAAGTATAGATGGTCATCAGATTTCATCGGGTTTGTACTTTTAATCTGACATTTCTAAAGGAGCTTTAGAAATATTCAGACTTTAAAATTAAGCAAACATCAAAGGAAGTTTATATTTTGCATGAAAAAAACTGGGACCAACAATAAATGTCTGCTCGCCTATTATTTAAAGGTAAATCCTCTTATTGGTAAGATGTTTTATATTCCAGAATGTATTTGCATTGGGTTCTAAATATGATGTCAAAAATAGCTAGATATCTGCAATCACAAAGCAATCACCATGGGTAAGCCTCCTCCAGTGCCTGCGATCCAATGATGGCCATATTATTTTTGGACCACTATATGACCTTGACCTTCAACATTTAGGGATAGAGTGAAAATTAAGAAAATGTGTCACCATCTACAATCTATCCAAAAAACTCAACATCATGAAAATTGGAGGAAAATTTCAAGTTATGATTGAAAAGGTGTTTTTTGTTAATTAGGTCACAATACAAAACTAGAATGGCACTTGTAGAGCGCATAGTCTCACCTCGTGCGCTCATTCTGAACAAAAATACCATTGTTAACTGAACACGCTACTATAATGGCCCACTGCTATTATTGCCCATATACCCGTATCATCTATTTATCCCGTTATATCATATACATTTAATTTATTTTAATTATTTTTATTTTTTTGTATACATTGTCGAGGCTCGTATGAGAGCTAACACGTAATGCACAACAAGGGGGGCAGGAGACAAGAGGGGTGGGAGATGGAAGGACAAAACAGAGGGAACAGAGATATTAGGAGATCTGTGGAAGGGAGAGGGATGGGGTGGGGAACATGGGGTAAAGAAGGTGGACATTACAAAGACTTTCAGGACCTTATACAACAAGGAACTTTCGGGAAGGAAGGCAGGGAATTTGAAGGAGTTGGCTTGGATGGATTAGCGGGGGTAGAAAAGATCATGGTTTTGGATGGGGAAGATAAGAGTGGTGTGAACAGCTGTTTTGAAAACCTGGAGGAAGAATTGGATTGAAGAGAGTGTGGAGTTTTTTTTCCAAAGGTGGGGAAAAAAGCGGAATGAAAGTTTAAGGAGAGCAGTGATTCGTGATTTTGTTAGTTTTATCAGAATGGGGTTGCTGGCGGACCTTGAGCGCCCTGCGGAAATACGGGGGTGGGGGGGGGCATATCGCAGACAGCAAGGCGGCGGGGGGGCAGGCTGGAGAGGACATGGTAGAAGACAGAAAAGACCACCGACCTGCCTGCCATGAGAGAGTGAGAGGCCAAATGACTCAGCTCACCGCGGGAGATACCAATGATCCTAAATGCCTATGTTTCCACAGCCGTGAAGCTGAGAAAGGTGAGAGGCAGAGCAACAGCCCAGAGGGGAGAGCAGTACTCCATCAGGCTGCGGACGAAAGCATTGTATGTGGTCAGGAGCTCAGGTGGGCCGAGGAAGGACTTAGCACGGCAGAGGATGCCCAGTCACCGACTGGCTTTGGAGCCAGCTTGGAAATGTGGCTTTCCCAGAAAGATCATGGCAGATAGTGAGACCAGAAGCTTGAAAAAGGACTTCTTCAAGAGGATTGTTGAGAAAGTAGATAGGGGGGGGGGGGGTCCAAACGGTCCTTTCGAAGAGACAGAGTGAGAGTGTGAGATTTGTCCGGATTGAAAGACATGTTCCACGTGTTGGACCAGTTTGTGATTTTATCCAGATCTGCAGTGAGCGAAGAAGCTGCTGCTTGCCGGTCTGAGGATGACAGATGGTACGGCAGAGGATGGAGTCATCAGCAAAGAGATAAAGAGGATTTTCCAGAAATGGTCCTTCGAGAGACATAGTGAGAGTGTGAGATTGCAGGACATTGCCATTATCCAAAGCTTTTTTTGATTATTGATTAATTATTAATATTTTAACAACCATTTTTGTGCCGATTAAGGCAAAATTGCATCAATGAAGGTGGATATGAAAAAATATTCAAACTATATTCCCCATGCTTAATTGACCATATGTATGAAGTTTTGCATCAATCTGTTAAGCGGCTCTGGAGAAAATGTTTGTTTTTTTTTAACGTTTTTATTTTCAATCAATATGACCACGAGGCCGATGACATAAATGAATCTTCACTCACATCAGGTCGTATATCACATCTATAAAGTTTCAGATTTTTTTGGATAAGGATTTCGATTCAACCACTTATGGCTGGAATACCACTTCACCATGACATAATTGTTATCACCCTAGATACCCCATGGGGGTTTATGACATATGCCAAGTTTCAATTTCTCTTTGGAGAAAAGGATGTCCAAATCTTTTCCTTTAATGCGATATGGCTGCCATAGCATGTGGCCTTTGATGTCAGAATTATCAATTATATATTCTCCATGGGGAGTCCCTTCTATATTTAAAGTTTCGCATCAATCGAACAAGCAGTTGCAGAGAAAAACATTTTTAAAGCGAAAATATATAGACACACACACACACACACACACACACACACCACACAACACACACACACACACCACACACACACACACACCACACACACACACACACACACACCACACACACACACACAGTATCCACCTCCATAGAGACGCTGTAATAGTTTCGCATCCCCTTCGAGCGAGATGAACAGCTCGCTCAAGGACACTAACAAATATCAGGTGTACAACTTCTAGTGCCGGGCATTATTATGATGCAAGAATATCTTGGAAAACAAAGTGGTCTTTGAGATTCCACATTGGTAAAATTGAGCGATGACAAAAAATGCATTTCTTTTTTCCTGACTGCCATTTGACCTTGACCTTTAACTCGGAATGGTATGGTGTCAATTTAAAATTGTAAACGCACCTTACTCAAGACTATCTAGAGAGGGCAATTTCATTCTGATCTGACAAACCTTAGTTGAGTTGTGGTGAAAAATGTTAAATTCTTATTAGGTCAAGGTCAAAAAATTTTTTGTCAACACTGCACACTTTTTGTTCCCATTATTGAGGCACAATTTCATTGTGAAAGTCCCGGTCAGCTCTAAGATACAGCTCAGATTTTGGCAGAAAAAAAGAGGAATTAAAACAAAAACCTTCATGGTGGTTTTAGTACTCCTATGGGTCTAAGAAACTATGAGGTACCATTCAAAATCGGGGGCACAAATTGTATAAACAAACCATACAACAGGTACAAGCCTACTTGGGGATGTTTAACTATTATGCCTCCACTTCATTAGCAGGTTCGGGCCATTTGGGACAGATCTTGGTGTTGATGGCCTCAGTGCAGGTTGTTTTTCCGTTTCACAGCTTCAAACCCAAGTCCATGTCATCACCTTGTGTCTGTGGGCAGTGTGTACACAGACATATGCACTTTTGGCGTGTTGTCACAAATCCCCCATGTAGTGGGGCAACTTAGCTAAATATAGCATAACAATTGTGCATTTTGTGAGGAAAGCACCAAATTTGGCACACTGGTAGCCTATCATATTATGAACAGATTTGGATATTGGGCCATCTCAAAATTTTTGATGGCAGTGGAAAATGGCCGCCACAGCCATCAGCGGCTGAATTTGAGATGGCCCAATATCCAAATCTGTTCATAATATGTTGGGCTACCAGTGTGCCAAATTTGGTGCTTTCCTTACAAAATGCACAATTGTTATGCTAAGTTGCCCCACTAATGGGCGAGGAGGCCATTTGGCCCATCATGATTGTGTTTTGTCCACACCCCATTACTTCACTCCATCAGTTTATTCATTGTCTCTGATATGAACCCACTCTTTAAGAATTCTTATTTCACCATGGGAAATAAACAAAACCTTGCCATGTATTGGACAATTGGGACTATCTTGTGCCTGCAAGCACTATGTCTGTGTACGTACTTCATGAATATATGGGTGAGGTCAGACATTATTGGCACATTGCTCAGATCAATGAGCAACGGATAAGAGCAATGTGATCAATGAGCACATTGCTCTTATCCTTGCTGTTGCTTATTACCTCCACCACCGAAGGTGAAGGAGGTTATGTTTTCACCCCTCTCTGTCTGTCTGTTTGTCTGTCTGTGTGCAGGATGGCTCAAAATGTTGTGGACGGATCCGGATGAAATTTGGTGTGCATGTTGGGTGTGTGACAAGGATAAACTGATTATATTTTGGTGAACCGGATCCGGAACCAACTACGAGAATTAAGTGATTCTTCACCATTGAGAGATAGGGCCAAAACGATTATATAGCATATTTCAAAAAGTTATTGGGCCCGATATGGTCTCCTGGATCAGGCATTACGTGGCGGAGGTATACGCTCTACCGAGTGCCCTTCTAGTTTGCTTTTTGTGGTATAATTTGTGGATGGAGTAGAGGAATGTGCAGAATAAAAAATGTAGGACAAAAGCCAAGCGAGATCGGCTTAAAGTATGTGATGACATATGACATCTCGTACTGAGGCCAGATTGAAAAGGTACCAAAGCCAAACGTGGGCCATATTTTTGCGATTGTGCCGAGTTCGAACTGAAAATTATGGTCAATGGAAATGCAACAGCTAATAGAGATGAGGCATAAAAGTTTATATTATTACAGTAGATTGGGCATGATTACTGTGATTCCTATTAAAATGTTTCATTTGACATTTTGGTATAGTCTTACCTCTTTGTTGACTGGGAGCAGGGAGCAGCAACCTTGTACTGTTATTGCATTGTTTTGCAGCCTGCTTACAATTTGAATGATCTCTTTGTCTGTATTTCAATGACAGTTTGATGCTGGTGTATTATGCTCTTTTTTTTGCTGGCAGTGCACTAGGATGATCGATACAGTGCCTTCAGAAAGTATTCATACCCCTTGACTTTTTTCACATTTTGTTCTGTTGCAGCCTGAATTTATAATGAATTGAATTGAGATGGTTTTTTTGTCACTGATCTACATGTTGTAATACGCCATAATGTCAAAGTGGAATTTTTTTTTTAGAATTTTTTACAAACTCATTAATAATGAAAAGCTGAAATGTCTTGAGTCAATAAATATTCAACCCCTTTGCGATGACACGACAAATTAAGCTCAGGTGCATCCAATTTCCTTTGATCATCCTTGAGATGTCTCTACAACTTGATTGGAGTCTGTCTACCTGTGACCAATTCAATTGATTGGACATGATTTAGAAAGAAACACATCTTTCTATATAAGGTACCACAGTTGACAGTGCATGTCAGAGCAGAAACTCTACCATGAAGTCCAAGGAACTGTCCATATAATTCCGAGATAGAATTGTGAGAAGGCATAAAACAGTTTCTAGAGTGTTGAACATTCCCAAGAGCACTCCATCATTAGGAAATGGAAAGAATATGGAACTACCCAGACCCTTCCTAGAGCTGGCCATCTGAACAACTGGGCAAGAACGACCTTGATCTGGGAGGTGACCAAGAACCCAATGACCACTCTGACAGAACTACAGAGTACCTTGGCTGAGATGGGAGAACCTGCCGGAAGGACAACAGTCTCTGCAGCACTTCCCAAATTTTGGCTTCAAAGGAGAGTGGCCAGACGGAAGCCACTTTAAGAAAAAGGCACATGACAGCATGCCTGGAGTTTGCAAAAAGGCACGTGAAAGACAGAGCATGAGGCAAAAGACTCTGTGGTATGATCACCAATCTAACACCATCTCTACCACGAAGCATGGTGGTGACAGCATCATGCTATGGGAATGCTTTTCAGCGGCAGGGACTGGGAGACATAGGATAGAGGGAACAATGAATGGAGCCAAATATAGGCAAATGATTGAGGAGAACCTGCTTCAGAGTGCAAAAGACCTTAGACTGCGGTGAAGATTTACATTCCAACAGGACAATAATTCCAAGCACACAGCCAAAGCAAAACTGGAATTGCTTCAGAACAAGAACGTGAAAATCCTTGCGTGGCCCAGCCAAAGCCCAGACTTGAATCCCACTGAAAATCTGTGGAAAGACTTAAAGATTGTTGTTCACCGACGCTCCCCATCCAACTTGACAGAGCTTGAGCAAATCTGCAAGGAAGAATGGAAGAAAATCCCAAAATCCAGATGTGCAAAGCTGATACAGACGTACCCAAGAAGACTCAAAGCTGTAATTGCTGCCAAAGGCGCTTCGACAAAGTATTGACTCAGGAGGTTGATTACTTACTGATGCAAAACATTTCAGCTTTTCATGTTTAATTATTTTGTAGAAATTTGTAAGAACATGTTTTCACTTCGTTATTATGGGGTATTTTGTGGAGATGGGTGCCAAAAAATTAAAATTTAATCCATTTTAAATTCAGGCTGTAACACAACAAAATGTAACAAACGTCAAGGGGTGTGAATACTTTCTGAAGGCATTGTACATGGAAATTGGATTGTAATTTTTCAAACAATGAGAAGGTCTTGTTTTAATCGGCTAACGAAAGCAGGCCTTGTTAGTGCTGGAATGGATTTCGTAGAGTTATTTTGGCTCTACATTCTTGCATCACATGATTTTGATGACATGACCATATAATATTTTTATTTTCCCACATTCCTTGAGTCATTTTCACAGTTTTCATTCTGTTGGTAAAATGTAACAAATGAAAGGCCACCTGTGGTTAAATAAACAATCAAGTTCCATGTTTTGAAAATTACAATCAAATTAGAAGATATCTGCAACACAATCAGAGTCGATTTTGCAAGAGGAGATTGGAGTCTGATCAATGACTGAGCGATTTTTACCCCCCTGATAAAACTTTCCATATAACTTGGTAAGTGGATAGTGTCCCTTTTTTTTTGCATTGCATTGCAAAGCTATTGGCATCAAGTTTTGAGGAGTGTGTTGGCCAATTCAGGCCATAGTTTGTCAGAGGACTCAAAACAGCTCCAACCATTCTGCTGCTGAAAATGTATTTACATCAAGCTAGTCTGCTCTTCTGCTATATACACACCATTAACAGATATGATGTTCTCTGCCCTTCTTTTTTATTTTTTATTTTTAGCTTTTTGGTTTTGTTGAAATGTACCAACCAGTTACGGTGAAGAGGGAGAGCTCGGCTGCCCTCTCAGGCTTTCTACAGTCCGTTTGCACTGAAAAAGGCTGCAGTGATTCAGGTATATTTTGGAACCATTGTTTTCTATTAAGTCGACATATACACTGCTGTGCAATAGCCTGACACATCTGGGAGTTACAATATATAGATGTTATAAGCATGAACTATTTACTCAAAGCCTCCACTAATGTTTTCTACTATTATAACAATGTCCACTCTTGCTAATGCAGTTTAGTTTAGGTGAGAAGAAACCAAACTTGTCATTGAGCAATCTTTAATTCACATTGATCAGAATCTTCAAAAAGTAGTGATGACAACAATTCAAAGTAAACTTTACATGAGCAGCTAATATGAGGTGTCGTATGGAGCTCAGCCATCATTTACCAATCAAATATAATCAATGACTTGTCATCTGTTTTTTGTCATGAACATCAGGTGTTCTTCTCCACACATCCATAAATTTTTTTGTACTGCAGAATATATATCAATTAGATTAACTCTTAGCTTAAAACAAAATGGGTAAATTTCACTGGTAGATTCTCATGGAATTGTGTTTCTGGATGAAGAAGGAAATATATTGTCGCATACGAGTATCCGTTAATACGGAATTCCTCAGAGCCTGGACCTTTCGTCCCAAGGGATGCTCGAAGTGGTCTTTATTAATGCACTGCGTTCAGTATTTCTTTACTTTACCATTCACCAAGGTCACCCAACTGAGCTGAGACGACGGCAAACATACACGGAAATCAGATAGCTGAAACACGCTTTCTTACCTTTTATAGGATTTATTTTTATTTTGAAAAGCACAGGGAAGAGGGTCGACAAGACGCTATAATCCATCCATCCATTGGGCCCATGCTTTGTACAGAGCGTCGGTGCTGCCGAAGCGGTCTCCTGGGCTATTGGACACAATCCTGGATGGGATGCCACTCCGACGCAGGATACTCGAACGGCTCAATCATCCCAGCAAGCTGGTACTCATTTTGCCGACCTCAGAAGGATGACAGGCTGAGTTAACCCCACTGGGAATTAATTCAACAGCCGAGCAGGATTTGAACTCAGGACTCTAGGATCCCAAGATGCTATAATAAACGGAAGCAAACCAAGCGAATCAAAAGACACAAAGAGGAGAATGGAATACGCAAACTTTTATACAATGAATAAGAAATAATAGCTCAAATCTTCACCCACTAGGTGCCACAGATCACACTTTTACAACAACACAATAATGCAGGTTTGGATATCCTTTTTCTCTGATGCACAGGGTGAACGGAGTTCAACACAATGCAGCCAGTTTTAGAGACCAGGTGCACAACAGGAGCCAGTAACGATGGTGCCCAGACGAAGTAAAACTGTTATGAGCAGGGCCAGCGATGGGTGGCTCCTCAACCTGGTCAAGTGGTCTCCTTTGTCCTTTTCAGACAGAGGCCTCCTGCTCTGCTCTAAAGACATAGGGTGATCCCAGCTTGGGTTAATTCCCCATGAGGCTTCTCCTCCAGGCGAGGTTTCCGTCCTTTTTTTCTACACAAGCCTCTTTGTTCTTTCCTGGTGGACCCAGTTAGCCTCCTCATGGACTCTCGAGCCCTCACGAGCCTCTCTTTGTCCTCTCTCGTGGACTCTCCAGTTGACTCTCTGGTCTCCCCTCACAGACTCTTCCTCCTGGGCAGAGTCTTCCTCTCAGGTCCTGCTTATGGTAGTGACCCTAATAAAAATAAACGTCCATCTTTTGTTTTGGGCTCTACAGCTCACTGTGCCACCATGGCTGGCACACACTAGCCGTAGAGATTATAATTCGCCTTTCGCACACGTGACACGTGTCCCTCTGCGTGTGCCTCTGAGATGGGAATTCCTCACCGAGCCTCGCCTACATGAGGTTTTTACATATACATAATTAATTAATCTGGCCTATCCTATCTGTAAATTACATACACTGCCTCAGCGTCACGTGTAACAAACAACTTACTCTGACAGATCCCTGTTACATGGCAATATAACCTATTCGAAACACACCGACCATACTTCACTTATCACAGTCTAGCTATGGATCCCCTCTCCCTTCTGCATAACAATATTTAGATTAATAGCTTGCATAACTTGATTTTCAAGGTCTGGTATCTGAAGCACAATCAACAAGTACAGAGAAACATCATCTGTTATTGACAAACCCAACACTAGAATACCAAAAAAATGTGTCGAACAAGGATGATCACATACTTGAAGATAATATCCATTAAGGAAAAGAAAGAAGACCAGCATTGATTGAGAACAGAACTGGTGAAGGGCTCAGATGTGGTTGTCTATCCATCAACAGTACAAAGGTCGCTTTTATAATCAGGACATAAATGATGTGTTGAAACCTCTGTTAAGAAAGAGGGACAAGACTAAAAGGCCAACATATGCACAAGAACACAAAAATCGGATGACGAAACAATGGCCAAAGGTGCTTTGGACAAATGAGTCAACCTTTCAGTGATTTGGATCTAATGAAGACAAGTATGTGAGACGACAAAAACCCAAAACTGATAAAGAGCCTTGCTTGAGGTCAATAATTAAACATGGAGGCGGCTTAATTCAAGTTTGGGGGTGCATATCCTCAAGTGGTGTTGGAAAATTGATGAAATTGATGATATGTTGACTGCAGAAAGGGGCAAACAAATTTTAATTAATCATCCTATCCCCAGTGGTGCAATACTTGTTGGTCCAAACTTCATCTTACAGCAAGATAATGATCCAAAAACTTAGCTGGAATAATTAGCAAACGAAAGAGGAAGCTGGAGTCTTTCAACCTTTTCAATGGCCCCTTCAAAGCTCAGATCTTAATATCATTCGAAGCTCTTAGTGGGGCAGATAACAGCAATTTTTGAGAGGAATCATGCAAATGATGATATAAGCATCAAATTTGGCACATTTGTTCTCCAGGGGATTCTAATCAATCTCCTGATGGCCATTTGAAAATCCAAATTTTGAAAAATTTGAAGAAAAAAAAACTTCAAAAAGTCAAGATCACGAATCAATGTTGGATGCTGGCTGAGATTGGTGAATGTTTCAGAAACATCATCAAAGACGTTCCAAGTCTGCCATGCAGTTTTCTTCCCTTTACCGCGGAAGCAGACACGACGTCACATTCAGTGAACGCATGGAAGTATGGGATCCCTCGAGCTTTCTCAGGCCCTATTGCAGAAACTACCTCATGGACTGAAATCCATCGCGCCTTGGCTCCTTGGCCAAAGGCAATCCACATGTTCTCAAGACCTAGTTCCTGTAAGGATGGCAGTACAGATATTGCTATGACTAGTACGTCCGTGTCATTAGCCTTAATGATAATGGACTTGCTACCATCCGTCGCTGCATCCCTGGCGTGTACAAATATTTGAGTGTCAGCTTCTTCATGACAACATGGAGACACAGCATCCAGTGACTTCCTTGTGTTGCTAATGGCATCTTCTCCTTTGTGACGATGACTGTCTTGTCGTCTGTGCTTCACACATCTTTCCGCAAGGAAGTGAAACAGCTCAGTCTTGTTGCTTCATCTCGAAGAAAGCTTCTCCAGTTACTTGGGGTCTTAATGGTTCCTGTCACTCTTCTTCTGATTCCTTGCCCCTTTTCACCTTGCCTCAGAATTCAGACTTGACTTCTTGTACACATCAACACTACGTCCACCCTCTCGTACCTGGCACCATAGGATTCCACCTTTGGGATGATGTCTTCTTTAGCATAGTCATCAAATATCTTTGAAGTGCATGGAGGTAGGGCATTGAATGTGCTGAGCAATCACTGATGACTGCATCTCCCCTTGGTTCTCTGTCTGGGATGTTCACTTGCGCTTCAAGAATTTCAGCCAGCTGTGACTTCAAATTTTTTTGAAGTTTTTTTTTTTCTTCAAATTTTTCAAAATTTGGATTTTCAAATGGCCAATCGGGCAGATTTGATCAGAAAGCCCTGCAGAACAGAAATGCCAAATTTGATGCTTGTATCATAATTTGCACGATTTTTCTACTATCTACAGGGTGCCCACAGAAAACCAGGAATTTGGTACAGTTTATTTAAAACAAACAAAACAAACTAGATGTAGTGTAAACAAAGATACACTTTATTTTCAAACAAAACAAAAGCAAACTTAGATGTAGTGTAAAACAAAGATACACTTTATTTTCAAACAAAACAAAGCAAACTTAGATGTAGTGTAAAACAAAGATACACTTTATTATATGTTAGTTTATTGATATGGTAAAATACGGCAAAATAAATCTCAAATTTCCTGGTTTTCTGTGGGGCACCCTGTACTACACTATCTATGGGACCATTTGAACAAAGAAAAGTAAGAAAAAGAATTCCAGCAACTTTGATGATCTTTGGTAGGTCTGGGAAGAAGTGTGGAAGAGTTTAAAACAAAACCATTCCACAAGAGTTTATAGCAAAATTATTTGAAAGTGAACCTCAAAGAATTTCAGTGGTTTTGAAGGAAAAGTGTGAACATACTCACGATTAGTTTATATCAAGGTATATTGTGTATAAATTTGGTTATTTGAATACATTTTGTCATGATTATATGAAATGGTAAAATTATGTCAATAATGGTGAAAGGTGTGCTGATAATGAAGCTGAGAAGAACAGGTGAATTAGGGACATTAGCAGTTGAAGAGCATGACAACAAGAAGGAATACAGCAGAAATTTACAAATCTTATTTGAGATGGCACCTGAACATCAGCCTTTGGAAAGTGTTTTATGTCATTCCTGGTTACACAACTTTCCCTTCAGTGTGTTGGTGTCCACATGCTGTACTTGTCTGTAAATACTCTCCTAAAGACTCCCTTTATTGCACACTTTGCTAAAACTTGATTTGGGGCATAAGCATTTATATAAAGTCATGGTGGAAGCTGGATTAAAAATTTGGCTAATTTGGTCCAAAAATATTTTGCCAAATCCAAGTTTATTTTGGCCAAACAAAGAAAATTTCCTGTCATGGTCTTCTGTTTGTCTTTACACTTCCTTGAACTCCCCATCAACCTTTTTTTTTTTCCCCAGAATAATTCCAAAAAATCAGATAATTTCTTTGTAAATGTTGAGAAAATAGCTGCAAAAAATGCAAAAATCTTTGCCTATCCATCCATGTTAACTGTATGAGTGTGTGATTAACTTTGGCCCATAATTACAATTTAATAGGTTTGGCCCATAATTTTAAAATAACTTTTGATCAATTACAATAAGTATTCATCAGATTAAACTTTTATTCATATTTTATGAATAACAGTTTAAACCCTGGTAATTTAATGGCATCCCCGTCGCCGTTTTAACACCGTACTTGGCCCTTTTGATGCTGTGGAATCGAAGATTATGAGTATATTGGGTGTCTCTTACCATGAAGCGAATGAGTATTTCCTGACCATTCTGGTTTGGTTAGTGGTCAGCAGCTTACCTGTGTTTTTTTTTGTTACTTGAGAAAATCGAAGATTTTTCAAGTATTTAAGTTGGTTGCATGTGTTATTCTGTTTGTGTATTTTTATGCCTAGAGGTCACAATTTTAAACCAATCTTCACGAAACTTCACCACATGGTAGAATTCATCATAAGCAACAGGCCGATTGTTTATGAGGTCAAAAGGTAAACGAATTTGTCAAATTTCTAAATTCCTCAATTTTTATCCCATTTGACTTGAAATTTCAACAGGATTTGCATATCAGGTCACTCAATTCAACCACCAGTTATTTTTGAGGTCAACAGAGGCCAAATGGTCGACAAAGCGGCCAAAGGTCAACAACTTTAATGAAAATTGAGGATTTCAGAAATGTCACCTGAGCGACTTGAAATTTGAGGATTTATATTTCAGGTAAATGAATTCAAGCACCAAATATTTTTGAGATCAACATCGGCCAAAGGTCAATAACTTTGGTGGAATTTCTAAAATCCTCAATTTTCATCCCATCGACTTGAAATTTGAAGAGGATTTGCATATCAGGACACTGAATTCAATGAGCAAGTATTTTTGAGGTCAACATAGGCCAAAAGGTAAACATAGGCCACAAAGTTGACAGGCCGAATTTCTAAAATTTTCAATTTTCATCTGATTGACTTGAAATTTGAAGAGGATTTGCGTATTTGGTCATTCAATCAACCACAAATTATTTTTAAGGTCAAATTTGTTTACTGGATTTTGCACATATCGTGCTATGCATGCCATCTTTCTTGTTATTTCTGTTCATTTGTCTGTTTGTCAATCGCCTGCAGGTCACAATTCCAAACTGATCGTCATGAAACTTTACCAAGTTGTAGAACTAGTCACAACTAAGAAACCTATTGATTTTTGTGGTCAAAGGTCATGTTGAGGTCAAATTTCTAAAATCTTCTTTATCCAATTGTCCTTGAAAGTTGAACAGGATTTGCATATTGGGTCACTGAAATGGGAAAGCATCTATTTTTGAGGTCAAAGTTTAATTCGAGGTCAAACTTCTAAAATCAGTTTTCATCCAATTGACCTGAGCTTTGATTAAGATCGTCAATTTTAATCTTGGTGAAATGGTCAATTTGATGTATCCAAGGATTTGCTGTCGGGGGGGGGGGGGGGGGGGGGGATGGTGGTGGATTTGACAAGTACGTGTATCTTGTCTGTTTGTCTATGTTAATCGCCTCCAGGTCACATTTTTACTCCGATCTTCACGAAACGTCACCACCTGGTAGAGGTAGTAACAAGCTGGTAGCCTATTGTTTTTGAGGCCAATTGGCCAAGGTCAACTTGGTCAAATTTCTGAAATCCTCAATTTTTCATCTGATTGACTTAATTTGAGAGGATTTGCATATATCGGTCATTGAACTCAACCACCAATTATTTTTGAGGACACATCGGCCAAAAAGTCAAATTAGGCCAAATGTCACCAACTTAGGCGTAATTTCTAAAATCCTCAATTTTCATCTGATTAACTTTAAATTTGAACAAGGTTTGCATATCATGTCACTGAATTCAACCACCCATTGTTTTTTAGGTCAACATTGGCGCAAAATGTCACCATAGGCCAATCAGCTACTTCGTTGAGTTTTCGAAAATCCCCAATTTTCACCCATTTACTTGAAATTTGATAGATTTGCATATCAGGTCACTGAATTCAACCACCAATTATTTTTTACTCACAGAGTACCCGCCCTATGGGTGATCTTCTTCCAAGCATGCAACACGTTCTTCTGATGCATACCTTTATTTGGGTGGTGTATTGGCAAGTAACAACTCTGTGTACACAAAAAAAATTTAAAACCCTGGGTTACGTGGATGAAGGAAAAACATACCTACTGCTTGTAATTCAAAACACCTCACTGCACTGGAAAATGTGGGACAGGAATAATAGTGGAGACTTGTAATACCCTCTCACACCTGGAGGGGCGCTAGGTGCAATTTAGAATTTGCGTTCCCCTCCCCCCCCCCCCCCCCCAAGACACCGGCAAAGATAAGAACATCCCTATACATTAATTGGGGTCATGCTGATCTATGTAGCAAGTCTGGATGTAATCACCTAGAATGTCGTAGGAGTAGCATGACAAACAACAAACACCGGTCTGTGAATTATAGTCAGGATAGTCTAATTTGTTTTAGGGATTTCGCAAGTATCGTGCTCTGCATGACGTTTAACTTGTTTGTTTGCTTATCATCTTCTTTTTGAGCAAACTTCCTAATTGTCCGCGCCCCTTCGCCAAGGTCTAGGTGGGGGATATTAAATATGACTCCGACTGACCGATCATTTGTCCATTTACTTTTGTGCATGCAATATTTGAAAAACTATTGAACATTGAGCTTTCATATTGCAGATATGTATTCCTCATGACATTATCTCAAGTACCTAATTAGATCACGGCTATGATTGACTGAATTCTGTTGCCATGGAAACTATCTCAGTAAATTGCCTTGTGTACGTGATACTGTCGGACTCCAACATTCGCGGTTCCGCTATTCGTGGACCCCACGTATTTGCGGTTCATAAATGTGATGTGACCTGCATTTGCGGATCTGTGCTTCACGTATTCATAGCTTTTTTTTGCGTATTCGTGGTTTTTCCGACCTTCTACATTTGTGGCCCTGTGCTTCATGTACTCGTGGTTTGTCACGAGCATATTCACGATTTTTCTGACCTGCTTCTACATTCACGGCCCTGTGCCTCACATTTTTGTGTTTTTTTTCTTGGCGTATTCATGGTTTTTCTGACTTGCTTCTATTTTTGCATGTGTATTTGCAGTTTTTCATAGGAATTTTGATTTTTCCCTTATGAATCACAAATCACCAGGAAACTATCCACCTTTTTCCCATGGAAACAACTTTCGCAACATTTGGCAGGAACTTATCCCCCGCAAATGTTGGGGTCTGACAGTATTTCTTAAAAACATTCAAGATTTAAGTTTCATATTATACAGACCAAAAGGTGGGCCGTTGCGAGCACAAAAGCTCCTTGTCTCAGTCATTTTATCCCTTTATTTTTTTTTGTGATCTCCATAAATCCTCAATGTCTTTCCTCTATACTTGCATGCATTCCATCAAACCTCATGCATGCAATGATAAGATAAAGCTTTTTTCACCTTTCACTACAAAACCTTTTCTCGATATTTTAACTTTGCAATGAGCTTTGATTTGTTTTGAAAAGTAAACACTCAGTAAGTCGTGTTCACTGTTGCCTCCTCTCTAGTATCACAACCATTGGCAAACCCGAATGACGACAACAGAGTTCATGGCTCTCCCCTCGGTCGAGTTGAGTCTTTCTTGTTTGCTCTCACCAATGCTGACTCCAATGGAAGGGTTGTGTTAGCTAAAGAGGGTGGGTGACAGTTTTGGAGATGTCTTTCCTGTTGTTGTGAGTTATGTTCTCCTTTTTTTCCCCCCTCCACACTGTGGATTATTTCTTTTATCACCTTATTTTTCATCGTTCATCCACTTTTTTTAACATCTTTTAAAATTTCTCCACTTTCTCTTTTCACTTCCACTTGTGCATACAATGCTTTTGAATATGATCATTTTTGAGACCATCCCATTGTAGAATTTGATTTTGAAAACAGCATCCCCTGCTGCATGCCGCTGCTGCACATTCCAGTTGTTTCTCTTCTGCAGGCACTGTAGCTTGCAGCTCTCTTCAGTTCATGATGCTTAATCCAGCAGTTCATTTTGCTGACATTGTGCAGGATTGCCGCTCATTGATCATCGCTGGTGGTACTATGCAACCCGTATGTGCATCCATCTTTTTGTTTTCTTTTAAAATTTACCTCACAGCATTACCACTTGATTATATTCACACACAAAGCATAATATCTGATTTATTTGTATACATTAATACCTCGCCTAGCTCTCAGGATGTGTTCCTGACGAAGCGAGCGCTAATTGAAAATGCACTAAAGGGGGTCTTATAAAATTGTTTATTTGGGGATGTGTTCTCAACGTCGTTATTTCTTACGCATAAGTGGTTTATGAGGGCTTCATCGGAGGTATCATTAATAGCACTAATAATAATACAGCATGTTAAACATTATTTTATAAACTAGCGGAAACCCGTGAAATCACGGGGGTGATATCTTGACACAACTGAAGGTAAAACGAAATGGAGATATTGTAACAACAAAGACTGCACAAATTTGCCGTGGTGCTGCAGTCCAAGAATAACTTGCTCCTGCTTTGAGATGATGTCGAGGTCAAAGCGAAGTGAGCCAACAAAGCCGGTCTCTTAGCCCCTGAATATATAGGTACTGTAATACAGATGGTAAACAATTCATCAGGGAATTCAAAGGCTACCTGTTCATCAGCACTCACAGTGTCGCCACCGATACGGATTTACCGTGGCCCTTAAATCTGGAGAACCAAGCTTAAAGGGGAACCCAAACGCTCAGATCACTTCAATGCTAATCTATCCCTTGATGCCCAACAAAATAGATATGATGTGCCTTTTTCCGATTTCTGAATTATAAAGTAGGTATATTTGTGATTAAATGTGGAAATCTTCTTCAGATTAGCCGTGACGTCACACCTGGAAGTAGACAACTAGATACGTGCTGTGTATGGGTTACATCGTGGTATGATTTAACTCAAACGGCGAATAATTTTCGATTTTTCACAAATATGCCAAGTTGATTTGTCCTTGGTGGTTGCAATAATACAAACTGAGATGGTTTCATGCTGCACCAATGGCCGAAACATCCTAAGTTGTCAGAAATTGGACGAGGTTTGTCTGAAATACCGGAGTGTAGATCGGGCCTACAAAATGTTCGCTTTTGTGCTCGGAACATGTTACACAGCACTGTTATGAAACAACAGAGATGGCTAGATCTTGTGGTTATCCACCACGATTGAGAGAGGGTGTCATCTCCATGATTAAGTGGAAGAAACGGCAATCGTTAGAAACTGTAACACCATCTCTACCCAGCTACTGGCACATGTACATGGGCTATTTTAGTGGTGAAACAAACACCTGTTGCCATTATCTGGCAGTTACCACAAGAGCACATGAAACAAATTATCTACAGTATTGTCAACACAAATTTCTGCAAGACAAATGAACCACCATCTATTTGTAGTGGAGAGAAAGTATGTATGAATCATCTACTCCTCTGAGAGGATTTGACCAAGGACACTAAAAACTTTCAGGTTCTCCCCACCCCCCCCCCCCCAGACTCCTTCTCCACCACCCCGTCCACAATCCACCATCAATCATCATCCCCATCATACCCACCACCATCCCACATCCCCCCCCCCCACCATGAATTATAATCACTCGCACAATGCCCAACACCATCCCATCATTCCACCGTGCTCCCTCTTCCACAATCCCCCCTCTACTGGGGAGGGATATTGACACCTCACGGACATGACGGTGAGACACGGCACAGACCCACATGGCATCCGGGAAAAGTACAACAGGACGATCCCGTAACATACAAGACATCTGGTCAGCCTGCGACGGTGGAACAAAGCATTCATTGCAAATTTTGTCCGTGGTGCCCGTGTTGTGGGGGTGATGATGGATATTTCTGCTTGAGTAATATATAAACCAATTTATTAATCAATTAATACAAAATCCCTCCTTTATAAACTGTTAATTGAACTTGAATAGAAAACCTAGCTGAAGTGATCATGTGACCAGCATTTTCATCTTTACGAACACTTCCACCTTCTTCCTCTGAATCGCTCGCACAAGGCTCAAAACTATTCAGATCCACAATCCCCCCGAAAGCGTTTCCATCACTAATGTTGTCTCCAATAGTTTCTTCAAAATCCCATTGATCACTTTCAACATACTGAGAACCTTTAGAGTTGCTAATGATGGTG
>CM068958.1:86662486-86672894 GCA_035128595.1 Eptatretus atami | reverse complement strand
ACATTCAATACATATATGATGGGGCTGGTAGGATGGCCTAGAGGTACGCACACTTACCTCTAAGCTGTCTAGCCTGGGTTGGAATCCCAGCTAGCCAAACCATTAGGAAACTTCCATGTTTCTTCCAAAGCTCCAAAAGCCAAATATATAAATTGACCAAATTCAACAAAGCAGGAAGTGTTTGGAAAAAAAATGGTACAATGAACAGAATTTAATAATATTTTGGCTAAACTCTGTGTTAACAGGGTTGTCCTGTGTGTATAATATAAATGTTTGTGGAGATAAATTTATTCATTTTCTTTTTTGCTTTCTCCAATGTCCACTCACCCTTCTGTTTCAGGCCACGTGATTCCCCCTGAACACATCTTACCAATAATCCTGAGCAGTGGGCCAACTCGCATGACATTCGATTTCACATTTCACAACCGTGAAACCCCCGAGCTGGTAGGTTTGGACTTTATTTACTTCTTGAGATTAAATATTGTTGACATCCATGATGGATGACCTCACCAGGCTGGATAATTTACTGTAAAAGGGCCTGATGTGCAAAAAAAATGTAAATTTTAATTTTAAGCATTCAGGTGTTGTCTTCATGATTGGTTCACCAGGTTTCAACCACAGTTTTTACAACTGCTTCTACACCGACAAACAAAATCATTGTACTTTACTTGCCTCAGTATTTATGTATTTGTGTGTAATCTCAATATTTGTATCTAGATGGATGAGGCTGGGAGAGCAATTGCAAACATCTCTACAGTAGTTCCTGGAGGCCTAGTTTGCTTCTTTCCATCTTACAACTACCTCCGGCTGATGCATGCTCGCTGGCAGAGTAGTGGGCTGCTGGCTCGTCTTGCTGCTCGCAAAACGGTTAGTAAGAATCGAACCATGGACTGGTAGCTGAGATTCTGTACCAGCAGCCATAACTAGAGGTGTGTGTGTCCTCCAGGTTTTTGAAGAGCCCAAGAAAGCGAGCCTTGTTGACAAAGTGTTGAATGATTATTCAAGGTGCATCCAGGTAAACTTTCCCATGTTTGCAACTTCAGTGTACTGGGCTCGCAAAATCGCCTGTCCGACGTCTCATGGAAACTACATTTTTCTGTTGGGCAACTATAATTTCCTTGCTAACATCCTGGTGGGCAACCACGTTTTTTTTCAGCACATGCATACCATCAAGGATGAGGGTACACAAATTTGTGTTTTGGATCATCTGAGTCATGTACTTGTGGTTCCGATGCTGCTGATTCTCAGTCCATCCACTGTATCCTGTGAAAGGGGGTTCTCTAGCATGAACCGAGTGAAAACTGCCCATAGAACCTGTTTGTTGCATCCTACTTTGACCAAATGCATAATCTCATCCGTTCAATGTGAAGTGAATCAATATGCGTCAGTTAAGGCAGTAGAATATTGGGTTTTCTTAGCCAAAGATACCAGGCATCTGGACCCCAAGTCCACAGTAAGGCAATAGAACCCCAACGAGGGTGAGCATGCCCAGCAGCCACCAATTCAAGTACTACAGGAGCAGGAGGATGAACCCCAGATTCTGAGTTACAGCAGGAGGTCCTGGTGGATGAAACTTCAGTAATGGACAGCTATGAATCAGAATCAGATGAAACAATTACATTAAAATGACTTTCTGATCATACTGAATGGAGAAAGCTCTTCTTTGTGATAAATGGAATACTATGAAAGCTTTCTACTTGTGGATATCAAAAATGGATTTCAGACATTATTTTGTTTGAAATCCATTTTCTACCAATCATACTATAAATACTGCCCAGAAACAAATACCGCCCAGGCACATCCAGAGACAAACTCCCGTACGGCCATAAATATCGCCCGGACACGTTCAGAGACGAACACCACACGGACGCATCCGGAGCCAAGCCGTCTCGAGACAAACTCCCGCCCGGACACGTCCGGATATAAACTCCCACCCGGACACGTCCGGATACAAACTCCCGTCCGGATCCAAACTCGCATCCGGATACAAACTCCCGTCCGGATACAAACTCCTGTCTGGATACAAACTCCCGTCCGGACACGTCCGGATACAAACTCCCGTCCGGACACGTCCGGACACAAACTCCCGCCCGGACACGTCCGGACACAAACTCCCGCCCGGACACGTCCGGGAGAAAACACTGTCCAGACATAACCATTGTCCAGATATGTCCAGAGACAGAGAGGGAGGGAGAGTGAAAGAGGTGTGGAGGAGGGTGCTGCACTGTCGAGGGGGGTTGTGGGGAGTAGATCAAGGATGAGACAAAGAGAGAAAGAGGGGTGGGGGGTAGGGGAGTCAGCAGAGAGAATATGTTATGCTTTATGAACAACATACACATGCACGCATTAGTGCTTGGCCGAAATCAGCAATTTTTCGGGAAACCGCAGGTTGGAGTCAGTGTGATTACCGACTACAGTACGTACTGTATACAACCCAAACACCTTCAGTAGCTTTCACCGAAAAACAACGTTACATTTATATAGACGTTTCAGGGGTATATTCAGTTTTCTTTTCAAAAACAAATTTGCCTCGGTAATTTAGAAAACGCGTTAATATGGAGCACGGGCCACCCTCTGAGGACGACAGAGCACGGGCCACCCTCTGAGGACGACGGAGCACGGGCCACCCTCTGAGGACGACGGAGCACGGGCCACCCTCTGAGGACGACGGAGCAGGGCCACCCTCTGAGGACGACGGAGCACGGGCCACCCTCTGAGGACGACGGAGCACGGGCCACCCTCTGAGGACGACGGAGCACGGGCCACCCTCTGAGGACGACGGAGCACGGGCCACCCTCTGAGGACGACGGAGCACGGGCCACCCTCTGAGGACGACGGAGCACGGGCCACCCTCTGAGGACGACGGAGCACGGGCCACCCTCTGAGGACGACGGAGCACGGGCCACCCTCTGAGGACGACGGAGCACGGGCCACCCTCTGAGGACGACGGAGCACGGGCCACCCTCTGAGGACGACGGAGCACGGGCCACCCTCTGAGGACGACGGAGCACGGGCCACCCGCTGAGGCGACGGAGCACGGGCCACCCGCTGAGGCGACGGAGCACGCGCCACCCGCTGAGGCGACGGAGCACGGGCCACCCGCTGAGGGCGACGAGCACGGGCCACCCGCTGAGGGCACGGAGCACGGCCACCCGCTGAGGGCGACGGAGCACGGGCCACCCGCTGAGGGCGACGGAGCACGGGCCACCCGCTGAGGGCGACGGAGCACGGGCCACCCGCTGAGGGCGACGGAGCACGGGCACCCGCTGAGGGCGACGGGAGCACGGCCACCCGCTGAGGGCGACGGAGCACGGGCCACCCGCTGAGGGCGACGGAGCACGGGCCACCCGCTGAGGGCGACGGAGCACGGGCCACCCGCTGAGGGCGACGGAGCACGGGCCACCCGCTGAGGGCGACGGAGCACGGGCCACCCGCTGAGGGCGACGGAGCACGGGCCACCCGCTGAGGGCGACGGAGCACGGGCCACCCGCTGAGGGCGACGGAGCACGGGCCACCCGCTGAGGGCGACTGAGCACGGGCCACTCGCTGTGAGTGGTGGGGCGTGGTACCGCGATCGACTCTAGGGCGCTCGGAAAGTGGCTTAAGCACTTAAGCAAGCACCCCAATTAAATGGTTGATAAGGAACGGTTGGCCAAGCTGTGGCTGCATTTCATGTCGGATCCCTGTAACTTTATAGCATGTATTCACCGCACATGCAGCAGTTAATGAAATATAGTGGAATTGTTCAATTCCTGACAATCCACAAAAGAGTTGCTGTTTAATATGGAACAACCTTTGAGACGCCACAAAGTTTAATCGCCCGGGAAATTGCAGATAATCCGCCATGTTGCCTGCTCGTCTGTGCACGCATCACAAGGTACATCGTTCGCAGTCTGCGCGAACGTTATAAATATATTTTAAAATGTCTGTTTTTTTTACAAGATTTGCCTTGATTTCCTGTGTAGCACCTTGTGAAACCCCGGAAAATAAATATACAGATCTGAAAGACGTGATGGATCAGCAGTCCCTCTGGGGGACAGGGCACGATGTCTCGCAGTGATTACATTAAATCATATAGCTCAATGAAGCTATTTAATTTTGAAACATTCTTAAATCTTTTGTTCACTCAATATAATTCTCCAAACAGTAGAATAAGATAAGTTTAATGCTTTGGAAATTTCACATTTTCTTGTGTATGTATGGCGGAGGGAACATAGCCTTGCGTGCTTAAACTAAATTGATATATTGGCTTAGTTATATGACTTGTTATTTCTTTAAATTATCAGATTTCACTCCAGATTTTGCCACTTTAGTCCGGACGATATCCGATCCTCAAAACCAAAATAATATTTTGATGATATACTTTAATTTGTGCGTGAGAGTACATCGTGGAAAATCGTATCATATAATGCATGAAATCGCTCCAAACGCCTAATTTGAAAACTATAGTGAATACAAAAGTGATGTATACCGTGATTTATAGCTATGTTGAACAGGTATTCGATAATATATGTGAGGGAAGTGAAGAAAATAAAATTATCGTTAAGAAATCGTTGTGGTCTGTTCAAGTCAAGGCATGGTTGAGCAGGCCAAAAAACATAGCGGCTTCTGACCCCCAGCGAAGTTAAATAGAGCCCGCCGTTAGACCACAAAGAACGAGGTGACCGAGAATGCACCCGATAAAGGATATAATTAAATATGGCCATTAATTATCTTTAAAAGAGGTGTTTTAATTAACCCAAATACCCAATTTTCACTCATGCACTTCCTTGGAGTTCACACACACACACACACACACACACACACACACACACACACACACACACACACACACACACACACACACACACTGCCTTTTATTAGTGTAGATTGGTCGGCAATAATATTCATCCCATCTCGTCTTCAGTTATCTTGCCTATCCAACCGTTCTTTGTATTCTGAATCTTGTGGTAAGGCAGTTGCTTTAAAACAACTTGCATTCTCCTCCTGGAAGGCAAATCAAACCAAAAGTAACCTCAAAGCATTTCACATAGCCTACAAGTGTGTGTCTGCTCGTGTGAGAGCCAGAAAACAACATCTGGCCAATCTCTAGAATGAACTTTGAAATGTTCTCCTAGTGGTGCCTTATCAAGTCCATCCCTGGTGTTCATCCCTTCCCTTACATCCATCCCTTCCCTCACTTTAAATGGCACCACAGCCGACTCCGTTCATGAGAAGACCGAATGCCTCAATTCTGTGTTTGCTTCAAAATCTTGTGTCCCTAACCCCTCCCTCTCTGTACCCATCCTTTTCAGTCATGCCCAACTGCTTCTGAATTCTGTGTATTTTGTACCTGAAAAGGTGGAAAAGTTTCTGGCAACCCTTGACTCTGACTGCAACTGGACTGGACAGCATCAGCTCACGTGTCATAAAAACTTGCTCTGCTGCTCTTGCACATCTCCTCTCTCTGCCCTTTTCACCCTGTCATTTTCCATAGGTCATCTTACGTCTTAAAAATCAGCTAACATCGCAGCATTACAAATGTAAAGGTGCAAAAATGGATCCCTTTGACTACAGACCAATTAGCTTACTTCCAATCACCAGCAAGGTCATGGAATCCATCATTACAGTTGACGTAAAAACATTCCTTTTCTCCAACAGCCTCATTTCTGATCATCAATTCGGATTCAGACCTGGTCACGCCACCTTGGGCATGCTACTTCTACTCTCCCAACAATGGATGATCTCAATATCAGTCATGAGATCAGGGCCGTCTCTCTGGACATATCTCGAGCTTTTGATACAGTCTGTCATCCTGCCTTGCTCTCCAAACTGTCTGCCTATGGAATCCAATTCCAAATTCCCTCTTTGATTACTGACTTCCTCCGTTCGCGTCGTCAACGTGTGGCTCTAAACGGAACCCTTTCTTCTCCTCTCCCTGTCAAGGCTGGAATACCCCAAGGCAATATTCTAGACCCCCATCCCATTCCTAATATTCATCGATGATCTCACTTACTCTGAAAAGTCCTCTTTATCTCTGCCATGACAACCCTCCTCCTTCTGACAGACAGGCAGCAACCTCTTCCCTCTCCTCAGACCTTGACAAAAATCACATTTTGGTCAAACACTTGGAACATGTCTACCAATCCTGAGAAATCCCACACACTCACTCTCTCTCTCTCCAAAAGGACCATTCCACAAACCCTCCCATCTACTTTCCCAACAACCATCTCAAAGAGGTTCAGTCACTCAAACTCTTGGATCTCATTCTCAGCCATGATCTCTCTTGGGCAAGCCCCATTTCAGGGTTGGCCTCCAAATCCAGATGCCGGTTGGGCATCCTCCGTCATGCAAAGTCCTTCCTTGGCACGCCTGAGCTCCTATCCACATACAAAAGGCATTCATCACAGCTTGATGGTGTACTGCTCTCCCCTCTGGGGTGGCTATCTTGCTCAGCTTGATGCTGTGGAAACCAAGGCTTTCAAGATCATTGGAATCTCTAGTGATGAAGCTGAGTATGGGCCTATCACTTCGCCATCGCCGACAGGTTGGTGGTCTCGTCTTCTTCCGCCTCATTTATGGTCTTGCACTCTCTACTGTCTCCGTGCTCTGTCCCTCCCCCCCCCTCCCTCCCAAAGTACCTGCAGGATGCATGCAGTCCACCAGCAACCCCTTCCCAGTGAAACTGCCTCAATCCAGACCCACTGCTTACCTCCACTAATTTATTCCTCTTTTCCCACCTGTGGAACCACCTCCGACACTTTCTTCGATTTCATTCTTCTTTCTCGGTCTTCAAGACAGTTGTTCACCACCATCTCAGGTTATCCCTCATCCAAAGCCATGATAATTTCTACACCTGTTAAACCAACCCTGCCTCTCCCCAAAAAATTATTTTGTATCCGTCTTGTCCACCCCTTGCATTCTCCCTTAACCCTCATCATTACCTGCATCCCTTGTTTGTCAGTCTCCGTATCCCTTCTCCATCCACCCTGCTATTGGAGTTTCCCCTTTCTCTTTCTGTTCCCTTTGTTATGTTGTGCCCTGGTGTGTTCTGTGTCCTAGCTATCCCACGAGCCTAAACCATTTACTAAAAAAAATAAAAATGGACAAACCAACACACTAAATAGAATTTGAACCCAGGATTCCAGACATCCTGATTATTCAAGGTGCATCACAACTATTTATCTCATCACAGCCATGGCTTGAGATGGGAATGCTTAACCGGCCAACCAAAACTGATTTTGAGGTTGATTTTTTAAAAATTTATTTAATTTTTATTTCAGTCACTTTTCAGCACCTCATTTTCTTTCCTGGTTTCATTCTCCATCCTCATCCACAGACCTGTGTAGCAACTCGTGCAACCATGACTGGAGCAATCTTGCTATCTGTCGTTGGCGGCAAGATGAGCGAGGGAATCAACTTTTCAGACAACCTTGCACGGTCTTTACCTCTTATTTACCATAATTTCGTTAGTTTTATCCTCACTTGTGTTTCCTATCTGGAGATAGCCATATGAAGAGTAACACTGTGCTTATTTTCCAGGTTGGTAGAAAGCAAAACGAATGTATAACTTGCTTTCGATCAAAGGCAATTATTCACACTCATGCTAGCAAAAGTAAACTAAGGTCTCAACATTCTGTTTTTATGTTGGTTAAAGAATTTTAGTCATTGGGCCAATGAAGGTAGAGCATGTTTGGTAAAACCAAATTATGGAGAGCTGACAAATTATTAATTGTTAATGAGAGGTTAAGATACCCAAATGCAATGTAGTAAAACCCATTTTTCATGTAGTCACTTCTACCAAGCAAATAACACTGCAGAAGACAATCAGTCACATGTTTCAGGTCATTTCATATTTCCAAACGCATATTTGTGCATTTAACTTCGACCACAAAAGGCAGGTGGCTCTATAAGCCAGTAACAACAGTTTTCTTTCACGTATAGCACATATACTCTTATTTACACACAAAAAAATTCAACTGGTTTGGAGTCTTCTTCTTTGGCCTTTGATCATGTCTACATCATTCGACACTTCCTTCGGTGCCATGGTGTAAGTTCAAATCACATCAACTCCTGCTTGAGTGTTTGCTGGACATTCAGTGATGAAATGATTCAAATCCTCAATTGATCCTTGGCAATTTGGACAGTTGTCAGATTCGGTCAGGCCAATTCTGTGCTTGCAAGCTTGTAGTGAAAGAGAGTGGCCTGTTCTCAGTTTTGTAACAGCAGTAGATTCATGTCTTGAGAGGCCCAGTTTATCTCCAAGCTTAATACACCCTGGCCCAACAATGTCATAATGTTTGTCAGATGTGGTAGTTTGAATCCAGGCATTGTGAACGTCTTTCAATTTGTGATTTAGTTGATTTCACATTAATTGGTACATTACATTGTGATAATAAAGTAGCTTAATTGGCTGTTTTGTCTGCTGCTGTCATTACCAAACAAACCAGCATGGCCAGGTACAAATTGCAGTGTAAAATGGATATAATTGACTTTGATAAGATGTTTCATATGATTCCAGATCTGATCACATCGATTTTTTTTTAGATTGATTTCCTAGAGCTAGAATTTAAGTTTTATCAATTTTAGCTCGCCTGTTCGAAGAACAGAGAGCTATAGCGATACCCCGGCGTGAGCGTCAGCGTCAGCGTGACGTGAAAATGTTAAAGTTTTTGTGCAAGTTATTTAGAAGCTTGCCATTCATTTAATATGTGTACTAGGATGCTGATATTTGGCATGGAGGTTCCTTTGGGGTATATTATTGATGTAGTGAAGTTAAATTAAAAATAATTTCAAATGTTTTAAATTTTTGACCTGTTTTGAACTTAACTTTTTTGTAGCACATCAACGTTAAAGTTTTAGTGCAAGTTATTTAGAAGCTTGCCATTCATTTAATATGTGTACTAGGATGCTGATATTTGGCATGGAGGTTCCTTTGGGGTATATTATTTGATGTAGTGAAGTTGAAATTAAAAAAATTCAAATTTTTTAAATTTTTGACCTTGTTGAACTTAACTTTTTTGTAGCATATCAACGTTAAAGTTTTTTCCTTTCTAATGTTTTTATCTACCACACTATTTTTTACTGATTACAATATACAAATACATATATTGCTTTAAAATTATTTGGATCAAACTTCACTGCAATGCTTTATAAAAAATATTATTAGACTAGTCTTTTAAAAATGATAAATGTATAAAGAGGTGAGCATTGGGTGGCTTTGACACCAACTCTCTGGTTGTTCTGTCGATTTATCAATTGAATGTTATTTCTGATATCACTGGCATTTTTGAATGAGTCATTTCTCAGGTTATGGTTTGATTGGCCACCTTCATTACCTGAATGTTCAGGCCGCTTAGCCAACCCCGTTGCTAGTTGTGGTATCATTGCATCCCTCCCATTAGGGGTGTGACTTTGCCTTTGGCACGCCCATGGGTTGCCATCACTTTGGTCACATGACTATCTTCTCTTTCTGGTCATTACCCCGCACACATGAAGTGAAAGCGAGGTTAAGCAATTGGTCCTTTGTTTGTCCTGTCTGCAAACGTCAGTTTATGATCAAGGAACAACTTAATTTCTATCGAATATTACATTTTGAGATCATAAAGGACACAAACAGGCCCGAAGAACTAATGTAACGTGTGAAAGAAGTTTCATCAACAGCGATAAACTTCCAGAAATTTTTTTTCTACAAACTTTATTTGTACTTGGCTGTTTTATTATATCTACAAACACACAAAGAAAATCTTTATTTTATTTCAATTGAATTATCTACTTTAACACGAGAACACAAATCGCCTTTTTGGCACTTTCAAAACCCTTTCGTTTAGCTTTACTTGGACAAAATATTACGGCATTTTACATCATCTCAACCAATGAAATTTACTGCTCGCAAATCCTGTCTATGTCCTTTTTGCTCAAGACTGCGTGGTGTAAGGTGTTCTATGAAATCTCCAGTTTTTATCAGTATTAGTGACTACTTTTAACTTATCATAACATGAAAGTCTGGAACAGCTGTATAGTGAGGTCGCTTGAGGAAATTACCGTTACACACTGGAAGAAAGCATGGGCTTTTGGATTTCGGGATAGAGCTGGTCATAATGTAAATTTTATCCGCGGTGCATGCAGGAGTCTGCCGAAAATAATCTCTTATAACCACACCCATTTTCTCCTTTTTTGCGGTGGAGGCACTGGGAACGCCCCGAATATGCTCCTTTTTTCCTTGGAGAAACGCGGAAAGCACGACAAAATGGTGGCGTCGGAGGGCGAAAGTGACGAATTTGAAACTTTTTTTCCGCCGATTTTGTAAATTCTGACGATTTCTGCCAATCAACATTCTTGAATTCGGTACGTATGACAAACGAACATTATTATTATATTTCCACAATGGCGTCTACTTCCTGTTTCTCATCCAGTCCAACGTAATCTT
>CM068958.1:86620455-86633380 GCA_035128595.1 Eptatretus atami | reverse complement strand
ATACGCCTTTATCTGCCTCTCTGTCTCTCTGTCCTCTCGGTTCTCTCTGTCTCTCTGCCTCTCTCGTCTCTCTGTCTCTCGGTCTCTCTGTCTCTCTGTCTCTCTCTCTGTCTCGTCTCTCGGTCTCTCTCGTCTCTCTGTCTCTCTGTCCTCTCGTCCTCTCTGTCTCTCTGTCTCTCTGTCTCTCTGTCTCTCTGTCTCCTCTTGCCTCTCGGTCTCTCTGTCTCTCTGTTCTCTCTGTCCTCTCGGTCTCTCTGTCTCTCGGTCTCTCTGTCTCTCTGTCTCTCTGCCTCTCGTCTCTCTGTCTCTCTCAGTCTCTCTTTTTTCTTGGGTTCGACACAAACATGCAGGGAAGAAAGACGGCTACTTTCTCTACAAATAAAGATGCATTTCCTCATGTGGTCATTTCACGTCACTCTTAAAAATGCACCAAGGGAATAACTATCGTCTATGCTCCGCAATCCTAACCCTCAGAAGGCATTTCCACAACAACGTACAGTGATTCCTCGCACAACACGCTTTCATTTAGCGGTTGATGAATTCCAGAGTGTTTTTCATTTCACACGTAAATTTTCATCATTACATGGCTGCGAGCAAGTCACCTGGCCGTCACTCCACACTGAATGAACTAGTCCGATATGAGCCACGGGATGCTGGACATTGGCAGACCACTTGGACTGACTGAATCCACTTTATGAACAATGAGTGCAAATGCTGACAAGTCTGGAGACGGCAATGGTTCACGAGCAATGTACACGGTTCGCCTTTTTTATTTTTTGACCTTCGAGGGGACACCACGGGCAAACTGGCGGGAATCGGGAAAAACGTAAATGATGAAAGTTGTAGTACTCGAAGAGCACGACTTGCATACCAACTTTCATTCGAAACAGTTGAAAACCCGAGGAGCTCGATGCCCAATTTATTGATTTTTTTCACATTTTCTAAGTTCCTGACCTTGTGACGAAAATGAAAAATCAAGCTCTGTGGGGCTATGCAAGTGCTATTGGGCTAACCAAATACCGAAACTCCTGCCAGATTTGACAAACCCCCTCGGAGAAGATGTAACTTGAAACCGGCTACCCCCTAAAAACACATGTTTTTGGGCGTGGCTCCGCCCATAATGGGCGCAGCATGCCCATTCTCCGGCAAACACAACTAGATCATGATAAACCTCGCACCCTAATTTTATCAAGATCGGATCAAAACCCACGGAGCTATGCTCGGGACAGAGACAGACAGACAGACACACACCCATAACGAATATAGTGGTCACTTACTGACTCGTGAACCAATAAAATCAAAGCTCGTGCTCGGAGTCAGGGTCAGGTCAGGTATGGGAGCATGTGCCAGAGCAGTGCGACGCTGCGTCCACTTTGTGCCGGTACTCCAGGGGCCTCCGTCTGGCCATCCCCCAGGCAGATTCCTGGCCCGTCCCCATTCTCCTTGAGATGCTGATCAATCTGCTGCAACGAGGCACATGGTCGGCCATTGGCCTCCTCCACTCACGAGGGGTCCCTCGCTGAGAGAATCTGGTAAGCAGGATCAGCGTCAGGAAAACGAGCCACTGTCCATACAGCCGCAGCTGACGCTCATGGACTATGCAAGTAACAAATCTCATTTGAGTCTCTCTCAGCAACCGCTCGTTGGACACAAGTCCGACTAGCGATAGCCAAGGATTCTCCGAAGAGACCTGGTCCAAAGGAAGTAAGTCCCATCTCAAATCCTTGGTCAGAATCCAAGTCTTGCATCCATAGAGCAAGACTGGAAGCACTAAGGACCTGAAGACTGGACTTTCGTCCTCCCGCACAGGTACCGGCAGCGTCACACCCCATTATCCAGTGTGAATCCATGACTCCCCAGGCCCGACTCAGATGTCTATTGACCTCTGACTCACAGCCAGCAGAGACATGATATCACTGCCAAGGTAAGTGAATCTCTCCACGACCTCAACATCCTCAGCACAAACAGACACAGACAGGACAGCAGCATCCAAGATGTCATTGAAAGCCTGGATCTTAGTTTTGACCCAGGAAACCCGTAATCCAGCTCGGAGCGTTACGCCATAACTGCAACAAAAGTGAGTCGTTCCAATCGGGCATCATGGAGAAGATGGAAACGGTTGCTTGATGGAACCACTCAATAACTCCACACCATTGCCCCCTCCACCTCCACCATCAGCACAAGCAACAACATTTAACACATCAGGTTAGTGAAATTTGGTTTTATTTTAATTTAAATGCACAAGTGACTTTACTTTCCTCAGTCTTCCCCATCCACCCATGTCCTGGCACAACAACCTCCACCTCTTATGTTGTTTATGGAAAAATTACTTTCGTTTACCAGATTTTCAGCTGACACGGTAAATTCTCAGAACGTAACTACCACATTAAACAAGGAATACCAATATATATATGTATATATATATATATATATATATATATATATACACACACAGATATGCAGGGTGTTTCAAAAAAAGTGGATGATCTGAGCAGCCTGATATTCTGTCCTTTAGAATGCTATACCATTCCTTCTTGCAGGTTGTGGTGGTGGTGGTATGCCATTTCTAAGAAATAGTCAGTGGGACCCGATGTGAAATATGGTGTTCACAGTTGAACAAAAAGTGAAAATCGGGACTTTGTGGTTTGAGACAAAAATCCTACGTGCAGGTGCGCCCTCGATACCGTCAGTATTATAATGTTCACACCTGTAATGGACCTTCCAATGGGACCATTCAGTGGTTTGTGCAGCACTTCCAAGCACAAGGAAACGTGAAAAAGCAAAATAAAGGCAACAGTGGCTGCCCACCAAGTGTTACCAAGGAAACATTGATCTTGAGACATTCTGCTATCGAATGTCCTAAGAAATCCCACCGTCGGCGTTCCCAAGAACTGGCGAACTCAGCCTCATCTGTGTGGTGCATTCTCACTTCTGAACTCAAGCTCCACCCCTAGATCATATCTGTGAGGCATAAACTAACTCTGAATGACATGGCAAGCCAAGTAACAATGTGTGATTGTTTCAGTGACCAAATGGAAAGGTACCCAAATTGGATCACCTCCTTGTGGTTCAGTGATGAAGCACACTTCCATTTGAATGGGGCTACCAACAATCACAACATCTTCTGGGGTGCTGAGCCTCCTGGGGAGGTGTCTGAGATGCCTCTCAAGGGCCCCAAGTCCACTTCCTTCTGTGCACTGAATGCCAGATGAGGTATGCTGGGACTGTATTGGTTCGAGGACGCCAATGGTAAGACGGTGACAATCAATGGCAAAGCAGTACCGCAAGGTCTTACGCTGATTGCATGCTCATATTGCTCAACCACAGCCTCCAAACCAACTCAGACTTGCATGGTTCATGCAGGACGGTGCCCCACCAGACAATGCAGGTGAAATCATCGTGTTTCTCCAGCAGCTGTTTGGAAATCGTGTCATCAGCCTGGGCACAGCGCACGAGTGGGCACTTCACAGCCCGGATTTGAATCCATCGATTTTTTTTTCTTCTTTTGAGGTACTACAAAAGGTCAAGTTTACACCAAAAAAAACCTCGAACCCTGGCTGTCCTAAAGCAGGAGGTGGAGGACCACCGTCAGGCCACCACTGCAGCCACTTGCAGATGAGTTGTGGAGAATTTGGAGTCAGGATCAAAGCCTGCTTGAACAGAGGTGGAGCGCATGTTGAAAATGTCAATTACAAGCAGTACAATGAGCGATTTGAAAATGGCATGGTGTATACTTTCCATCAGTGTGTCACTGAATTTGCTACCTTTTGTAATTTTTCCACAATAAAATGTTCAAATAGTCCACTTTTAATTTTTTGAAACACCGTTATATATACGTAACGTGGCGAGTTGAGTGTGCAATACACCCCTCTATAGAAGTTGAGGCCTTAATCCTGCAATTGAAAGGAGTATGCCAGAAAAAAAAGCTGGGATGGGGGTCAGGGGGATGTTGGTGGTCAAAATGTCTCAAAATACTGCCATGCTATCACCCCAAGCTCCATTAAAAATCGTATTTGAGTCCAAAGGAAGCGGTGCAGTTTGGCATTTTTAATATGAAATGGGAGGCAAAGTCGAGAAACAAATGAACCCCTTACCCTTCAACCCCCTTAGACTTTAAAACACTTTAGAATTAAACACGGTGGATTAGAAAAGGTTCTTCTTTTTATTCCTTTTTGACGGATGGATGGAAGAAAAGGAAATCCCCAAATATTAAAGTGGCTTCACTGCTTTAAAAAACAAAAAAAGTCACAGTGCCTACTGTACATGCCTGAAGCTTGGACCGATATGAAGAGCTGTTGGTAGAATGTTTCGCAGTGAGTGATATACCATGCGGCCACCTATTATAAAACATGTTGGAACGAAAATAACTTCATTGACAGAAACAAGTCAATACCTTTATTAGAAAGAAAGAAAAAAAAAAGAAACATAAAAGAGCTTGCGATTGAGCAATTTAAAATGGCAGAATCAAAGCACATGAGGGACAAACACCTCAAATTAGTGTCTTTAGAAAAATAAAACAAAGACAAAACATGTTCACAGCATCAACTCAAGCTACTTTCTGGCACCAATGTATGTATTTTAAGCCAAAGTGTAATCGTGCCAAGCTCAAGTACGAATGATATCAGAAACCTGTTTGGTTGCCGTCTAGACTATGGACACATTCATTGGCAAAGATCAACAGATAAATGTTTTTTTTTCAGAAAAAATTATCGACTAACATGCACTTGGAGAAGATGCCAGTGGCAGACGGGAGAGGTTTGGGTGTGCCGACTTCCTTTTGGTTCTCACTTTTCAACAATATATCCTGGTGTATGAACAGCTTATTAGCACAGTCTGTTGGAATCTCAGACAATATCTAGAAGGGAGACATTTATGCCAAGAAACAAACAAACAATAAATAAATAAATAATCAATCAATCAAAAGGAAAACCTATAATAATCAAAGCTAATTTTGAGCAGCTTGGCAGCAATATTGGAAAAGGCAGGAAAACATTTTGCCGCAGGATGATCCAATCTTCGATTGTCATAACTATAAGAAAAAAAATTACGATTATAAAAGGAATAATATTTTACTAATAAAAATTACAAGTCATTATTATAGGAAGCATTTATAAAATGATCATTGCAAATTATGTCACGTAACAACATTTCATCAATTCCTTCAGCAATTTGCGCTTGTATGTCTGAATAATCAGAAGCAATCCAGAAAACGAGACATGGTCAACTGCTCCTGTGAGTGTAGTCAAGTGGGTCTCTGATATTTTTACTTTTTTAAAATTTCATACTCTGATCAGATCATTTGCCCACATTTTTCACCAAATGAAAGGATAACGTGGTGAATGACGAGTGGGAGAAACAATGCATATTCTATATCATACAAGGCTGCAGGTGAGTGAGATAGCGAGCTTTGAGTAGCTGGCTTAAGGAACATCGGTGCATGCTCAAGTGCCACTATCCCATCGCCAATCACTCTGACGCTTGCAAAGTACAACGACCCTGGAAATGTCCTCATACTCACCTCGGCAGCTTTTTTTGAAGCAATGGATTTCACGTTAACGTGATGCCACGTTAACTTTCAAAAACATTGGGCTCTCATCCTGAAGTTATCGGATAATAGTTTAAATACATCCCTTCACCCCCAATAAAACAAATTATTTTCTCAAAATAATAATTATACAATGAACCCAATTACTTTGCATCAAAGGTATG
The DNA here is from genome assembly GCA_035128595.1 of Eptatretus atami. Taxonomy (NCBI): domain Eukaryota; kingdom Metazoa; phylum Chordata; class Myxini; order Myxiniformes; family Myxinidae; genus Eptatretus; species Eptatretus atami. Next base: position 86,627,671 of record CM068958.1, on the reverse strand, counting down.
TTACCTTTGGTGAAGGAGCAACATTGGGAGTGCAGAAGAAAGACGTTTCTGAGAGAACCTCAACAATTTTCTGTGGCTGTTCACCTTCAGGGGTCTGGTCACTATCTTGGTCACCTGTCTGCTGTTCCTGCATCAAAATTTTAGAGGTTATGAAAGGAAAACAAATGGACAGATTCGACATCACAGGATTTGCTCATTTCAACAGTTACATTAATATTTTGATTGTACATTTGAAAGCTAGTCATCCCAATGATGTCGAGTATCGTTTACAAACCGGGTTACAGCCAAGAGAGGCAGGATTAAAGTGATGAAACGCATTCACAGTGATATTTTCATCATCACACATTGAAGATGTACATGACTACAGAAGATGCAGAACAAACATTTCACTAAAGCAAAATTAAGTGTTTTGTGATTGCAACTCTGACTTCATTGAAATTTACACTGTACACTCCATCAAAATATCCAAGAACAAATATTATTTTAATAATAAAAGTCATTCCTAAAAGCATAATGGCACTCTACCCAACTGAAGGATTCAAACCTGATCACGCTGGAGCGAACGCTACACAGAACAGAACAGTGTGAGACGCCAAGGGTGGCTCGGGGTCATCACACACCATAAACTTGGTGCTCTTAGGAACTCCAGGAAGTAATATGCTATGTGAGAGGTCACACCCACACCCCAAAAACCACAAGACATGATAAGGAAAATAAATTTAACTAGATATCTGCAATCACAAAGTGATCGCCAAGGACAAGCCTCCTCCGGCACTCACAATCTAATGATGGCCATATTTTGTTCCTACTGCCATGTTACCTTCAACTCGCAACATTTAGGGACAGAGTGTAAATTAAGAAAATGCGTCCACATCTAGAATCTATCCATAAAAGTTAACAACATGAAAATCGGAGAAAAAATTTCTAAGTTATGATCAAAAAAGTGTTTTTCGTTAATTAGGTCAACAATCCGAAAAAAGAATAGGTCAAATGCACGAACTAGAAATTATTCACAACTATACGTGCCCGTAAAAAAAAAAAAAAAAATAAATTAATAAATAAATATTCAAACCACGAGCAACAAACAACAACCACCAGGCCGTTTCTTCGCTCTCGCGTGCCCGTACATGCGTGGCCCGGAAGTTCGCATATTATTCGCAGTTACGATTATTCGCAATTTAGTTTTAATACCCAATATTCAATTAGCGTCAACGTATTTTACCTTTTCGCAATGTCGTGGCAAGGAAAAAACAAAAAGATAAGAAAAGAAAAAAAATTACTTCCTGGTTCGGAACATACCAGCACTCTGATGTTACCGAAATTTATGCACCGTCTAATATGAAAACGATCATAACTTGGGGCATTGTGTTTATCTATAAATGCGCATAAGAAATCGAGAAATTATTAGAATACACGAAGTCATCACTCTCCGGAAGCCCGTACGTTGTAACCCGTAATGGGGAACGGGCTGAGCTTCCCTCCCCATCGCCACGCCCACGCAAAACGTGTCTTGTCATTGGTTTGGTAATTAAATGGCCATAACTTGGGAAGCACTTGTCCGATTAATATCAAACCTTGAAAAGGTACATCCTCAGGTCCCCAGCAATATACTGGCAAGTTTCAATTAGATCGGACCAGTGGTTGTCGAAAAACAGCGGTCACAGACACACACACAAACAGACACACAGAACACAGACACAGACACAGACACAGACACAGACACAGACACAGACACACAGACACACAGACACAGACAACACACAGATTGCTGGAATTATAGATAGATAATAAAAAACAAGCAAACAGGATTTGCAACATGCCACAAAAAACCTCCAACACCCCTTCCCACTCCCTCAAAATCTGCCGCCATGCAATGATAGATGGCTCCCAAAGAACTGTACCAGTGGTTGTGCAGACACAGATCAGACATTGACAGAAAAAAACTTAAATGGTGATGAAGTACTCCAAGGGCCTAAGACCTCAAACTTTAATAAACCGGGAGGGGGGAAATGTAAATTAAGCGCAAATGTGGATCGCTGAACGAGTCTCGGCTGGAGGGCAATTTCGTTCTGATCAGCCAAACCTCAGTTTTGTGGTGAAACTGTCTACAATTAGGTCATGACTCTAAAAAAAATTGTCAACCCCATTCGAGGCAAAATTTCATTCTGAAAGTTCTAGTCAGCTCAGAGATACAGCTTGGACATTGGCAGGAAGAAGAAACAAAACAAAACAAAAACAAACTTAAATGGTGGTTTAGTACTCCTCGGTGTCTAAGAAACTCGAAGATGCCATTAAAGATTGGGGACACCAATTGGAGAAACAAATCCTACAACAGGTATAAACTCTCCCCCATCCAACATGGGGAAGCTTAATAAATAGTGATTAGAGTGGAGATCACAACACAACTCACCTAAACACACAGATTAAGAAATAACCAACAAATTAATCAACCAATTAGCCCCAAAGGCATTTTTGTTGCAATTGGTTTTTTTAACTTCTATTTTTCCTTTGCAAGATCAAGGCTCATAGAAAAGAAAGGGAATGGAGTACGAACTGATGGTGGGGAAATTGAATAACAAACAGTTGGACATTTCCACAATTTCTAGGCCAGTAGTTTCATCGGTGTCAGGATTCACACAACGGTTATTTTCACGTCCAAGGTTTGTTGCTCATGGACGATTTTCCTCCATTAATCTGTTGCATGAGATTTGAAAGACAGGATTTATAAAGTGTTACTTGTGCCACTTTTGCTGTGTTTATAGAACAACGGTGATCTCAGGTGCTCTGGAATGAGCCAAATGAGCTCTGGAGTGTTTGGCCTCAAAAGCAGATTCGCATCCAGATCGCCTTTGAGCGTAACAGCAAGTGTTTGGAGAATGTAGGAAAAGGAAACCCAAATGTCTCCCATGCAAAAAATAAATAAATAAATGAATATATAAATCTATCGTATCAAGAGAGCTGTGTTCTGCCTCTCCGTGTCCAGTTAGAACTTGAGAACGCATTGACGGATTTCAATGAAATCAATGCGCTGGATTCAGAGAACTCCAGGAAGGTGATGCAAAAAAAAAAAAAGAGGAGGAGGGTTCATGTATGGATGTTTTTGTGTATGGGTATGGGTACACGTATCGAAAAATGCAAAAAGCCAACAAATAAAATCGACGCTGGTTATCCCCGTACAGAGGGCAGGATCTCCCAGGAATCATTTTGTTGTTAACTTGAGAAAAGATCAACAGATTTCAATGAAACCACTTTTGGGAAGTAAACACAACCACTTATCCCTCTCCCTATGAAGATATTTTATCCACAACGTCGATTCCCCATCTCCATGAATCTAAACCATACCAATTTACATTAAAACCAAAACTCTTCCTCCTTCATATAATAATGGTGAGTCTCATTCAATCCCATTTTTCATATCCGATAGATGCAGAAAACGCTTGCTATATTCTTGGGTGGACGTTTGATTCATTTGTGTTCAATTTTGTGCAACTGTTTCGACAATGGAAAATCCAAATTTAAACAGTATGGCAAACTTCCAAATCAACTTCACTTGATCAAATCCAAATATTCTTGGAGTAATGACTGCGATTTCACAAAAAAGTTACGATTTATTTTCGTGCAATATTCTGTGCATTCACAATTGCTATTATACTTAATCAGTTTTGTATTCAGTTGCTCAGTTCGCTACTGATATTCCAAATCATTTTGTTCTTTGGCGAACTTAAAGTTTGCTTCACTGAATCCAAATACACATTACAGGAGGATCAACCATGAACTTGTGTCAAATAGATTTCAGTGTCGTTCTCCTCCCACCCCCCTCCCCCCCCCCCCCTCACACCCAGATAGTTTAAAAAAGTACATCCAATTCACTTCTTGCAATGTGTAGGGAGGAACACAATGCTCGGTTTCATCATGAATGACCTCACAGAAAAAGGCAAACAATTTCAATTGATAGAGCTAAAAATTTGCAAGCAGTCTACCCACACTGATAATTTTGCTATGGTAGGCAGAACAACAAATTATGCAGAACTACAAGACTTCAGCAACGAGTCTCCCATAAAACTGACAATTATTTCTGCAGAAAGCAAAGAATATGATATATCAAATGGGAAAATCTACATGTAAATATAGCGACAACATTTCACAAAATTACTTATCGCGGAGAATATACAATCTTAATATACCATTAGGGGTAGGGGGCAACTACTGTTACCATCGGGGAACGGTTGGTGCATTTTTCTGGATCACAGCCACAAATCTCAGTGCAGCTTCCTTGCTGCTTCCGGCATCTGCATATCTTCCTATTGCATGCCCCACCACATCCACACTGTTGGCACACACATGTAGCATGTGGTAAACAAAATGGGATGCCTCCAGCCATATTTATAAGAAACTGGTTATTAATGTTTGTAGCACAAAATGCACCTTGTTAAGTTTTCCTGTAGCTCGCTGCTGCTGCTGCTGCTGCTGCTGCTGCTGCTGCTGCTGTTGCTGCCTTTGGGTTGATGGGTACCACTCAGAGTCTGGCTCTCCACGTCTCCGAGAATACTTCTTGTTTTGGGACCCAGAGTCCGTGTCATTATCAGAATCCGTCTCCTCTGACAGAATATCCTCGAGTGTGTACCGTGGTGTTTCAACTCGGGGGCGGGCAGCTGGTCCGAGTGACCGAGAATTCTTCACCTGCAATGTTTGTGATCAAACAAGCAGTGGGGTAAACACTTAAAACCAACAACACATTCTCTTCAGAATATCATAATCAAGCAAGCAAATCAGTAAAGAATAAAATATTTTCTTTTTGGAGATATCTGCAATGCAACAATGTACAAAAAACCCACAAAACGAGATGCGAACCTCAGCCATAGGCTGAAGGTTATCTTGCCAAAAACAAAAATATTTATATCGTCAATGACGTCAGCAAAAGATTCTGTCGTCAAATTATAGCTATATCTGAAAAGCACTCTTCTTGGGCTTCAATTTGAGGTACTACTCGATATTGTTAGTCAAAGATTTAAAAATGACCTTCATGATCGTCAACTTCGACCTTAGGCGCTAACCATGAAGGTCAAGGCCGATCGCCACCAAAAACTAATCAGCTGAGCGCCTATCGATATACTATATATCCACCAAGTTTGGAGATGATCCGATAAAAATTACTCAAAAGTTAAGGGTTTCGTTGATTTTGATGTTTGACCTTCTGGTGACCTTGACCTTTGACCTTGACCTTCAACATTTTGTGTGTCGAAAGCTATTGCGCTCACGAGTATACATATCAAGTTTGAGAGCGGTTGCACGAAAACTGTGATCTACAGAGCTAGTTGAAACTTGAAAATCAATTGTAATAAAAAAATAAATACACAAACAAACCGACGAAAAAACAGATCTTGCAAAACGCTCTGCGTTTGGCAAGATAAAAAAGTAGCACATTAATTCAGTTGCAGCTTTATGATGAGGCCACCAAACTGGAAGAGGCTGTGACCTCAAAACCTCAAGGCGGCAGTATCAACAATTCTAAATTGGATTCTTAATGTAAGAATGTGGATTCTTAATCTAAATTTGATTCTTAATTCTAAAATGTACGACCACCTCTTGGATTCTTAGCTTGTGGAAAGCAAAATCGGGTCAGGAGAATTACGTCACCGTAGTTTTGTCGGTAAAAACCCAGAGGGCTCGTTAATAAACTTGAGTGAGAGGTAATCAGCCTGCCCGCTTGGTCCACCAATTCATCGTTCATGATCGAAAACGTCACAAGAGCTACTTAAGAAAGTGTCTGAGCCGATTGGTGATTTTGCGCTGTATGTACCCATCCATCCCCAGATTGATTTTAAGGGCCTCGTTACCCACTTGCTCTGTTCAGTCACCATTTTTAAGGAGGGGCTCCCTCCCAGCCTTCAGCAACTTCCATGCTGGTAGATCACATTTCTCTCCTCATGGATCTACCTTCAAAACAAACCAAACAGCCCCTGGACTCCGAATGGAATCCAGCAGCAAGCGATTGCTCTCGGTTTTAGCCATACTGCCTATCATTCAAATTACAGTAATCATTCTGGGCCTGTCCCCTCTCTCGCGACTGTCGCACCATGGTGTAGATTGCTTCAACAGCCCAAAAGCCTTTGCCGTACACACCATCACCATCACCGAGATGAGCCAGAGGTCTCCATTATTCAAACCAAGGTTTCGGAGCAAGGACCAGGCTCTGGCACCGACACCCCCACGCCAGTTGAGCATTCTAGTAGACACCTGTACAAGCGTGGCTGTTTGGAATTTCTGGCTCAAGAATATCTCGAGTATTGGAGTGCGATTTTTTAAAAGGCAATGTTCCTGCGAAAGTGGCAGGGTGTCGCTTTTGATTTGGGCACCGATGACCACAGGAGCCCCATCTTTGTGTGCAGACATCCGGTTTCTGGACACCAGCTGCAGTGGGGAACCTGGATTCCTCCGTGGTAATGAACCCACACTGGCCGAGCCGACCACACAGGAACCATGAAATACGGTTGTTGCTGAACCATGGCAGCACAAATTCGGATGAAAGCCTGACAGATGCACGAAAGTGTCTCCTTCACTTGGCAACCTGCATCACACCAACCACTGAGTGCTAGAGGTACACGGTGGGGTGCCCTGGATCCGGTGGGGAGAAGATTCCCCTGCAACTTCACCGAGTCGATACAAGACCAGCCTGTATGTCAATGACACTTACTGAGTAACCCGATTTACACTGGACTCACCTCCAACAGGCCACCACCATTGATGGATGCATGTAGTATGTTGGGCAAAAATTTCATCCGCTTGTTTAGTAGACCCACATTTCCAAGCTGGGCATCCTCAGTCATGCAAAGTCCTTCCTTGGCACATCTGAGCTCCTGACCACATAAAAAGCTTTCATCTGCAGTCTGATTGAGTACTGTTCTCCAATCTGGGCTGGTGCTCCTGCCTCTCGTCTTTCTCGGCTTCACGCTGTGGAAACCAAGGCATTTAGGATCATTGGCATTTCCCTCGGTGAGGTTGTCTTTGGGTGTCTGACTTTCTCACGGCAGGCAGGTCAGTGGTCTTTCTGTCTGCTACTGTGTCCTCTCCGGCCTGGCCACCCCTTGCTCTGTCTGCGATATTGTTACGAATCTGGCAGCCATGAGCACTCAACATTCAGGTCCTTATAGAACAGTTATATTGGTAAGGGAGTGTTTCTAGTTAGGGTCCCGTCCTATGTTTAATGGGTGATTAA
>CM068958.1:86592544-86618716 GCA_035128595.1 Eptatretus atami | reverse complement strand
GAAAAGAAAAAAAAGACCCAAGGTGCTCTCCACCCTAATGCATGCTACATGAGTTCCAGGCCCCAACAACATCTCCCAGGTGAAAAGCGAGAATGGCCCACAGGTAGCGACCATCAGATGTTTCAAGTCCTTGCAACTAATGCTCATGCAAGATCGGCACCACAACACTGTTGTTGCAACCCTAGACCACCATCAGAGGTCCAGGTATAGAAAAAGGCTATACGAGTATCCTTGGGTAGCCCCAGCCACACCCAAATATGATGGCAGACCTGTAGAATGAGCTTGCGGAGCATGCCTGCCTCGGTCTGACCCAGAACCAGGTCATGCTGGAGCTTCGCCATCCAGGCGATCCTTCAACAGCACCATGTGCTGTTGTAGTTTCAATGGTGCTTTTCGCAGATTTCTTAATCCAGTCTCAAGCGTGGCACCATGATTCAGTATCACCCCTCTTGGCAGGAAATAAATACCCAGCTGTTATAAATTGTCCGCTACAGTTTCAACCCTGAGGTTCCATTTCCCATGTCAAGAGACCTGGAAACTATCCACAATATACTTCTTCTGCATTTATCTCAAGCTCAGCCACATGCAGCAATGCGTGTGCAAGCCCTCAATGATGCTCGCATCTCAGCCAATGTTCTAGCACACAAGACGACGTCATCAGAAAAGGCCAGAGAGTGGATGAATGACACCCAGTCTCACACACACTCCCTCCAGAAAACCAGAGTACCTCACTGAGGACATTGTTGAATAATACCGGAGAGAGTGGGTCGCCCTGGTTGACGCTTCACGTCATCGAGATTGGCAGACTCAGATCGCAGTCCAGGTACGTCATACATCCCTGGTTGGACTGTCAGATGTACACCGCTAACGGCAAGGGTGCCCCGATCCAAACAGCCCCTCACAATTGCTCCATGGTTGAAGGCCTTGAAAACATCCAGCACAGCAAGAAACAAGGGGTTTATGCTGTGCGTGGCATCCCAAAGGTCACCGTCCAAGATGGTAATATTCTCAGCGCAACAGTTGCCCTTCTTGAATGCCCGTTGCACTGGGTGTGTATCCCTGGAATAAATCATCAAATTTGTTGATGGTAAAGAAGAATACCCCCATTTTGGATGAGTGTGGCATACTAGGCAACAGGATGTTTGAGATGTATTACCCATTCACAGGGGGCTGCAGGTCTTCCAAATGTATAACCCCGAAACTGGCATCAGACCAGCCATTTACAGGAGTAGTTCCTCATGCTAGTTTTGTATTTTTAACTAATTTTATGAAATTTGTAGAATTTGTTTTTCACTTGGAAGTTGTGGGTTACGAAATGTCAATAAAGATGGAAAAAGCCAGATTTAAGGCAATTAAAATCCAGGCTATAAGGCAACAAAAGGTGAAAATTTTGAAAGAGGGTGTACACTTTCTATAGGCACTGTGTGTGTGCATATGTATGTGTGTATATATATATATATATATATATATATATATATATATATATATATATATATATATATATATATAGTTCAACCTGACAAAAAGAAAATGGCAGATTGTAGTACTTCAAGACCAGAAAGGAGGCGGTAGAAGATGACTACCAACCTGTCTGGGATTTGAAAGTGATTGGTCCATAGACTCAGCTTTGGAGATTTCAATGCTCTTGAAGGCCTTGGTTTTCACAGCAGCAAGCTGAGCAATGTGTGAAGCAGGGGTTCCAGCCCATAATGGAGAGCAGCACTCCATCAAGCTGCAGATGAAGGCCTTGTACGTGGATAAGTGTTTAGGTGCTTCAAGGAAGGACTTTATACAACAGAGGATGCCCATTTAGCGACTGGCTTTGGAGGCTAACTTAAAAGTGTCGTCTGCCAAAGAAAGATGGCTGATAGTGAGATCCAAAAGTTTGAATGACAACTTCAAGAGGATTGTTGGGAAAGTGGATATAATGGTTTGCCAGACTGTCCTTTCGGAGAGAGATGATGAGAGCGAGAGATTTGGCATGATTGAACGATATTCCAAGTGTTTGACCAGCTTGTGATTCCATCAAGGTCTGCAGAGAGCGAATAGGCAATAGGTTGCTGTTAAGCATATCTGAAGGATGAGGGATATTATGGCAGATGGTGGAGTTATCAAAGAGATAAAGAGGATTTTAGAGAGTCGGAGACCATATATCAGACTGTATCTTAAGTAATTGAAGGGAGTTGATGAAACTTGTGTGATATATATTCTCCATGCCTTTGAAATACTTGATTTGCGAGACATTTACAGCTTATGCATCAGACTGCAGGGCATTACATCCGACCCATTTACCTTTTTACATGAAATAATGTACATGAACGAGATCCACACCTGATCGTTTTATGTGCATCTTTATGGTGGCAAGATATTGCCACCTTTTTGGTCTGGTGGGTATTGACCTTTGATGCCCATTTTTACACTTGCTTTGTTTGATCACATTGAATCTTCTTTCCTCTCCAGAAAGTATTCTGGGATTAAATTTCCAAATGAAGAGCATCAAATTAAAAACGTGATCAATTGTGAGGCTGTGCTTGACACTTATGATTAATTCCCCAGTGCACTCACTATCAATTTCCATCCATTGCTGTTGAGGATTAGAATAAATCCCTGGGATCATGTAGTTCATACATTAGATTTACATCGACAATAACCTTTTCCCACCATCACCTGCTCAAGTTTGGTCATCCGATATAACCTGTATGTTTCCTTCACCCTCTCCTCATTGCATCCGGAGTATCAAGCACAGCCCACAAAGTGTGCATTGTGTTTTGCCTTCATCACCGCGCTCGACCACAAGCCTGGATTAGGTAAACAAAACCTTTATGATTAAAATAACACCATGGTTTCCTCGAATGAGCATTTTTTTTTTGCTTAGTTTTTTTTTGAACTGCATCAACAAGTGGTAGGATTACGTCAAATAGGCAAAGACCATTATATCACCAAACCAGAGATGTCAACAAGTCACCTGAGCCAAGTCTCAAGTCAAGTCAAGTATCACATCATAAACCTTGGTTACGTGTCAGCCTTTAATACGCAAAATGTTTACACGAGTCATGGAGCTCGATTTTTTTTTTGGCACGAGTACTCTAAAATGAATGACATGGAAAAAAAAAATGACAGTTCAATTGCTTCAATTCAACTTCGCTGACCAGACTCATTCTTTTGAGTGTCATTAATCTTGGTGATTCCGCTCCGAAAATGGAAGGTTGGTGATCAATACCCAACCCTAATGAATACCTTTTTGCAATCTAGCTGCAGAGTTCGTGTTCCCTTTGGTAGGATGTGATTACATTTATAAACAGATATTGAATGAAAATTAGTCACAAACACATCACCAAGATATATTTATTTTGATATGGTGTTCATTCATTCAACGTCATTGTCACCAAGTCGACAAACTCAACTCAAGTCTCAAGTCTTTAAGGCCAAGTCTCAAATCAAATCGCAAAATTTGTGACTCGAGTGAGACTCGAGTCCGAGTCACAGACTCGAGTCCCAATGTCGGCACCAAACTGTTTAAACATTGCAGACGCAGATATGACCGACTTGCATCACGCACCAAGAATAAATCACATTTGCAACTTGAATGCACCGAAATACAACAGATAGATCAGTGATCTTCACCATCTTTTAGAGGGGGCCACTTTTGCCGATAAGACACCAGTGTGAGAGCCACCATACCACCCACAGGACTCCGTCATGGCTGCTATTAGGCCCCACCCCACGTACTCTTCTTCATTGTGGTTAACTTGACTGCAAGCATAATTGTTTATATCCTGCCACCTACTGATGTAGTTATGTTACTTTTATGCTTCTCATTGGAACACTCATTTGAAACCATTGGGTCCATTTGATAGCATTTATGGCGGATTATGATGTGGGCGTTTTAACATTTGTGTACGATCGGCCGCACGTCGGGGACCGCACTTTTAGCCGCCAGTGGCTCGTATGCTGTGCAATGAAGAACAGAGATAGATTGAAGAAAATGGTTAACTTTCATCAACCTCAAAGAAGGAGAAGGTAAAAGATTATTTTGAAATTTTTGAAAGGACCAACCTTTGGAGGTGTTTCTTTCTCATCATTGGACACATTCAAAGTGTCCTGCTGAAAGAAAACCCAGAAACAGTGATTTCGACCGTCATTTTGATAAAACTATACAACAACACAAATTGACATTGACGCAAAACAATAAGAGTTCCCTTACAAAGAACTTCATTCAATGCAGGGGGCCATTAGGCCCATCAAGCCGATGCAATAATTGCCAACCTATGGTTGTTTGTCCATGCTATATCCTTTTTAAATGCTTTAGGATTAGTATAAACAAAATTTGGAAACTCACTTGCATGTGGCAATCACAAGTAATGGCCATTTGCTCAACAATTGTTTGTTTGTTTTTTTCCAGCAACCTGCCGACATGGCTGGAAATGCAAAACGGCCAATTGAGCAAGTGAAAATATTGGCATGTGATAGACACATACTGTTTCTTTGGTTTTGAAGGCATTTGAGCATTAATGCAGACTCAGTTGGCATGAGCAGAGTTGGGTCGACCAACCCACAGCTCGTCACATCTCAAATGTGACAACAGATCATCTCCAAATGTGGCACAAAAATTGTTGGCACAGTTGGTACAGGCACTCTCGAGGAGACAAGTCAAATTTCCAAAAATAAATAAAATAAAAACAGCCAGCCAACTGTTTAACTTGAAGATGCGGACGTAACCACGAGTTCTTCCACATAGTTTGCCGATTCGCTACTCCTCAAATATAAACTACGATGTCAAACACCCCTCCCCCTGGTAGAACAAAACACACCAAGGTTCATTTAAAAAAAAAAAAAATTTTTAAGGTTATTATATGGCATGACCCAAAGGTGATGGTGTAGTTGCCAGAATAGGTGTCAGATATGCTTTTCAGGATTGTTTCCATGGGAACTCCCAAAAATTATCATAAAATGACCACAGATTTGTTAATTTTCAAAATAGAGAATAAACTTTGGTATCAAAATGATCAGTGTGAGAAGGGGTCACCCATTTATGACATCACATCTGCTAATTACCTCATTTGCATGTTCATATTTGATGGCTTTGCATTTTTCCATGGAAAGAGCTATACCTAACAGAAAAAACTATCACCAGAGGAGCAAAATAGTCTTCATCTACGATAAATGGATGTGTGAGGCATACTTTTTGTCTATCAATTACGTACATCTCTTCATGAATTACACACTGTTGGAATGTACCTTTTGACCCTTTAGACTGCCGAGACCCCTTCGAACTTTGAAGACCCTTTAAGACCCCCAAGGACCCAGAGGATCCAAAACATCCATTAGGACCAAAAATATGCAGATAACCCCAAAGACCCAAAAGACCCGAGAGACTCAAAATACCTAAATGACCCAAAGACCAAATACCCTGAGGACATTAAAAAAAAAGACCCAAAAGTCCTGAGGATCCAAAAACCCTCCCTCTATAAGTGTGTGTGTGTGTGTGTGTGTGTGTGTGTGTGTGTGTGTGTGTGTGTGTGTGGTAGTGGAGTGTTCTGATGTGGAATGTGATGCACCAAAATGATCGCCATGACCTCCTGAGTTGATTCGGCAAATTAACTACTAAAAATAAATCCGCTAGAATTCCCATGTTTTAAACGCACGCATACTAAGGTATAGAAAGCAGCTTAATAATGTCCTTCCACATCAGGGTATTCTAATTACAAAATAAATAACAAAACCAATGATAACATTGTGACAAAGCAGATATTAATACTAATATTTACAACAATAATAAGAATGAAGATTATAATCCACATGTTGGCCCCAATCACATCTGGGACTGGTGAAAAGCAAGCTAATGCTCAAGCAGTACAGCAGGTGGGTATGCAACAAGGCTGTAAAGACCAATGAAAATTTGGACCATCGGACCAATGTGCCCACAAGTAACAAACATTGCATTTTTGGAAATAAATAAATATATATCTAATATAGGGTGTCCCAAAAAAATATACAACTTTTAAAATGCGTCGTTTGATCCTAAAAAGCAGTAATTTTGTCACTAATGCTTCATTTCTTGTTGCAGAGACCCTGAGGTTTATTTTGATACCAAGCAAGCGCCAGAAAAATGCCAACACTGACCATACAACAACGGACGAAAATTGTTGAACTTTGGCACCAGACGAAAAGTGTCATACAGGTGCAACGTCTTTACTCGAGACATTTCGGTATCCACTTGCGCCATGCACCAAACTTTCGAGACAATAAAGTGCACCATTGCAAAGTTTACCAATGTGGGAACCATCTGTGACCTTCACAAGGGTCACAGTGGTCGGAAGAGGGCAGGTCATAGTCAAAAAATGTGGAAATGGTGAGACAGGCGGTCGTTCAGAGTCCCAAAAAATCGATTCGCCGACTTTCTGCCGAGACAAACATTCATAAGAGCACTGTTCAGAGGATCCTTCGCCAAGACATTCATGCCTTTCCAAACAAGGCGTTTTCTCAACCAACATTTTGAGGGCCGCTTTATCTCCCTCTACTAAGACGTTGAGTGGCCACCGTATTCCCCTGACCTTACTCCTCCAGACTTCTTCGTGTGGGGTATCTAAGGACAGGATCTATGGAAACCCTAGGCCTCAGACTCTTGATCAGCTGAAGGAAAACATCCACCGAGAAATCCAGAACATTCCTCAGGAAACGTTTCCCAAAGTGATGGAGAACATGACAACGCGTTTGCAGGCAGTGATCGGACAACGTGGAGCTACGTCGAACATGTGGTCTAAAAGAAAACGACGATTCTATACCAAAATTTAAATTTTGGTGGCAATTTGACATTGGTACAATAAACTTCAACCTTTCAGCTTTCTATCCAGCCATATATCTATTTTTAAAATATATGTTATGACCATCCTCTTTGCAGATGAAAAGTTGTATATTTTTTGGGACACCCTGTATATAAAGCTCTTTCAAACCACTGACTGACTCACTGACATTAAAGATCGGTACCTTCCAGGTGGCATAGAGAGCTGAAATTTTGCGTGCTGATGGACATCGAAGCCAGTACAAAAAAATTAACAAATAAAAAAAATAATAATTAAAAAACAAAGCAGGTGAGTGACCCAAGACAATGGGAAGCACGGAAATTTTGTGAATGAATAGACATCGAAGCCGATACACCAATAAATAAATAAATAAAACACAGAACCGTCAGAAAGCATCCATAAATGAAAATATAAATAAATGAAAATAAAATAATGAAAAATCAAATGCAGGTGAGCGATCCGAGACAATGGGGAGGCACGTAATATTTTGCATGCCTATGGACATCGAAGCCTATGCACCAGGAAAAAAAAATATATATATATATCTTCTTCTTCTTTTCTTTCGGCTGCTCCCGTTAGGGGTCGCCACAGCGGATCATCCTATATGATCCGCATAATGATTTGGCACAGGTTTTACGCCGGTTGCCCTTCCTGACGCAACCCTGGTCGCTCTTACGACACAGGGATATGGTACACCTATTCTAACCGGGCATACACCGGGCCCAGTACACTGGTACTTCACTTCGCCGACCTCGGAAGGATGACAGGCTGAGTCAACCTCCTGGTGTGTATCAATTCAAGCGGCCAACGGGGCTTGAACTCAGGACCTTTTGGATCCCAAGCCGCTACCCCTAACCACTACGCACACCCAGGAACATATATATATATATATATATATTGTTACGGATTTCAGAATCCGGTCTGATGAATGCATCCACACATCCAGGTCCTCAGACAGTTATTTCCTTAAATGCAAGTTCAGATTAGCCCCATCCCCATGTGTAATGGGATCTTAAATGTGATGTGTTGAAAAGGGCAAATAATAGATCCCCTCTCTTATGGGAAGCTTTTTTCTTTACAACAGACACGTTTACACACATTTCTTTTACGAGCTCTGAAGCCCGCCCTCATTTTTCCTCAGCAACATTCTTTCGCGAGCTCCGACGCCCGCCGTTTTTGAGAGCGAACGGGTCGTCATGGTAACCGTGCGCAAGTGGGGCGGGGTGTGCTTGGGGCGAACTGAGCCCGCGGAGACGGCCCACAGATATAAAATGAATGGAGGTCCGTTCTGAGGTGAGAGGAAAGCGGAGGCGAAAGAAAGCCGGGCGAAAGAAAGCCAGGGAGGGAGAAGAGAACGAGAAGTAAGCTTGAGAAGCGAGCAAGAAGCGGGTGGTCAGAGGTGCGGCAAAGAGGAGAAGAAGCGATGCTGTGTGGTGCGCGTGTTGGGTGTGTGCAGCGGCGGACGGCGAGTGAGGCACGGGTCGGTCACCAACAAGTGAGGCGTGGGTCAGTCACACGGACGCGTGTGGGTCACTTGTCGTCACCATGTTCGTGAAGTGTGAGGAACTGCCCGTGTCACAGCACGAGCGTCTAAACCCGCGACAGACGATCTCGGTGCCCTCCAACGTCGACTGGCATTCAAGGCTGTTCGCGAGAGGGTGCACGGCAAGGCTGGGTGCTGGCGACGGACTGACACGCACGCACATATTTCAGGACGTTTTCACTTCATGGACGACTACTCTCTGGTGAGCGAGACGATTCTTCCCCCCCCCCACCCCAAATGATCCGTTAGGTACCCATGTCTGTGTTTACCTGGGTACCTGTCTGTGTTTAGCTGTAAGTCGACCTAACCTCCCGATAAGCATCTGCTCTTTGTCTCTTTTCTGGCATTTTGATTGATTTTGCTTTGAAATTCATTCTTTATTTACCTCAGAAAATAACCGGGCGTAGTGGCATGCGCCTGTAATCCGGCTACTCAGAGGCTTGGTTGAGGATCGCTTGAGGACGGGAGCTCTGCTCTGCGCTGTGCCGTGCTATGAGAGGGTGTAGGGCAGCCCGAAATTATGGCGAAACCCAATCCTTATCCACGTGTCGTAAGAGGCGACCAGGGTTGCGTCAGGAAGGGATCCGGCGTAAACCTATGCCAAATAAGTATGCGGATCATAACGGATGATCCGCTGTGCGACCCCTAACGGGAGCAGCCGAAAGAAGAAGCAGAAGAAGAAGAAGATTTACCTCAGAAAATAGTTATTTTTATTTATTCATTTTATATTAATAAATTATTGGTCGATTTCCAACCTGTCCGTGTTTGTCCTTTCCTTCCATTGGTCTAGCATTTTTCTAACCGAGATAGACTGGGAGGTAATTACCACAGGTTTGACCAAAAATCGTCGGCACGCACCAGCGGTTAAAACGCTCGGCCGCCCTAATTAAATCTAATCGAGATAACATTGGTGCTTTGCCGAGGGCGCGCGTCCCCGCTCAGGTAACCACGTGACCTCTAGTTAAACGGAATAATTAGACGGTGGACACTGGAACTCGTGGTTGACTGGGTGGCGTTTGTGGTTCTAAAAAACCCACCGTACCATAACGTTAATTGTGAGCGGTGGCCCCAGTCCGGCTCTACCGAGGACATGAGACGGCGGGAGTTTAATATACGCGCCGGAGTGGACAACAGCTGGGTGGTCGCGGGATCGGCGGTAGGCGCCAACGGTCCGGCCAGCAATTATATTATAATATCGAGTGATGAGAACCGATCAAAAAGCATCCATAAATGAATAAAATAAAAATAAATAAATGAAAAATCAAACGCAGGTGAGTGACCTGAGACAATGGGGAAGCACAGTTCATATGCTTACACAATATTTTATTTACTTACACATTGTGTAAGCATACCCTACTAGTACATATACTGCGTGCGCGCATGCGCGCATGCACGCACATGTTTATTCCAAAAACAACTTTTGACTGAAGAATAGGGTCAAAAGCTCCAATTTTAGCTGCGTTTCTATGGTGACTATTAAAATCATTATTAGAATGCAATTACATGAAATGCATGTAACTTCCGTCCTCTGAGAGCGAAAGGAAAATTGGTGTCAAAATGATCAGTGTGAGAGGAGTAACACTTGTAGGATGTACAAATGCATAAAGTCAGGTTTAGAATTTTCAAAAGGAAGGGGCTTCACCTATTAGATATCCATTTAATGCAAACACTATCAAAATCATTACCATGTTCTATTGTGAATATATTTAGTCTTCACAATGGTAACAATCATATCATTGTTCATTCGATTAAATTTCCCCTCACTTATAATTGCTGAACATATAGACTGTCACCATCTAATGTACTGTACATCGAAGACTCGTTTTCCATGAGCATAGATGTCAAGAGATGCACGATACGTTATTAATCACGATCACTGTCATCTTCGTCAAATGGAGTTTCTGATGCCTTGTTTACACATCGTGCACATGAACATGATTCTATGCAAGACAAAGCAGCCATCAGACACAGACAATTTATTGGTGGATTGCAGAGCTCAGCAATGCAGGGCAGATGGGTGATGTTACTCAGTTCAATGGCGGCACACTCTCTCTCGCACATCTTGAGCTTGAGGGTTAAGGTTCCCCTTCCCTCTGTTCTACCCGTGTCCTGCAGGATTGTGGAGTGTTGGATCAGCTACATGACTTTCGCACCATATTGATGTTTGGAACATGGCCCTGAAGACGTGCTGCTTAAAAGCATCTTCGGTTGGTGGCAGTGAGGCTCCCGTCTGATCCGTTGTTGATGACGATACATATCTGAGTTCGTCAACAATGCTGCAGTTGTCACCCTGCTTCCCATACAAGAGCAACACAAACAACTGAGCTGGGTTGAATGTATTGGACACAGATGCTGATCTTCCAAACTCCAATAGCATGTGGACAGAGTCGACATGGGCCAAGAAGCTTTGTGAAGGCAGTAATGCGTACCAATCTTGAAAATTGCATTTGTCGCACCACAACCTGTTAACACGTGAACTGCTGGCAGACACCAGCACACTTGCTCACCCAACTCTCCTGATGTGGTGTGGACAAGTATGTAGTGTTGACGTGACCATATTTTCTGAAAGACCAGCATGCATGTAGACTTCACGAGCCAGCACATCTGTACTGCAGCAATGCAGTGGAATTACAAGGACATCTGTATAATCACAGCGAACAATGCGTCTGGAATGGGTTTTTGACAGATTGATGGCATTGAGCACGATTCTTGCATCTGCCGCCTCTTGTGTAGAGAACAGATTCATTGTGGGTAAGTTATCGAAAGCAAATACTCCTCCAAGAGTTACCTCCCACATAATAATTGGTTTATATTTGAGCCCCTTCCTTTTGAAAATTCTGGATCTGACTATAAGCATTTGTACATAATGCACGTGTCTCTTCTCACACTGATCATTTTGACACCAATTTCACCTTTCCATAACAAATAGTACGAAAGTTACACACATTTAATTTTATTGGATGACGACCAATAGTTACCATGGCAATGCAGCTAAAAATGGGAGCTTTTGACCATTTTAATCAAAGTCAAATATTGTTTTGGAATAAATATTGTCGTGTTCACGCTGATCAAGACTGATGTGGGACAGATAGACCGAACTTGCTTTTTACTCCTTTGGACTGCATCAATTATGGTGGCCTTACGCACGCACGTGGTTGTGAGGACAAACACGAGAATCTTAGCTCTTTTAAAACCAATGGGTTCATTTCCCAAACAACTAACAAGGGAAGATTCACCGACGGAGGGATAGGACCTTTTACATTTTCATCTTAGATACCGAAAAATAAAAATAAATTATCTTAGCCACAAATTCTGAAAGGCAGAGGTTACCTGATCTTCTGCATCTTGTTGTCGCCGGTTTAG
Source organism: Eptatretus atami (assembly GCA_035128595.1). Lineage (NCBI taxonomy): Eukaryota > Metazoa > Chordata > Myxini > Myxiniformes > Myxinidae > Eptatretus > Eptatretus atami. Next base: position 86,607,007 of record CM068958.1, on the reverse strand, counting down.
CAAGACCATCATCTGCCGGAAAAAGCGAGGGGCTTAAAGGTGGTCAACATTGCCTCAATAGCATATCAAAGTTGAACACAAGAGCCAGAGTTTACCATCCACCACCAATAAACATACAATACCTGATCCTGATGTTCTTGAGCTTGTGCAGAGAGTTGAGCCAGGGCTTGTGCTGCAGCCTCCCTTGCTTGCTGTCGCTCCTTTGATACCTGCTTCTGAAACTGGTCAAACTGCTTGGTGAACTCCACCACTTCCCTTTCCTTACCCCCACACCGCACACGTGTGGCAACCATCTGGAGTAGAACATCAAATATACACCCCATCCCCACAAAAATTAGAAGGGACAGTGTACCATTCCTTTGAGATTAATCTTTTAAAAAAAAATAAAAAAAAAAAAAAAGCAAGAAGGAAATCTTTGGAAAACAGGCAAGGAAGATAATAATAATAATTTTAAATAAAGAGGAGGGATCTCCCCTACACAGAGAAAAGGTTCCCATTTCTTCACCCAACACCACCCTCATACCTCCTTCATAAACCACTTGAGGCACACTTAGCCTCAATAATCGAGCCAAGGCCATCCCAAAATCGCACACGCTCATCACTATTCGCATCAGACAGCTTTTGTTGGAGGTCAGCAATCTGCGCAGACCTGTGGAGGAAGTGTTCAAAGGAACTTGACACAGATACCTTACGTTGACAATCACTGGTTGGACATGAAGTTTTAGAAAATAAACCAGCAGGATGCACCGACAATTGGAATGCTCGATTCTGAGACGGTAAAACAAAGTAAAATATGTACCTCAGTTCCATCTCTGTTTCCATGCTTTTGATCTGCTCGGAAATGTTATAATCTTGCTCGAGTTCAGTGCTTAAGAACGTTCTTCGCTGCAGATGACAAATAGACAGGGCTGAGTGGACAAATGACTTGATGAAAACTCAATTTCTAAATTCGCTTGATCGAATAACCTTACCCGAGCTTTTCTAATAGTAGGCTGCGAAATGTCCTCCTTGTGCTGCAGCTGTGCCAAATCCTGGGCAAGCAGCTTACGGTCTTCCAAAAGTTCATTAAGGCGGCATCTTGCCTCCTCCATGCTCACCAAGACTTCTACCTCATTGGTCAACCAACCCTGAGGACAAAGCAGTGTGAAAAAAAAGAAAAACCAGGTTTTTGGAAATGCCAATGAACATGCCAAACCCTCAACCTTGACCTTAAAACACTAAACGGCACAAACTACAATATTTTGTGTCTCATACGAACAGCATAGCAGTACTTGGGTCCACATACAGTACATCCAAGATTAAATCGTTTATGTAAGGACTCCTGCATTTATTTTTTCCAAGGTACACAATGTTGATCAAAAAATTCCAGTTAATAGAAGATGATGACCTTGATCCGTGCAGCCATTCCATCCTTGCCCCTCTGCTGCTGGTCCTTACGCTTCTCCCCAGCTTCCTTCTGCCGCTGCAGTGCATCTCTCAACCGGCGATTTGCAGCAGCTGCCTATACAATGACACAAGGGGTAACTGAGACATGCCATTCAACCAAGGAAGGGAATTTTTGGCTTGGTAAAAAATCCTGCAGCCCTTTGGCCGCTGAAAGACCAAACCTCACCTCTTCAGTTTTGCGTCGAAGAACGGCCGCCTGCTTTTCATAGCCCCTCTCCAGCTTCAGCACCTCAAACTGACGTTTTCTCTCCTAAAGAAGGTGCACAGTGGACATTGGTTTAACCCTTTGAACCCTGGCAGCCATTTCACCAGCCATTATTCAAACCTCCATTTACCCGAGTGGCCGGATTTTTATCTAGGGAGCCCAGGGTGGGGGAGCAGAAAGTCCAAGGAGCTCAGGGCTCAAAGGGTTGCAAAAAAAAAGGTAAATAAAAATAAAAATGACAATAATATGAACAAGAAGCAAGTTTTCCCTCAGCCCACCATTTCTAAATCACCAAACTATGCACCAACCAACCATTTCCATGTGGTCCAAAAAATAGAGGCCTACTCTACAATCGTTTGGATCTCTCCCTTCGGGAAGCCACCGCATGCTATGATGTCATCTGTCTAACAGAAACCTTTCTTTCATGGGCCATCTTGGACGAGCTAATCTCCCTCACATTTTTATCTTGTTATCTCCACCACCGAAGGTGGACGGAAGTTATGTATTCACCCGTCTGTGTGTGCAGGATATCTCAAAACGTTATGACAGATTCAGGCAAAATTTGGTGGACAGGTTGGGTGTCTGCCAAGGACAAATTGATTGGATTTCTGTGAAGATCCAGATCCAGTTACTTGAATTTTTAAGTCATTCTTCATCATTAAGATTTGGGGCCAAAAACTATGTACAGCACGATATCTCAATAAGTTGTGGATGATTTGGGTAGGTAACAATAACAAGCCGATTAGATTTTGCTTCAGGTCCGGATCCAGATTCTCCTTATCAGTGGGATACAAAACGTAAACTGTTCACCGTGGCGGAGGCATGCACTCTACCGAGTACAGTTCTAGTTACCTCCACCACCGAAGGTGAAGGAGGTTATGTTTTCACCCCTTTCTGTCTGTGTGTTTGTTTACAGGATATCTCAAAAAGTTGTGGGTGAAGTGAAGATCTGATTCGATTTGAGTGAAGATCCGAATCCGGATAAGAGAATTTATTCAATTTTTTAAGGGATTCTTCACCATCGAGAGAAAGGGCCAAAAACGATATAGTACTGTATAGCGTGATATTTCAAAAATGTATTGGGCCCGATATGTTCTCGTGGATCAGGCATTACGTGGTGGAGGTATGCGCTCTACCGAGTACCCTTCCAGTTTATTTTTGTACTATTGACAGACTCAATGGTTGTGCTGGTGGTAATGCTGTAGTCTACATCCGGAGCTCCTCTTTCCTTATGCCCTGCCGCAACATGTCCCTCATCAACAAACCAAGCAATGTTGAATATCGTGGAATATGGAGAAAATGTAAATGTTTACATGTGGTACAAAAGCCTCCAAATGCGGTGGACGTTTCGGGTATGAGGGTCTCTCAACTTCAATGCCTTCCCCCAATTTGTAATGACTTCAAATGCCACCATTCCATTTTGCTTGGTAGTGTCAAGTCTCAATCCCTCAAGTGAAAGTCTTAATTCCTCATATTAATTGTCCATGGTATTGCAACCGAGACCTAGACCATCGTCATCACACGATCTATTCAATTTCCAACCCATGTAAATTAAGATGATGCATGAAGACCATTCAAGCCACTCCAGTAATACGAAGATCACATCACCAGGACGGCCTCTAAACAGGAATTTTCTTCAAGGCCAAATCTTCTTTAATTTATAAACCGCAGAAAAGGCCTTCATCCTAATATGCGCCATGGAATAATGCTCTCCAATAGACTGGTACTGCTACTTCACATTTGCCAACCACCCCCTCTCGCAAACCCCTTTGAGGACATAGAATGTGAGCGTCATTGATATCCATGACAAGAGGCAGAGTCTCAGGGAATGCTCCTTGTGCACTGTAGCCTCGTTGGTAGGCTTGCAGTCTTATATTGGCTCTATTCCAATCTTGCTCCTCCTGCCATCACCATCCCTTTGCCCAACCACTGCCCCTCGAGATCATACATATCCTACCGGAAATTTTCAACGTATTACCCTCTCAAAGTTCAAAACCTAAACTTGAAGTTCATGACCATTCATTCATGCCCCTCTACTCTTGCATGTGAAACAGTCTTCTGAAATCAGTTTCCTGTACTTTCTGTCAGGACTTTGTCTGCAGCCCACTTTGTCTCTCCCATTTCTACATTTGCTGAGATAACCCCTTTTTCATCAGAAACTCCTCCTTGAGCAGTGGTTTACCCATCCATTGGTCTACCTGTTTCCAATTTCCTACACTGTGGCTCTTGATTCCTTGGCCCATTGGGCTAATTACATGAGCTTTGATACCTATAAAATACTATATATATAATATATATATATTATATATCTATAAATTTGTTAGCTGGTGTTGCTCAAAAATAATCTCCAATATTATTTTAGACTCAGTAAAATATTCACAATCCAAACAAGATCAATATCTACATCGCCAACCAAACTCCCAGCCTATGCTTTTGAAAGTCTCAGTGCACAAGCTGACCTTTGCTTTGAGCTGTAGAACCTCTCGATCCTTCTGTGCACGCCACTGACGGAACTTGTCCGAGTCTTCTTTGATATGCTTGAGTAGCTGTACACGTTGGCTTTTCATTACCTGAAGATGGAGAAACATGAACCACTATCTTGGCTGAGATAATCAATTTCTCTAACTACAGTGCAACCCATTACCTGTATCTCATCATTGAGCTTGGAGACAGTTTTGTCAGAATTCTGCTTGTGCCTGAGGAGCCTAGTTTGCTCAACAATTTTCTTCTTCAGCATGCCCATTTCACTTTCCAGGTCCTGCAGCCTTTTCCGCCGCTGCTCGCTGATCCTAGAATGAAAATGGCAGTGACACAGTATGAAGAAAAAAAAAAGAAAGTCGCCCATTCCAAAATAACTTCAGATTAACATGGCACTGTTCACATCAATGTTGCCTTTCCTGAAACTACACACACATTAAAGATATTTAATCCAATATGGATAAGGATCAGGGTACATGAACGATTCATACTTACTTGGCATGGCTGGAATCTTTCTTGGCAGCTTGTACAGCTACATACAACTCCTCTTTCTCACGCTCAAGGTTTTGAACTTTTTGTTCCAGTTCCAACAGATTATCCTGATGAGAGAAGAGGTGTGAGCCCATTATTATAAAAAAAATTTCTTTTTTTTTTTTAAAGGTACACAATATATATATATATATATTTTTAAACTTTAATGCCCAATAATCCGAAGGACAATAAAAAAAAAAATACACCACTGTGCATTTTCATTTACCTGGTAACTGCCATTAAATGAGAGCATGGTATTGTCAACCAACATGACACGGCGAGCCAGCTCTTGCTTCATGGCCAATGTTTGGTTTAACTGCAGCAGCTCTTCAGACAACTCTGCCTGTCGTTCGGCATGTTGCACTGAGAAAGAGTCAGAGTCGTCACCTGAACCCTACAGCAGAAATGAGAAAAATAAAACTTGAGAATTCCCGTAAAGCAGAATTAATAATCACCCGCACAAATGAAAAAGTAAATAATTTTTTTGTAAAATTAATTTTTAGAAAACCTCAGAACTCTCATTTGCTGGCCTGTTGATATCCTGCATCAGGTCATCATAATCCTAAGGGGAAGAAGAGAAGGGGAGGAAAAATAACAGGAAAAAAAATAAATAATAATAATAATAATAAAAAAAAGAGACAAGAGGGAAGAAGAAGAAGAGTACTTTGAAAATAAAATCATAATGAAAACAGATGATGGTTACAGATGGCGATTTAAGAATTCACTCAATACATTAGGTGAGGAGTAAATGTGACAGATGTGCAGATAAAGAACACTTGTTCCTCCAGAATACCTCCAGCTCAGAAATCTTGCTTTGAAGGTTCTGCAAAAGCTCAAACGGTTTTCTCAGCTCAACTTCTCCATTTGCAACCACATCCAATGACTGTGCGAATGCACTGATGTCCACACTACACCTGCAAAAAACAGCACAGACAGGTACCTAACTCACAGCCCCAACTGCTCAGAAGAGCAAAACCAAGCTGTCCGTTTGGATCGATAGCGATGTCATGACAGCATTTGAGAATGCAACCGTGCGGTTCCAGAAGGGCGCCATCGAGACAAACTGCAAACGATGTCTAAATTACTGGGAATGTATTCAGAAACTTGTGGATCGGAACAAAACAATCTGTTCACATCCATTATGACGTAGGAGGCAAGCAATAAATTAATTCATAAATTTGAAAAAGTTTAAGCCCCTTCATTTTATTTGGTGCCAATTACTCCACCACTACTACTCATTGAAGCCTGGTGTTGGCTTGACGGTTAAGGTGGCTGGCTTAAAGATCTTATGGTCATGAGTTAAAGCTGTCAGACCTTGAGGGGGAAACTGGGATAAAGATTAATGGATCATTTCCTCTTACAGATGCTGGTCAAGAGATGTGACATGCAGCGCAAAACTTCCTGAAATGTATGGGAATCCAATATCAGTACGTACTGTAATGCATTGTTGCTACAATGGAAAGAGCTAAACCCGATACCACCCTCTGGCTACACCCCCCAACAAGTGCTCCCACCCCAAAAACTTGTCACACAGCAGGGCACCACAGCAATCGCCAAAAAACGCCACGGCTCTGGACAAAAGCACCACATGCGAGAGCCTCTTGGCAAAACATAGTTAAAGCAGTTATTTCATCGTTATATCGTTTCGTTTAACTATCTAAAGTCCGTGTTGATAGATCTGCGTTGCGATTGGACAGTGAGAAAACCCCAAATATAATTTTTCATCATTCCACCTTCCTTTCTGCGGACCGTCTGCCGCATATTTTCCTCACACACGAACGCATTGCCCGCGCAGCCAGCCGAAACCGTTTCAAACCGCTTCACGAGTGCTTGTAACAAGAGTTTGCGCCAAAATCGGACGCTCGCGAGCATATCCTCTTCACGAGCAGCCCGAGGGCCGTTTCGGCCACGGTTCGTGAGCGCCGATCGAAGAATATCACGCCAAAAATCCAGCACGAATGTGGCTCCACCCATGGATGACGGGGGTGGGGGGAGGTAAAGCCAGGCGTGGGGGAATTCAGAGATCTATAAAAAGACTGCCTGTAAAAGCCTATCGGGGAGAGAAGGGTTTTGGGGAGAAGGGCTGAGAGATTCTGCACTTTGCGGCTTGAAAGGATTTAGAGACTTTGTTCGGGGCTCGATCGACTATTATTCGCACAACGTGAGGCGCTTCTCGTCCTTCCTCCTCTCCTCTCCTCATCCTTCCCTTTGTTTTTTTCGCTCACGTTTAAAGGATGGGTGAGAGATACAAGTGGGAGATCATCTGAGTCCTGAGGGTCTTTCAGAAGAACGTTTCAAGTCTCGTGGCTGTAGATAGGGGCCAGTGGTGTCGTCATTCCTAAAGGCGCTGTCACACCTTGACGATTTAGCCAGCAATGGCAACGTATAAAAATGTATGTAAAACGTTGGCGTACGCTGAAATTGATGTTTTTTTTAAAGTTTTGGTCGTATTCATAACGTGTTGGTCGTATGCATAACGTATTAGTAACGGGCACAGAGCGTTTCGTTGTCTTAGAGATAACTTATACCAACGAATGCTTAGCCTGTTGTCAGCGTTCACAACCTATGCCCAACGATAGTTTAACTTAGGCATAGCGCGCTGCACGTATCGCCGACGAACTCGTAGCGTAGCCTATTAAAAACCTGCCGCACTCCGATTTAAATCATAACCGCCTGAAAATTGGAAGTGTCAACCACGCAGTCACACCTTGACAATTTAGCCAGCGTATGCCGACCTATGAAAAATGTGTCTAAAACGCTGGCACACGTTGAATACGGTATGGGTAAGTTGTGTATACGTTAAGAGCACGCTGAAAAACGATGAAGTACGCTGTCATATTTCGTGGTACGTTTAGTACGTCGTGAAATTTCAAGCATGCTGAAAATTTTACGACGTACTCGCCGTATGGCTCACACGTTCCACTCGCTGGGAATAAGTTGTAGGCACGATACGCGATCGTTGACACAAGTTCCTTGTAAGTTACTCATAAGTCGAAACACGTCGAGGTAATGTTTAGCATACCCGAAACTTATTTTCTCCGTCAAGGCACATTTTCTTTTTTCTCCTTGGCTTTTTTCTCCTTTTTTTTCCTTCTCCTTGAAGGCACGTGACGAAATATCTGAGTTGTTGTGTTTTTGTTTTTCTTATTATTTTTTTTTTAGTCTATCACGAATTTAAAAATATATTCGGACATTTGCTTTTAAGTTTCGACGTCGACGTGACAATATCCTCAAACAGAAAATATTCACAGAGGAGGAACTAAGAATAAGACATGACCAAACTGAAGAGGCAATCGGACGTGACGTAACGGCACGTGACGAAATATCGGAAGTTTATTGTTGTTGTTTTTTTAAAACGCTGCCAATACGCCATTATACGGTAGCTGTAAATTAGAAACACGTTCAGCAAGTTCTGTGGACGTCCGGAAGACGTCAATCAAATACGTCAACATGCGTTGGAGGTACGTTACACATCGGTTCAAAGCACGTTACTCATAGGTTATAAATAAGTTTTGGGTACGCTAATCATTACCTAGACGTGTTTCGACTTATGAGTAACTTACAAGTAGCGTGTGTCGACGTGTGTCAACTATCGCATAATGTGCCTACAACTTATGGCCAGCGTAGCGGAACTTGTGAGTCATACGCTGGCATATGTCGTAAAATTTCAAGCATGCTAAAATTTGAGGACAACCGCAAGACAACGATGAAAGCCAGCGTACTACGACGTATGGCAGTGTTTTTCAGCGTGCTCTTAATGTATACAAAACTTACCCATAACGTATTCGACGTGTGCCAGCGTTTTAGGACAATTTTTCATAAGTCGGCATACGCTGGCTAAATCGTCAAGGTGTGACAGCGCCTTAACAGATGAAATGGTCTTGGTGGGAGCCAGATTGTCTATGCTCTACGGCCTCTTTAGTTTGAGCCACATCAAGCAGTGGACAGTCTGTTGGTCGATGTTTTGCGTATGCAGCAGTTGATAAATGCACTGATGCATGGGGATACCTAACATGTTTTTTTTTCGATTAATTACTTAATTTTCTTATTTTCTGCCAATGTTTACCCCAAACTCATTGAAGTCTGGTGTATATGGAGACAATGTATTTTTATTTCTCATCTTTCCCTCAAGATGAGAATATCTGTTCCCTGGTTTCTCAATTTCTTCTCATCTCTCTCTCCCTCTCGAAAACTTCTCTCAACTCTCCAATCTCCTTTGAAAGCTCCACAATTACACCATGTGATACAATAAACCTACTAGGTATTACTCTAACTTCAAATTTATCCTGGAATCCACACATTATGCAAATAGCTAAGTCTGCCTCGAAGAAATTAGGAGTCCTGTTCAGATGTCGAAGATTCTTCTCCACTGAACAGTTGCTCCAACTATACAACGGATTGATTCGTCCTTGTATGAAGTACTGATCTGACATCTGGGGAAGTTGCAGCTCCACATACTTACTGGTCAGAATTGAATCCAGTTATTCGACTTGTCAACTCTACCAATTTGACCTCAAAACTCGACCCGCTCAAATTCCGCCGCATAGTAGGCTCTCTTTCTCTTCTGTACAGATATTACTTCGGTTTCTGCTCGCAAGAACTTGCTGCTTGTGTACCTCCACCATTAGCGAGACCAAGGAAGACTCGACAAGCCACTCCATCACATGATTATTGTTTGGCCATTGGCAACTCAAGGGTGGGCTGTTACGATATTTGTTTCTTCCCATCCACTGCCAAACTCTGGAACTCTTTACCTTCTCACGTCTTCCCAAAAAGCAGATTTTTTTTACTTCCTCAATAACTGTTAGACTATTCTCTCTTTCCTTGCTTTCCTATCAAGGCAGTTATTTTATTTAAGGCCTGGCCTCGATGAAGACTATTTATTCCATGAGTGGAGCCTTCAACATAACAAAATAAAAATGTTTTTTTAAATTTTTTATAAATGGTTGTGTGCCCGTCGATGCAACGAGCTGCATATGCCACATAACTTTCATTACAGCTATTTGTAGCTTCATTGAATAGAGTAGAGCATGTATGTCTCTGGAATGGGCCACGAAAATTACTTTAAAAAAAATAAAAATAATAATAATAATAAATTTTTGATGAATAGTTATTTGCAGTCTTTTCCAAAGTTTCCCACTTCTCTCTACTGTAGCCATCTAACAACACTACTTTACCATTGCAATCGACATACAAGGGCTTGTCCAAGACTCTAGCTACTTTATCTAAGCACTTATTAAGAGCATCATCAGAACCGTTTTCTCCAGTAAATGTTCCAGTATAGTGTTTAACCTTCCTGTAGACATACATGTGGTCATTCTGTATGCGATATGAATATTGTTGTCTATTATCCTGATCCTCACGCTGGTTGTGCCTGAGGTCTGGGATTTGGTCTGTCAAGGCTGTTAATTCTTGGTGAAACTGCACGAGCCGCAGCAACGGATGTTGAAATGACAGCTTCGTTTTTCATCTTCAACTTTAGCAGCCAAGTTCTGAAATTGCAGCCGTAGCGGTTCTAAATCTTCGGCATTGGCCATGAGGAAATGTGGACATGATGTCTGTTCTATGAGAAACCAGATGAAAGAACATACAATATCGATATAAGCGTAGATTACAGCAAAGGCACAACATAATGAAATGTTGCAGCGATAGTCTCTCTTGGTTGTAACGGAGTCGCACACGTTGGATGGAAAACAAAACCCGTGACGGGCGTAGAGCGACTAACCGCCAGTCTCACCATTCAAGAAATATTCAAGGAAATAAAGCCAATTAAAAAACAAAAACCCCCCCCCCCCCGGCTCTCTTTAAATTGTACGGAACAATGAAGTACGATACCTCATTCAAAAAGTTATCCAGAAATCCCAACGTCCAGGCTTGTTGCTCGAAGCACAACGGCTCCGGCGGGAAAAACCTCTGCTCCAAGCAGTGCACAAACAGCTCATCTCCAACTCTCCCTCTCTCCCTCTCATAAACACTTCTTAGAAGTAGTTTCCTCTGGAAGATGAATGTCTGGCCTTGCTTGCAATGCCAATATGATGACTCGGAGGCAGATTTTCAGAAAATAAATAGGAGTTTATTCTGCAGATATTCATTCAAGCCTTGAGTAGCTGTACCACCACAACACACGCAGGCGTACTAATCTCACAAGTAGTTCCACCGATGTATTACGTCATCGTACAAATACCAATGTGATAAAATGGTCACAACATGAGCCTCTGCCCATAAACCCCAAACGAGCCAGGGCTGCGGACTCAGCCACCAAACAACCACTCTCCCTTGCCAGAAAACAAACAGTCACACATCAGAGCACCAGCTGCCTGCCCCAAATACACGAGCCCTCCAGGGTCCTGCCCCCCCCCCCAAATCTGCCAGGGCCAGGAACTCTTCCATACCCACCATGTGGCAGGACCGTGGGCCCCAAACTAGCACGCACCAGTCCCATCCCTGCCACAAGGTAGAGCACTGGCCCCCCAGCACCCCCCCCGAAAAAACAAACTCTATCATGCACCATGCTCTCAAACCCGTCATGCTCCAGGGCCGTGGTCCACGTGGCATTGACCCCACCAGACACCAGGGTCCCAGCCCACAATCCCGCTGTGTGTCAGGGCGCTTTCTCGCAAACAAGCGATGCGCAAAGGCCTCAGCCCATCCCCAAACCCACTACGAGGCAGGGCCTCAGCCTCCAACCTCATCACGCACCAAGGCCCTGGCCCTGAGCAACAGAAACGCCATGTGCAAGGGTCCCGTCAACTAAACATACTGCATGCCAGCAAGTCAGGGCCCAAACCCCAATCCCACTGCACTGTTGTCACCATCCCTGATACTGTCCACATCAAACATTGATCACATTTATTAAAATCCCTTCCTGCAATGTTGTTTTTGCTGCTCAGCCTGAGCAATAAGTTACCCAGTCACAGTGCCTTCATTTATAGGCTCTCCACCCAAAACTTTGCTGCATACAACACCGGTGTGCAGCGATATTCTAGTAGAACAAGAGCGAGAATTGCTTTATATTCCATGTCCCTTACTGATCCCAATGAATGTTCGGAAGATAGTACGATTTTATGAGGGTAGAGTCAGGCCATCTGTATAACATGTGATATTTTCTAAGTCTGAAAAGAACACAACTGTGAAAAATTGACGAAACACCCTGAAACTCAAACTTGTTCTGTAACTTAGCATAATAAAGCCATGTACCAAGTTTCAGTTGAGTATGTTAAAGGGTATGGGGAAAAAATATTCTGAAAAACCACAAGTAGGATGGATGGACAGACAAAGAGCAAACCTATAATCCCCTCCGGTGAAACCAGTAGGCGACCAATAATAAGAGGTGTTGATATAGTAGATCATTGTGGGTGGACGGGTTGGGGGAGGGGAAGATGAGGATACCACACATTTGTTGGGGGTGTGTGGGGAGTAAAAGGCATTGATCAAAGAGATTTCTGCTCAACTTGGCAAGGAATGGTAAATGTTGCCATGATGGTTTGAACAAAAGGGCATAGAGGAGATTAGCCAATTCTAGAGGCACAAAGCAAATGCTGTAGCATCAATACAAATGTTCAGAAACTCAAAGATAGTTCATCTTAATGAGTCTACAGTGCTTGGCAAAGCAAACTTTAAAAAAAGAAGAAAATCATAATAAAAACAAAACAAAACAAAAATAAACAAAACAAAAAAAACAGGATTTATGTGCAAGTATGCAGGTAGATAGATGACATACCCTTCATGCTGTTTAACATCCTGGATCGATTTTTGAACCTTCTCTTTCTGCATCTCCAACTAAAAAGGGAGATTACAAAGCAAATGTTTTTTGTTAATTTTGTATTTAAATCAAACACCAAACTAAGACAATGTTATTATGGAATGGTAAAGGCTGTTGTGGGTGAAGAATCTCATTTAAGGATTACCAATCAGTATTCCACCACAATGTAGAGGTGTGAGGCTAGACAACCACCTGCCATGCCTCATATTTTTTAAAAAATATTTTATAGACGTACCAACACAACTCTCTGGCTCAGTTGAGAAGTTTGGCGTACCAGGCGATCAACATTCTTTCGTAGGTCTGCATTGCGCTCAGTGAGTTGTTGCTCTCGCTCTGTATTTTCATGGCTACATTTCCACACAAGGTAACAATGCCAGCAACAAATGAATGTGTTAACACGATGGGTAATTAATGAAGATGACCAACAACATCAAAACAAATAAGTGCCACTTAAAAAAAAACTAAATGAAGTGCCAGAAGCATTATCAGAGCACATTTTATATCCCAGATGCCCTTCCCCTGCCAAATTCACCAACATTTGCACTGGTACAGTCTTTCTGGCCCGACAAATGATACACTGTCAAAGTGGTCTACATAAATGCTCAAGAAACTACAGTAACTCTGAAAATTTGAGAGAAGTTTGATGTGCAACCAAAGTTGTCTACACAAGTCATTGTTCATGAAGATGAGCTTCAAAGCCTTTTCCTTTGCCATAACAGGAACTGACAATCACACCTTGACAGGCACTGCAGATCCATCATTGCACCACAGACAGGTTCACCCAGGAGTGTTGCATATTGCGTCAAGATCAAATGTGCATCTGTTGGTGCCGACCCATGTCGAAGTAAAACATCTGAACATTCCCCAGCTACATCTGCTGCATGGAGAAAACCTTGCGTCTGCCTCATGGTTGAGTTCGAGATGAGGTCCAACATGAATGGCAACATCTTCATTAGGAGGGGGTTTGCATGGAAAAAAGCAGGACAATGGCTCCCATGCACAGAGAACACACTTGCCCTCTTCATTCCTTTGGAGCTTCTCCACATTTCAAAAGAGATATTCGATCTGATCTGCCTAGTTTTCACCACTTGCAAATCGTTTCTTCGACTGCTGTGGTAAACTGACCATAAACTCGTACAACCTGAGAACCACGAACAGATAGTTTTTTTTTATGGACAGTTCTCGCTACCTGTGTCACAAAATGTATGCTTTTAGAATCATTAGACTCTGCCATGTTGATTAAAGATTATTTGGGTAAGATTGGCAAATGTTCTTCACCCTGGCAACTTGTTTGTTTTGAGTTGCTGGATGAAAGCCATACAATCAATAATCTACAGGTAGTGGACAAAAATAAAAATAAATATGGAAACACTGGGTAAATGAGGAACACCAAGTATATTGAAAACAAAGGTTTCCACACATGTGTGGCTCATGTGTTAATTAAGCAAATAACATCCAAGCATGCTTAGGGTCATGTATAAAAATTCTGCAGACCTGGTTGCCTACAATTATGGCTAGCATGGCTGCAAGAGGAAAAACCTCAGTGATGAGTTTTTCCCTCCAATTTTTAGCAGCTTGGTAGCCTTGTTGTGTTTGTTCTCCACACTTTATTTTCCCTCTATCTTGTCCATTTGTTTACCTTGTACTTTTTGGCTTGTTAGTCCTGTGTTTTTGTTCGTCTCTCTTCCTGCTTTTCTCCAGCCTTCCTCCTGTCTGGTCCGCCACGCCCACCTCAAACATCCTTGATACCTACCACCTCTCTTCCTCCCCTTTCATCCCTCTTTCCTAGTGTTGGCCGCTCCCTCCCCAGGACACCGGCATGGCAAGCAGACACCACAACTGCATCCGGTTCAAGTTTGAGAAGGAGGGACCCATTCCACCAAGTGAGGTATTGGGGTGGAGGGTATTGTTGGGCATGCTGGAGTTCAAGGTTGAGGATTTTTATTTCATCTCCTTGGCCCATGGATTTGTGCAGTATTGGTTGTCCAGACATGTTGAAGTGAAGACTCCACCACGGTATATCTGAAATGGTCTGGATATA
>CM068958.1:86534053-86546468 GCA_035128595.1 Eptatretus atami | reverse complement strand
ACCAAATCAAACAAATACAAACCCCACAACAGCCTCACCTTAGCCACTGCACAACCACATAGAAGACCGAAAACAATTCTCTAAAACACCGTCTTAACTCCCCTACTCCCTAACTCTCATAACCCAGATTCAACACAGAATTTTAACCTTTTCAACACAAGCTCCACAAACCACAATACTACTTTTTGTTTTTTACACACACATCCACACAGTTCCCAACCACTATCAAACAAACATTCACACCATAATAAAAATGGAATAGAAAAATAAAATTTCAATACCTATTATACCTATCTCTATGTAACACGCACCCCAAAACAATAACCCACACAACCCACACCATATCACAACACACCACCACCAACCACAACACAAGACACACCACCACCACTACATCATCCCCACCCATTCATCACCAACACACAAACCTACACACACACACACACCACCATATACCACAAACCTCTCACACCATCCAAAACCATACACCAACCAAAACACACCAACACACCTAATCCCACAACACACCATCACAACACACAACCACCCCTACACCCAACTTAAACCCACACTCACACCTAGCACACCACCATCCACACACCTCACATACAAACACCAAACCCAACACACAACCAATACACCAAAAACCAAACCTAAACCTAATAAAACACTTTTCCGTAACCACACCCCCCCCCCCCCCCAAAACCACCCAACAGATACGCCCGACATATATATCAAATAAAATAACAAAGCATTCTCAACCCTACTACCTTCCACATCTCGATCTACAAAGCATATCTATCCTTCAATCCCATACCTACCAATACAACCCACCACCTCTCACCAACACCACACCAACGACCCAAGATCACATTAACCACATCAGCCTCATCCAACCATCCCTCAAATCTTCATTACCAACCCCACATCCGCACTCCCACCCCCTCTCCACACACCACCTCCTCTCACCATCAACACACCTCCACTTTCCCCCTCCCCCCTAAACTTAATCTTCCCAAAAAATCACCACACACCAAACCACCTCACCCTACACACTAAACCCACCCACACACTAACACTCCACAAATATTGCAAAACACAACAACAACAACACCCCACCTCACATCCCACCCAATAACTTCTGTATCATCACTTTAAAAAAAATAATAAATTCCTTACTCAACAAATATAAAAAAAAACTATAAAAACACTGAATCCAAACTAATGTCCAAATTAACTACAAACGACAAATCACAGAACCAAACCCGTGACCCTCAACCATCCTAAAAAATCAATTACAAAAATAAAACAATATTAACATAAACTATGATTTTTAGATATAAAGCTCATCAAACAAATTTAAAACAGCTAATAATCAAAACAACCACTACTTATACAACTACACGAAATACCACTACGCATCATAAACCCACTCACTCATCCAAACACACTCCCCATCATAAATTTAATGTGTATTTGTTGCACTTTACAATAAAAACAAACTCGAACTCACACTTAAACCCATTAATACCAGACCAAACCCCTTTTTGACGACACCTACCACCATACATATGTCATAATCAAGATTAAAATAAATAAAATCAAAGCAAATTAAACCAACTTAACACCTGCATCAAACTCAAGATAGAAACCCAACACACAAAAAACAAAAAACACAAATAAACCTAATCACATTCACTCACCCCTCCCTTCAAACCCACCAAACACCAAACCATCCAAAAAAAAAACAAAAAAAACAAAAAACCCAATTAAAAAATCAATAATCTCTCAACCAACCCTATCAATAAAGAAACATATTCACTTCACACTATATCATGAACACATCATGATTAACGTCTCAATAAATACAATAATATTTTCTCAACAATATGCTCCAACCATACCTATCAATTACCTAAAAACTAAAACCATGATGAACATGTATCCCCCTCGATCCCAACCTTCAGAAATTTTACTAAACCAATAGCAACCATCACCTAACACATAGTAACCCTTTTTCCACTAGGACTTACACATATATCACCACATCTGTCACCCACCAAAAAAATTAAGTATTTTAAAAAAACAACAACAACATATCCAATCATTACCTAAATCAATCATTTTTTTACCATTATCCAAACCCAAAATTGTAATACTGTTCAATAACTTCTAAACAATACTCAAACAAAGCACCATACTCATTAAAAAAACCACCCCCATATAATAAAAATAAGATTAAAATTTTAATAAAAAAAATTCGAATTCATCCATACAACGTTAACACTCTCTACCTCTCCTTCTAAACACCAAAACAATCGAATATTCAATCTTTATCCCAACAACACGATTTAAAAAAAAAAACACACTCAACTCACACGTCAAATCCAGTAGTAAAATCTAACACACGTTCTAAAACTAGACTCAAAAAAAAAAACATTCAATCCAAATAATTCACTATCAAAACTAGCTAACAACACAACAACAACAACAACTAACAAACAACCAACCTAACCCCCACATCTCAAACTTTAATAAATTCTCTCACAAAAGACAATTTACACTAATGAGTCCCCTCAACCCTATAACATACCCGTCACCCACCCAATGTCACCTGAAACCTCTCATAATCCATTCAAAACAATCCAAACCACTACTACATCACTCATATCTTATCAACAAACATAATGACAATCTTGATTAAAGAACACTATCATTCTTTCACACGTAATCCACCCTTCGTTTATCAAACCCCCATCACCAAAAAACCCCTCCCTCACCTCAAATCCATTCAACGTTTAAACCCCCATCACCAAACAACAAACTTCTAACCAAAAACACTTCAGAAAAAAAAAATCAGATACGCTCTTCCACCACTAACATTCACTTCACCAAACCATCATCAACGCCATCAAAAGTACATCCACATACATTTCTGAACTCTCCTCATTCACGATTACCTTTTAATGTTCCCATCAACTGATCAGACAACCAACCCATAACATCCAACCCTCCACCTTACATGTATCAAACCTTAAATAGATTTGAAGACCAAGTCACGAAAAACACCTAAACTCCAACAAACATCCACACTACCAACCAATACTTATCATCTTCATAGAATAAACATAGACCCCTCCTACTCTCACCAGTCAAAGCAATCTCCCAAACCCCCCCAACCCCTAACCCAATTTAATCACAACAACTCAACATCACTAAATGGTCAATTCATAAATATATTCAAAAAAGACAAATACTAAGTTCAAAAACCCTCCTAATCCAATACCATGAACTCAACACAACCTTCCTCATCAGATATGAACCCATATCATCAAAACTTTCAACCAAATATCTAATGTACTATATCTCAACACTTTCACTACATACAACCTCATCGACAAACCAGTAACTAATCATGCTATCAACTCACTTAAAATCCTGATTTTGTCAAAATAACTCCAAATACCCACTACACACACACAATTATCTTAATCAACAAACAGTCACCATAACATTCTCTAAAATAATCCCATCTTGCACCCCCCCGTTTTACAACCCACCCTCCTGGTTTTGAATTCTAACCAACATCACTAAAAACCTCCTCCTCTCACCTCAATCCAACTTCCAACCTTTAACCCAATCGCCAACATAAACTTCTGAATATCGAAAACAAAACCATAAAATTCTCAATACTTCCTTCACCAAATTCATCATCCATTCAACACCATTCCCCCAAAGTACACAAGACCGCTATATTCACTAGACTCATCCACCATCACGCCCCTCACTCCCCACCCCAATCCCAACCCCCTCCAACCCAACCTCACCTCCAATCCACCCCTCTTCCAATCACACACCCATCACCCCAACTCCTTCCCCCCTCCCATCTCCCTCACAAAACAAAACACCTTAACTTTTCATAGAAGATCCCTAACTCGTCAATTTCTCCCTTAAAGCAATCGTCAAATAATAAAAAAAAACCCGGTGTTTCTGTTAAAAAAAATTTTCGAGACCTTACATATAAGACCCTGTCTCCCCCACCTTAAAGTTCACTGATCAACTCAAACCCCTACTGAATGCCAAAATAAACGCCTGGGTCCCCCTCACGCCATTTCTCAATCGAAGGCTAGTTCAACTATCCTCCCAAACTCCTCCTGTAACAGACAATATAACATATGACAAACGTACAACATCTCCACAAAACATTCCCTCCATGGACTAGTATTTTCGCCCCCTAAATACACGAAAGAAACCGTTCCTCCACAAAGCTAAAGATGCGCCAGAAAATGTCATGGGTACCTATCAGCGCCAAACCAACAACTCCACAAAACCACTTTCAATGAGCCTCTCCCAAAAAACCTTTAGATGGGCCTTTACAAACTTGGAGAACACCGAAAACCTTAACATCAGCAGAACCGAAAGAGGAAGCCCCAATGTCAAACAACAACTATCAAATAAAATAATCACCACCTAACGAGACAACACCTGACACCTATCCTCCACCACCAAAAACACCAACTAATCACGAGTCATGATCACGTCATGTTTCAAAGAGCAACCTTCCAAAGAAACCCCCGCCTCAACCTCCTATAACCACATAGTAAACTGCCTATCAATCCGTACCGATGTTACATCAAGCACCCACTCCACAAACGCAGAACTCATGCCCGACAGGCGAGCTCCCCTCCAAACATTTCTCCAACATGTCGTGTAAAATTACTATTGATAAAGAAATAAATCATCAGTGCATACACACATGATACAACATTCTGAAAAAACAAGATCGAACCGTACCAAGCTCTGCTTTCCATCCTCACCAATCATCCATAATAGACCACCAAAAGCTGACCATACGAATCAACCTCAGTAACCAGTACGATTTGAACATTATCTTCGCTTCCAGCCTCGACCAGACCGCCGCAGCCTCCCCACCAGCTCAACATAGAAACAATCGTTCCCGCAACCGTCTGGCTCACCAAGCAAAATCACAGCCAAACTTCCCAAACTGCTGAAACACTCTACTACAGCCCCGATCATATAGACATCACATCATCTATCCGATCATCATCATCAATCATCATCACCATCATTCATCTCATCGCAAAACATCAATGTTTTTCTCTAGTATCGATCACAAGCATCTATTATCCAAGCTTAACCAACTTCAGAAGCCTAAATCACATGATAAGCACCATCCCCTCTCTAAACATTCCCCTCAAATCCTTCATAATCCAGAAACACATTCTTCCCAGCACGTCTCATCACAAAATGCAAACAATAAAACCCCAAAAAATTTGATAACACATGAAATATATCACAAAGAACAATAAAATCAGAATATCACCCGCTCCCCAATTTCCTCAAGACACAACCCAAAATTAAAACTCGCTCTTGCCCCATAAAAAAACAGTGATCGAAAGCCGAAGCATCTCTGTTTGGCGGTGGAAGTGTACTCACGTTCCACAACGCGACTTCCATCAATAACTCCATAATCCGCCCTACCTTTAAGAATTTGTACGCTAAAATCCCAGACACCAAAACCCCGCAGAATACTCAGTACAAGTATTACCCAAACCCTTAAAAATAATCATCGCGCTCACCTATAGAGCCATTCCTGCGTATGAAAATTATGGCAGCAAAACAAAACGAACACGCCAACAACCAACATCGCCACATCACCGCATCACGCCACACCAAAACCCACCCACAATCACCCACTCCGACCCACACGCCACCTCCCACCAACGCCTACCCCACTCACCACGCGAACCCACACATCTCGTCACGACCCCACGACAACGATCGACTGCAGCAAACGCAACTAAGCATCTCCCCCAAAAACCGGCCCCAAACACTCCCTCCCAAAGACCGCTCCAAACACTCCCCCAAAACTCGCCTGCGGGCGAACATCCCGGTAACCCCACATCCCACCAATATAAAGCTCGTCCCTCGCCCGATCGAGTTCCATACCGGGCGCAAGGACCCAAAAGCAACCCCCTACAAATGCCAGAACATTCATATTCGTTCAAACTGCACTCCGAAACCATCTTCAACAGCCAAAATTACTTCAAGGCCAATCTCGACTTGCTCGTGCATCTCCTCTCTCTTCTCTCCACGTGCTTCTCAGGCCTGCATTCCGCCACTGACGCCCTCCAGCCCCACCCTGGCCCACAAAGAAATAAGCGCGAAACCGGCAGTCCCCCGCCCCGCGGATCTTCCAAACCGAAACCCCTCGGTCGACAGCCAAAGCCCCACGGACCAGAACCACGCCCAAAAAGAATACCATCTCTTTATTGGTAAGATAAGGGTCGCGACCGCACGAATAAAGTTAGATCTTGCCCTCGTACTTAACTCACATCTTCCGAAATAAGCTAACTCGCTCCCTCGTAATAAACGGGATACGTCGAGACTTCCCCTCCCGTCCGCCTTTTTACTCTCCATCCTCACAAGTCATACCACCACCAAGTAATCAACCTCGTAACCACAAGACAGCCCTTTCTTAGCACGGTTAGCACAACGAACCTAACTTCCATCCTTAGTACGTATCCCCTTCACCATGCGCGCAACTATAATCTAATTCACACCCACCTCTTGTCTGGTCATCACGAATGGGTATTATGTAAACCCCCACCTCTTACTACCCCTCTTCCATACACGACGATCTCTCACTTCCCATTCATTACTTCGCTCCACGCCGTGTCGGCAACCAAACACTTTCCACATTCAAATCGCACCCCCCTCCAAGGTCTAAATCACTGAACTACATATGCACACCCCCCCCCCCCCCCCCCTGCCCCCAAATACCTACAAGTAAGTAACCCCTTACAGAAAAAATAAATAGCTTCAACGACCCTTTAAAGAATTAATAAGTAGATCCGATCCAACTACTGAAACAAGTCCTGACTCAACCCATATCACACAACTCCTGCGATACTACAAATGCGCACCCCAGCGCACCACACACCTATTAGCCGCTAAGCCCAAACACACACCCCAACAACCTTTCAAACCACGGCATCACGATTCAAATCCCCTACCGACACCGCTCGATAAAACAAATTAGAAAAATAAATACCCGAAAAAACAAAAAAACACAAAATATAAAAACTAACTAAGTACAATTAGCAACTTAGACAAAAAACAAACAAAAAAAAAACAGAAAATCAAAACAATTAAACATAACTAAGTAATATAAAAAAATTGAAAAATAAAATTGAAATAAAATTCCACGAACACCAAACAAAATAACAAAACAACAATTAAAGAAAGAAAACAAAAAAATTAAAATACCACACTACAATCAACACAACCAAACAAGTATCGTTCAATAAAATTAATAAAAAAATTATTACAAAATACCGAACAAAATAATATCAAAGAACATAATAAATAAGAAAACATAATCTATATACTTAAAACCACACTGAAATATCATCGACAAAAAATACAACAAAACAAAAAAAAAATAAACACAATAACATTAAAAAAAACAAAATAAAATACAATCTAAACTAACAAAAAACAAAAAAATGAAATTAAAAACTAACTACAAAAAACAATATCTACAAAAAAAACAAGATAACAAAAAAATCCAATAAAACACAATAAATAAACAAAACATGTTTAAAAAACAACAAAACATTATTAGAAACCAATTAATAACAAATAAAAAAACATAAAAAAAAAAAAAAAACAAAACAATTTAAAAAAAACAATATAGCAAATAATAAAACAACACGAAAAAAAAAAACAATCAAAAAAAACAAAATACTAAAACATATAACAAAAAATCAAAAACTAACAGAAATTCATCCACCTACAAAATACCACAGATAGACCCGAGATACAACACAACCAAATAAATAACACCAATAAAAAAAAGACCAAAAAAAACAATGAAAAAAACACCACATAAACTTTACCTATCACACACACATAACGACCATCACCACTTTTACCCCATCAACCCCTCAACGAAACCTTCCCCAACAGCACACCCTCGCACATTCAATACTGCAACTGTCACTCCACTTTAAAACCCACCCCTTTCACAATCCCACTATGTCCTTATGTCTTCCAACCAAACACGTTGCACTAAATCTATCATTTAAAAAACAACCACCGTATATTACTTACGAAAAAAACCACAACACATTCCTTCCGATAATATAGTTGGCCACAATTCCATTTACCTCAAAGCACGAACCACTAAACACCTATTACCCACTCGGCACCTCGCCACACTCTTTTCTTTTACCCCCTACGCTCCTTCCCTCGCCCAACACCTGAATCCACCACACAATACAACTATATTCCACCCTCCTGCACCCATACTACACACCTAACCCCAACCTCCCTGTACTCAACAAACCCAACCCATGACCCATAACAACCGAATAGCCCATTACTCCACTCAAATGCCACCCCACCCCCTCCAAAAAAAGAAAAAAAAAACAACCCCCAACACCTCAAAAACCCTCCGCACATAATCATATAAAACTACCCTTACACCCAACCCAATGTATTAATATAAATAAAAGACTACATACCACTAGAATGCTAATCTACACGAAAAAAACGCTAAAACAAACACAATAAACAGCAATGCAAATCACAAATTAAAAACACATACCCACCTTGTTATGACATGTAACATCAGAAAAATCTCCCCCAAACCCCGCAAATGAACAATAAAAAACTGAAACTCATAATCCGCAACATGAACCCACTCCTCCTCAAAAATCCTAACCCACCCATGCTACTCAACCCAGCCTAATACTATCATCCCCCAGACTACCCCCACCTCCACACAACCCAACTAACCACCCTCACACTCAACTCATAACTCCTTAACACTACACCCTGTGAATTTCCAAAACGCTAAATCCAAGATGCCCCCCCACCAAACCTAGCACAAAATCTACTCCAACACCCAACACACACTAACCAAAACCATATAACTAACCACCCCTATACGAAAAATTATGAAACCCCCTCACCACACCCTTGGCCACTCCCACCCATAACCGAACTACCACACCTTGGCCAACAACTCACTCCCGCACCCCTCCAATATACTAACTAGACAAACCAACAAATAGAACAAAAAACAAAAAAAAAAATAAAAAAAACAAAATCAAAAATAACAACACCAAATCGAAAAACCTATGAATGCCACCCGCCCGACCACACCACCCCCCACAAACCACACCAAATACCCCATCTCACCCCCACCTACCATGCCTACCCACTCTTACTACAACCTCCCCCTCACCCCACAGCCCATCCCACCCACTTCGATATCCCCACACTCCGCACAGCCCCCACGCCATCCTCACCACCCCACACACCCCTCCTTCCCCACCCCTTCAACCACCACCGCGCAAACAACTGCACGACACTACAAATGCACCCGCTCCGACCCTCCCAACTTAACGCACCAATTAAAAAAAAAAAACGCCCCTGAATGCCCTATATGAACTTTTCAGTTACCACTTAGATATTAAAGAAGATATAGTTAATTGAATCAGTCTTTAGGGTTAACGTTCCTCTCGGCATAATCAATATGTCATCCCTGAGATCAAAGAAATCTTTATAGGGTCTCACCTCATGCTAACACATTTATTAATATCATCAGTGTCGAGTATCGTACACACTAAGATATATTTACCTAGACAGAAGTTACATCCTGGAGTGTTTTCCAAAATTTGTTATCGGCGCTATCACAAACAAGCTTTCCTGCTACAGAAATTACGCCGATTTGCTATTCGCTCGCGCCCAAAGTTCATCTCGACCCTACATGACCAGAGCTTTTATCAACACCGGCATTTGAATAAATAGATGCTCCATAATCGACAGTATTGCACTTGCTTTGACATGAGAAGTGGTCAAAACTTCTAAGCAACACATATGCCATACTGACCAAGCTCCCCCAACCCCCGATTGTCCGGCCCACGACACGCCAGTGGCACCGCTACTGGCACGAACTTCTGTACAATGGCACCAGAGTTCCACTACTCACTCTCAACCATACTATCCCTCTAGCAAACTTGCCCCTCACCTCAACTCATCGACCAAGACAACGCCGGATGTCATATGTCGTTACGCGGCACGTGCGCAAAACGGTTTTCATTTTGATTTGACTTTCTTGCAGAAGAGGATAATATCTAGTATCAACAGCTTGTACTGTAACCATGTTTGAATTTGTACAGTGCCATAAACAAAATGAGAACTTGCCACCAACATCAAACAGTCTTGGGCATCATATTGAGAGGGCCAATTTTCAAGTATTTATTTGGAAGAAATCACTCTGTGCCATTCAGAACTTGCCAGACATGGTTGGGAGCTTGTCAGTGGCATACTAAAACCACTTCTCATGTCAAAAGCACCTGCACCGACTGCCATTCTCGAGCTCATTTCATGCAAATGCAAAAAGTATGCATGTAGGCGGAATGACTTGTGCCGATGCAAAGCAAATGGCTTAATCTGCACAGAAGCTTGTTTTTGTATGGCCGATGAACAATGTGAAAACATCCAAACCAGTAATTCCTAGACTCTGAACTGATGAGCGAATAATAGTGAGCAAACCAGAAAATTCTTGAGTCTCATGGATTGACTGATTTTATTCACAACCTACTACCGAGCGTTGCCACATTCCAAATGCTCTCATTCTATGGATAAGAAAATGGTCATATATATACTATATATATAATATAGTAATATATATTAATCTAATATATATATTTATTGTTTACGGCTGTTGGAAATTCGCAACCACCATTCAGGCCGTAGGTGAGATATCTATAAGTACATGTGTCGTTAGCCCTAAAAGCCCGTGTTTAGAGGGAAAAATTATGTGATTCATTCGGCTGCGACGCTTGCGATAGCCGTTTTCTGTTTCTAATCTTTTATTGAACGCAACCACGTCCACCGCACATCACACAACAACACCGCAACCAACCACGCCACCATCGTCGTCACAATGCAACAGCGTCAACCCTCAGACAACAACAACAACTATATCCAACGCCAGACTTTACTCCTTCACAAACTCGCTCCCACATCATTCGATCATACCATTCCAACGGCACCTCCTGACCAATAAAACACCACCAAAACCTCACCACACTCACTCTCTCCTTCTACGACCATTCTACGACGCCGCGTGAGATAGGCAAAAAAGGGGGCCCGTTCCCACACCACTTCCAAGCGTGCCCACGAAACCCGCGAAGGAGTCAACGAAGTCGCGCACCGCCGGCAGCAGCCACATTGCGGCCGTCACCACGTAGGACGCGGGTTGACCCCCTCGGTCTCGCGGGCTGGCGCTCCTTCAGGTCAAAGCAGCAATATTGCCCACGGCCCGTTGCCCTTCTTTGAGGCTGGCCTTTTCTTTTGCTTCGAATGAAGTTGATTGGCGCGTCTGTAAAGTAGAAGTATAAGTGTTGCCTGTCGCGCGTAGTCGGAGAACTGCGTCATTGTTTCTTTTGTTTCACTGCTATATGTTGCAATCTGATGTTGACTGATATGTGTGTGCTTTCCGTGGGCCGGGTAATAAATGGTGCTTTTGTGTGACTGTTTTCCCGTTTCGCTTCGTCTTTTCTTTAATTGAATCTCATCCCTGCTTCTACGTAAAGGTTCGTAGTGGCTTAATACGCCCGATAATTAATCGGAACGTTGAGGCCGACGATAACACCGCTCGTTATCCCGATAGTACGGAACGGGCCGGTCCAAGCGGCTCGCGTCCGGAGTCGACCTGAGCGAGGTGTATGCAGGCCCGGTTTACCATCCGCGTGGGTACTGTAGCGTAGGTCGAGTTTGGCGAACAACCTATCCCGAACGCGCGCAGATTGGACACGCATCAGTGGTAGCGAAATGGCCCACCCGTGACAGCTCCCGGCGTTAGTTCCGAGATGTCACGAAGAATGTTCACGACAGAATTGTCAGCGACGACAGAATCACGGCCGCGATCGAGTCACGTGGCCGTTCTGCCCGGCGCAGCGAAGTCGCAACTATAGTATATATATAATATATATATATATATATGTATATATGTAAAATTCATGCAAACTTATCCAATAACGAAGAACAATAACATTGTATTCATATAGCATTCAATCTTTTGTTATGCACATGTCTCAGAAGATAAAATAAAAGAGGATCCAATTTTGATACAGTTTCACATCTAGGTGTGTATCCCAAAAATAACTTTGGTAACCCTGTTTTCTAGTTGATTTGAAAATAACAAATTTTGTAGAGCCATTGAAAATGTGTAAAATCAATTTTTGCTAATAACTGATAACACTGGGCTGCATTTGAAATATTTTTTTCAGAGGTCTAGGTTTCCTCAACGGTCCTTATATGTTTTCTGCATGCTAAATTCAGAAATGTATCTCATTTCGCTCAATCAGGTGAAGTT
>CM068958.1:86479032-86503887 GCA_035128595.1 Eptatretus atami | reverse complement strand
AAACGCAGGACGAGTTCGGGGGTCGTTCGCGCATGCCAAACGCACCAACGAGTTCCCGTGGTCGTTCGCGCACGGCAGAACGAAAACGACGAGTTTCGGGGGTCGATTCGCCCGCATGTGCAAAAACGCAAGCACGAGTTCGGCGGGTACGTCCCGCATGCGGCAAACGCACCACCGAGATCCCGGGTCGTTCGCGCACGCGCAGAACGAACGACGAGTTTCGGGGTCGTTTCGCGCATGTGCAAAACGCAGGACGAAGTTCCGGGGGTCGTTCGCGCATGCGCAAACGCAACCACGAGTTTCCCGGGGTTCGTTCGCGCAGCGCAGAAATGAACGACGAGTTTGGAGGGTCGTTCCCCCGATTTTGGCATGTGCCAAAAACGCAGGACGAGTTCCGGGGGGTCGGTCGCCGCATGCGCAAACGCCACCACGAGTTCCCGTTGCGTTCGTTCCGCGCAAGCGCAGAACGAACGACGAGTTTCGGGGGTCGTTCGCGCATGCTTCAAAACGCAGACGAGTCTGCGGGTCGTTCGCGCATGCGCAAAACGCACCCACGAGTTCCATGGTCGTTCGCGCAGCGCACAAACGAACGACGAGTTTCGGGGGTCGTTCGCGCATGCTGCAAAACGCAGGACGAAGTTCCGCGGGTCGGCATCGCGCATGCCAAACGCACCCGATTCCGTTGGTCCGTTCGCGCACGCGCAGAACGAACGACGAGTTTCGGGGGTCGTTCGCGCATGTGCAAAAACCAGGACGAGTTTCCCGGGCGGTCTTCGCGCATAGCGCAAAACGCACCACGAGTTCCGCGTGCGTCGTTCGCGCACAGCGCAAACGAACGACGAGTTACGGGGTCGTAAATCGCGCATGGTGCAAAACGCAGCACAAAGTCCGGGGGTCGGTTCCGCATGCGCCTAACGCAACACGAGGTCCCGGGGTCGTTCGCGCATGCCGCAGAACGAACGACGAGTTTCCGGGTGGGTCGTTCGCGCATGTTCCAAAACGGCAGGACGATTCCGGGGGTCGTTCGCACATGGCGCAAACCGCACAAAGAGTCCCGTGGTTCCGTTACGGCGCACGGCGCAGAGACGAAACGACGAATTTCGGGAGGTTCGTTCGCGCAACGCGCAGAACGAACGACAGTTCCGGGGATCGTTTACGCCGCCATGTTGCAAAACGCCAGCACGAGTTCCGGGGTCGTCTCGCGCAATGCGCAAACGACCACCACGAGTTCCCGTGACTCGTTCGCGCACGCGCAAGAACGAACGACGAAGTATTCGGGGGTCGTATCGCGGCAGGCAAAACGCAAGGACGAGTTCCGCGGGTCGTTCGCGCATGGCGCAAACGCACCACGAGTTCCCGTGGTCCGTTCGCGCACGCCGCAGAAACGAACGGACGAGTCTCGGGGGTCGTCGCGCATGCTGAAAAACGCAGGACGAGTTTCGGGGTCGTCTTTAGGGTTTTAGCGCATGCGCAAACGCACCACGAGTTCCCTGGTCGTTCGCGCCCACGGGCAGAATGAACGACGAGTTCGGGGGACGCTTCGCGCATGTGCAAAACGACAGGCACGAGTTCTCCGGGGGCTCGTTCGCGCATGCGCAAACGCCACCCACGAGTTTCCCGCTGCGTCCGTTCGCGCACGCGCAGAAACGAACGACGAGTTTCGGGCGTCGTCTCGCGCATGTGGCAAAACGCAAGGACGAGTTCGGGGGTCGTTCGCGCATGTGCAAAAAAACGCAGCACGGAGTTCCGGGGGTCGTTCGCGCCATTTGCGCAAACGCACACACGAGTTCCCGTGGTCGGTTCGCACACGCGCAGAACGAACGACGAGTTCCGGGGGTCGTTCGGGCCATTGCAAAAACGTCAGGACGAGTTTCGGAGGGTCGTTCGCGCATGCGCAAACGCACCACGCAGTTCCCGTGCGTCGTTCGCGCACGCGCAGAACGAACGACGAGTTTCGAGGGGTCATTCGCGCATGTGCAACAAACGCAGGACGCAGTTCCGGGGGTCGTTCCCATGCCTCAAACGCCACCACGAGTTCCCTGGTCGTTCGCGCACGCGCAGAACGACGGACGAGTTTCGTGGGTCGTTCGCGCATGTGCAAAAACGCAAAGCACGAAGTTCCGGGGTCGTCGCGCATGCGCAAAACGGCACCACGAGTTTCGCGTGGTCGTCCGGCACACGCAGGAACGAACGACGAGTTTCGGGCGGTCGTTCGCCGCATGTGCAAAGCACCACGGAGTTTCCACTGGTCCGTTCGCGCACGGCGCCAGAACGAACGACAGTTTCGGGGGTCGTTCGCGCATCTGCAAAACGCAGACGAGTTCCGGGGGTCGTTCTGCGCATGCGCAAACGCACCACGAGTCCCCGTGCGTCGTCGCGCTACGCGCAAACGAACGACGAGTTTCGGGGCGTCGTTCGCGCATGTGCAAACGCACCACGAGTTCCCGTGGTCGTTCGCGCACGCGCAGAACGAACGAACGAGTTTCGGGGTCGTTCGCGCATGTGCAAAACGCAGACGAGTTCCGGGGTCGTTTCGCGCATGCGCAAACGCCACCACGGAGTTCCCGTGGTCGTTCGCGCATGCGCAGAACGAACGACGAGTTTCGGGGTCGTTCGCGCATGTTCAAAACGCTAGGACGAGATTCCGGGGGGTCGTTCGCGCATGCGCAAACGCACCACGAGCTTCCTGGTCCGTTCGCGCACGCGCAGAACGAACGACGAGTTTCCGGGGGTCGTTTCGTGCATGTCAAACCGCAGGACGAGTTCCGGGGTCTTTCGCGCATGGCGCAAACGCACACGAGTTCCCGTGGTCGTTCGCGCGACAGTTTCGGGGTCGTTCGCGCATGTTTCAAAACGCAGGACGAAGTTCTGGGGCGTTCGTTCGCGCATGCGGCAAAACGCACCACCGAGTTCCAGTGTCGTTCGCGCAACGCGCAGAACAACGACGAGTTTCGGGCGGTCGTTCGCGCATGTGCAAAACGCAGGACGAGTTTCCGGGGGCGTTCGCGCATGCGCAAACGCACCACGAGTTCCCGTGGTTCGTCTCGCAACGCCAGAACGCAACGACGAGTTTCGGGGGTCGTTTCGCGCATGTGAAAAACGCAGGGACGAGTTCCGGGGCGTCGTTCGCGCATGCGCAAAACGCACCACGCAGTTCCCGGTGGTACGTTCGCGCACGCGCAGAACGAAAACGACGAGTTTCGGGGCGCGTCCGTTCGCGCATGTGCAAAAACGCAGGACGAGTTCCGGGGGTCGTTTCGCGCACCGCGCAGAACGAACGACGAGTTTCGGGCGTCTTCGCGCATAGTGCAAAACGCAGGAACGAGTTCCGGGGGCGTATCGCGCATGCGCAAACGCACCACGAGTTCCGTTGGTCGTTCGCCGCACGCGCAGAACGAACGACGAGTTTTCGGGGGTGCGGTTCGCGCATGTGAAAAACGCAGGACGAGTTTCCGAGGTCAGTTCGCGCAATGCGCAAACGCACCACGAGGTTCCCGTGGTCGGTTTCGCGCACCGCAGAACGAAACGGACGAGTTCGGGGTCGGTTCGCGCATGTGCAAAAACGCAGCACAGTTCCGGGGGTCGGGCTTTCCCGCATGCGCCTAACGCGAACACGAGTTCCCGGGGTCGTTCGCGACATGCGCAGAACGAACGGACGAGTTTCGGGGTCGTTCGCGCATGTTCAAAACGCAGGACGAGATCCGCGGGGTCCGTTCGACATGCGCAAACGCACAAGAGTTCCCGTGGTCGCTTCGCGCACGCGCAGAACGAACGAACGAAATTTCGGGGGCGGTCGTCGCCGCACGCTCAGGACGAACGGACGAGCTTCCGGGGATCGTTCGCGCATGTGCAAAAGCAGCACGAGTTCCAGGGGTCGTTCGGCATGCGCAAAAAAACGCACCACGAGTCCCGTGATCGTTCGCGCACGCCGCAGAACGCGAACGACGAGTTTCGGAGGTCGTTCGCGCATGTGCCAAAAACGCAGACGAGTTCCGGGAGGCGGGTCGTTCGCGCATGCGCAAACGCACCACGAGCTTCCCGTGGTCGTTCGCGCACGCGCAGAACGAACGACGAAGTTTCGGGGGTTCGTTCGCGCATGTGCAAAAAACGCAGGACGAGTTCGGGGGTCGTTCGCGGCAGCGCAAACGCACACGAGTTTCCCCGATGGTCGTTCGCGCACGCGCAGCACGAACGACGAGTTTCGGGGGTCGTTCGCGCAGTTCAAAAAACGCAGGACGCAGATTCCGGGGTCGCGATCGCGGCAATGCGCAAACGCACCACGAGTTCCCGCCATTGTCCGTTTCGCGCACCGCAGAACGACGCACGAGTTTCGGGCGTCGTTCGCGCATGTGAAAACGCAGCGAACCCGAGTTTCGGGATCATTCGCACATGCGCAAACGCACCCACGCAGTTCCCAGTGGTCGTTCGCGCACGGGCAGAAGAAACGACGAGTTTCGGGGGACGTTCGCGCATGTGCAAAACGCCCAGGACGATGCTTCCGGGGGTCGTTCGACGCATGCGCAAACGCACACGAGTTTCCCGTGCGTCGTTCGCGCACGCGCAAACGAACGACGAAGTTTCGGGGGTCGTTCGCGCATGTGCAAAACCAGGAACGAGTGTTCGGGGGTCGTTCGCGCATGTGCAAAACGCAGCACGAGATTCCGGGGGTCGTTCGCGCATGCGCAAACGCCACCCACGAGTTCCCGTGGTCGTCGCACACGCGCAGAACGAACGACGATTTGCCGGGTCTTCGCGCATGTGCAAAACGCAGACGATTTCGGGGTCGTTCGCGCATGCGCAAACGCACCACGGAGTTCCCGTGGCTCGTTCGCGCCGCCGCAGAACGAACGACGAGTTTCGGGGTCGGTTCGCGCAATCGTCAAAAAACGCAGACGAGTTCCGGGGGTCGTTCGCTGCATGCGCAAACGCACCACGAGTTCCCCGTGGTCGTTCGCGCACGCGCAGAACGAACGACGAGTCGGGGGATCGTTCGCGCATGTTTAAAACGCAGCACGAGTTCCGGGGTCGTTCGCGCATGCGCAAACGCACCACGAGTTTCCGTGGTTCGTTCGCGCACACGCAGAACGAACGACGAGTTTCGGGGCGCGTTCGCGCATGGCAAACGCACCACGAGTCCGGGTCGTTCGCGCACGGCAGAACGAACGACGAGTTTCGGGGGTCGTTCGCCGATGTTGCCAAAACGCAGGGACGAGTTCCAGGGGGTCGTTCGGCGCCACTGCGCAAACGCACCACGAGGTTCCCGTGGTCGTTCGCCCGCACCGCAGAACGAACGACGAGTTTCGGGGGTCGTTCGCGCATGTGCAAACGCACCACGAGTTCCGTGGTCGTTCGCGCACTGCAGAACGAACGACGTAGTTTCGATGTAGGGGGTCGTCGCGGCATGTGCAAAACGCCAAGACGAGTTCCGAGCGGGGTCGTCGCGCATGCCAAAACGCACCACGAAGTTCCCGTGTCGTTCGCGCTCGCGCAGAACGAACGGACGAGTTTCGCGGGGTCGTTCGCGCATGTTCAAAACGCAGGACAGTTCCGGGGGTTCGTTCGCGCATGCGCCAAACGCAAACCACGAGTTCCCGTGGTCGTTCGCGCACGCGGCAAAACGAACGACGAGTTTTAAAACGGGGGTCGTCATCGCAGCATGTTTCAAAACGCAGGACGAGTTCGGGGGTCGTTCGCGCATGTCGCAAACGCACACGAGTTCCCGTGGCTCGTTCGCCGCACGCGCAGAACGAACGACGAGTTTCGGCTTGGTCCTTCGCGCATGTGCCCAAAAACGCAGGACGAGTTCCGGGGGCCGTTCGCGCATGCGCAAACGCACCACGAGTTTTCCCGTGGTCGCGCGCGCCACACGGCCAGAGAACGAAACGACGAGTTTCGGCGGGTCGTTCGCGCATGTGCAAAACGCAGGGACGAGTTCCGGGGGTCGTTCGCGCATGCGCAAACGCACCACGAGTTCCCGTGGTCTTCTCGCGCACGCGCAGAACGAACGACGAGTTTCGGGCCGTCGTTCGCGCATTGTGCAAAACGCAGCACGAGTTCCCGGGGGTTCGTCTCCGCGATGCGCCAAACGCCACCTCGAGGAGTACCCGTGGGTTCGTTCGCGCACGCGCAGAACGAACACGAGTTCGGGGGGTCGTTCGCGCATGTGCAAAACGCAGGACGAGTTTCGGGGTCTTTTCTCTCTCTCTATTATATCTTCACCACGAGTTCCCGCGGGTCTTTCGCGCTTTATCTTGCAGAACGAACTTGGACGATTTTCGGGGGTTCGTTCGCGCTATGTGCTAAAATGCGCAGGACGAGTCCGGGGCGTCCGTTCTTCTTCTCTATATTAACGCACACTTAATCCCGTGGCGTTCGCCGCACGCGTTTCTATTATAACGAAACGACGACCGGCCCCAGCGCAAAACGCACCACGAGTTCCCGTGGTCGTTCGCGCACGCGCAACAACGAAGACGAGTTTCGGCGGGTCGTTCGCGCATGTGCAAATACGCTATATCTTATCTTTCTTCGCGCATGTGCAAACGTCACCACGGATGTTCCGGGTCGTCGCGCACTCGCAGAACGAACGACGAGTTTCGGGGCTTCGCGCTTATCTATAATATCTCTCTATGGACCGAGTCTGGGGTCGTTCGCGCATGCGCAAACGCACCACGAGTTTCCTATTTGTCGTTCGCGCTTATCTCTATATTATCGCACCACATCTCTTAGTGGTCGTTCGCGCACCGCGCAGAACGAACGACGAGTTTCGGGGCGTCTTCTCTCTATTTTGCAAAACGCAGGACGAGTTCCGTGGGGTCGTTCGCGCATGCGCAAAACGCAACACGAGTATCCCGTGGTTTTTTCTCGCGCTTTATTCTGCGCAGAACGAACGACGAGTTCGGGGTTGGTTCGTCGCGCATGGTGCAAAACGCAGTACGAAGTTCGGGGTCGTTTCGCGCATGCGCCAAACGCCACACGAGTTCCGTTTCGTTATCTATCTACCCAGAACGAACGACGAGTTTCGGGGTCTTCGCGCATTGTCCAAAAACGCAGCACTTGTCCTTGTCGGTTCTCTCTTTATGCGCTAACGCAACACCGTCTCTCTGGGGTCGTTCTTCTGCATTGCGCAGAACGAACACGAGTTTCGGGGGTCTCTCTCTTATGTTCCAAAACGCAGGACGAGTTCCGGGGTCGTTTCTCTATATCTCTTATCCGCAAAACGCTCTATCTCTTTAAGAGTTCCCGTGGTCGGTTCGCGCACGCGCAGATTATCTATACAACGAATTTCGGGGGTCGTTCGCGCACGCGCAGAACGAACAGACGAGTGTCCGGGGATCTTCGCGCATGGCAAAAACGCCCAGGCACGAGTTCCGCGGGGTCGTTTCGCGCATGACGCAAACCACCACCGAGTTCCCGTGATCGTTCGGCGCAACGCGACAGAACGAACGACGAAGTTCGGGGGTCGTTCGCGCATGTGCAAAAACCGCAGGACGAGTTCCGTCGCCGGGTCGTTCGCGCATGGCGCAAAAAAACGCACCACGAGTTCCGTTGGTCGTTCGCAGCACGCGCAGAACGAACGACCGAGTTTACGGGGTCGTTCAGCGCATGTGCAAAAGACGCAGACGAGTTTCGGCGGGTCGTTCGTCGCATGCGCAAACGCACCACGAGTTCACCGTGGTGGTTCGCGCACGCGCAGTACGAACGGACGAGTTTCGGGGGTCGTTCGCGCAGTTCAAAACGCAGGACCGAGTTCACGGGGCGTCGTTCCGCGCGATCTTTGCGCAAAACGCCACACGAGTTCCCGTGGTCGTTTCGCGGCACGCGCAGAAACGAACGACGCAGTTTCGGGGGATCCGTTCGCCCGCATGTGAAAAAACGCTGGACGAGTTTCGGGGTCGTTCGCGCATGCGCAAACGCACCCGAGTCCCGTGGTCGTATCGCGCACGGCAGGAATGAACGACGATTTTAAAAGGAGGGACGTTCGCGCATGCTTGCCAAAACGCAGGACGAGTTCCGGGGGCGTCGTTCGCGCATGCGCAAAACGCACTACGAGTTCCCGTGGCGTTCGCGCACGCGCCAAGAACGAACGACGGAGTTCGGGGGTCGTTTCGCGCATTTGCAAAAACGCAGCGAACGAGTTTCCCGGGTCGATCGCGCATGGTGCAAAACGCAGCACGCAGTTCCGAGGGGTCGTTCGCGCGATGGCGCAAACCGCACCACGACGTTCCCGGGTCGTCGCAACACGCGCAGAACGAACCGAATTTCCGGGGGTCGTTTCGCGCATTGTGCAAAACGCAGGACGAGTTTCGGGGTTCGTTCGCGCCATGCGCAAAACGCACCACGAGTTCCCGTGGTCGTTCGCGCGACGCGCAGAACGAACGACGAGTTTTTCGGGGGTCTTTCGCGGCATGGTGCAAAAACGCAGGACGAGTTCCGGGGGTCGTTCGCGCATTGCGCAAACGCAAACCACGAGTTCCCGTGGTCGTTCGCGCACGCGCAGAACCGAACGACGAGTTTCGGGGGTCGTTCGGCGCATGTTGCAGAAAAACGCAGCACGAGTTCCGGGGTGTGTCGTTCGCGCATGCGCAAACGCACCACGAGTTCCCCGTGGTCGTTCCGCACACGCAGAACGAACGACGAGTTTCGGGAGGTCGTCGCGCATGTGCAAACGCACCACGAGTTCCCGTGGTCGTTCGCGCACGCGCAGAAGCAACGACGAGTTTCGGGGGTCGTTCGCGATGTGCCAAAAACGCAGGACGAGTTCCGGGGTCAGTTCGCGCCATGCGCGCAAAACGCACGCACGAGTTCCCGGTGGTCAGTATCGCGCACGCGCCAGAACGAAACGACGAGTTTCGGGGGGTCGTTCCGCCGCATGTGCAAACGCACACGAGTTCCCGGTGCCGTCTCTCGCGCCACGCGCAGAAACGAACGACGAGTTTCGGGGTCGTTCAGCGCATGTGCCCAAAACCGCAGGACGAGTTTCCGGGCGTTTCGCGCATGCGCAAACGGCACCACGGAGTTCTCCCGTCGTTCGGTTCGGCCACGCCAGAACGAACGACAGAGCTTTCGGGGGTCGTTCGCGCAGTTGTTCAAAACGCAGGACGAGTTCCGGGGGTCGTTCGCGCATGCGCAAACCGCACCCACGAGTTCCCGTGGTCGTTCGCGCCCAAACGGCCGGGGGGGGCCCCAGGAAACGAACGACGAGTTTCGGGGGTCGTTCCCGCATGTTCAAAAACGCAGACGAGTTCGGGGGGCGTTCGCGCATGCGCAAACGCACCACGAGTTCCCGTGGTCGTCGCGCACGCGCAGAACGACGACGAGTTATCGGGGTGTCGTTCTCGATGTGGCAAAACGCAGGACGAAGTTCGGGCAGTTCGCCCATGCGCAAACGACACCACGAGTTCCCGTATGGTTCGGTTTCGCGCACGGCAAACCGAACGACGATTTCGCGGGTCGTTCGCGCATGTGGCAAAACGCCAGACGAGTGCCGGCGGGGTCGTTCGCGCATGCGCAAAGCACCACGAGTTCCCGTGGTCGTTTCGCGCACGCCGCAAGAACGAACGACCGAGTTTCGGGGGTCGTTCGCGCATGTGCAAAACGCCAGCACGAGTCCGCGGGGTCGTTCGCGCATGCGCAAACGCACACGGAGTTCCCGTGCGTCGGCGCGACGCGCAGAACGACCGACGAGTTCGGGGTCAGTTCGCGCATGGCAAAACGCAGGAACGAGTTTCGGGGGGGTCGTTTTCGCATGCGCAAACGCACCACGAGTTCCGGGGCTTCGTTCCGCATGCCGAGAAACGAACGACGAGTTTCGAGGGGTCGTTCGCGCATGTGCAAAACGCAGGACGAGTCCGCCGGGGTTCGTTCGCGCATGCCGCAAACGCACCACGCAGTTCCCCGTGGTCGTTCGCGCACGCGCAGAACGAACGAGAGTTTCGGGGTCGTTCGCGCATGGTTGCAAAACGCAAGGACGAGTTCGGGGGGTCGTTCGCGCATGCGCAAACGCACCACGCAGTTCCCTTGGTTCGTCGCGCCACGCGCAGAACGAACGACGAGTTTCGGACGGGTCGTTTTCGCGCATGTGCAAAACGCAGGACGAGTTTCCGGGGTCGTGCGGCAGCATGCCGCAAATGCCACCAACGAGTTCCCTGGCTCGTTCGCGCACGCGCAGAACGAACGACGAGTTTCGGGGTTCGTTTCGCGCATGTGGCAAAACGCAGGACGAGTTCCGGGGGTCGTTCGCGCATGCGCAAACGCACCACGAGTTTCCGGTTCGTCCGCACGACCCGCAGAACGAACGACGAGTTTCGGGGGTCGTTCGCGCATGTCCAAAACGCAGGACGAGTTCCGCGGTCGTTCGCGCATGCGCAAACGCACCACAGTTCCCGTGGTCGTTTCGACGCACGCGCAGAACGAACGACGAGGTTTCGGGGTCGTTCGCGCATGTTGCAAAACGCAGGAACGAGTCCGGGGGTCGTTCGCGGCACTGCGGGCAAAACGCACACGAGTTCCCGTGGTCGTTCGCGCACGCGCAGAACGAACGACGAGTTCGGGGGGGTCGTTCGCGCATGGTGCAAAACGCAGGACGAGTTACCGGGGATCGTTCGCGCCATGCGCAAACGCACCACGAGTTCCCGTGGTGTATCGCGCACGCGTCAGAAACGAAGACGAGTTTCGGGGGTCGTTCGCGCATGTGCAAAAACGCACACGCAGTTCCCGTGCGTCGTTCGCGCACGTGCAGGAACGAACGACGAGTTTCGGGGGTCGTTCGCGCATGTGCAAAACGCAGCGACGAGTCCGGGGTCGTTCGCGGCATGCGCAAACGCACCACGAGTTCCGTGGTCGTCGCGCACGCCCGCAGAACGAAACGACGAGTCGGGGTCGGTTCGCGCATGTTGCAAAACGCAGGACGAGTTCCGGGGGTCCGTTCGCGCATGCGGCAAACGCCACCACGCAGTTCCCGTGGTCGTCGCGCAACGCGCCAGACACGAACGACGAGTTTTCGGGGGCGTCGTTCGCGCATGTTCAAAAACGCAGGACGAGTTCGGGGGGGGTCGTTACGCGCATGCGCAAACGCACCACGGCAGTCCCGTGGTCGTTCGGCGCAAACGCGCAGAACGAACGACGAGTTCGGGTGTCCTCGCGCATGTGCAAAAACGGCAGACGAGTTCCGGGAGGTCGTTTCGCGCATGCGCAAACGCACCACGAAGTTCCCGTGGTCGGTCGCGGGCCACGCGCAGGAAAAACGAACGCACGAGTTTTCGGGGCGTCGTTCGCGCCATGTGCAAAACGGCAGACCGAGTTCCGGGGGTCCGTTCGCGCATGCGCAAACGCACCCACGAGTTCCCGTGGGGTCGTTCGCCGCACGCGCAGAACGAACGACGAGTTTCGAGGGTCGTCGCGCATGTGCAAAAACGCAGCACGAAGTTCCGGGGTCGTTTCGCCGCTTTGCGCACAACGCACCACGAGTTCCCGTGGTCTGTTCGCGCAGCGCGCAGAACGAACTGACGAGTTTCGGGCGGTCGTTTCGCAGCGATGTCAAGAACGCAGGACGAGTTTCGGGGGTCGTTCTCGCAGCGCCAAACGCACCACGAGTTCCGGGTCGTTCGCGCAGCGCCAGAACGAACGACCGAGTTTCGGGGCGTCGTCGCGCATGTGCTAAACGCAGGACGAGTTCCGGGGTCGTCGGGCATGCCGCAAACGCACCACGAGTTCCCGGTGGTCGTTTCGCGCACGCGCAGAACGAACGACGAGTTCCGGGGGTCGTTGCGCCATGCGCAAAACGCACCACTAGTTCCGTGGTCGTTTCGCGGCACGCGCCAGAACGAAACGACGAGTTCGGGGGCTGTTCGCGCATGCTGCAAAACGCAGACGAGTATCCCGGGGGTACTTCGCGCATGTGCAAACGCACCACGAGTTTCCCGTGGTCGTTCGCGCACGCGCAGAAACGAACGGACGAGTTTCGGGGGTCGTTCGCGGCATGTTCAAAATCGCAGGACGAGTTCTTGGGGTCGTTCGCGCATGCGCAAACGCACCACGAGTTTCCAGTGCGTCGCTTTTCGCGCATGCGCAAACGCACACGAGTTCCAGTGGTCGTTCGCCGCACGCGCAGAACGAACGGACGAGTTTTCGGGGGGCGTTCGCGCATGTGCCAAAACGCAGGACGAGTCCAGGGGTCGTTCGCGCATGCGCAAAACGCAACAGAGTTCCCGGGTTGTCCGTTCGCGGCACCGCGCAGAACGAACGACGAAGTTTCGGGGTCGTTCGCGCATGTGCAAAACGACAAGGACGAGTTCCGGGCGGTCGTCGCGCATGCGCAAAACGCACCACGATGTTCCCGTGGTCTTCGCACACGCGCAGAACGAACGACGAGTTTCGGGGGGGTCGTTCGAGCGCATGTGCAAAAACGCAGCACAAGTTCCGGGGGTCGGTCCCGCATGGGCGCCTAACGCAAACACGAGTTCCCGGGGGTCGTTCGCGCATGCGCAGAACGAACGACGAGTTTCTGGGGGTCGTTTCCGCGCATGCTTCAAAACGCAGGACGAGTTCCGGCGGGTCGTTCGCACATGCGCCAAACCACAAGAGTTTCCGTGTCGTTCGCGCACGCTCAGAACGAACGACGAATTTCGTGGGGTCGTTCGCGCACGCGCAGAACGAACACGAGTTCCGGGGATCGCGCGCATGTGCAAAACGCAGCACAGTTACCGCGGGGTCGCTTCGCGCATAGCCGCAAACGCACCACGAGTTCCCATGATCGTTCCGCACGCGCAGAACGAACGACGAGTTCTCGGGCGGTCGTTCG
Source organism: Eptatretus atami (assembly GCA_035128595.1). Classification (NCBI taxonomy): domain Eukaryota; kingdom Metazoa; phylum Chordata; class Myxini; order Myxiniformes; family Myxinidae; genus Eptatretus; species Eptatretus atami. The sequence continues at coordinate 86,491,088 of CM068958.1, read as the reverse complement.
CGGCATGTCAAAAACGCAGGACGAGTTCCGGGGGTCGTTCGCGGGCCATGCGCAAAACCCACACCACGAGTTCCCGTGTTCGTTCGAGCACGCCGCAGAACGAACGACGAGTTCGGGGTCGTTCGCGCATGTGCAAAACGCAGGACGCAGCTTTCGGGGGTCGTTCGCGCATGCGCAAAAACGCCACCACGAGTCCGTGGTCGTTCGCGACGCGCAGGACGAACGACGAGTTCTTCGGGGGTCGTCGCCGCATAGTTCAAAACGCAGACGAGTTCCGGGGGTCGTTCCGCATGCGCAAACGCACACGAGTTCCCGTGGTCGTTACGCGCACGACGCAGAACGAACGACGAGTTTCGGGGGTCGTTTCGCGCATGTGAAAAACGCAGGACGAGTTTCGGGGGTCGTTCGCGGCAATGCGCAAACGGCACCACGAGTTCCCTGGTTCGTTTCGCGGCACGGCAGAATGAACGACATTTTCGTGGACGTCGCGCATGTGCCAAAACGCAGGACGAGTTTCCGGGGGTCCGTTCGCGATGCGTCCAAACCACCACGGAGTTCCCGTGCGTCGCTTCGCGCCACGCGCAGAACGAACGACTAGTTCGGGGGGTCGTCTCGCGCATGTTGGCAAAAACGCAGGACGAGTTCCCGGGGTCGTACGCGCATGTGCAAAACGCAGCACGAGGTTCCGGGAGGGTCGCTTCGCGCATGCGCAAACGCACCCACGGTTCCCGTTGGTCGTTTCGCCACACGGCCGCAGAACGAACGACGATTTCCGGGGGTCGTTCGCGCATGTGCAAAAAAACGCAGCGACCGCGAGTTTCCGGGGGTCGTTCGCGCATATGCCGCCAAAACGCACACGAGTTCCCGTGGTCGTTCGCGGCACGCGCAGAACGGCAACGACGAGTTATCGGGGGTCGTTCGCGCATGTGCAAAACGCAGGACGAGTCCGGCGGGTCGTTCGCGCATGCCGGCAACGCACCACGAGTTCCCGTTGGTCGTTAGCGCTACGCGCTCAGACGAACGACGAAGTTGTCGGGGTCGTTCGCGCATGGCAAAAACGCAGCACGAGTTCCGGGGGGTCGTTCGCGCAGCGCAAACGCACCACGAGTTTCCACGTGGTCGTTCGCGCACACCGCAGAACAACGACGAGTTTTCGGGGGTCGTTCGCGCGTGCAAACGCACACGAGTTCCCGTGGTCGTTCGGCGCACGCGCAGAACGAACGACGAGTTTCGGGGGGTCGTTCGCGCCATGTGCAAAACGCAGGACCGAGTTCCGGGGGGTTCGTTTCGCGCATGCGCAAACGGCACCACGAGTTTCCCGTGGATCGTTCGCGCAGCGCAGAACGAACACGAGTTTTCGCGGGGGTCGTTCGCGCTTGTGCAAACGCACCACGAGTCCCGTGGCTCGTTCGCCACGCGACGAAACGAACGGACGAGTTTCCGGGCTCGTTCGCGCATGTGCAAAACGCAGACGAAGTTCCGGGGGTCGTTCGCCGCATGCGCAAACGCCACCACGATTCCCTGGTCGTTAAACGCGCACGCGACCAGAACGAACGGGACGAGTATTCGGGGGTCGTTCGCGCATGTTCAAAACGCAGGACGAGTCGGGTTCGTTCGCGCATGCGGCAAACGCACACCGAGTTCCCGTGGTCGTTCGCGACGCGCAGAACGAACGACGAAGTTATCGGGGGGTTCTGTTCGCGCATGTTCAAACGCAGGACGAGTTCCGCCGGGGTGTCGTTCGCGCCATGCCGCCAAACGCACACGAGATTCCCGTGGTCGTTCGCGCACGCGCAAGAACGAACGACGAGTTCGGCGTGTCGTTCGCGCATGGACAAACGCAGCGACGAGTTCCGGGGGTCGTTCGCGCATGCGCAAACGCACCACGAGTTCCCGTTGGTCGGTCGCGCACGCGCAGAACGAACGACGAGTTTCGCCGCGGTCGTTCGCGCATTGTGCAAAACGCAGGGACACGAAGTTCCGGGGGTCGTTCGCGCAATGCGCAAACGCCTACCACGAGTTCCCTGCGTCGGTCGCGCACGCGCAAGAAACGAACGACGAAGTTTCGGCGGTCGTTCGCGCATGTGCCAAAACGCAGCACGAGTTCCGGGGGTCGTTCGCGCATGCGCAAAACGCACCACGAGTTCCCGTGGTCGTCGCGCACGCGCAGAACGAACGACGAGTTCTCGGGTCGTTCGCGCATGTGGCAAAACGCAGGAGACGAGTTTCGGGCGTCGTTTCTCGCATGCGCAAACGCACCACGCAGTTCCCGGGGTCGTTCGCGCATGCGCAGAACGAACGGACGAGTTTCGGGGGTCGTTCGCGCATGTGCAAAACGCAGGACGAGTTCGGGGGTCGTTCGCGCATGCGGCAAAACGCACCACGAGGTTACCCGTGGTCGTTCGCGCACGCGCAGAACTAACGAACGAGTTTCGGGGTCGTTCGCGCATGTGCAAAAACGCAGGGACGAGTTCCGCGGGTCGTTCGCGCATGCGCCAAACGCACCACGAGTTACCCGCTGTCGTTCGCGCCGCGCAGAAACGAACGACGAGTTTCGGGGCGGTCGTTCGCGCATGTTGGCAAAACGCAGGAGAGTTCCGGGTCGTTCGAGCATGCTAAATGCACCAACCGAGGTTCCCGTGGTCGTTCGCAGCACGCGCAGAACGAAACGACGAGTTTCGGTGTCGTTCGCGCATGTTTCAAAACGCAGCGGCACGAGTTCCGGGGTCGCTTCGCGCATGGCGCCAACGCCACCACGAGTTTCCCGTGTCGTTCGCGCACGCGGCAGAACGAACGACGAGTTGTCGGGGGTCGTATCGCGCATGTTTCAAAACGCAGGACGAGTTCCGCGGTCGTTTCGCGCATGCGCCAAAGCGCACCACGAGTTCCCGTCGTCGTTTCGCGCACGCGCAGAACGAACGACGAGTTTCGGGGCGTCGTTCGCGCATGTTGCAAAACGCAGGACGGAGTTTCCGGGGTTTCGTCGCGCATGCGCAAACGCACCACGAGTTCCCGTGGTCGTTCGCTGCACCGCGCAAACGAACGACGAGTTTCGGGGTCGTTCGCGCATGTGCCAAAACCGCAGTACGAGTTTCGGGTCGTTCGCGCATGCGCCAAACGCACCACGAGTTCCCGGGGGTCGTTCGCGCATGGCAGAACGAACGACGAGTTTCGGGGGTTCGTTCGCCGCATGTGCAAAAACGCAGGACGAGTTCCGGGGTTCGTTCGCGCATGCGCAAACGCCACACGCAGAGGCCCGTGGCTCGTTCGCGCATGCGCAGAACGAACGACGAGTTTTCGGGGGTTCGTTCGCCGCATGTGCCAAAAAAGTCAGGACAGAGTTCCGGGGGTCTTTCGCGCATGCGCAAAACGCACCACGAGTTCCCGTGGTCGTTCGCGCAACGCGCCAGAACCGAACGGACGAGTTTCGCGTCGTTCGCGCATGATGCAAAACGCAGGGCACGACGTTCCGGGGGTCGTTCGCGCATGCGCAAACGCACCACGAGTTTCCGTGGTCGTTCGCGCACGCGCAGACACGGAACGACGAGTTTCGGGGCGTCGTTCGCGCATGCTGCAAAACGCAGGACCGAGTTCGGGGTCGTTCGCGCGATGCCAAACGCACACGAGTTCGTGGTCGTTCGCGCACGCGCGCAGAACGAACGACGAGTTTCGGGGGTCGTTCGCGCATGTGCAAAACGCAGGACGAGTCCGGGTCGTTCGCGCATGCGCAAACGCACCACGAGTTCCCAGTTGATCGCTTTGCGCACGACGCAGAACGAACGACGAGTTTCGGGGGGGTTTCGTTCCGCGCATGTGACAAAATGCGGACGAGTTTCGGGGGCTTCGTTCGCGCTATGCGCAAACCGCAACCACGAGTTTTCCTGTGGTTTCGTTTGCGCACGTGCAGACATGAACGACGAGTTTCGGGGGTCGTTCGCGCATTTGTGCAAAACGCAGGACGAGTTCCGGGGGTCGTTCGCGCATGCGCAAAAACGCACCAACCGAGTTCCCGTGGTCGTTCGCGCACGCGCAGAACGAAAACGACGAGTTTCGGGGGTTCGTTCGCGCATGTGCCAAAAAACGCAGGACGAGTTTCGGGGTCGTCGTGCATGCGCAAACGCACCACGATTTCCGTGGTCGTTTCGCGCGACGCGCAGAACGAACGACGAGTTTCGGGCGGTCGTTCCGCATGTGCCAAAACGCAGCACGAGTTTCCGGGGGTCGTTCGCGCACTGCGCAAACGCACCACGAGGTTCCCGGGGTTCCGTTCGCGCACGCCGCAGAACGAACGACGAGTTTTTCGGGCGGTCGTTCGCGCAGTGCAAACCGCCAGGACGAGTTCCGGTGGAGGCGTTCGCGCATCGCAAACGCACCACGAGTTCCCGGGGTCGGTTCGCGACATGCGCAGCAACGAAACGACGCAGTGTTCGGGGTCGTTCCGCGCATGCTGCAAACCGCACCCACCGAGTTCCCGTGGTCGTTCGCCGCACGCGAGAACGAACGACGAGTTTCGGGGGTCGTTCGCGCATGTGCAAAACGCAGGACGATTCGGGGTCTTCGCGCATGCGCAAACGCACCACGAGTTCCCTGGGTCGTTCGCGCCACGCGCAGGAACGAACGACGAGTTTCGGGGGCGTTCGCGCATTGTTGCAAACGCACCCACGAGTTCCCGTGGTCAGTTCGCGCCACGCGCAGAAACGAACGACGAGTTCGGGGTCGTTCGCGCATGCGCAAAAACGCACCACGAGTTCCCGTGGCGTCGTTCGCGCACGCGCAGAACGAACGACTAGTTTCGGGGTTCGTTCGCGCATGTGCAAAACCGCAGCACGAGCTTCCGGGGGTCGTGTCGCGCTATGCGGCAAACGCACCACGAGTTCCCGTGGTCGGTTCGCGCACGCGCAGAAACGAACGACGAGGGTTTTGGGGCGTCGTTCGCGCATGTGCAAACGCACCACGAGTTCCCGTGGTCGTTCGCGCACGCGCAGAACGAACGACGAGTTTCGGGGGTCGTTCGCCCGCATGTTGCAAAAACGCAGGACGAGTTCCGGGGGTCGTTCGCGCATGCCGCAAACGCACCACGAAGTTCCCGGTCGTTCGCGCATGCCGCAGAATAACGAACGACGAGTTTCGGGACGGTCTTTCGCGCTATGCTGCAAAAACCGCAGGCCCCGAGTCGGGGTCGTTCGCGCATGCGCAAACGCACCACGAAAGTTCCCGTGGTCGTTTCGCGCACGCCAGAAACGAACGCACGAGTTTCGCGGCGTCGTTCGCGCATGTGCAAAAAACGCAGGTCGAGTTTCGGGGGTCGTTCGCGCATGCGCCAAAACGCACCACGAGTTCCCGTGGTCGTTTCGCGCACGCGCAGGACGAAACGACGCAGTTCGGGTGTCGTTCGCGCAAAATGTTCAAAACGCAGGACGTAGTTTTTCCGGGGTCGTTCGGCGCATGCGCAAACGCCACCACGAGCTTCCCGTGGTCGTCGCGCACGCGCAGAACGAACGACGAGTCGGGGGTCGTTCGCGCATGTTGAAAAACGCAGACGAGTTTCAGGGGTCGTGTCGCGCAGCGGCAAACGCCAACACGAAATATTTCCACGTGGTCGTTCGCGCAACGGGACAGAATGAACGATCGAGTTTCGAGGGACGTCGCGCCATGTGCAAAACGCAGGACGCAGGTTCACGGGAGGGTCGTTCGCGCATGCGCAAACGCACACGAAGTTCCCGTGGTCGTTCGCGCTACGCGCAGACGACACGACGAGTTCTTCGGGGTCGTTCGACCGGCATGTGCAACACATCGCAGGACGAGTTCCGAGGGAGTCGTTCGCGCTATGTGCAAAAACGCACTGCACGAGTTCCGGGGTCGTATCCGCGCATCGCAAAACGCACCACGAGTTCCGTAGGTCGCTTCGCACACGCGCAAACAACGGACCGAGTTCCGGGGTCGTTCAAACGCGGCAATGTGCAAAACGCAAGGACGAGTTTGCGGGGGTCGTTCGCGCATGCGCAAACGCACCACGAGTTCCCGTGCCGTCAGTTCCGGCACGCGCAGAACGAACGGGACGAAGTTCGGGGGTCGTTCGCCATGTGCAAAACGCAGGACGAGTTCCGGGGTCTTTCGCGGCATAGCGCAAACGCACCACGGAGTTCCCGGTGGTCGTTCGCCGCACGCGCAGAAAACGAACGACGAGTTTTCGGGGGTCGTTCGCGCATGTGCAAAACGCAGGACGAGTTCCGGGGGTCGTTCGCGCATGCCGCAAACCACCACGATTCCACCGTGTCGTTCGCGCCACGCGCCGCCAACGGACCGACGCGTTTCGGCGGGCGTCGTTCGCGCCCTGTTCCCGCCCGGCCACGCGTTCCCGGGTCGTTCGCGCTGCGCCCGCACCCCGCCGTTCCCGTGGTCTTCGCGCACCCCGCCACCGAACCACGCCACCGCGACGTTTCGGTGGGTCCGTTACCGCGCCTGTGCACCAACCGCCGGCCACCGCAGTTCCGGGGGTCGTTCGCGCCCATGCGCCACGCACCCCACGCCGTTCCCGTGGTCCGTTCGCGCCCCGCGCAGACGACAACGCCACGACCGTTTCGGGGTCTGTTTCGCGCCTGTGCACACACACGCCGCACGCAGTTTCGGGGGTCGTTTCGCGCTCTGCGCCCCGCACCACGCAGTTCCCGGGGTCGTTCGCGCACCCTGCGGCACGTACCGCCAAGCCCGCCGTTTCGGGGGTCAGTTCGCGGCCTGTTGCCCGCCCGGCCCGCCGTTCCGGCCGTTTGTTCGCGCCTGCGCCACCGCCACGCGCGCCCGTGGTCGTTCGCGCTGCGCGCACGACGCCGGTTTCGGGGGTCGTTCGCGCCCTGTGCCCGCCGGCGCTTCCGGGGGTCTTTCGCGCCCTGCGCCACGCCCCGCGTTCCCGTGGTCGTTCGGCGCCGCGCGCGCCGACGTTTCGGGCGGTCCATCATGTCGCGCTGTGCCGCCGGACCGCGTCCGGGGGTCGTTCGCCGCCCGCCACTCACCCGGTTCCGTGGGTTCGCGCCGCGCCGCCCGCCGACGGTTCGGGTCGTTCGCGCCTGTGCACGCCGGACGCGTTCCGGGCGGTCGTTCGCCGCCGCGCACACCCCGGTTCCGTGTGTTCTTCGCGCCCGCGCCGCGCGGACGAGTTTCGGGGAGGTCTCGTTCGCGCCTGTGCCCAGCCCGGCGCCGTTCCGGGGGTCGTTCGCGCATGCCGCCGCCCCGCCGTTCCCGTGTCGTTCGCGCCCCGCGCCAGCCGCCGCGCGTTTTCGGGGGATCGTTCGCGCCTGTGCCAAAAACATGCGAAAAAACCGAGTTATACAGTGAAAAAGAAAGAAAAAAAAGCAAAAAAAAACAAAACAAAAAAAAACGGGGCGACAATAAAACAGCAGAAAAAAACAAAAACAAGAAAAAGACCCGATGGTGCGCTGAAGCCCCCAGGGGCAAAAGAAAAAATAGGGAGGAAGAATGGACACTGATGCCTAGCAAAAAAAAAAAAAAAAAAAAAAAAAAAAAACAAAAAACAAAACTGACCGGGGCCGCCGAAAGACAGGGGGGCAGCCGCCTGCAGGCACCCCACACGGCACAGGGCCCCGGCGACAACGGGCCAAACTCACCTGCCCCTCCGGGCGACCTCGAGGGGTGACGATCATATGTATGTAAGTTCGCAATAAGCAACCCCCCCCCCCCGGGGCCCCCCTGCCGTGCACAGGAACACCCGACCGTACTCCAAAACAGTTTCTTTTTTTGCTGGAATTGCTTCCAACGATAATTATTTCTCTTGCTTGAATACGAGTACATGGGAATCCACCGGCCAGAAGGGAGCAAAGACAATTACATCTGTGTTTCCAGCGTTCACCCGGAAGACGCAATGAATTTTTGGGTCCTTTGGCGATGAACCCGACAGGTGAGACGGGTTTCTGCAGGGAAACTGTACATTGCATACCTGCATTACTCATATTTAATTTTTTTTAATATTAGGACTTATACACAAAATACGTCACTCCTTTTTGTGAGTTTTTTTTGACACGTCCCACCCTGTAACCTCAAGTGACACCGTCGACCATTCACCGAGAATAAAAACCACGTGACTGTGAATGTTGATGACTGTTGACTGCACACATATTGATGAATGATAGTCGTGTCATGAGTGATTGCACACACTCGGTGTACTCACTCTCATTGATCTGAAAGACGAGGGAATGTTCTGTTGGCAAGCAGTTGCTATCGGTTTCCAAGCCAGTCTTTCGTATCAACCGCTTTGCATGCGCTCGCTAAGCGCTCGCTGAGCCGCTAGGCGAGTGGAGCAAGCGGTTTAGGAAGACGTGCTTCGTTCGGTTCGCAAAGCCTGATGTTGATTTAACGGTCAAGGTGACTGGCTTAAGATCCGAGGGTCCTTTCAATTCAAGCCCCGTTGCATAATAACACCAGGTAGGGTTTGACAACCTGTCAACCTTCCGAGGTTGCAAAATGAGTACCAGCTGGCTGGTACAGGGGCACTGCATCAGCGGCACAGCCGTGCCCGACAGAAAATGATGCAGCCAAGCAGCCATAGGCTGCGTAACCAATCTATCTATAATTCCAGCAATGTGTGTGTGCGTGGCCGCTGTTTCTCGACAACCACTGGTCCGATTCTAATTGAAACTTGCCAGGTTATTGCTGGGGACCTGTGGATGTGCCTTCAAGGTTTGATATTAATCGGACAAGTGCCCCTTCCACTTATGGCCATTTATTTACCAAACCCAATGAAAGGACCGCTGCGGAGGTGTGGCCGATGGGAAAGGCACCATTAGTACCGTGCGTAGGAGTGGAGATCGGTCAAATGCAGCGAATGTCATGGCAAGCAAAGACAGGGAGGTAAACTTGATTTTAATTTGGATTTTTAATTAACTCTGTGTGTAAGTATCACAGCAGTTGTTACTTCAATGCAAGCGATAATTCGTGGAATGCATGTGAACATTCCGTAGGGCACGCACCACTTCCGGATCGTGATGACTTACGTATTCTAATAATTCTCGATTTTCTTATGCGCATTTATAGATAAACACAATGCCCCAATCCAGTCGTCGTTTACGAGAGCGAAGGAACGGCCTGTGTGGGTGTTTGAAAGTTGTTTTTTATTTTATTTATTTTTTGGTTTGCACGTACTGCACGCACGTACGGCACACGAGAGAGAAGGAAACGGCCTGTGTGGTTGTTGTTTCTGGCACACGGTTTGAAAGTTTTTTTTTTCCACGTACAGCACACGCATGTACGGGCGAACACGTACGGGAACGTACTAGTAAATAAAATGTCAGCAAAAATGGCCGTGTAGTCGGATTCAAAACTTTGTTTTTCCGCACAGAACTTTCGTGTTTTTCAACCGCAACCGCTTGTCGGATTGAGACGAATTTTTCATCATCGGTGCGACTGCTCGTGCACAATTTTAATAATAATTATGACGACATGGGTCACGTGTGTGGGCAGCCATATTAGAAAACTTTTTGACCTCTGTATCTCTGAAACCGCACCAAGGAAAAAATTGAAACTTGGCACATGGCAAGTACTCCTCATGGGAAAAGTGATTTTTTTTTGTTATGACATCATCGGTGCCTCTATATGTAGAACGCCACATCCGATCAGTATGAAAAAAATTTGAGGGTCATTCGGGATAAAATGATCCACAGAAAAAAAAAAAAAACATGATTCATCGTTCACGTGATTTAGCAGCCATACTGTTTTTTTTGTTTTTTTTAAACCCTCAAAAATCTTCTCTGAAGTGGCTGAACAGGTTGAGGTGAAACTTTACACGTATGACCGCCTGTCCATGAGGAACAAAGGTTCACACATATGATATCAATTGGTCACATGGTTTGGGAGCCATATTGAATTTACCCCAATACTATAAAAATACACCACTCAAAAGAAGTCAGGTGAAGGTCTGCAATGATTGATTTCTCTTTTTCTTGTTCACTTTGCGTCAGTGAATCGACGGTGGCAGGTACGTGGAAAACCAAAGTTCAGGGTTCATCCCAAGCTTGGGCCAAGTATTCCAATGATGCTGTTTCTGCAGTGATCGTTCATGTCCATCCAAAGTCAACCATTTCTGAGCACACTCATGGAATTCTCTGACCGTGTTGCAGAGCTAGAGAAGGCTTAGCTGTTTCACACACAACATCCTGCTGATGAATAATGCACTAATACTCACTTTTTGGTCCATTTTTGCGAGAAAACAGATGTAAAAAATCACGATCCTTGTGTACAACAGGGAGGCAGCCATCTTGAATAACTGAAACGTCACCATGACGTCATGCCGAAATCCGCTCAGCAAAGACAACACATGATGGTATGCATTTGCACATCATTTTCTTTCGACATCACATCCAAGATGTACGACTGCCGACTGGTGGCCTTTTAGTTGTAAAACAACAAAAACCCGGTGTTGAACACGTCCTCAACCATTTCTCCGACATGCATTTCCCGATCCTGTTCAAACTTGGCAGACAGATAATGATGATGGCTTACATGTACACGTCATTTTTTTTCGAGATCAGCTCCAAGAGGGCCGACTGATGGCCATTTATTAATTAAAACGTATCGACAACCATTCTCCGATATGCATGGTCTGGTTTTTGTTAAAACTTGGCACAAGCACAGTACATAATGTCATACACTGGCGTCTAACTTTATTTTGCAATCTGATCAAAGATGGCGACTGGTAGACTGGCGGCCATTTTAGTTGTTAAAAAACACCTGATGTTGAACACGTCCTCAACCACTTCTCGGACATGCATTTCCCGATCCTTTCAAACTTGGCACACAGATAAGGAATGATGGCTTACATATGGCGCTCATTGTTTTTTTTGTTGAGATCCAAGATGGCCGACTGGCTGCCAATTTAGTTGTAAAAACCCGATGTTGAACATGTCCTCAACTATCTCTCTGGAAATACATTTACTGATATTGTTCAAACTTGGCAGACAGATAAGAGAATAAGTACATGTACTTTTACAGAACTTTTTTTTTCCAATCGACAACATTTACCCCTCCCTCATCGACTTGAAGTTTCACCCTGAAAAAAAATGTTAGGGGGGCGGTAAGAAGAACGAGTAATACACATTACACATTACACAAACACACAATCGACGTATCACATCAAAAGAGACGATTGGACATACAGGAGCGTTTTAAAGTTCAGCACAGGTCGATACGTCGTCGTTCTAATGTCAGCCGCCCGAGAAACTGAGGCTAAACTTCAAGGTCGATGAGGGAGAGGTAAATGTTGTTGGAATTTGAAGTAAAAACACCAAAGAGTTTTCTCGACTATTCCAACGAATTCTGGGGTTGGAGCTTAAATAAATGAATTCGAAAATTTACCCCAACCAAGGACCACCCTGATATATATATATATATTATATATATATTATATATATATAATACACATATATTACACACATTATACATGTCCTTGAATGATATATACCTTGAATGAGTAGGTGTGTCCAAACTTTTGACTGGTATGCACCACTCAATGGTGAAGAATCACTTAAAACTTCCGGTAGCTGGATCCAGATCTGGGTCTTCACCAAAATCTAATCATTTTGTCCCTGTCACACACCTCCTTGTCACGTCCTTTGGTTTGAAGTCGATACGACCATTTTAGCGGACGTTATTGCGAAAATAAGAATTTCGGTTTTTCGGTGACCTTGACCTTGACCTTTGACCTAGATTCACCAAAAACGACAAGTGTCTAAGTTGGACCATGGCCGACGTCTGTACCCAGTTTGTCATGATCGCTGAAACGGTGTGGCTGCTACAGGTAAACAAACACACAAATGAAATTGCTCGTTGAGCAAGGAATTGCCAGAATAACTTTGTCATATCTCCATGATCTCTGAAAAAACAAAAACCTGGAAATCAATTTGGTTCTTATTAGTCGACAGTGCTACTGTTTAATGAGTTATAGCACTTAGTTTGGTCATGATCGCTGAAACGGTGTGGCTGCTACAGGGTAAACAAACACACAAACAATCAGACGGACAGACAGACACACAGAATGACGCACACAACCG
>CM068958.1:86468006-86479022 GCA_035128595.1 Eptatretus atami | reverse complement strand
TTGCCAAAATCCGAAGGATTCCGGCAATTAACAAGAAAGATGTCGCACAGAGAGCACGATACTTGCAAAATCCATGAAAAATTTGACCTTAAAAATAATGGCGGTTGAATTCAATGACTAAATATGCAAATCCTGTTCAAATATCAAGTCAATCGGATAAAAAAATTGATGATTTTAGAAATTACACCAAATTGTTGACCATTTGACCTCAAAAGCAAAAGGCTTCTTGCTTATGACCAACTCCACCATTTGATTAAGTTTTGTGAAGATCAGTTTGAAATTGTGACCTGAAGGTGATTTACATGCAGAACTCGAAGGGCACAAGGTGGAGCACATACCTCCAGCATGCAATTCCTGATCCACAAGAACATATCTGGCCCAATACATTTTTGAAATTTCATGCTATATATCGTTTTCAGCCCCATCTCTCAATGGTGAAGAATCACTAAAAAAATTAAATAAGTCTCGTTTCCGGATCCGTATTCGTATCTTCACCAAAATTGAATCAATTCTTCCACATCACATAACCAACCTGTCCACCAGGTTTCGTTTGAATCCATCCACAACTTTTTGCGATATCGTGCTATATATATAGTTTTTGGCCCTATCAATGGTGAAGAATGGCTTAAAAAAATTATCGTAGCTGTATCTGGATCCAGATCTTCACCAAAACCTTATCAGTTCGTCCTTGTCACACACACAACCTGCCATCAAATTTCATCCGAATCCGTCCACAACTTTTTGAGATATCCTGCAGACAGACAAACAAACAGACAGACAAAGGTGAAAATATAACCTCCTTCCACTTTCGGTGGTGGAGGTAAAAATAGGACCGTGCGTCCTGAAGCTCACCTAGATCAGGAGCAACAGTCACTCAAATCCCAAGCAGAACCCTTGAGACCCTGATTTTGTTCATGCCGAGAACAAACCTTGGTACATCATGGGTGATGAAGGTTGTGGTCAATTTTCATCAAATTGTGTGTGTAGTTTTGGAGAAGAGCAAATACCCATTTTGGGAGGTCAACACCCCCCCCCCATATACTCCTTTAATGAGCACAGATTTTGATGCGGTCAATACACTTTAGTACATCACGGGTGATGAAGGTTGTGGTCAAGTTTAATCGAAATTGTGTGTGTAGTTTCGGAGAAGAGAGCAAATATCTATATTGGGGGTCCAAACCCCCTCCCCCCCCCATAAACCTCCCTAATGAGCGCAGATTTCGATGCGGTCAATACACCTTTATTCGGCATCAGATATGAAGCTTGTGGCCAAGTTTCATCAAAATCATGAGTTTGGTTCAAGCGATATTGACTGACGTGTTTATGGACAGACTGACTGACTCAATGACTGACTCACACCTTCAGACACTGCTCAATCGCAGAAGTTAAAGTTCAGGTGAGCAAAAAATCTTCGATTTTCACAAGTAACAGACAGACAGAATAACGCACGCCGACCAACCAATATACTTGAAAAATCTTAGATTTTCACGAGTAATAAACATACAGACACAGACTGGGGTGAAAACATAATCTCTGCCCACCTTCGGTGGCAAAGGTAATGAAGGAGAAAACAATATTAACTTTCCACAAATAAGTTATCTTTTAAATCAATACATGTGTGCTGGTGGGCAGTATTTAATAAAAGAGACCGGTATCGGCTGGTGCACGTTCTGGATTTCATTAGTTGGAGTAAGCACGTACTGCTGATGCGCAAGCACTGGAAATGTATCACTTGTACACGAGTTCTGACACGGTGATATGGATAGACATTTCTACTGCACTGCTGTGTTGCTTCAAGTTATCTTCTAAAGGAGCCTCTTTGCTCGCTCATAGCAGAATTTAAAAGGAAGAAAAGTTTATTTAGTCATTGTTGCATTGGAGATTAATGTGTAATTAAAGTGCCAAGAGTCCTCAAAAGGCGGACCGCGGTCCACATCCGGACCACAGGTATCATCAGTCTGGACCGCGAACAAATCATATTTCCTAATCCCCTGTGAAAAGCAGGGTTGCCAGGTTGTTTTTTTAGGCTGTTGGCCAAATCGATGATTAAAAATGTCCAAATTGTTTTGACGAAGGCCAAAATTCGAAAGTTCTCAAATTTATGGGAATCCTGCTCACCAGACTCTCTCAGCGAGGGCACCTCGTGAGTGGGGGAGGCTAACAGGCCGACCATGTGCCTCGTGGTGGCAGCAGGTTGATTTATGGAAAAGTTTTCAAAGCGTGCCCTTCTGAATCAAATACTTTGTAATCTATCACTTCAAATATCCAGCCATGTGCTTATTCCACCGGCCAAGTCCATATTTGGAATTGTGACATGTGATCCATCAACTACGTGCATGCGCGCTGAGATAGCACCAGCGCTCGTGGACATTACACGAGTGCATGGGGAATTTGGTAGGGGTGACATACCAGAAGGACCCATCACATTTTGAGCATCATGTGCACCAGGTAGAAGAGCTTGTGTATTTTCTCAGGTCAGAACTGACTCAGACACACAACATGGACCAACTGGCCTAGATGGTGCTGGAATGTCCAGCATTGCCGATACAACAGAAACCTCATGTAACAGTGAAACAAGTTCAGAATCAAGGCTAACTGATGTTTGTGCTGAAATACGATCATGAATTTGGTTAACGTGCTGCTTCTACAGTTTTCCGTCATCAGTTTTAACCATGTAGTTAGCTGGTCGTAGTACCACTGAGACAACCGCCGGTACCCACTTACAATTGTGGAAGTAATCGGGTACCATCACAGGCTGACCTACTTCAAAGGTACGATCAAGCTTTGGACATGACACAGACAGGGACGCAGACCTACTAGGTCTCAGTAAATCCAGTCTAGATCTCAATGCACGTCCATACAACCGCATAGTAGGGGTATCGCTAGTTGATGGGTGAACAGCATTTCTATAATGAAGCAAAAACACATCAACTGTTGTTTGCAGAAATGACTCCTTTCCTCTATGCAAAACACGTTTTAACAACTTAACGAACTACTCAGCCTGGCCGTTCGTTGCCGGGTTGCTATGGTGCTGATTTGGGATGCTTGACACAATTCTGAACCATCAAATTATTGAAAACACCAGCAACAAACTGAGGACCGTGTTCGGAAACCAAAACTTCAGGTACTTCTTTGTTTGCAAAAAATGACCGCAGTTTCTCAACTGTGTTTTTTGCCATTGTGGATTGCATGATGACAACGTCTGGCCACTTGTAGAACACATCGACTACAACCAAGAACATCTTGTTCCTAAATGAGCCAGAAAAGTCGGCATGAATTCTTTGCCATGGCTTGTCTGGAGCAAGCCACAAGAACAACACCCACCGTGGATTTTCGGTATCTGATTGACATGTAGAGCAATGCGTAATCATACATTCAATGTTCTTGTCCAGACCAGGCCACCACAAGAGACTACCGGCTAGACCTTTGGTTTTAACGACTCCGAGGTGACTGGCATGTAGCTCAGAGACAATGTTGTCTGAACTTCAGAGGAATCACTGTTCTGTTACCCCGCATAATGCAACCTTGAGCTAAAGACAGCTCTGTTGACTTAGACGGATACGGTTGATACTTGGGTGTTGAAGGCAGGTCATTGAAACTACCAGTGGAGAGTGCCTGTTTGACACAAGCGAGCACATGATTGTGGGTTGATTCAACAGCCACCTGCTTATCCGTGACAGGTTCACACCAGATCTGGCCTAATGTAAACACATCAACATGATCGGATGATTCAAATGGATCCCCCTTGCAAAGCAAGCGAGAGAGA
The DNA here is from genome assembly GCA_035128595.1 of Eptatretus atami. NCBI lineage: Eukaryota > Metazoa > Chordata > Myxini > Myxiniformes > Myxinidae > Eptatretus > Eptatretus atami. The sequence goes on along the minus strand of CM068958.1, from coordinate 86,475,256 downwards.
CTGTCCACTTGTACTATCCTCAACAACCGCTACCACCAGGCAACGAAGGCCAATGGCGAGCCACTTTACTTGCTGCCACTCAGATTCCCCACCTCTCTCAGGTGAGATATCAGAGGCCGGAATTTTCTTCTCTTCCCCTCGATTCCTTTTAGCATATGTTCTGCCATCTTCGCTGTCCAATAAGCTCTGTGATTTGGGGTATGACATTTCCTAAGGGATGTGGTTTGTGTGCGCCTACTTAAAGGACATTGCTTATGTACAATATTATGTACTTAAAGGACTGCTTCTACAGTTTTCCGTCATCAGTTTTAACCATGTAGTTAGCTGGTCGTAGTACCACTGAGACAACCGCCGGTACCCACTTACAATTGTGGAAGTAATCGGGTCCCATCACAGGCTGACCTGCTTCAAAGATACGATCAAGCTTTGGACACGACACAGACAGGGACGCAGACCTACTAGGTCTCAGTAAATCCAGTCTAGATCTCAATGCACGTCCATACAACCGCATAGTAGGGGTATCGCTAGTTGATGGGTGACTACTAATGTATCACACATGTATCCATATCGGATATTGATTTAGGATAAACAGGTGTATTTTGACTATGATTTTATGAGCAGATTTGTATTTTCAGTTGTTGTCTCGAGGAAATAATCGTAGTGATGGAATACAGTGAAAGAGGAAATAATTATTCAGATCTCTCTTTGTCGATACCACTCCATCATGTTCATCTTACTCCGATGCTCGAATAAAAATGAATTTTTTTGCTTTGTAGCATTACAAAAAAAACAAAGCAGAAAGCATTTTGGTATTATTTATAGACATGTAAACATAATTAACTACAATAATATAAATGGAGAAATGCAAACTGCAAAGGGAACATTGCCAGAAATAGACAACAAAACAGACAGGCATACATGGAACCATTCTGTATTATTAATATGATGGATAAAGATAATTGATTTTTTTTTTTAATTCACAAACTGAAATTTATCAAAAAAAGAAAATAACGATTCAATTTAATTCCCTTCCATGAAAGATCGCACTGTTGAATGTTGAATTTTATCCGTTCCATAAATCATTGAAAGAACATTACATTAAAGTGAATGCTTTTGACAACTGAATCTGTCTACTTTCTATTCGCAGCCGTAGAAGAGGTGTATCCGTGAATTTCTGAAGCAGTTGCAAGACTTGCAGGTCGCTGATTTGAGGGTTTGGTCTGTAGGTCATGTAGGATGATGGTCTGAACCGACTTTCTTAAATAGCATTAAACACAATTATCAAAGAAGAGTCCCCTTCCTAATCTTGCCGTCAAAATGTCATTGATATTCCTTTCATTGAATGTCCAAGAAAGGTCTTTCAAATGTTTGTTACGAGTTTGTTGCGTGGTGTTTTCTCGTCGTCATCTCTGCCATTCTGCAATCCTTTTTGTCTTGCTTTTCTCTGTTTGTACTTTTGAACCAAAAAGACAAAGCTTTCTTATTCAAGGCAATTCGAGCATACAATCTACTTGCACTATTAATCTTATATCAGATCAATCATCAATAATTTCGTTTCAGAATGTTGCTTAAATTATGCCAGTCTAAACTAATTTTGCCTTCTCAGGGTTCGATGAAAATCCTTAAGGTTTGAACAGGTATAATATATTACCTCTTCTCTATCCAAAGCCGTTTCTCTTTCCATCCGTCTTTACATACTCACTCAACTGTCACAGTTCTTGGATTTCTCTGTCTGTTAAATGATAATAATTGCATTGCAGATAATCTTAAACATATGTTGTTTGCAGCTAGTCGTTGCTCAGACTTACTGTACATATTCTTGCTTTGATTATTGAGGGTTGGGAGGGAAGGGGGGATGGGGGTTGTATTTGTGACTTTGGCTATGTTTTTCTTCCTTAAATGTTTTAACAGAAATCGTTTGTTAACAAAAATTACCTTTTCCAAATACATGGTCTCGGCTCGTGGAAGAGCGAGGATACAGAACAGATAAAGACACAACATAACAAAATTAACAGCAGGAGAAAGGGGAAACACCAATAGCAGGGCTGAGGGAGAAGATAGATGGAGACTGACAAACAATGGAGGGTTAGGGGAGAACACAGGCAGTGGACAAGGTGGATACGTAAGCACAATTGATTTAGGGTGATTTAACGGGTGTAGAAAGGATCATGGCTTTGGAAAGGGGATAACCTGAGATGGTGGTGAACAGCTGTCTTGAAGACCAGGAGAGAAAAAATGACATCGAAGAGAGTGTTGAAGGCAGTTCCACAGGTGGGAAAAGAGATGAATAAATGAGTGGAGATGAGCAGTGGTTCTGGATTTAGGCAGTTTCACTCGGACGGGGTTGCTGGTGGATCATGTGCGTCCTGCAGATACTTTGGAGGTGGGCATAGCACAGAGAAGGCAGAGGGTGCAAGACCAAAAACGAGGTGGACAAAGACAGAGGTGTGCCAAGGAAGGACTTTGCATGACTGAAGATGCCCAGTTGGCATCCGGATTTGGAGGCCAACCTTGAAATGTGGCTTGCCCAAGAGAGATCATGGCTGAGAGTGAGACCCAATAATTTGAATGACTGAACCTCTGAGACAGTTGTTGAAAATGTAGTTGGAAAGGTTTGCGGAATGGGCCTTTTGGGGAGAGAGAGAGTGAGTGCGTGGGATTTCTCAGGATTGAAAGACATGTTCCAAGTGTACCTTGGATAATAATGTTAGAATAGGATGGTATTTCAACAAGTAAACACCTTTTTCATTCCATTGGTGACTATAGAAATATATTCACAATGCTTTTTACCACTTTTCTGTTGCATCTTGTATGCCATGGGGTCCAAACACTAACTTCCCATCGGGAAATGTTGAAAGAACCTCAACATAGCTCTGCATCAGCGCCATCAAGGACTCACTCGAAGTCAAAGTGTCCACCATCAACGCTTACTGGCAAAATGTATGGCCACAAGCGGTCAACGACTTCAAACGTTTTACTGACACCACGGAAGAGAGGCGGAGAATTGTCGGGTTGGCACGGGAGGTGGGAGGAGAAGTTTTCGCCAACATACAGCTTGAGGATTTGGACTTGGAGGAGCTCATGGCCTCGCACGGCGAGGAGCTGACTGAGGAGAAGTTGGAGGACATCATCAAGGTTTCTGAGGAGGAGGAGGGCAGTGAAGAGGAGGAGAGGAGTGACTGAGGAGGAGTTGGAGGACATCATCAAGGATTTTGAGGAGGAGGAGGGCCGTGAAGAGGAGGAGAGGAGCTGACTGAGGAGGAGTTGGAGAACATCATCAAGGTTTCTGGGGAGGAGGAGGAGGAGGGCAGTGAAGAGGAGGAGAGGAGTTGGAGGACATCATCAAGGTTTCTGAGGAGGAGGAGGAGGAGGGAGGCAGTGAAGAAGAGGAGAGGAGCTGACTGAGGAGAGTTGGAGACATCATCAAGGTTTTGAGGAGGAGGAGGAGGGGAGGAGCTGACTGAGGAGGAGTTGGAGAACATCATCAAGGTTTCTGGGAGGAGGAGGAGGAGGAGGGCAATGAAGAGGAGGAGAGGAGTTGGAGGACATCATCAAGGTTTCTGAGGAGGAGGAGAGGAGGGCAGTGAAGAAGAGGAGAGGAGCTGACTGAGGAGAAGTTGGAGGACATCGTCAAGGTTTCTGAGGAGGAGGAGGAGGAGGAGGAGGAGGAGGAGGAGGGCAGTGAAGAGGAGGAGAGGAGTTGGAGGACATCATCAAGGTTTTGAGGAGGAGGAGGAGGAGAGGGCAGTGAAGAGGAGGAAGAGGTGGAGTGGCCAAACTGACATCAAGTTCCTGGCTGAGGTGCTGCAGGATATGAGGGCAGTCACGGACAGGTTGCAAGATGCCGACCCAGTAAAGAAGCGATACCTCCGGTTCTCAAGAGCGGGTTGCATGATGTTTTGCTGCCATACAAAGCGCTGCACAGAAACTTGCAGCACTCAGCAAACCAACTATCGATCACCCGTTTCTTTCCACTTCGGTCCCTCCACCTCAACACCATCAGCGCACCTTGGCCCAATTCTTTGCTTGTGGAGGTTGAGATCAATTTAATGGTGCGAATATGGTCTGTGCATCGAAGACAAATTGATTGATCAAGTTAATTGAGTGTGGATGAAGCACAGACATGATGGGCCAGTTGGACTCCATCATAAAGCATGCTGTCCCATGGCAGGGGTTGATTCAGGATTTTGTTTTGAAAGGGGGAGGGTCTATAAATCAAGGGGATGGGTAAATACTTGTCCAGATGCTACGAGCGTGTAGCCATTACGGCATAGGGTCTGAGCTTCGCTTTAGGGCCCCGGAAACTTGGGGATTTTAGATGTTCTCAGGTGCACTCTGACCATCTACTGACCTCATTGGCTACATGTTAGGAGGAGAAAACAAAATAATTAGTTTCCATTGTAAAATTAATTTCATTTCTCTTTTGATTATATTAACTAGTGTGGATCAGCTCACTACGCTCGCCTCACCACAGGTCGGCTACACAGGCACAGGCTCCTTTTAAGTGAGGATAATGACTGTACGTGCGTGAGTTGATGTGTTCTCATGATTTACAGCAATCATAATACAAACATTTATTTTGTGCAAATTTATTTGTAAAATTGGTGAAACATTTATTTGCAATCTAAAAAGGTCCATGTGCTCTGAAGCTCTAAATGGTCAAGGGTTCAAGCTGTCTAATCTGTCTGAAGGGTGTAAGGGGTCCAAAGGGACTGAAGGGGTGTAAAGGTCGACAAGTTCTAGGGGTCTAAAGGGTATAAAAGGTCGAAAGGGTGAAGGGATCTAAAGTTGTCTGCAGTGTACTTTTCATCGGTGCCAATTTGTTCCATTTACTTGTCCAACCAATGGCAGTAGTGGAGTCGTGTTTTTAAAAAATCTGGTTTCTAACCAATCATTTGCTCCACATTACTATCCTTTTCCAAGCCCCCTCGGGGGACCGGTGTTGACCTCCCCCTCGGGAGACCAACGTCGAAGAAGGCTTGAACGGAAGGGTGACGACGCTTATATGCCTGGCAGCTCGCATTTTACACCGTCGTGGAAATATCTCATGGATTCGAGTTTCACTGGAATTAAAAGTTGACGGGAGTTCACTGGAGTTAAACCTCATTCACAGCCTCATTTTCAGCAACGCATTTCCTCTCTTGACTCACGGAGCTTCATACCACGTGCCACGCCACGGTTCTTTTGTTACCTCGCTTACCTCTGATTCTTTCACCAGTAACATTATCGTTAACATTTACATTTCTTTGTGTGCAAAGTCAAGGCTCGTGGAAGGCGCATTACACGCATATGAGAAGTTTAACCCGCAATTGAAGTTTCAATGATTATATTTAATGACCTTTTTTGCTTGATAGTTTGATGTTGACCTACATCTCACATTTTCTTGTTTATGCCTTCAAACTTGAAGGATTTGTGATTCAAAACAAAACAAAATAAAAGTAGTCACACCGATATTAATATATGCTGGTAATTAGGGAAGTGATATGTCTTGGCCACACCTCTCCCCTGCGCACAGCCCGGGCCTCTGGTGTGGCCATGTATTGTATTTGCCAGGTGTGAAGCGAATAAAGCAGCCCTTTCCTTACAGAACGACGTCTCTGTGGTTCGGTTGTACAGTACGCATCGGGGGTTGACGACCTAACCTGGCGGAGAATGTCAACGCCATCAGCTGTGAAGACCAACATGTGTAATTTTTGTGACTGAATGGGGGAAACTGATAAATTATTCGATTAGGTGTGCAGATGAGTCCTTGAGACACATGACTACAAAGATGGACGATACAACCATGCTTGCAAAAACATTTGGCAGGTGATTTAGTTGCCATTGAAGCAAAGTACCATTTTGATTGTCTAACTAGCTAGAGAAACAAGTACAGGAGCAGCATTCATGCAACACAGTCAGCTGATAATAGGGAGTGTGACATGACAAAAGCAACAGTACATGTAGAGTTGATATCACACATTGAAAACAATATAGAGGATGGTTCATAGTGTTCAGCGAGCTGATCTCCATGAAATGTATGTCAAAAGACTGAAAGAGATTTATTGATCAAAATATCAATAAATATCAACACTTCCCGACTTATACACAGTTATGTCACTAAAGGTCTCATATGCACCTGTCCTACAAGCTAACACAAACCCAATAAGAGGATGATTAGCCACAGAAAAAGGCAAGGAAAGAACCTGGTTTCAACGTGGCATTGGACTCCTGGATGTAGGCATGATAAAGGATGGAGATGCAAAGTCATGGGCTGCATACCTCACTTCACTTCAACCAAAAGAGACAATTATCCATGCGAAACAGCTCTATTACCTATGCTTTTTGAGACAGCCGCCCCACCTGCTATGGTCAAGCATGAGCATCATCATACAAATAGCTGATTTTTTTTCAACCTATCACAAGTACCGGTCATGGTACTTGTGTGACTATCTTTGCCCTATCATGTCATGGTCATGGTGCGGACATGTGACTGCCTTATCTTTGCTGTAGCAAAACAATTCAGTTGAAATGGCCAGAAAAGCATGGAGAAGACAAAATGGTAATCACGTTTGGCAGACTGCATCTAGAAAAAGGACTTTGACGTGTCGTTGGTGACATCTTACACTCTTCTGGATGGACCACAGCGCTTACGGAAGCAGGTGTAACTGCGGCTGGAACAGCAGACTTTCCTCAAATGCTCTCATATAACCTGAAGCTAGGTTCCAAGCAACACATAAGGGATTCCCCACACAAGGAAGCGGATGTGCGCATCACATCGCATGTCCAACATGCTCTCCAGAATGGCAGCACTCACATCAAGGTGCACACATTTGATACTGATGTCCTTGTTTCACCAATAGGGCATTTCCATGATCTACAGGTAACAATTCAGGGGTGTTAAAATAACTGTTGCTGACCCTCCAATCAACTGTGGTCCACCATTTTTGGAAACACAGGCTGCGGTGAACCGGTTGAAATGGGGTAAAGCTGCAGGGATCTGTGGCATCCATGCTGAACTTCTCAAGGCTGGTGGAAATGCTGTACTCGTGTCATTGCATGTAGTTCTGTGCTCTGCCTGGAACACAGGCATCATCCCAACTGACTGGGAGAGGGGCCTTGTTGTCCCTCTCTGGAAAGGGAAGGGTGATCGCCAAGACTGCAACAACGAGCGAGGAGTGACGCTGCTCTCAGTGCCGGGCAAGGTCTTTGCTCGGATAATTCTTGATAGGGTTCGTGACCATCTGCTTGAGCACCAGCATCCAGAGCAG
>CM068958.1:86433063-86447706 GCA_035128595.1 Eptatretus atami | reverse complement strand
GAGCATTTGCGTAAAATTGACAGTCAGGATATTTATTATTAATGAATTCGCAGACAAAAAATGTCGCAAATTAAAATCTTAAATTTTATTTTTCGATTATTAATATGGATTTTTAGAGCATGCATTTGTGGTGGAAGTTCCTTATGTTGATCTTATTTAGTTTCAGTTTTAATGTGATAAAAAAGCAAAATTCTTTTAGTTTTCTTTTTTAATTTGATTTTACTTTCGGATTAATGTATTTTAATTTTTATGGATCTCGTTTTCCGAAATAAATACTTTTGTTTGATTGTTATTTTTTACTTATACACATTTTTGGCAGGCCCCTAAGACATCCGCGCCTTAGGCTTCAGCCTATGCAGCCTATAGAACTATCCGCATTGGTTCGGTACCAATGCATGAAGTCCTGACCGCCAGCCTACCGAAAACCATTAGACCTTAAAATGCCATGGTCGTTGTTTAATTTATACACAGGCCTCACAAAGTCCCAAGTTCATTTCAAAATATTCCAAAGCTTCTTTCTTGGAAGAACAAACTTGCAAGACAATCATATTAACTAGAATGTAAACTAGAAAGGCACTCGGTAGAGCGCATCCCTCCGCCAGGCTGATTAGTTTAAGTTTTGTATCCCAATTATAGGCCGGATCTGGATTCAGACCTGAACTAAAATTTAACTGGCTCATTCTCGTCATATAACCAACTCATGCACCAAGTTTCGTTTGAATCCGTCCATAACTTTTTGAGAAATCCCGCTACATGTCGTTTTTGGCCCCATCTCTCAATGGTGAAAAATCACTTTAAAAATTCTCGGATCCAGATCCAGATCCAGAGTTTGTCCTTGTCACAAACCTAAGCTCTCCACCAAATTTCGTCCGAATCCGTCCACGACTTTTTGAGATATGCTGTTCACAAACAGACAGACAATCAGACATGGGTGAAAACATAACCTCCATTGCCCTTCAGTGGTGGAGGTAAAAAGAACGTGCATCTCTCACATTTTTCACAATCTAAATTCTAAAATAATGTGTCAAAGACATGGTTTTGGTAAGAAAATAGTTTAATTCCACACCATTTTTTTAATGTGCTCTTTTATTTTTATTTCCTTCTGAACTATAGCTGTCCAGCCTTGTTGTGGAGGACCATCCGCCTGATCACTTGATGTCATTACCCTCGCCAAAGGAGAGAGTATTGCATTTGGATCCGTTTGTTCCTTGGAAAAAAATGACAAATTTTTTGACAAATTCGTTGATCGCCTCCGTTTGTTTGTCTGTTTGTTAATTGCCGGAATCCTTCGGATTTTGGCAATTATGTTGGTCGGTTGTGTGTGTCATTCTGTGTGTCTGTCTGTCTGTCTGTTTCTGTGTTTGTTTACCCTGTAGCAGCCACACCGTTTCAGCGATCATAACCAAACTGGGTACAGACGTCGGCCATGGTCCAACTTAGACACTTGTCGTTTTTGGTGAATCTAGGTCAAAGGTCAAGGTCAAGGTCACCGAAAAACCGAAATTCTTATTTTCGCAATAACGTCCGCTAAAATGGTCTTATCGACTTAAAACCAAATCCAAAATGTGCATCTTCAAATTCTGCATCCAACCATATGTCTCATTGGGGTGTCACACCAACACCCTTCTTAGCGGTCGGGGGTCGAATGTCAGGGGGGTCGGGTCAAAAATTTCAAATTGCGATAAAAACGCCATTTCAAGTCCGATTGACTTCCAAGTTATGATCATGACCAAACTAAGTGCTATAACTCATTAAACAGTAGCACTATCGACTTATAAGAACCAAATTGATTTCCAGGTTTTTGTTTTTTCAGAGATCATGGAGATATGACAAAGTTATTCTGGTAATACCTTGCTCAACGAGCAATTTCATTTGTGTGTTTGTTTGTGTATTTGTCTGTCCGCTCGTCAACCAATTGTCCTGAAGTTTTCAGAGATTAATGGCACCAACCCTGAGACGGTCCTTCATTGAAGCTTCGTACAATTCGATCGAACGAAAAGGTCTACATAGGCCAATAGGCGAATTTGAGCCAGATTTTCTAAAATCCTCAAATTTCATCTGATTGACTTGAAATTTCAACAGGATTTGCACATCAGGTTAGTGAATTCAACCACCTATTATTACTTTTGAGGTTATCATCTGTCGAAAGGTCAACATAGGCCATAAGGTCAACCCAAAATAGGCCAAATTTTTAAAATTGTTTCTAAAATTGTCAATTTTCATCCGATTGACTTGAAATTTGAAAACCATTTGCATGACAGGTGCTGAATTTAACCACCAATTAATTTTGAGATCAACATAGACCAAAAAGTCAATTTGGTCAAAATTGGGCCAAATTTTCTAAAATCCTCAATTTTTATCTGATTGACTTGAAATCTGAAGACCATTTGCATATCAGATCGCTGAATTCAACCACCTATTAATTTTGAGGTAAACAAAGGCTAAAAGGCCAATTTGGGCCAAATTTTCGAAATCCTCAATTTTCATCCGATTGAGTTGAAATTGGAAAAAGATTTACATATCAGGTCACTGAATTCAAACACCTATTATTTTTGTGGTTACCATCGGCAAAAAGGTCTACCTAGGCCAATAGGCAAATTTGAGCCAGATTTTCTAAAATCCTCAAAATTCATCTGACTGACTTGAAATTTCAACAGGATTTGCACATCAGGTCAGTGAACTCAACCACCTATTATGTTTGTGGTTATCATAGGCGTAAAGGTCAACATAGGCCAAATTTCTAAAATCCTGAATTTTAATCCAATTAACTTGAAACTTGAAGAGCATCTGCATATCAGGTCACTGAATTCAACCACCTATTAATTTTGAGGTAAACATAGGCCAATAGGCCAAAAGGCCAATTTGGGCTAAATTTTCTAAAATCCTCAATTTTCATCCGATTGACTTGAAATTGGAAGAGCATTTTCATGTTCGGTCACTGAATTCAACTACCAATTAATTTTAAGGTCAAAAGGTCTACACGGGCCTAATTTCTAAAATTGATTGGGCCAAAAACTAAATATATCACTATATCTCAAAAAGTTGTGGATGAGTTATGACAAAACAAGGTGGATGAGTTGAATAGATGACAAGAACAAGCGGATTGGAATTTGGTTTGGATCCAGACAATCAGTGGGATACAAAACGTGAACTGTTCCACCTGGCAGAGGAATGCGCTCCACCGAGGGCCATTCTAATTTGTGCTTTCTTGCCAAGTTGTCACTCAATGAGTGATTTTTCATTTGCCTGTTTGTTTGTCCACACAGAACTTTCGTGTTTTTCTCCGCAACTGCTGGTCGGATTGAGACAAAATTTTGAACGTTGGTGTGACTACTCATGTGGAATGTTTAAACGATAATTATGACGTCATAGGTCACGTGGTGTGGCAGCCATATTGGAAAAATAGAAAAACTTTGAACGTCTGTATCTCTGAAACTACACCAAGGAAAAAAGTTGAAACTTGGCACATAGCAAGTACTCTGCGTGGGGAATGAGAATGATTTTTGATGATGTCATAGGTGCCTTCGTTATGACATCATCATTACATATGTAGAACACCACATCTGATCAGCATGAAAAATTTTGAGGGTCATCTTGGATAAAATGGTCCACAGAACCAAATTTTATGATGTCATCAATCATGTAATTTGGCAGCCATATATATATTTATATATATATATATATATATATATATATATATTTTTTTTTTTAAGCCTTCAAAAATCTCTGAAATCCTGAACAGATTGAGGCAAAACATTACACGTATAACCGCCTGTCCACGAGGAACAAAAGGTTCGCACAAATGATGTCATAGGTCAGATGGTTTGGTAGCCATATTGGATTTACCCTCAAACATTTAAAAATCTTCTTCTCCAGAACGGCTGGACAGATTGAGGGGAAACTTCACACAAATGTTCCCCAAGGCATGTGTGTACAAGTTTGTTTAGGAATAATTGATAATCACATAGTTTGGCAGCCATTTTGGATTTAAGAAAATATTAAATAATGTTTTCTCTGGAACCACTCAATCAATCGACATGAAACTTCACAATTATGATCTCGTGTTGATGGAGAATACATGTTTTAAATTTCAACTTGTTCAGACACATGCTCTGGCAGCCAGAAATATTTAATTTTTTGATCTGGGTTTTTATTTATTTATATATTTTGAATAAGGCTCACATGGCTGTTCCTGGGTGGATTTGATGGTAGAGGAGTAGCTTCGGAAATGTGAATCCTATCCAGGTTCCTTCTGATGACTTCATATTTGCTTTTTGCTTGTTTGGGTTCCTTCTGATTACTACAATGCAGGACTGTACCTATTTGGTCTTCCATTTGATTTGAATTTATTTTAATCCAATTCTGAATTCAATTTCATAATAATAATATAAAACATCATCGGTCAGGGTCAGGTGTCCGATCAAAGCGGGGTTGCGTCAAAGCAGGACGTCTTGGTACCTGGTCATCACTGCCAGCAGTTATAAAGTGGCAGTTCTAATTATGCAACACACCAGTACATAAACACCACACAAATTACACCGCACAAACCTCCACAAACATCATACAAAACAAGTCCTGGTGAGGGTCTGCAATTTCTGATTGCTCTTTTTCTTGTTTTCCTTGTGAAGGTGAAAGCTTTTTCAATTCTGCACTGCTCTTTTACTTGGTAGTCTGTCATGTCAGTCTGTACAGGTAATTGTCCTTCCCTCTCTCGTTCACTCGTTGGTTGTGATGTCCTTTATAGTGGGTGTCAGAAATTGGAATCGAGTCCTTCCAGGACCCAAATTTATGAAGACCATGCTTCGAGGACGAAATTGTGATGTTTTAACGTTTTTGCATTGAGACATGTTCTGTTGTCGTGTCTTTGTTCCAAAAGGCTCTTTTAATAACTGTCATGGAACCTTGGACAGCTTCCAATTTTAGTTTATTGCAATATTTCCTCGTTCCCCAATGTAGCCAAGAGAAAAGCACTATCTTTCCCAAAAGGATTGGCATAGCATTTATGTCAAGGATGAAATAACAGATTTGGAGAATAAGGAAAGAGGAGACAATTGCGAATACAACTATCGATGTAGAAAGGAATATAGAATTAAGGAAAACCAGATTTATAGATGACAAACTGCCAAGGAGAAAAACGAAGAATAGAGCAACAAGATATGAACAGCATAAAAGAGGTAATCACAAAATGCTGTTAGCTGACAAGGGTCAGGGCTTCACTTGCAATTAGATTTTCAAATGAGTATGCAAATGACTGTCCTGAAAACCATGCCTCCCCTCCATCACCCACCCCCTCCCTCATCCCTGCCTGGCCTTTCCCTGTCTCCTTATGCTTTTTGTTTATTTACTCCCTTTTTATTCCTCTCTTCAAATTTTAATGCCATTATCTTTGTTGTTTAATCGGTCGAAGGAAATTTATACAGGTCAGACATTTTTATAACCAGTCATAAAATGTGTTACACTGACTTTTTCGCATACAGTATCGAGGCTCATGGAGGAGCTAGAACACAATGGATCAGGACGTAACAGGATGAAAACAACAGTAAGAAAAAGGTGTTGGTGGGTGGAGGACACAACAACAGCAGAGTGAATGGCTAAAATAGAGGGAGACTTGGAGGAATATAAAATATGTGGGGAGAACAATGAGGCCTTGGGGAGGACACAGAGGGTGAACAAGATGGCTACAGCCACAAGCTCTCAGTCACAGAAGTGGAAGGAAAAAAACAATATATTGAGGGCCTGCACCATTGTTGGGAGAGTAGAAGCAGCATGTCCAAGGTAGAGTGACCAGGTCTGAATTAGAATTGATTATCTGAGATGAGACTGTTGGAGAAAAGGAATGGTTTTATGTCAATTGCGATGATGGATTCCATGACCTTGATGATGATTGGAAGTAAGCTAATTGGGCTGTGGTTAAGGGGATCCGTTTTTGCACCTTTTTTATGTAATGCTGTGATGTTGGCTGATTTCCAATTTCCCAGGTGGATAAAGGAGACCAGTCCTGAAGTGTAAAAATAAATCAATTAATTAATAAATAAAAACCTTTAAATACGCGAAGCACGAATGTCGAAACAGGTCACACTTTATGACCCGTGAATACACGGGTCCACAAATTGCGAATCCATGAATAGCGGGGTCTGGCACTATTTTGTCTCTGAATTCATTCCGATCGCACATGCGCAGAGAGGAGTGAGATAAAAAATTTTTTACTTTGTTCGCCTGCCTGGCAGTCAAATAGAATTGGAAATCATTCCAAACAGGAAACCTATTTTTAAGGACGTCATAAAGGACACATACAACAGGCACAAAAACGAATGTAACTTGTTAGATAGGGTGGTGTAATAGATAGGGTGGTGGTGTGTTAGATAGGGTAATAATAGACATCAATCGGCAGTGAAACAGATTAATTTATTTATACGACTTTTACAATGTTTATCTTATTTAAATTGAATTATATACACGAACATTGGAGAACACAAATTGCCTTCTTATCACTCTCTTCCATGAACCTTCAGTTTTGCAGTACTTGGACATGCTGAATAATGTGGCGTATAAGAGTCGTACATAAGACTGCTTCAATAACACGAAACTTCGGGAATTATTTTTAACGATCTTTAAAATCATTATTTGATTTTGAATGAAGTCTAACACTGTGTGTGGTAACATGTTCTATGAACTCTCCAGTTAAGAAAGTAAATGGGAGGGTTTGCCGGATGCTTGTCCCTTGGCTTGTCCCTCAGTTGGATGCTTCAACATCGGCCGCTCTAGTTCTAATCCTAACCAGTCCATGTCTAACAGTGGCTTCCCCGTTGGCATTCCTCCTTTCTCCATCCTTCTTCATGCCCATTATACTGTCCTCACACATATGCACTAAGCATACTTCGTTCACACCATCACACTTGCACTCGCTTACACACACTCCCTCTCCCACAACCGTGCCAGTATGTACGGGCCGCATGATCTTGGTCTCACGGCGTGGGAGCTCGCCGTGCACCAAAGTGCATGGTTCGCAAACCAGCCATTTAACCTCTACCACATAATTATATCCATGCTGTGGCATCGGATAGGGGTTTCAGCAGCTTGGGTGCGGGACTTGCTCCACACTGCACACACCCGGGCATACACACCTCCCAAGGAATAGTCCCCATCCAGGCGGCTGTTACCTGGACCTGCTCCCCGTTCATACGATTACCATTTGTGTCCACTAACCTGGTCACTATGGCAATGGCCAGCTCCTCCCCACGATTATGCCTCACTGCCAACTCCTCCCACAAGGATTACTGCACCTGCAGGACCATGCACCTCACACATCTCTGCCCCAGCATGTCCTTTAAAGTCCTCGGCCATGGCCCGCTATAACTCCTCTTTCAGTCTCCTGGCCCTGGCCACTAAATTCCTAACTGCTGTATCCCTCTCCTACAAAGTTAGCCCGTTATCTCTTATTCTCTCCCAATCTCCTACTCTGGTGCTATCCCGAATCGCCTTTCTATTTCTGTCTCCGGTATTAATTCTATTTCTGTTCCCGCAAGATGTTATTTCTTTTCTCTGTTCCTGCTGTGGTATATCTGTGTTCCTTTTACTTCTAATTTCCCTCACTTTTGTTAATCCACTGGCAGCCATATGTGTGCCCCTTATCCTCTGTAATGCTCTAGCCTGACCGCCAGCCATCTATCGCTGTGTGGCTTGCATGCCCGCCATCAGGCTGTCGTGGCTCGCATTTTGGCCATCATCTCTACCCAGCTAGCCTCGATTTTACCTGCCAGCTTGGCTCCCATTTTGTCTTGCTTTGACTTGAGCCTGTCCACCAGCTCAGCCTGACCAGTCTCCATATCAGCCCCAGTTCTGGCCTACATTCTTTCAAACATGGTCATCATGGCCACACATTGCTGGCTCATGTATTGTTGTGGTGATGACATTCGCCTGCTGCTTCCTGATGCTGGTTCACTTTGGGGCACTGGGCCCATTGAGGGAGAATATCCTGAACTACCGGATCATCTACCTCCATCTCTACTGGGGACATGGTGGTATCTTTCCAGTATGCTTCCCCCTGGTCTGAGTTTTCCTGATCACCCATTTCAATTTAAAATGTTGGCGTCAAATCGCGTGCTCCCGCAATTTTGCTTTGAGGCATTATGTCTCATACCTCAGGTCCAAATCCCACTTCTGACACCAGTGTTACAGTCAGTGGGTTCATCCGGTCGTCCGGCTCGATTCCTGGCAAACTGTGATAAAGCGGTCAAAGTGGCCAACTGATTCTGTCATCCTAGGTTGGATCACACGTCTGCCCACCATGATACCTCACCCGAATGGGATCAACAAGCCAGTAGATGCACCGTGCTGATTTGGTACCATACGCCTGATCTCTAATAATGACTGAGCTGAGTTGCTAGGCATACAGCACGGCCTTGTTATGGTCGGTAATCACCCATATCCAATTTGTCCTTTATCAAACGTGTGTAGCATAATAATTGTAACTGCAATCAGAACCACCCAAACACCACCCAGACACCACCAATCACCAATTGGACACCTAACACCAAAGACACCAATTAACACCAAGGGGTCAGCGAAGACCGACACCAATGTAATTAGAGAACATGGGGTGGGAATACAATGAGAAGCAAACGATCATTAACAATAACACCCTTATCTCTCTACCACATATGCGCCCAACAAACGGGAATTATTTCTGTCTTAATGGGCCCATTCACATCTCAGGAGATAAACAATAGATAGAGTCTGACAAGACAGGAAATAACCCGGCTGTGTTGGCAGGACACAGCTTGACTCCTTGAAATGGCACAAGCAGGCAAACGAGCAGCTCCAGGTCCAATCCCAGGGGTATGAGGAGGAGAGTGGGCATGGCTGACTAGGTGGGGCGTGGCAGAGTGCAGCAATTTGTGTGCAGGACTCAGCGAGATTCCCAGCATCTGCTCTGATACTCGTGGGTTACACCAAATTATATGACTTTTGTCCTCGCCTCTCGGCCAACAATGGTCCATAACCCAGTCTGTGAGTGAGGAAAACCCTCCCCAAACTCACCCAGATAGTTGCTGATGGTCGGTGTGGTGGTCAAGGGGTTTCCCACCGATACTTGTGCCGACAGCTTGGCAGTGCACATAAAATAACATAAAAGACAGATTACCAAGGTAAGAACATTAAAAAGGGAATTGACGGGATGGCGGTTTTAAATGCCAACATTGGGGGCAGTGAGACAGCATCTTTCTCATATCACAATTAAATTACCTCACACTTATTCTAGTACATTCAATATGGGAGATAACTACCTGACATTATGCAAAGTTAGCCCGTAGAAGTCATTCCTGCAACAATACCTTCCTTTATAAGCAAAACCCACAAAAGAAAATATGATCTAGGTTCTGAAAATGTGCTTTCAAATACTCTACTCAGGTAATTGTAAGGAATGAAGACATGCTTGATAACTACCAGAAGTTAGCATTTACCATGTAGCCTCTCTCTCTCTCTCTGTGTTGCTTTACCCAAAGGCTGGTTCAGTGCTGCAAAGCGGTAATGATTTCACTAGGTGGTTTGTCTTTGCCGTCCCACCAGTAGTTATGGCAGGAATTTGGAACTTGTAATCCAGCATTCCTGCAATAACTTGCCTCCTCTTCGAAAAAGAATACTATGGTATCCTTAACCTTCACCAAAAATAAAGTAGTTCCTCGATCATCGAAATAGACTTGCTTAACCCCGCTTTGCGCTATACACATGCAGGTTAACTGGTGGTAACAGATGGGATATCCAGCTTAATGCTTGTGTGAGGGATAGTGCACTTTGTGATGCAATACTCTGCCTGCGGAGCACGAATTTAACAGTGTATAGTCGAGTAATCGAGTTGGCAATCGAACGCAGACCCAGACAGTTCAAGGAAGAGTTGACTACCTTTGCATCTTCTCGTCAGACTAACCTAGAGCCAACAAACATCAAATAAGCAACCAACCAACCACAACAGATGCACAGCCAGGAAAGCACATTAAAGGTCCTACATATTCCATCAGCTTGGCTTTTACAGTATAGTGGAAAATTAGTTTGTGGTTTTCAAAGTTGAGTGTCAGTCCAGTATTTATTTCATGCCAATTATAAAAATGCACATGATGCCATAAAACGACGAATTGTACTTGAAAATTGGACGTTGATAAGTTGTCTAACAAAACATTGCAAAATATTATCAGGCCGGTATGATTATTAAATTATGGATATAATTTGTTATCAGTTTGAAGAAATTGAAATGACAAGAAGGGTAGGGTAGTCAAGAGAGCAGAAAAGGGATGGATAACCGCGGTAGCTCATGCAAGTAAATGGTTTAGCTCACCAAGCCAAGCTTTCCTCCAATAACACGAGACGTCTTGTCTATTTCTGGCTGAGAAAATGTGCAATGACATCCCAACACCATGATTTCAACACTGCTATGAAATCAATAGATTACTTTCTACATCGTGGCAAGTACTGTACATTGCAATTGATGTATCTGATTTTATTATATTAACAAATGTTTGGAATACTTTTTTTGCAGAAAATGCATTCATTAATCTTATTTTGTTTTCATCTTTTTCTGTTTAACATCCAAAACACAACATGGATTTTACACACATGCTGCAGTTTTGCATTCCAAAAATGAACAATGACCAATGAACAGATATTGAAGCCTTTGTTTCAATTTTTCAAAGGCAGTAGCACAATTAAGGGAGACATTAGACTCAATGGTATAATAATTATTGTCTGCTCTGAGTCAAGAGGTCGGTGGTTCAAACCCTGGGTGTCATAATAAAGACTTGAAAGATGGTACGTGTTGCTTTCTTGCTTGATACTCAGCATTTATAGGTTAGAGGATGGACAAACAATGCTGGGAAGGCAATGGCAAATCACCCAGTATTTCCATCCATCAGTACCAGACTCTGTGTTGAGCGTTGGTACTGCCTAAGCAGTCTCTGGCTATTCGGCACAATATACCAGCAAGCTGGCACTCATTTTGCCGACCTCAGAAGGATGACAGGCAGAGTCAACCCCACCTGGTGTGAATTCAACAGCCGAGGGGGATTTGAACACAAGATCTTGGGATCACAAGCCCACCACCCTAACCATTAAGCCAACACCAGGCACCCAGTATATCCCTTGCCAAGAAACTGCTTCAACGCATCACCAATGCTCTGTAAGTAGAGTATGGTACATGTTTTGTTTTCGGCCTGAAAAGTGCAGGAAGATGCAGTGTGCAGTGTTCTCATGATATGGACGGATTGTCAATTTCACTTCCAACAAACAGCCATTTATAATTAGGCTTTCAGCATGGGATCATTAAACTAGCAGCAAACAATGCAGATTGTTCACACCATTGACAGCCAAAAGCAACCACCCGAAGATAGAGCCATCAGCTAATGACAAGACAAAATTTTTTTAATTCAAAGTTGAGGCTCGTGGAGGAGCTAGAACACAGAACAGATCAGGACACATCAGAGCATAAAGAGAGAGGGCAAACACCAAAAGCAGGATTGAGGAGCAAAATAGAGGGAGCCTTGGACAAATAAGGTATGTGGGGAAGAATGAGGGGTAGGGGAGGATGCATGGGGTGGACAAGATGGATACGGAAGCAAACTCTCAGGAAGGAAATACTTCTTCTTGCGTATGGCAGCTTAGCTGCCGGGGTAGCTATCATTTCTTGGAAGCGCGAACTGTGGTCGCTGATGCAGTGCCCCTCTACCAGTACACACTAGTTCTCATTTCGCTGACCTCGGAAGGATGACAGGCTGAGTCAACCCCCTGGTGTATTAATTCAGCGGGCAACGGGGGGGGGGGGGGGGTGGAACTCAGCACCCTCGGATCCCAAGCCACCACCCTATCCACAAAGCCAACACCAGGCTACCAAGGAAATACTGGAAATTTAGAATGAGGAGGGCTATGTGGGGGTGGGGAGTTAACGGGGGTAGAGAAGATCTTGGTTTTGGATGAGGGGTTTTGGATTATCAACAAGAAAAAGAGCAATTAATCTGATTTTGTTTTCATATTTTTCTGTTTAATTAATTAATAATAAAGAATAATATTAATAAATAAAATTTTTCTGTTTAATTGTTTAATTCGTTTAATGAATTAATTCAATTATTTTTCTGTTTAATAATTAATAAGGCCTTTCTAAATTAAATGAAATGATGGATGTGTATGTGGTCGATGTTGACCTCAAAAATAATTGGTGGTTGAAGTCAATGACCAAATATGCAACTCTTCAAATTTCAAGTCAATCAGATTAAAATTGACAATTTTAGAAATTCGGCCGATGTTGACTCAAAAATATTTGGTCGTTGAATTCATGAACCTGATATGCAAATCCTCTTCAAATTTCAAGTCACCGAATGAAAATTGAGCATTTTAGAAACGTCACCTAAGTTGTTGACCTTTTGCCTATGTTGACATTTTGGTCTATGTTGACCTCAAAAACAATTGGTGGTTGAATTCAATGACCAAATATGTAAATCCTCTTCAAATTTCAAGTCAATCGGATGAAAATTGGCAATTTTAGAAATATGATCTATGTTGACTTTTCGGCCGATGATAACCTCAAAAAATTGGTAGAAATCAGAAACCTGATATGTAAATCCTGTTCAAATTTCTAGTCAATAGGATGAAAATTGAGGATTTTAGAAATTCCACAAATTTGGCCCATGTTGAGCTTTGGACCTCAAAAACTAAGCTTCCGTTGTAGGGTTTGTTGCTTATGATGAACTCTACCATGTGGTGAAATTTCGTGAAGATTGGTTAAAAATTGTGACCTGTAGGCGATAGACAGACAGAGACAGACAGAATAATGCACAAGACCAACCAATGGACTTGAAAATTCTTCGATTTTTGCAAGGAACAAACAGACAGACAAACAGACCCAAGTGCAATACCCTCTCCTCTGGCGAGGAAAAAGAATGCATGTTTCCTCCATCGAACGTGGCTTTGACATCGAGAAATTGATTGCATCATCCACATGAACACAAGTTTGTTTAAGACCGCCCCCCCCCCCCCCCCCCCGCTGATACTATAGGGAAGGCTTATTGCTGTTGTAGGGTTTGTTTCTACAATTAGTGCCCCAATTTTAATGGTACCCCAGAGTTTCTTCGACCCCGAAGCAATTACAAAACCACTATTTTGAAGAAAAAAAAATTCTTTTTTCATTTTTCTTTTCTTCCTGCACTCCCAATTTCTAAGCTGTATCTCGGAGCCGGCTGGGATTTTCGGAATTAAATTTTGCATCAATAATGGGAATAGAAAGTATGCGGGGTTGACATAACTTTTTTGCTCTTGACCTAATGTTTAAGGTCATGACCCAATTGTACACATTTTAACATTTTTCACAATAACTCGACTAAGGTTTGTCCAATTGTAACTTAATTGCCCTCTCTCACTGGCATAGAGTAATTTATGCTTCATTTATATCATACCTCTTCGGGTTAAAGGTCAAGGTCAAATGGCGGTCTGGAAAAACAAAGAAAAAATATACGTGTATTTTTTGTCATCGCTCAATTTTGCCAGTGCAGAATCTCAAAGACTGCTTGGCCTTCTAAGATGTTCTTGGCCTCATCATGGTGTCCCAGCACTGAAATTGTGCACCTGATATTTGTTTCGTGACCTTGTCTTACATTCTTTGGATTATTATCTAATTAACAAAAAACCTTAATGATCATAATTTGAAGAATTTTCCTCCAATTTTCATGATAAGTTTTATGGATAGATTCTAAGTAGGGACACATTTTCTTTATTCACACTCTATCCCGAAATGCTGAAGGTCAAGGTCATATGGTGGTCTGAAAAAATACGGCCATCATTGGATCGCGGGCCAAGGGTAAGTCACGGGGAATCGCCAACGGTAAGCCGGGGGAGACTTACGCTTGGTGTTTGCTTTGTGATTTATCTCGTACTCGCAGGGTTGTCCAGTCTATTTCTTTTGTCAGGGTTTAAAGACTTCTCTACACCCATTAAAGAATGGGGTCAGGGATCATTTTATATTACCTTTAACATAGATACAAATCCTTAGGCACTATAGAGCGATTTTAAAATAAATGAATTCAAATTTTTCAAATTTTTGTTTCGCATAAAACACTCCCCGGCACTCAATGATGAACCCCTGAAAGTTTGACAAAGATCCGTTTGGCCATCTCTGAGAAAATGGTCACACACACACACACTTATTAGTATAGATATGTGTGGTGTTGCAAGCAGATATCCTCATGCTATGTCCAAATGAAAATACTACGCAACTCTCAAGAGTGACCATTCGGTGGATCAAGCATCATGACCTGGGTGGAAGACATGAAACGAGCATGGTGATGTGTTCATGACACCTGCAGAATTGAAGTGATCTCCTTCGTTTGTTCACCAGACTCGGTGTGAATGTCAGAATGGTTAATATGAGTTCCCCAATAAAGCACTTTAACACAGGAGGAAGCCATTTTGCCCAACAAGCCTGCGCAATGGTAGCCAACCTGTGGTTGACGGTGCTCTATTGTTTGTTTGTTGTTTTTTAATACTGAGCGTCGAGCAACGAAGCAGCACGTACCAATCATTCTACGTGGCACAAGTCTTGGGCATGACTCCGACGGGGTTCGAACTGTTGACCTCCCAGATTCAAAATGGACGCTATATATATATATA
>CM068958.1:86376402-86421816 GCA_035128595.1 Eptatretus atami | reverse complement strand
CCCCTTTTCTCTCTTTTTTCAGTGCTCTCAGGCTCATTCAGCACCTTCCATTCATCATCATCTATGTTCCATATTCTTTACAGAGCGTCAATACTGCTGAAGCGGTTCCTGGGCAAAGGCTATATGCTTGGTCCTTTGCCATTACTTTCCCATCAGTCAGTGAGGAATTTCAAATTTGGCCAAGGTGCCAGCAAAAATTCGCTTACTCTTCCCGAAGGATCATTGTGCACCAAATAATAGCAGCAGATGGGAAGCCCAGTTTAACGAACGTCCAAAGGACATCACACGTAATGATGCATCGCACCCTTCCTGCGAAACACCAGCGCAACAGTTTACACATAGCTGGGTCAATATTCAAACTCAGGTTTGACAGCTCAGAGACAAATCATACCTCAAAGTTACTCTTTTGCAGCCCTTGTACACATTGTTGCGTGACGGCTACCACCCAGAACTGCAAGCAATTGGAGATGGCAATTGTGCACGCAAGGAATCGATATCCTCGGATAGCCAGCTTAAATCTAAATCTGGATGACACATCACCACAGCAGTATTGCGAACCTCAAGTCTCGCTGCACATGTCTAACATGCACAGATAGCCAAACAAAAGGACTACCCGAATTATTTTCCTCCAGGATTTCTCAATTAACCGAATCGGTTGATGCAGGAACCGGACACACGAGTATGCTTTAGGAAACTCGAATGGCATTCGGTAGAGCGCACACCTCCGCCAGGCTGAACAGTTTTCGTTTTGTATCCCATTGATAGGCCGAATCTGCATCCACACCTGAATCAAAACTCCAATCAGATTGTTCTTATCATCTACCCAACTCATCCACCTCGTTTTGTCACAATCCGTCTACAACTTTTTGAAATATCCCACGATATATCGTTTTTTGCCTCATTTCTCAATGGTGAATAATCACTTGTCATTAAAATTTTTTGTAGTATCTGGATCCGAACCTTCACCAAAATGGAATGAATTTGTCCTCGTCACACACTCAACGTGTTCCCCAAGTGTCGTCCGCATCCGTCCATAACTTTTTGAGATATCCTGCTCACAGACAGAAAAACAAACAGAGGTGAAAACACAACCTCCACCCGCCTTTGGTGGCAGAGGTAATAACAAGGATTTATTCGACACAAGACACCACACGAGCAAATAAACTAACTCCGTCTATGGGCCCACAAACACAACATTCAAATAGAACCAGGCGAGTGTGTAGCACGGAGATGGAAAGACCCAGTTTGAACGGCAGGCAGCAGCTTGCCGGAGCAGAACATCCTCAAGAGCAAAGCGCTGCCAATGTCAAGATCTCAAGAGATGATCCATGATCCAGGAGCAATGCTAGAGAGAACAGGCAAGACTTGCAAATGGCCTCAAAGTTACACCTTCACAGACTCTCCCTCTACCTTCCTTGCCCACAAGGCATCGACAGAGTGCCATGCAATTATGCGCCGCACCCGCACATAATGACAGTGCCGGCCAATTGATGGCCACGACCCTGAGCCTATTGGGCCAGTTGGGGTGTGTGAGGCAGAATAGACCGTGCGTGTGCAAGCCACCGACGGAGGTGTGCACTCTGGCACCAGCTAAGGTGTGTGAGCCGGTGCTGGTGGGGGTTGGATCAGGGCCTGTGTTTGGGTCTGTTTATTTGGGGATCGAGTCGGCCCTCGCCTTTATCATTTTCACATTTGCACTCATCAGGTCTGCACTTGCGTTTTTATTTATTTATAATTTTGTATACAATGTCGAGGCTCATATGAGAGCTAGCACACAGAACGTATAACAAGGGGAGCAGGAGATGAGGGGAGGGAGAGGGAAGCACAAAACAGTGGGGAACAGAGACATTATGAGATCTGTGGAAGGGAGAGGGATGGGGTGGGGTACATGGGGTAAACAAGATGGACACTACAAGGACTTTCAGGAAGGAAAGAAGGTGAGGGAGGTGGGTTTGGGGTGGATTAGCGGGGTAGAAAAGATCGTGGTTTTGATGGGGAAAATATGAGATGGTGGTGAACAGCTGTTTTGAAGACCTGGAGGGAAGAGTGGGATTGAAGAGAATGTGGGAATTTGTTCCAGAGGTGTAAATAAAGAGGAATGAAAGAATGAATGTGAGCAGTGATTCTTGAATTTGGTAGTTTTACCAGAAGGGGGTTGCTGGCGGACCTTGACACCCTGCGGAAATATGTGGGTGGAGGTGACAGATCACAGACAGAGCAGGGTGGGGGGGGGGGGGGGAAGGAGATGGTAGAAGACAGAAAGACCACCGATCTGCCTGCGGTGAGAGAGTGAGAGACCCAAAGGCTCAGCCTCATTGTGGGAGATGCCATTGATCCTAAATGCGTTGGTTTCCACAGCATCAAGCTGAGAAAAGTGTGAGGTGGGAGCAACAACCCAGAGGGGAGAGCGCAGTACTCCATCAGGCTGCGGATGAAAGCTTTGTATGTGGTCAAGAGCTCAGCTGTGCCCACAGGTCAGGAGCTCAGGGTTTGGATAAATGCCCAAAGAAAGGGGAAATGAGAGGTGTGTAGCCCGAGCAGAGCAGGCCAGTGTGGAAGAGGGTCAGCAGGAGCTCCAGTTGGCTGGTTGTAATGATGTTAGATTTTGTTGGTTATGTGTAGGTCTTGTGTGTCATGAGTAGTTGGTTTGTGGCAGTTTGGAAATGGAGGAAGAGGAGGAGGCTTTCGGCCTACAGTGGCTCTGGTGAGTGGTGAAAGGCCCGAAAGTCATGGGCCCATTGCTCACAGCTGTGATTAGATACCCAAGGTATTGAAATATTTGGAACAGCCTTGAGGTACTTGGTCCATGGAATTGATTCAGATCAGTGTGGTCTAATGTGGCTGGTGTTGGGGAAAACTACCCCCCTGGTAAACTTGGTTGGGTCTGGTAGCCAGAGGGCTGGGCTAACAGAATGTGTATGTGTGGTCCGGCCTATTTTTTGGTTGAAGCCAGGATCCCCAAGGGACTTGGTTGCAGTGTTGTGCATCACCACATGTTCCTTAGGATACAACCCAATGTTATAGTCTTGGTCTGAAGGGGTAAACAGGACCCATTGGGGGGGGGGGGTAAGTCTGCCAGGGTTTAGGTGGTCCCTCCCAGGCACCTGTGAGAGGTGTGGCTGAGAAGACCACTTGGTGGAGGTTACTGGACTGTGCCTTGGTGACAATACCCTTGAGGACCATAAGGGCCTGAGGAGGGAACCACTCAGACATAGTTCCCCCCCCCCTCCACAACCTCTCCATGAGGCCCTGGGACAGCTAAGCACATGACGACCTGCTATGTTGGACCGCATAACCTTCCACAGATAGTCCACTGTGGTTAATGGGCCCTCAGTTTGGGAAGAAGGGCTCTGGGTAAAATGGTATTTGTGACCCAAGGGAAGAATGGGTGAACAGGTGCTGCTGAGCATTGAACCACCTCCCCAGTGTGAATTTGGATGAAAACGGATGAAATTTTAAGACCTTTTTCTCACTGCTATTGCTTGCCAGACTTTGCTTAGGGGGGTATGCAGGTGAGTTGTGGAATTGGTAAGGGTGGTGGGTAAGTGTGGCCATGAGGGCCAGCATGTGGATCGAGTGGAAGGAGGAATAAATGTGTTGAAACAAAAT
This sequence comes from Eptatretus atami, assembly GCA_035128595.1. Lineage (NCBI taxonomy): Eukaryota > Metazoa > Chordata > Myxini > Myxiniformes > Myxinidae > Eptatretus > Eptatretus atami. The sequence goes on along the minus strand of CM068958.1, from coordinate 86,418,207 downwards.
GTCATCTGTTTGAAAGAAGGAATTGCATCTCATGTTTTGTTTTTGTGTCGTGGTAGAGTGCAGGCCATGGCAGATAGGATCACACTTACCCTGTATATCAGGTGGTCTGGTGTAACATGCAGTATGCAGACGGGAGGGAAATTGTGTTGTAATGGGTTTGTGGTTTGGAGAGTGCACTTTGGTGATGACGCAGCGAGGAAGCTGTTGTGGTGCTGGGTGGCAGGGAGAATGGGGGGTTAGGATGCCCTCAAGGTGTGACTTTGTCTGGGCTGCATGGGCCCACTACAAACAGATCCCACCATTGCATTTTAGGACCTCTCACCAGCCTTCTAGGAAACATGGAGTCAAAGGGAATGCAATAGCCCTGCTGGGTAGAATTGGAAGTGAAATGTGGTGAATGTGTTTAGAAATGTACGATTATACGTGTAACGAAGGTTCCACTCAGTCTTGTGTTCATAAGAGTAGATGAAGGGCATGGAGCCAATGCAATTGTTTTGGGTAAATTAAATTGGGTTTTGGGCTCAAATGGCCAGCCGGAGCAGGTAACATATCCACTGGGGTACATGGTCAATTGGTTTTGGAATGTAAATTTGAAATGTTGAATTGTGGATAAGGTAGGCTCTTGTGTGTTGGTGCCTTCTCTCTTTGCTGCAGGAACACCAGTGTGGATCTTAAGGGGTTGGGAATTAAAAAATTTGAAACATGTAGGTATGGAAAAGTTTGAATTGTACAAATGTTGGTCGAAAATTATGTTTAGTTAGGTAAGATGGGTTAGGTACAGCCTCTTCTAAGGGTCTTCCACAGCTTCCTCGAATTTATTGGTTAAGATAATTAGAGAATTCATGTCTAAGTGGTAAGGCCTGGCCTTGGTTGCCTGTTGGGAGACGTAGGTCTCGGCAAGGGGACTAAGTTTGTGGGAGAAAGGTCATTATTTGATTTAAGACATAGATAACCATTTAATGTTCGCATACTTTTAGGACTTTTAAAATCATGTATGAAGTGTTTGTGGATAGGGTGAAGTCCTCTTGCTTGTTCATGCACTGCTGGGAGATGACATCATTCTCCACTTGCCAAGTTACCTTTTGCGTGAATGGTTCTTTTGCACGCGGTGCCTTTGGCGGTTTATTTTTAAGTCCCATATTTAATTCTTGCCCGTTTCCATCCATTATTCCATTCAGGTGCTGCCTCATCCTGTTCAATTATTTAATTAAGGCCTGCATGTAGATCTGTTCCTACCATCCTTTCCGCATAAACCATTTTGGTTTTATTGAGTATTCCTGGAGGATTCAATTTACATAACCATAATTTTGATAAACAACGTGGATTAGACCTTGCAAAAAGTGCAAAAAGCATTCTCCGCTCAGGTGTGTCTTGCAATTAAATATCCTTAAGCATTGTCATCCGCAAAGTTGATCTCCGGCGTATTGGATCTACATGCCAGCTGTGGTTGCAGTGGTAGCGTTTGATGAATGCGAGTGTACAATAATAAGCCACCCTGAATGAACTTTTGTACCCTATGAATTGAAAAACATTTTGACCAGCTTATATTTTTACCCAAGGTGTATATTCATATAGATGAAACTGTAATAACTGCAGTAATTACATTTCTGTAAAGTTTACTATCACGAGCACACTGAAACTGCATTACCTCTTACATTGTTCGATTGGGTGCTATAACATCTTAGATGACATTATTGCTCAGAGATTAAGCCATTTGAGTGTCGTTGTCATTAGTGAGTGCATTGGACCAGGATTCAATTACGAATTCAGCCGACTGGTTTCATCATTACTGAAGTGTGGCTGTGCCGCTAATGCATAAGTATGTGGGAGAAGGTAGACTGCACATGAAAGGGACCAGAGTAAACCTGTCTGTATGCATGTGCTTCGATAAATTATTTTAACCCTGCTGGCTCAGCAAAGGTTGAGAACAAAAATAGAGATGTACTGGCTATTCGCTCTCGCTCAAAAATGTTTTGTTTTGTTTTTATCAAATAAGCCATACGTCTGATGTCACTCCATGTGGGGGAAGTGAAGCTCATGCTTTATCAGCAGCATCAACTACATTGGTTATCCCACAATACAATACCTATATACACCTTATATAGATAGATACATTTGTTTGTTCAGTGGATGATGCATACACATATCTGGCAAGCCTCATATATTTGGACTTTTTGCAGAAATAATAATCAGAATTAATTTGTGGCCAGACACCATCCGAGACACCATCCTATCTGCTCTCCGCTCTTCGAAAGCTGAAATTACCTGTTGTGGAATGATTTTGTTTTACAGGTTTTGTGAATTGTTAGTCTAAATTGTTGAAGGAATGTAATTGTGCACCTCAATGAGTGCCTTTGCATGGGTTGTTGTGTTGCGTTTGTGTCCTTTTACGGACCTCATGATCTTCCAGGCTTTGTTCTGATTTGTTACTGCCTTACTGGGTTTCCTCCCTTTTCTCTTTTCCTGTTTGTTCATTAATTTCCCTGCTTGTTGCCCCACAGCCTCACTGTTGGTGCATTGGGGTGTATCCTGCCAATCAAGGTGTGCAAGGTTGGGAGACACCTATCTCCACAGACTCACAGCTGTAATTACTGTCAAAGGTGTTTCCACCAAGTATTAACTCAGGGGGGTGGGCACTTATCCAACCAAGATATTCTAGTTTTGTGTATTTAATTAATTTGCTGATGTTTATAGAATTTGTTTTTCATTTGGAAGTTGTGGGTTACGATATGTAAATAAAGGTGGAAAAAGTCTGATTTGATGCAATTTAATTCCAGGCTACAAGGCAACAAAAGGTGAAAATTTTGAAAGGGGTGTAGACTTTTTATAGACACTGTGTGTGTTATATTACGTATATATACATATATATATATATATATATAACTATACTGTATATATGTATATATATGTATATATGTATACATATATATATATATATACATATATATATATATATATATTGTGCGGGCGGGGGTTGGGTGAGAAGACCACCAGGAGGAGAAGCTATCTCGTTCCCATCAGACTCCCCGGAATTGTAGGCTATCGCACATGGATAATTCCATGACGCGGCGGGTTGCTAAGACCTAAGTCACATTTGCCACGGCGGCCATGGGGTCTACAAAATCTACGGCCACTAGCAATTATAGGGCAGCCACAGTATTTCCACGGTCACACAATGTAGCAGTCACATATGTTTTTATTTTTCGGGGAGCCGCACGGCATATTTATAAATTGTGGAGACCAAAAAACGTGGGGTGCCGTACGGTCTTTGATTTGATGTCGCACGGTGACCTTAGGGCGTTCCTGCGGCGGCCATAGAATTTTCAAGGCAGACGCAAGGCGACCGCAAGGTGACCACAGGGGACCGCAGGGGGACCGCAGGGGGCCCTAAGGCGAACGTGCGGCCATACGGACGGTAACGAGTGGGTTCTTTTATTTTTTTTACCAGTTCTTTTGTTTCTGCTTGTCGAATTGCTACGGCGAACGTAGAAATGAAAAAGTTATAACTCCGCGCTATAATTCCACGGCGATCCTACGGCCTGTAAAATATAGCCAAACGGCGTAGGGCCACCCTGAGGCCACCGCAGAAACTCTGCGGCCGCCGCACGTTTCTGTCAATTCAGAGGGCGTACGGCTGCCGTATCCTCGCCGTAGAGCAAATGTGACTTAGGCCTAACCGACCGTGAACGCCAATAACTCAACCACGTGACCTAGGGTCCTCCATCTATGGGTTAACCGGGTTACTTAATTAACCACGTGGCCTAATTACCGGAAGACACGCCCTTGTCCGAACCGGATCACCTTACCAGATCAGATGCAGCCGACCGACTGCCAAGGACTTACTGGCTAAAAGGAATGGATCGTTGGGAATAAAGTCCTGACTAGGTTAGGATACGGACCATGCTGGATCAATGAAAGAAAAGACAAAAACAAGCTGGGAACATTTCTTCGAATAATTTATTAACAGGCAGGCGAGGAAAGATATGTGGCACAATGGATAGATTTTATTGTTGAATGTAAGCAGAGATAGGAAGAAAAGTGTGAGGTGTGATAATAAACAAGCAACTTACAAAAGCAGACACAGAGCAGAATTATCCCGATATAATTCTTGTACACTCTTAACTTAAGTGAGGACAGGCGCCAGGACACACACACACACACACACACACACACACACACACACACACACACACACACACACACACACACACACACACACACACACATCCTGATGAAGTGGAGTTAATGAAGAGAAAAAGAGGAGAGGAGAGAAGATGAGGCTAATGGTCTCTCAATACCTTGCACGATTGACTGACCGCGCCACCAGTATGTTTTGGGGGGATGCTCCACTGGGTGATACCTCCCTGACAGCTAGCGTGTCGTCTCCTGTTTCGAGGCACTTCATTCAGCTAAGCGTCGATCCAGAGAATGGGGAGCGACCGTCAGGCATGAAGGAAGGACTTTGGGTGGAGTCAGAAGCCAGTGGGTGGAGGAAGGCGGAGTCCGGAGCAGTGGCTGGAGAAAGGCGGACAGGATCAGGTGGGTGGGTGGAGACAGAGATGAGGCGGTGAAGAAGGCAGAGTCAGCAGGCGAGTTGGTGATGAAGGCGGAATCAGCAGACGTAGAGCGCTGAGGAGGAAAGACGACGACAGACAGCCCCGCGACCCGTCCTTTTATAGACCGCGGGGGTGCGGGCGGGGGTGACGACCCGAAGCGGTGTTGTCACCCGAATCGGGCGCTCTGGTTGGGCCCCGGCCAGCAAACGGGCCGGCTGTGATGGCCGGAAGCAGCTCCACTTTACATCTGGCCAGATGGTTCCAAGCTGCGGAATCATCTCGCTCCAAGCACCGTGACACGAATTGCCCTGCACCGAACTCCCAGGCCGTCCACGGCGACCAGCGGTTAGCGCCGGTCAATGCACTGCCTGTCTGTAAGCCACGCGGCCCGAGCCGTACAGCGCGCATCTGCCTGGCTGCAGCCTCACCGGGCGGAGAGGCGAGAGGACGTCCGCCGTCCGCGGGAGACACCCGCGGCCGCGGTGGTCAGCGAAGACCGACAGTAAGATGCTATGGCAAACACATGTGCAGACCTGTACAAGATGTGTGGCATTTGTGCCCAACTCTGTGTGCGATAATAAATGACCCCGGGGCTGCACGTGGGTCCGCTGCCATTGAGCATGCGGTCAGTTATCACAGGCGGTGGTGTGCGCGGTGCCGGCCCTGATCCGTGTCATGAACCGAAGGAAAAGGTTGGATATAATTATTATATGTAGACTTGGATTGAAAAGTGGATAGATATAAGTATTAAATTGAGATTCGGATTGAAGAAGATAGATATAATTATTAGACTGAGATTCGGATTGAAGAAGAAGATAGATATAAGTGCGCCGCTTGCATACTGTAAGTTGTAAGCATTTGGGGTGTCGTTTTCCCATGGCTGGCCTTTGCGAGGACCCATTCTCACAGCGAAGGGAGCGGCCGCGGTTTTCTACAGGTGGGTGTCCGAGGGCAGTGCCCGCCGGCCTCCGCGAGGACCCATTGCTTGGATTTACCTCAGGAATGGAGAAAAAGGCAGAGTAGGAATGAAGTCAGAGATTTAATCAGACCTAACTATGAGATTCACACAACGCACTGTCCCGTTTGACCCATTAGATAAGAAGGAAGGTACTATCTGAACGTACATCAATGAAATAACTGTCTGGGGACCACTGTATGTTGATTGCCATCACGTTGGAGGGATGTGGTTCCCAGAACCGCAACAATATATATACATATATTGATATATATTCCATGAGCCAGGCATTGATATTTTGGAGTTGAGTACCAGAAAGGCAGACGAAAAGCCACTGTATTTTCCACTTAGATTGATGCCTGTCGTAAATAAAATAATGTGATGGACATCTCCAAAGAGCAGCTAAACACCTTTTTGGCAGCCATCTTGGAAAATGGCTGCCTCATTTGGTTGTATTTCTGAAAATTGACTATAATTTTACAATGGCTGATCTGAGGCATATACAACCCTTAACAAGATATGTAGAGCATCGGTACTCCAAAAGCAGTATCTTTGCAAGGGTTTTGCGTTGTTTTGCTTTTGTCTTCACAGCATTCAGGCAGGACTAAAAGCCTGGTGTTGGCTCAGTGGTTAGGGTAGCGGCTTGGGATCCTAGGGTCCTAAGTTCAAGCGCCGTTGGCCGCTGAATTAATACACCAGGGGGTTGACTCAGCCTGTCATCCTTCCGAGGTCGGCGAAATGAGTACCAGTTCCAGTGTGTGTACTGGTAGAGGGGCACTGCATCAGCAACACAGTTGCGCTTCAAGAAATGATAGCTACCCCGGCAGCTAAGCTGCCATACGACCACCACCAGGCAGGACTTTTGTCCAGAGTGCCAGTTGCAATTTGTTCAGAGTGCCAGCGTTAACTTGTTTCCTCTTCATAAAATATACCATGGGATATTTAACGTCCTCCAACAACCAGTGCTGGCTGACGGATCCTCAGGCTTATCGTCCTTTTGATGTATGACAGTGCCCACATTGATGCATTGCCCTACATTCAAATACCAGTGTGACAGTTTATGGTTGGGTTGAGATTAAAACCTAGGCTACACAGCTCAAAGGCAAGTGCGCATACATCTATAGCTATCCTGCCAGCCCTGAAGAAAAGTACAGGCCACATCATATTTTCAATATATAGGTAACAGCAGGATGCACTGATATCAGGTTGTTAACTCGCTTTGCTCTTTTTCTCAAGTTATGTTTCAAAGATATATTATGATGGAGTATAATAACTTGGCATTATGTCGAAACTTGGAGCTTTTAGAAACACCAATATATTATACTTTCTAATTTGTATATTTTTTGTGTGCAACATCCAGGTTGAAAAAGACCTTAACAATGAATGTGCCAGCTTCATGGAAAGCCAAAATGTCTATGATTTGGACTTTGCTTTGAGCTACATGTTTGTGCTGCCTATTTTATGTAAGGAAGAATATTTTGATGAAGAGGCTGAAAGACCATGACAAGAGCTTGAGGGTACGTACAAATGATGGATGAAATGGTAAGTGCACATTTGCATCTTTAAAGAATAGTTAAACTTGTTAAAAACTTTAAACATCTTTATGTTAAAAACATCTTTAAACTTGTTAAAAAAACGAGGTGGAAGAGTTGGTTAGATGACAAGAACAAGCCGATTCGATTTTGGTTAATGTCCCGAATCAGATCCGACCTTTCAGTGCCATACAAAATGTAAACTATTCAGGCTGGTGAAGGTATCTTCTCTCTGGAGTGCCATTCCGTTTCACCAAGTTGTCACTCCATGAATGATTTTTCATTTGTTACTTGGCAACAAAAAAAATTTTTTTGACAAGTATGTTGATCGCCTCCGTTTGTTTGTGTGTTTGTTACTTGGCAATTTTTTTTTAATTTTTGCCAAGCATGTTTATCACCTCTGTTTGTTTGTGTTTGTTTGTTTATGTGTTTGTCTGTCCGCTCACCTCCAGCCCAAAGCATTCAACCAATCGTTCTAAAAAATTTCCAGAGATTAATGTCACCGACCCTGCAATGGTCACGCTTTGAAGTTTCGTAAAATTTGGTCGACTGAAAAGGTCTACATAGGCCAATAATTCAATTTGAGCCAAATTTTCTAAAAATTCTCAAATTTCATCCGATTGACTTGAAATTTGAACAGGATTTGCATACCACGTCAATGAATTCAACCACCTATTACTTTTGAGGTTATTTTAGGTCAAAAGGTCAACATCGGCCAAAAGGTCAACCCAAAACAGGCCAAATTTTTTGATTGTTTCTAAAATCCTCAATTTTCATCCTATTGACTTGAAATTTTTAACAGAATTTGCATATTAGGTCACTGACTTCAAACACCTATTAATTTTGAGGTAAACATAGGCCAAAAAATCAACATAGACCAAAATATCAACATCGGCCGAATTTCTAAAATCCTCAATTTTCATCCTATTGACTTGAAATTTGAACAGAATTTGCATATTAGGTCACTGACTTCAACACCTATTAATTTTGAGTAAACATAGGCCAAAAAATCAACATAGACCAAAATATCAACATCGGCCGAATTTCTAAAATCCTCAATTTTCATCCTATTGACTTGAAATTTGAACAAATTTGCATATTAGGTCACTGACTTCAACCACCTATTAATTTTGAGGTAAACATAGGCCAAAAAGTCAATTTGGGCCAAATTTCTAAAATACTCAATGTTCTTCCGATTGACTTGAAATTTAACAGAATTTGCATACCAGGTCAGGAATTCAACCACCTATTACTTTTGAGGTTATCTTAGTCAAAGGTCAACATTGGCCAAAAGGTCAACCTAAAATAGGCCAAATGTTTTAATTGTTTCTAAAATTGTCAATTTTCATCCGATTGACTTGAAATTTGAAGACCATTTGCACATCAGGTCCCTTAATTCAACCACCTATTAATTTTGAGATCAACTTCAGCCAAAAGGCCAATTTGGGCAAAATTTTCTAAAATCCTCAATTTTCATTCTATTGACTTTAAATTTGAACAGGATTTGCATATTACGTCACTGAATTCAACCACCTATTAATTTTGAGGTAAACATAGGCCAAAAACCCAATTTGGGCCAAATTTTCTAAAATACTCAATGTTCTTCTGATTGACTTGAAATATGAAGAGCATTTTCATGTCAGGTTGCTGAATTCATCTACCAATTAATTTTATGCTCAAAAGGTCAACATAGGCCTGATTTCTAAAATTGATAGATAGGGATAAAATCTAAATACATCACTACATCTCAAAAAGTTGTGGACGAGTTATGACAAAACAAGGTGAATGAGTTGAATAGTTGACAAGAACTAGCAGATTGGATTTTGGTTCGGATCCAGCCCATCTGTGGGATACAAAACGTGAACAGTTCCACCTGGCAGAGGTATGCGCTCTACCAAGTGCCATTCTTCTTTGTGCTGTTTTGCCAAGTTGTCACTATGAGTGATTTTCCATTTGTTTGTTTGTTCGCACAGAATGTGAGTATGGTTTTTCTCTGTCGTCGCTTGTTGGATTGACAATAAATTTTCACCACAGTAGCGATTACTCATGTAGAATGTTATAATGATTATAATTATGATGTCATTAGGTCCTGCGGTGTAGCAGCCATGTTGGAAAAAAGGAAAAACTGAGGCGCTGTGAGGTGCTGAGGCTGTCAACAACTTACTGGCGCCGACTGACTGGAAAAGCCGTCTGACTGACTGGACTCCGACTGACTGGAAAAGCCGTCTGACTGACTGGACTCCGACTGACTGGTAAAGCCATCTCACTGATTCCTACTCACTGATGCCAACTGACTCGTTGTCGACTGACCTGCGCCAAGAACGGACCTCTCGTCCTCTTTTTATAGGCGGCCCGTCTGGGCGGGTGCAGAATCCAGCCAAATCCACCCGCCCCATTTGTAAATCGTTGCCGTGACAACCTGCCTGTCCCGTCCCCGATCAGTCCTGGCCCACAACGACATGCCTGTGGTGCTGACAAACGGCAAAAAAGCAGCCATTTGCCAGAATTACCGCAGCGAAAACGTGAAGCGTTCATAAAACATCAACAACAATTATCACCTCAATGTTCAGCCCGATATGAAAAAGAGCCAGTTAGCGTCCATAGAGCTGCTGAACGGGGTGTCAAACATTGATGGAAAAAAGGCGGGTGTCAGCTTCGGTGAAGGAAACGGATGTCAACATATATGGAAAAAGCGCGGTCTCAGTGTCGGTGAAAGAAACGGGTGTCAAGGTCAATGGAAAAAGGCGGGTGTCAGCTTCGGTGAAGGAAACGGATGTCAACATATATGGAAAAAGGCCGGTCTCAGTGTCGGTGAAAAAACGGTGTCAAGGTCAATGGAAAAAGCGGATGTCGGCATCGGTGAAAGAAACGGGTGTCAAGGTCGATGAAAAAGGCGGGGTGTCGGCATCAGTGAAAGAAACGGGTGTTAAGGTTGATGGAAAAAGGCGGGTGTCTGGCATTGGTGAAAGAAACGGGTGTCAAGGTCGATGGAAAAGGCGGGTGTCGGCATCAGTGAAAGAAAACGGGTGTTAAGGTGATGGAAAAAGGCGGGTGTCGGGCATCGGTTGAAAGAAACGGGTGTCAAGGTCGATGGAAAAAGGCGGTGTCGGCATGGTGAAAAAAACGGGTGGTCAACGTCGATGGAAAAGGGGGCTCAGCGCGTGAAAGAAACGGGTGTCAAGGTCGATGGAAAAAGGCGGTGTCGGCCATCGGTGAAAGAAACGGTGTCAAGGTCGATGGAAAAAGGCGGTCGGCATCGGTGAAAGAAACGGGTGTCAAGGTCGATGGAAAAAGGCGGGTGTCAGCATCGGTGAAAAAAACGGGTGTCAACGTCGATGGAAAAAAGGCGGGTGTCGAGCCTCCATTGGGCGAACGGCTATCTCATGTGCATGAATGTGTCTGTCGTAAAGAGAAAGGCGCTTCCTGAGGGGAATCTATTCTTTACCCTTCTCAACGCATCACATTTAGATCCCCCAGACATGGGGATAGGTCTATCCTGGACATGCATGAAGGGAATAACTGTCGGAGGACCTGGATGTTGTTGCATTCGTCGGATCTGGATTCTGAAATCCTAACATATATATATTATATAATATATATATATATTATATATATATAATGAAAAATAATTTTATATAATTTGTATTATTATATATACAGCTACCTATATTATACACTATAGTGATAGCTAGGGTAGAGTTACGGTCATGGGTACCGAGTGTATTATGAGGGGGTTAATCCCCGTTTCTCCTCGGAAGACCCGGACCTGTGGACCACCGCTCACAATCAACTTCAGGTACGGTGGGTTGCTTTACAACCACGGACGCCAATCAGTTAACCTCGAGTTCCAGTGTCCACCGTCTAATTTTGCCATTTAACTAGAAGCCACGTGGTTTCCTGAATGGGGAGCGCGTCTTCAGCAAAGCACCAATCATATCTTGATTAGATCTTAATTAGGGTGACCGAGCGTTTACCGCTGGTGCATGCCAACTATGACAGGTTAATTAGTTTGGGAACTACCTCCCAGTCTATGTTGGTTCTGACAATGCTGGATAATTGGAAGGAAAGCACAAGCAAGGACAGGTTGAAATGGCAACAAGGAATTTATTAATAAGAAAAATAAATAAACAGAGGAACTTTTTATTTCCTTTTCGTGAAAAGAAATTCAAATCAATCAACCTAATTTCAAACAAACGAAGAATTAAACAGACATTGATAGAAAAATAGACAAAGAGCAGATGCTTATCACTTTGCCTTACTTAACCATTAAACGCGAGACAAGGGTACCCAGCAGATCATTCAGGGGGAAAGAAATCCATTCTCGGCTTACCAAGGTAGAAGTCGTCGTGCGTCAAATAAAATGTCCCAAAATGTGAGCGTGCCTTGGTCCGCTGCCAGCGCCCTGCCTCGCCGTGCACCCACTCACAAACAGGCTTGAACACCAATCGGCATCACGTCACTTCCAGGAACCAGGGATGCCAAGAATCAGGTACGAGCAGAACCAGCAGGAACAGTCCAACCGACACCCACTGTCAGGAGGCACCAGGAGCGGCAGCCAATAGACAGCAGTATGGAGCTGTAAGGTGCTGTGAGGAGCTGTAAGAAGCTCTAAGGCACTGAGGGGACTGTGAGGAGCTGTAAGAAGCTGTAAGGCGCTGAGGTGCTGTGAGGAGCTGTAAGGTGCTGAGGGACTGTGGGGAGCTGTAAGGCACTGAGGTGCTGTGAGGAGCTGTAAGAAGCTGTAAGGTGTTGAGGCGCTGTAAGGCACTGTGAAGAGCTGTAACCAGCTGTCACCAACTCACCAACCAACTGTCTGTCACCAGCTCACCAACCGTCTGACTGGAACAACTGACTGGAGCTGAAAATAACCGTCACCCATCTGCACAAACTGTCAGGAAAATGGTCCTCCCATCCTTTTTATAGGTGACCAGTCTGGGCAGAGCCTCAAGCAGACTTCAGCCAAATCCACCTTACCGGTTGGTGCATTGCTGCACATCACTTCCATCCGTCAATCTCGCGATCATTCCTTCCTCGTTCAGCCTGACACGAACAAGAGCCAGCAAGCATCCATAGAGCTGCCAAACAGGGCATCAAACGTCGATGGAAAAAGGTGGACGTCAACGTCGGTGAAAGAGGTGGGTGTCGAACGTCAATGGAAAAAGGTGGACGTCAACGACGGTGAAAGAGGTGAGTGTCGAATGTCAATGAAAGATAGGTGGGTGAGGTAAATGATCCATAGCCGTATTTGACCATCAGAATAACTGCTCAGGAAAAGCCCACGGTGTGCTTAATCAAATGTCCTGCAAGTCCAAAGTGTAAATAAATCGTCCACCGACAAGCCAATGTGTCCTGATGGAAAGGGGGTAGACGAGCCTCCGTTGGGCTAACGGCTATCTCGCGTGCATGAATGTGTCGTAAAGAGAAAAAGGCCATCCCATAAGAAAGGGAATCTGTACTTTACCTTTCTCAATGCATCAGAGTTGGAATCCCACCAGACGTGGGGATGGGTCTATCCTGGACATGCATTTAGGGAAATAACTGTCTGAGGACCGAAATGTTTGTATGCATTAGTCGGATCCGATTCTGAAATCCATAACAATATATATGCAGAGACACGACAGAAGTAAATAGACACCATGATTTTTAAACGATTTATTTATTGAACATTTGAAGTATATTTGATCTATTTTAATTCATACATGAGTATTTTGTAGACTTGCCATTTGCAGATTTCAATGCTTTTACTCTTTCAAGCATAGAACTAACGAGTTCTGAAATTTTCTCTTGTGGGATTTCTGCCCAGGCTTCACACAAACGGTTGAGCAAGTCTGTCCATGATGTTGGTTTCCTGCACTTTTTCTGCACAGCTCGATCCAATTTGGCCCAGAGGTGTTCAATGGGATTCATGTCAGGAGACCGACTTTGCCATGGAAGTCGTTTGATCCCATTTCTGTCCTGCCATTCCTTGGTATTTTTGCAGTGTGACATGGAGCTCCATCTTCTATGAACAGTGTTGTTTTTGACCATCTGACCAGTGTAGAAGACAGGGAGACGTCCATCCTCAAGGATAGAAATAGGTGTCATAGTGTGGATGTTGCCAACACACTCCACAAGCTCTGACCAACCAGCGTTCCAGATTGCTCCCCACACCATCACTGAAAATCAACCATGTTTGACTTTTGGCTGCAGTCAGTTCAAAGAAAACTCTTGACTGGGAAGCCTCCAGACACATACGCATCCACTGTCAGAAAATCGAGCAAATTGGGACTCATCTGAAAAAATTGCAGTTTGCTAAAACTCCAAGGGTCTGTTGGCCATCACGTGAGCCCACTTCTTTCTCCTGTGAATGTTGACTGGTCTAAGAAGAGATTTTCTCCTCGCTGCTCTACCATAGTAGCCCAGTTGATGAAGGTACTGCATGGCAGTTCTTGAGCTAACTTGGACCTCCTCTGCAACATCTGCTGCTTTGCAACAGGGCGTTTTATCAATGGACCGCTTGACAGCTCGAAGACACCTTTCTGAGGGCCCAGATCGACCAGAATGGGAAGCTGTGAATTCCTTGCCTTCGCTGGTGAATTGGCACAATCACCCGATTGACCAGAGAAAGTGTAATACCAAGGTTCTGAGCTATCTGATGCTGGCTGACTCCACCTTCCAAATGGCCAACAATTGGTCCTCTTTGAAAATCAGAAAGTTTATGTGCTCCCTGGGTTCGAGGCATAGTTAATTGTCTACACGACCCAGGAACTCGTTTCTGCAAAGAAATAGTCGAATATTAATACAAATCCCTGAGTAAAACTACGTTATACAGATGAAATGAAGAAATTTAAGGTGTCCGTTTACTTCTGTCATGTCTCTGTGTATGTATGTATATATATATATATATATATATATGTATATATATATATATATATATATATATATATATATTTGTTGCGGGCCGGGGGGGGGTCGGGTGAGAAGACCACATAACTATGTCGATTCCCACCAGACTCCCGGAATTGTAGGCCGTCGCACACGGATAATTCCGTGACGCGGCGGGTCGCTTAACCGACCGTGGACGCCAATAACCAACCGCTTGACCTAGGGTCCTCCCGTCTATGGGTTAATTGGGTTACCTAATTAATCACGTGGTTTAATTACTGGGGAAACACACCCTCGGTCCGCCTTGTCCGAACCGGATCACTCTACCGAATCTTATGCAGCCGAGCGACACTGCCAAGGACATACCGGCTAAAAGGAACGGATCGTTGGGAATAAAGTCCCGGCTAAATTTGGATTCGGACCATGCTGGATCAATGAAAGAAACACAAAGACGAGCTGGGAACATTCCTAATAACAACAAGTGAAATCCTTCAATACAGCGCGTGTGGTGAACAAATGAGTACACTAATGTTAAAATATGCAATTTATGCTTTTTCAGTTGAAAAACAATTAAAAAGCGTACTTAATATTTGAAATGTAAAAATCTTGTTATTATTGTAATAAGCACCTTTATATATAACAGAAGGAATGAAATCGTTCGATACAGCGTGGCAGGGGGGACACAAAAGAATGATAGCATAAGAAGAACTTAGCTTTCAGCATTCGGCGATTGGTGCGAAATGCGATGGTGGGCGAAATGACGTCTTTCGGCGCGAAATGCGATGGTGGGCGGAAATGACGTCTTTCGTTCGTTCGTACATGAGAGGGGCGCGTTTCTTGGTTTTTTCCCGTCAAGCAATAAATTAAATGGTTTTCACATATATAACACATTAGTTTCATAATTTCCATTGAAATACTCGGGTATTTCCGTCATTCTCGCTATTTCCGTCTAGGTTACGCACCTGCATCTACCGGACGGCCGTCATTGGCTGTCTTGAGGCACGTGGGGGGGGGGGGGGACAGGGGACACCGGAGACGTGGTAGACACCGGGGACATTTCAACTCGGTGCAATTGTATACAGCGCATGCGCTGTAATAATTTATTTACAAGCAGGCGTGGAAAGCAATGTGGCACAGTGAAGATTTATTGGGGTGTAATGCAGGGATAGAAAGTAGCGTGTGGTGCGACAATAATACGAGCAACTTACGAAAGCAGACACAGAGCAGACTTGACGCGAAATTAATAACAATAATGATCTTCTACAGACACTTAACCAGACAGGCGCCAGGACACACACCCAGAGACACAGAAAAAAGAAACCCCGATGAGAAGGGAGTTTTGCAGCCAGGAGGGAGGGGAGTTGAGGTTATGCTCTCGGTACCTGTGCGCCCGATGGCACGACGCGCCACCAATACGTTTCGGGGGGGGGGGAATGCTCCGTGGTGCGGTCCCGACAGTAGTCACGTTGTCTCTGGCCCAGCCGCATGCGCGGAAACTGTGTTCTGAAGGGGGAGCTTGAGTGGAGAAGGGGCGGAGTCCAGAGTGTGAGGGTGGAGTGGTGGGCAGGACCAGGTAGGTGGGTGGTGTCGACGTCGAGGCGTGGGCGGAGACTTGGAGACGGAGTCGAGAAGCAGGAGGTGGATCGACGAGGCAAGGCATGGGCGGAGACTAGAAGCAGGAGGCGGGAACAGGAACACACCACATGAAAACGCACACACGAGACGGAGGAACTTCTCCGTCTTTTATAGGGCCCGAAGCTCGGGGGGAGGGACCATGCCAAATTCAAATGTCTTCGCCCGAATCGGGCGCTCCGATTGGCCCCGACCCCTCATGTGGCCCACCAGCTTGGGCCGGAAACCGCCTCACTCCGTTTCCGGCAAGGCACATCCCGCCAACAGCGGGAACGCTGCGCGCTCACCGCTCTCACAAGACGACACGTAATTCGCCCACACCAAAATTGCACAGCGAATTACAAGCAAAATCTTCATCAGGTCTGGACCTTGTTCTCGGTGAACCTCTACGATGGACTGCAGCTCCGGAGAAACTCCGGACTGACAGGTATCCTCCATCGGAGCTGCTTTGCAGATCCGGGGTTGTCGGTTTCTGAGAATTTCTTCTGGGTCATCGTGGACGCTACGTTTCATGTCAGGTGCAGGACGGTATATCTGTGGTAAGGAGACGAGGGGCAAAGCAGGGCAAGAGGAGTAGCCATGGGATTGTCTTGCTGTCCAGCACAAAACACCACTCTGAGGCTCTTAAGAGGTATTGTTTACGCATCGCTTTCTATATGCAATTCGGCATTTCTCCCAAGCTTTATGGAAGTCAAATTTCGGACAGTCCAGCACCTAGCGCTGTCACTCACGTACATGCGGTTGCGAGCTTCGCCGGGAACTGAAGCTCCGGGTGAGCGGGATTCTTCAAGGCGGCGCGGGCAGTTTGCCCATTGCAGCTAAAGGACCTGAAAGATTTATCCCAGGAAAGAAAAGAAGAAAAGAGGGGGCATGAAAGAAAAGAAAATGATTTAGAAACAACTATTTAAATCATGCAGGATGCACTCCTGTTGTCGGCTAATCAAAAGGAATGGGGGGACTATGTACACATATAAATAATGGGATAGACTGTCTTGGGAACCTATCTGTTTGTATGCATAGCGGTTCCGAGAACCGCAACAATATACATATATATATATATATATATATTATATATATGTATATATTTCAAGTTACGGCACAGGTACCGAACACCAGTTGTTACCCAGGGGGTTTAATCCCGGTTTGTCGCTGGTAAGAGCCGGACCTTGGGCCAACCAGCCACAATTATATGTTGTGTAACAGGGTTGCTTTAGATATCACGAACCACCCATTAACCACAGTTCCAGTGTCCAACCGTGTAAATTCAGTTTAACTAGAGTCATTGTTTACCTGACGGGGAGTGCGCCCTCGCAAAGCACTAATCTTCTATTGTGAAGATCATTAAGTAGGGGGCGAAGCATTTTAACCGCTGGTGCGTGCAGACTATTAATGGTCAAGTCTGTGGTATACCCCCGCAGTACTGATCCAGTGTTTCGGACAAGTGTGGATCACATGGAAGGAAAGGCCAAGCACGGACAGTGGAACGTCAACCAAATAATTTATTAAGAAAATTATATAAGTAAAAGAACTTTTTTATTTCCATGAGTAAATAAGTGAAATTCGAAGCAATCATATATTCGCAGGCAAATAAAATAATTAATCAGAAAAATCAAGTCAAAGATGATAAAGAAAAGAGACAGAGAGCGAATGACTTACCGGATGGGTTGACTTACTTACAACTATACACAGACAAAGGGGTACCCAGCAGAACATATCTGGGGGGGGGGGGGAAGAATTGTCTCGCTCACCAAGAGAAGTCCGTTCCGTCAAATGAAAACGTTCCTGAAATGTGTGGAGCTCGCAAGCACGCCAGCCTGACGTGCAGCCCATCGCAACAGAGCTTGAACGCCAGTTGATCGTCATCCCAGAACAGGTAGCGCAAGGACATACCGTCTGACTGGAACGATGAAAGCAGCAACCGTATGACTGGCAGGAAGAAGAACTGTCTGACTACATGGACAAGCAAACCGTCTGACTGACATGGACGAAGCAAACGTCTGACTGGCTGGATCGAAGAAACCGTGTGGCACGGACAGAAGCAAACTGTCTACTCGCGACACGGACGAAGCAACGTCAGCTGGCGATGGACCAAAGCAAACCATTGACTGGCATGGACGAAGCAAACCGTGTGACTGCAACTGGAGAAGCTACCGTCTGACTGGCACACGGAATAACTGGTTGCCAACTGACTGACTGAGGACAAACTGACGCTCGCCGTCGAACGACCCGTGCTCACCTATTGGTGACTAGTGACACCGTGCCTCACTCTTGGTGACTGATGCACCGGCGACCGTTGCCTCACTCGTAGGTGACTGACCGTGCCTCACGCTCGTAGTGACTGAACGCTACTCGTCGTATGACCGATTCTCCCAGTCGATGACCCCACGCTGCGCCGCTCTCACCACTCTCGGTTGTCGTTTACACCAGCTATCACCAAGCGCAACAAAACTGCCTCGTTGGGACTGACCAGAGCCGTGCGCTCACTCCACATCTCGCTTGTCATCCTCATCAGAACGGACCTTGCGTCTTTTAATATAGGACGGCCCGTCTGGGCGGGCACAGACTCCCAAAATTTCACCGCTGCCCACTTGCGCACATTACCATACCACCTGAAAGTCCTTGGTATTCTTGCTACGATGGTTATTCGCTGAGGTGCGGGTGTCAACACCGATTTGAAAAAGGCGGGCTCGCGACGTCTCATGAAGAAAATGTGTGCCAACGTCACTGGAAAAAAGTTTTCTCGGTGGTCCGTGAAAAATGGCATCATAAATGTGTCTGGCGTAAAGTAGGAAAAAACTTCCATAAGAGAGGATCTATTCTTCACCTTCTAATGCATCACATTTAAATCCCACCAAGAAGATGGGCACGGACATGCGGAACATACTATCTTGGACATGCATTTAGGAAATAACATCTACCTGACAGCTGTTAGGGAAATAACTATCTTACCTGGAAACTTAAGGATATCCGAACAAGCATTTAGGGAAATAACTTCTTACCATGACATGGGCATTTTAGGCGAAAAAACCTTGGATCTGTGTGGATGCATCATGCGATCAGATTCTGAAATCCGTAACAATATATATATATATATATATATTATATATATATATATATATATATATATATGCTGAAACGCAAAAGAAACTTACCACCTTTTAAACCTTCAAATATCAACATAACACTGCGTGTTAGTAAATGTGTGAACTTATTTGTGGACAATAGTGTCCTCACTGTGGACAAAACGGTCACAGATGGTCACTTGAAACCTTCAATGGTCACTTCATAGCACAGCTGTTGAACAAGCCGTTTGGCTGTCAGTGATTAGCCAAGGGGTAGGTGATGATTTAATGAGCTGCACGTGATGTCTTGATATTGGTTAAAAAGGCCAGTGCCAATAGGCATTTCAATCAAACATGCCACGATTGCAAGGGATCAACGCAGTGTGCCTTGGCATACTGCAAGGTGGATTGAGCTACGTGAGATGGCACGTCGCCTTGGCTGTTCACACCAGACAGATATGCCTGGTGGACAGAGACACCCTCCACAACTCTGCAGATGACAGACCTCGATCAGGGAGGCCAAGAGTCACCACTAGCAAGGCAGGACAGGCAGATGGTCCTAATGTCAGATGGTTCAGACATTGAGGACGTGAAGTGGGACAGAATCCAGACAGCAATACCATCCAAAGACTGGTAGGCAGTATGCGCCGACGATGCATGCCTGTATCCAAAACAATGGTGGCCACACACCGCTATTGAAAGGGGACTGACATTGCACCTGTGCTGTTCTGTACTGTAGAACAAACTTATGAGATGGTGTATTTGGTCAAAAACTTGACATATCAATCAATAAATGCCAATGTTTCAATTAGATTGTTGGTTTTTATTTGAACTGTTACAATTTATTACATTTCAAACAAGTGGTAAGTTCTTTTGCATTTCAGTATATATATAATACTGATTTAGTCCTTCAGACGGTATAATATATATTATAGTATATTTATATAATAATAATATATTATATATATATAATATAATATATATTATATATATACTGATTTAGTCTCCAGCGGTATATATATAATATCTGATTACCAGAGCGTATAGTATATAATATACATGTAGTCCCAGACGGTATATATATAATACTGACACATAAATATAATAATGTTTAGTCCTTCAAGTATAATTATATATATACATAATATTAATATGATTTAGTCTTCCAGACGGTATTATATATATATATATAATATATATATATATATACTATATAGTATATATATATATATATATATATATATTATATATATATTGTTACGATTTCAGAATCCAGTCTGATGAATGCATCCACACATCCAGGTCTCAGACAGTTATTCTTAAAGGTCCCTGAATGCAAAATAAACTTGTTATTTAAATGAACTGACTTCCTAGTGAAGAAATCACCCATGTTTTTTTTTTTATAAAAATGGATAATTAGAGCATATTTCGATCTTTCTGTGCTATTCACAACTTGCTATGCCCGCCCTTAAAAAATGGACTTCAGCGAATCTCTGGTGACGTCACATACAGATAACTCGCACAGAGTGGATTGATCGAGTCGAGATGTCCGCGCTTTATACAGTACCTACAAATGCATTTTGCACATGTTAGTGCAATCTCTGTGATCGTCTTAATTCCAGTGATTGTTTCGCGAAAGTTTTAAATAGTTTTAGCGTACTTTCGAAAATCCTGCAAGATGTCGTAGCAGCATGCAGCATACAAGCAAAGACGGTGTAAGCCTTCATGTATTCCCGAAAGATGATAATCGTCGGAGAATATGACATCTAAAGTGAAGTACTGCTTCCATTGGCATGCTATTCATTAACATTTAGCCAAAATGTAGCCTGGTGTTGGCTCAGTGGTTAGGTGGCGGCTTGGGATCCTAGGGTCCTGAGTTCAAGCCCCGTCAGCCGCTGAATTAATCCACCAGGGGGTTGACTCAGCCTGTCATCCTTCCGAGGTCGGCGAAATGAGTACCAGTTCCAGTGTGTGTACTGGTAGAGGGGCACTGCATCAGCGACACAGTCGCGCTTCAAGAAATGATAGCTACCCCGGCAGCTAAGCTGCATACGACCACCACACAGCCAAATATGCTGTAATAAAAGAAAAGGGAAAAAAAATGTTTGCACAACTATGGAAAGACAAATTTAATCTGTCCTATTACACGGCCTCAATCCTCAGGACTCTTAGCAATTGACTTATACATTGTGTGCATGCTAATAAAGTTACTTGTCAACTCGAGATCTCTTAGAGTCTAGACTAGTCCGATAAACCGTCGTCCGTCCGACTAGGCAATAAATCTTAAGTGCTGTAGCTTTCTTTTATTATCTCTTTTCTTCATTGTTTTCTACTGGGCTACATGATGATAGTAGGAATAAGATAAATAAAATGCAACAGAACGTCAGATTTACGGACTACTCGAGACAATTGGTCGCGGTGTGTTTGCACACAAGTTTCATCGTATCCGGACAGCGAGATTGCTTCGTTTTATGCGCGAGAGATACGGCCGATGACATGCGCCGGCCTTGTTTGTGATTAATTCGCGCGGAGAAACATGTCCGCTGCGCTGTTCACGTCACCTCACTAAAATATTTCTGATATCGAGCAGTATGCAAGTCGAATTTACATTATTGAATTACGAAGATGATTTAGTCAACCAGTTGTTATTCCGAGTCTTCCTTCGATGTCCTCCGATCATAATTAACTCCGGAATTTCATCGCATTTTCCTCTGCTTGTCTGTCGGGCCGAACCGTAAGGCGTATTTCATTTCAGCCTGAACTTCACCTCCCGCGACTACGTTATCAACAATTCTCCATGCGATTCAGACCAAAATCCTTCATTTCTCTCACACTCACTGTCGCTACACAAGACAAGTGAAGTCCATGTCATCCATTATTCAAAACAAATGTTCGATTTTTTAAAGCAGAAAATGAACGAAGCGATTGAGTCGACAATCAATGTGGAAACACACAGCAAGCATAGAATCACGTAAGCCACCAACCCGAGTAATTAACGTGCAGTCTTTGACATCCTGTATATGATGTCATGTGGGTTACGCCCCTTTCAGGAGAATTTTTAGGGCATTCTGAAGACGTTTGTTTTTTTAATTTTACATTTTATAGAATGAGTATTGTGAAAAAAACATTGTCAGATCTGAAATCAGATGAAAAACTCCTCTAGGACATATATAAATGAAATTTATGTACTTTGGCATGTCAGGGGACCTTTAAATAGCATGTTCAGATTATCCCCATCCCCAGTCTAATGGGATTATAATGTGATGCGTTGAGAAGGGTTTAGAATAGATCCCTCTCTTATGGGAAGTTTTTTCCTTACACAGTCACATTTACACACATTTCTTTCACGAGCGCCGACGCCTGCCTTTTTTCTAGCCACGGGTTGTCATGGTAAGTGCGCAAGTGGAGGGGGTGAGCTTAGGGGACTCTGTGCCCGGAGACGGGCCGCAGATTTAACAAATTTGGAGAGGTCCGTTAAAGAAGGAGAGAAAAAGCGAGTGTGTAAGCGTGCGAGGGAAGAAGCGAGTGTGTAAGCGCGAGGAGAGAAAGAAAGCGAGCGAGCAAGCGCGAGCGAACAAGAAGCATGGAAGCGCGCGAGAAAGAAAGCGAGAGTTGAAGCACGGAGGGAAGAAGTGATCAGAGAGGAAGCGCACAAGCGAGGAAGCGTGCGAGCTGAAGTGAGGAAGCGAGCGAGTGAGCGTGTGGGTGTCTGACCAGCACCAACAATGAGACAATTCGTCCTTCCCAGTGCTTGAGCAAGCAGCGTTGAGCTGTGGGTGTGAGCAGTGCCAACGAGTGAGGACGGGTCGGTCACAAGAGTGAGGGGCTGGTCAGTCACCAACGGACCGTGGGGTCACTGATGTCACCAGTTTTGTGAAGTGTGAGGAGCTGCCTGTGTCGCAGCACCAGGGTCTAAACCCGACAGAAGATCTCGGTGCCCCCCCACCCCCCCAGACGTCGACTGGTGTCCAAGGCTGTTGGACGAGCGGTGCACGGCAAGGCTGGGTGCTGGTGACGGACAAGAACACTCACACACACATTTCAGGACGTCTTCACTTCACGGACGACTTCTTCTGGTGAGCGAGACGGCTCTTCTCCCCCTTTTTTATTTTTTTTTATTATTAATAAATCATTTGTCGACTTCACCTGTCCCTGTTTGTCCTTTCCTTCATTGGTCTAGCATTGTCCGACCTAGATAGACTGGGAGGTAATTACAACAGATTTGACCAAAAATAGTCGGCACGCACCGCAGTTAAACGCTCGGGCGCCCTAATTAAAATCTAATCAAGATGAGATTGGTGCTTTGCCGAGGGTGCGCTCCCGCTCAGGTAGCCATGACCTCTAGTTAATGGAATATTAGACGGTGGACACTGGAACTCGTGTTAACTGGGTGGGATTCGTGGTTCTAAATCAACCCACCGTACACAAGTTCATTGTGAGCGGTGGCCCAGGTCCGGCTCTTCCGAGGACAACCAGGGATTAATCCCCCTGAGAGACAAGCTGGTGTCTCGGTACCCGTGGCTGCAACAATATATATATATATATAATTATATATATATATATATATAATATATATATATATATACATATATATACTAATATACTGTATATTAAACCTTCAAAAATTTTTTTTGAAAGGCTGAACAGATGAGGCGAAACTTTACAGCTCTGACTGCGCCTATTCATGAGGAACAAAAGTTCCACCTTTGACATCAACGTCATATGGACTTACCCTGAAACAGCTATATTCGATTTACCATAAAACCATTAAAAATCTTCTTCTCCAGAATAGCTGTACAGATTGAGGGTAAACTTCACACACATGGTCCCCAAGTTGGGGATACCAGGGTGTCACAAATAATTGATAGGCCACAAGGTCTGGCAGCCATATTGGATTAAATGAAAATTTTGAAACTCTTTTAATCGACGTCAAAGTTCAAAATTATGATCTAGTAGTGATGTGGAATTTTGTTTTTGAATTTCAACCTGATTGGACACAATGTCTAGCAGACAAATATTCTTTAAAATCTGGGTTCTTTTTGATTATATATATATATATATATAAAATATAATATATAGTATGTTACGGCTGTGGAAATTTGCACTACACCATAAAGGTCTCAGATCAGTTATGACGCTAAGTATATGTGTAGTTAATTTCCCCACCGTTGTTTAAAGGGAATTTCCGTGTTCACAGGGCTGTGATCCTTTGAGTTAGGCGTTTTTCTTTTCTCTATCATTATTTTGGACCAAGCATCCCCAACAACCCAGATCGCCACCACCAACACATCAACCAAACACCACAGCAAACCCCACCACCTTCGCCTTTCTCCCTCCACTACCATCAACAAACACCACCCGCAAACAGAAGTCGCCTTCGTCCCAGAGTCACACGAAGTGCCTGTCCAAAGCCGTTCGGTGATTTTTACCACGTCCAGACATGATTTGAACAGAGAAATAGAACACGTTACGAACGTCGTGCATTGGTTGTGAATGGATCCTTTTGAAGAGAAATCGGATCAGGAATCATACACGCCCACTTTTCATCGTCCAATGGCTGAGCATCAGGTGGTGTAGCCCGCCTCCAACCCGATGTGATCCTCAAATTTGGATATGAACTCCTTACGGACGGACTCGATGCATTCAACGCATCGGCTGGTCGGGCGAAACGAAGCCGCGTGGCGGACGGACTCGATGCATTACACGCATCGGTTCGGCGGGACAGAAGCCCGGCAAAACCGATACACACATCGGCTGGTCGGGCGAAACGAAGCCGTGGCGGACGGACTCGATGTATTACACGCATCGTTCGCGGGACAGAAGCCCGGCGAAACCCATACACACATCGGCTGGTCGGGCGGAAACAAGCCGCGTGCGGACGGACTCGATGCGTTCACCATCGCTCGTCGGGACGAAGCCAAATGCACACACCTGGCTGGTGGGCGGGACGAAGCCCGGGGGACGGAGCTTGTGCATTCACGCATCAGCTCGAAGGGGTAAAGCTGAGCTGACAGGGCGAGGCTTTGGTGATTTCAACCACGTACGCTTTGCGGGTCAGGGGTCACGCTGACAGGGCGAGGCTTTGGTGATTCCTACCACGTCGGCTTTGCCGGGGTCAGGGTACGCTGACAGGGCGAGGCCCTGGTGATTTCAACCAGGTACGCTTTCCAGAGGTCGAAGGTCATAGGTCGGGGTTGGATTTTTCCCCCGGCCTATATAAGGGCGAGCACAACGGAGCTCGCGGCAGACGGCAGACGGGGCAGAGGGGACGGTCGATGGAGAGGAAGCATCTCGGAACGAAGCTCAGGTCGAAGTTGAGGGGCGAGGAGGGCGAGTTGCTGAGTGGAGCAGGGACGCGGAGAAGGGTCAGAGGCAAGCCAGAGGGCTGAGTGGGACCACCGCCGAGAAGGGGCTTGTGGAGGCCACAGCCGAGGAGTTTTGCCGGAGCCAGTGCGGTCCAGAGGCACATCGCTGAAAGGAGCGGCAGCAGTTCCCTCTCCCAAACCGAGCTTTGCGCTGAGAGAGCGCCGATAACCCCGTCTCGCCAGGAGGCATCGACATTGCTAAAAGAGCATCAACAACCTCCCCATACCGGGCATCACAAATCCCCCCCAATCCGCGTGAGAGAGCGCCGTAACCCCGTCCGTTCCCTCCCAACCGTGGTGCCGACTGTGAAACACGTGCCTGCGCGGAGAACGCCGGAGAGAGCTCACCGGCCACGCCAGGGGACGAAGTCGAGCCGGCTACCTGACATTGCGGCTTGCCCGCCATCGCGCCACGAGGCGCGGGTAAGACCCTTCGGTCTCGTGGACCTGGCCGCTCATCCAGGTTCCACGTACATTTGGTCACGGACGTCTGCACCCTTGTCTGTGAGGGTGGCTTTTCTTTGCTTTGTGTAAGTGCATGTGGTGCGCCGTCTTGTAAAGTAACCTGTTTAAGTAAATGTGTGAATAAATATTCGGTTGTAATTCTTCAATTGCTTTCACTGTGTTACTGTTCTTACGTGCATGATTTACTGTATGGCTGTAATACGTGCCTTGCTGAGTGTGAAATAAATGTGCTTCTTGAACTGTTCCCCGTTTCGTTGCGTCCTTTCCCTTGTTTGAAAGTTCCATCTTGCTCACGGAAGGAATTAGAAGGGTGTAAGCACCCGATAAATAGAATCACATATGTCGGGTCGGCGATAACACCGCTCGGTTATCACTGAAGCACGAACGGACCGCTTAAACGGTTCGTGTCCTAGGCCGGCCAGCGGCGAGGTACGATCGCCTTTAACTACTCGCGCAGGTACTTAGGTAGGTCGAGTTTGGCGAACAACCCTATCCTCGGCGGGTGGCCGATTGGCACGATTGTGGTGAGGTCGAAAGACCACCCGTGACTAGCTCCCGCGTTGTTCGGAGGGTCACGACTGAATTGTCCGTTCTGGTGGGCGACGCGGTCGTGATTCGAGTTACGTGGCAGTCGACGCCGGGCGGGCCAGAATTCGTAACAATATATATATTTTGCACAAGGCTCACTTTGCTGCACCTGGATGGGTTTGAGGGTAGTGTCGCAGCTGAAACCCGAATCCTGTCTCGGTTCCTCCTGATGACCCCATCTTTCCTTTTTGCTTGTTCAAGTTCCTTGTGATTACTCCAATGCAGGACTGTACCCATTTAGTCTTCCATTTGATTTGAATTTAATTTATTTTAATCCCATTTTAAATTAAACTGAATGATAATAATCGTCATGGGTCAGGGTCAAGTGTCCAATCAAAGAGGGGTTGCATCAAAGTGGGACGTCTTGGTACCCAGTCATCACTGCCAGCAGTAATAAAGTGACGGCTCCAGTTTTGTCCGTTGTTAATTACATAACACACCAGTACATAAACACCACACAAAATCCACTACACAAAATAACTACACAAACATACACAAAACAAGTCCTCGCGAGGGTCTGCAATCTCTGTTTACCTTTTTTCTTGTTCACTACTTAGTTTGCTTTGCAGGTGCAGTAATCATCGGTGCAATATTGGTACGGTTTCCGGGGTCGACGGGAGGAGAGGGTGCAGGAGGGGGGTGGAGGGATTCCATGAGGGTCTCTTGGACCAGTTTCCCTGACCTTTGAACCTGAAGCCGACAAGCCACGGATAACACTGCAGCCCGACGGGTTGCTAGGCAACCATGGATGCCGGTTGAGACAACTTGCTCAAGCAGGGTCCTCACACCTAGTGTCACGTTACCTACTCGTAACCTAGTTATCTCAACTGGGGACCATGCTCTCAATGTCACATCTGTCTACTTATTGCATATGGTGGAACGAAACCATTAGGGGGACTTTGGCTGTTCTACTGGAGCGAATCACTGGGATATAACGTCCTGTGTATTTATTAAGTTCACACGATGTCAAACCAAAAATGGAAAGGACAACCTGGCAGGTTTGAAACACAGTTTACCAAATAAAGCACTTATTTACAAACACAATAATCAAAAGTACATTTTACAAGCATGTATTACAAGCAGATATTCACAAGGTGACTGCTTCAGAAGCACCAACGCTCTGTACAGAGTATGGTCTCAATGGATGGATGGATTCACAAGGCAAAAACCTCAGAGAAAAGTCATTACCCTGAGCACATAAGCCTCTTACACAATCTTATTTATGCTGCAAAACATAAGACAGGTGTGCCATCATCTAGGAGAGAGTAGATCAGAAGAGTAAGCAGATAGAAAGAGAACGGGGTGCTGGTTCGACCCCTGGCTCACCCCACACAGAAAGGCAGGCCTGCTTCAATCCCAAAGTGGAGGGGAGGGAAGGAAGGGGAGGGTAGGGAATATAAGGGTGTCAGCGTGTCGGGAATGTCACATATAAGTCAGGTTGGTGGGGCTGTGCTTAAGGATTGCATGCTGCTATCTTCCCCTGGCGCCCTTTGGTCAGTGCTCTCGTTCAGGCAACAACTCGTACAGGCTGCTCTTGGCTTAGCAGTGAGCCCATGGAAGACAACAGCTTATGCAGGTAACAGATCGAGCAGACTCCCCTTGGCACAGACGGCTCCTCAATCGCTCCCTCATCTTGTTTTTTTTAATCGAGCCTGTTGTAAGCCATGGCAAAGGCACACGAGGCCGCCCCATACCCGCTCATGTTCTCTCCCAATTGGCTCTCGTGTTCGCTGAGTCTGAGTGCCTTACAGAAGGGTCCTTTGGAACTGAGTAGTGGATACCCTTCTGGAAGGATCCTCTGTGGATATTCCGCCATGAAACTCTCCACTTTAGCGCTGTGATCGACTTTGTTCTGGGAGAAATGCTGTGTTGAATTTGGAATGGGGAAAGTTTAGGGAATGAAGGAAGGGAATTAATTTATTTGAGGATTGAATGTGTGTTGAACGATGCAGGATTCTTTTAGCCCGTATGGGATCCGAGGGGGTGAAAGGTGTTGGAGAGGCTTGCGGGATAGCAGCATGGAAGCAAAAGGGTGAGGGATTGGAGATGGATGGATGGGTGGTTGGGTGGACTTGTAGGATGGATGGGAAGTCAGAAAGTGGGAAAGTTAGATGGAAGTTGGGGAAATCACACAAAGGGAAAGAGCCTAGCTAAACCCACACAAGGCATATTCCCTGTCCCCCATACGAAGGGAAGGGACCTCTCTATGCACACATACTAATGAAATGTGTAACTCAGGGTCTCCTATGTGTTGGATGCAACTCCCCTGGGGTTCCGTTTTCCATAACCACAACAATATATTGTAATTTGGACCCTTTTTCTCACTATAGGATTGTTGGTGCTCTCCTTCACAGTCTACTCGCTCGGATTACATTATCATTTGCATCTCCCACAATAAAGCAGAACACAGGGCCTGCTGTGCATTATTTCTCCCTCTGTGCTTTTATCTCTCCCCATTCCCTCCCGGTTCATTTAGAAACCATCTCCTTGTGAAACTGAAAATTCAAACTCATTGCACACCTCCATTCCTTTATATTTTCTACTACCTGTGAAAGCTCCTTCCTCAGTCTGTTCAATTCCACTCTTCCTCCCAGGTCATCTTTACCCCTATCGGTGATCTTTTCCATCTTTATAAAACCCTCCCCCTACCAAACCCCATTCAATTTCAGGTTGCCATGTTTCTTTCCCTCTTCTCTCTCTCCACCTGACTTCCTTCGTGTTCATTCATCCCCGTGTTGCATCTGTGTATTTTTCCCAATGCTCCAATGTTTGTGAATTTGCCTTCTATCCTCTGCCACCTCGCTCATCCATGACCTTACACTTCGTATATAAAAATCACTTCGTACATAAAAATCTTACACTCTTCTACCATCTTTCATCCAGTCTCCCTGCTGCTCGGCCCTCCCCAGCATGACCAGATGCAAATGTGTTCACCCAGGAAACCTCCTTTTGTGATAAACTCTTTCAAGTAAAAGTTTCTTTCACACATGAATTTCTTTGTCTCTCTCTTTTTTTCTGTCTGTTGTATCACTTCTCTGTGTCACATCTAATCACGTTCCTCCCTTTACTGCTTCAAAGTGGCAGCTCACTGTCATCTCATCTCATCATTCATGATTTTTTTTTTTTGTAGTCCCATGCTTTCACCTGTCATACGTTGCCTTTTCATACAGGTCATGTTCTTGTGACTGATTGTTCCCTTCTGCTCTTCCAGCTGTGTCGATTGAAATCCTTCAATGTTATGTCGCTTTTGCATCTCGATGAGCCTCGACGATTTGATAAAACGTTTATTCCTACCTCATCCGATCTGCATGACAAGTACCAGTCTGCAATATTCCAGTATATGGGTGCTGCCAAAAACAATTTCCTGGGCAAGAACTATGGAAATTTAAAACAGGAATTTGGAATTTAGGCAAGACAGTGCATGGGAATTAAATAGGCCATCTCTTTTCTGAGGGACCATGGGATCTTTAACACTCACAAGTAAATATGAGCGGACAACAAAGCTAGCTTAACATTTCCACCCGAAGAACGCTGCAATGTGTATAATATGATGCGTTGCCATACCTCCACCATGAGGGCGGTTTGTTGTCAGATCAAGTTTCATCAGAAATTGAACCCAATTCCCTTCAGTGATGTCACTCAGTATTCCTCAGATTGACTGGTAGCTCATTATCACTCATCGCATGGGGTTCAACTGGTTGCATTGAAATCGTCACAATACGATGAAATTAATACAGCGATCTCATTAAGTGGACTAATGTTACCAAATTAAATTAAGTTCATTGACATACACATTGTGTAAGCGGACCGTGTTTCCCCATTGTCTCGGGTCGCTCACCTGCATTTGATTTTTCATATATTTATTTTCATTTAATTTTTTCATGTGTTTTTTTCTTTTCATTTATGGATGTTGTCTGACAATTTTGTGATTTTTTTTCCCAGTGTACTGACACGCAAAATTTCAGCTTTCTACATCACCAGAAGGCACCAATCTTTAATATCAGTCAGTGAATCAGTGGTAAGAAAGAGCTTTATATATAATATGAATGTTCAAAACATGGCAAAGTTTTTGTTTAGGTTTCTCTAAACGTTGTTTTTGTTTCAAGGTTTTGGGCTTAATAGAACTTTGTTTTGTCTGAACCTGAGGACCTGATAACCTGAGAAAAGAACCTGAGGCCTACATATCCTGAGAAAACTGCATACAGGTCACATGTTGAAAAAGATGTTAACAATAAGGCCAACTTCATGAATTGCCATGCTGTGTTTCCTGTACACCAGGTGAAAGTTCAGTTATTTGAACACGTTCCACCAGGAAACTCTCACTGACGAACCAAATTGAGAATGCATGTTAAACAGGTTCTAGTGATGCCCAGACTTCACACACATTTGCCTTTATACACGTCACAATAACAGCATTCGATTTTCACATCCATTTTCAACTTTCTGCATTGACTGCTTTGACGAATCACACCGGTTATTACGCCGTGGCTGACGAGGTGTGCATTCCCCAGTCGTATAGAATTCAATTTTCATAACGGAAAGCTGAAATCAACCTTGTGCAGCTCCCCATTTTGCCATCTGGGTCATTAATTCCGTGGTGCGGTTGATGGAATCAATGTTGTATGTTGCACGCAAGGTTTGTCAAATATACTGAACATCGTGATCTACCTTTCACGGGCAATAAAGTTCATTTGACCACCATTTTGAGTGAAAAAAAACCCCAGCAACATTCCTACTGAAGTGAGACCGTACAGGTGTTTCTTTTTACTGCCACATCAATCATCATTAGAAAAGATTCAAAATGGGGATCTTCAGGTTGTTGTACGGATGCCATGCATATAGTGCATGCTAAGGAACTACTGCAGAGCAAATCAAATAATGTGTTTTTCTGACTTCTCTCATCCCCTTCTCATCTATTGCCCTTTTTGCTGCTTTTCAGCTGAGACTGAGTATCACAGCAAATCTGCAGCAGTGGAAACGTAAATGGTCTTTTTGTTAGAATTGAAACTTGAGGTGTAGATTTATTATCCATAGTTGAGGCTGCAAAATATCATCAAATAAGGAAACAAATTTGGTGCCAAAATTGACCTGGAACTGCAGATTGAGGTACAATAACATAGGAGCCATCAAGGATTCATGGGTCATGTATTGATGATTCCTTTCAGTGTGCTAGTTATGATGATGGTGTTTAGACCAGAACACAATAAATCTCTCACATTTAAAACGCAATGACATGTTGTAAATGAAGTCTGCTTGATGAGTACATCTTCGTCATTTATCCAGCGGCTGGTGAAGAAAAATAATCTATTGGCGTTGAGCTGCTGCTGCTTTCATGGTGTCGACAATGGCAAACAGGGGAAAAAAAACTCGTTTGTTGTCGCCGTGACCATTCAGCCATATAAACGAAATCCGCCTCGCTCAATAGTTTTGGCGATGTTGAACAAAAGTCACCACCAAATATTGAGGTGTTGAGTGACCCGTGCATATGAATGAGACCAGACTTGTAAAGACAGGTTCATGAGCTGCAACTTGCCATGATGATAAGCTTCCTTTTCAAGAGGACCCCGCAGCATCCGCCACGTCCATTGGCTCGCTGGAAGGACCTTTCCGATTGGACAAGTGTTCACATATTTGCTTTATCTATATTAATAAATGTCAGTGTGTGTATCTGTGTTGTTCATAAAGCATAACATATTCTCGTTGCTAACAACCCGACTCCACCCCTCTCGTTGTTCCATCCTTGCTCTACCCCCTCCCAATACAGTGCAAAGTGCAGTGCAGCATATCTTCTCTCTCTCTCTCTCTCTCTCTCTCTCTCTCTCTCTCTCTCTCTCTCTCCAGATGGTTGTTATGTCTCATCAAACTTTATCTAAAAAATAAAACGTTATCGTTTCTCATCCCTCTACCTCCCTTCTGGATGGTGTCTGGACGTGGTTATGGCCAAGCGGTGTTTGTCTCCAGACGTGTCTGGGCGGGTTGGCTCCGGAGTGTCTGGTGGTATTTATCTCCAGACATGTACAGT
Organism: Eptatretus atami; assembly: GCA_035128595.1. Taxonomy (NCBI): domain Eukaryota; kingdom Metazoa; phylum Chordata; class Myxini; order Myxiniformes; family Myxinidae; genus Eptatretus; species Eptatretus atami. The sequence continues at coordinate 86,386,166 of CM068958.1, read as the reverse complement.
GGGAGTTTGTCTCCGGACGTATCTGGGTGGTGTTTATGTCCGGACGGGGGTTTGTCTCCGGATGTGTCCAGGTGGTGTTTATGTCGGATAGGGATTGTCCTCGGACAGCTTGGTTCTGGACACATCTGGGTGGTGTTTGTCTCGGAATGTGTCCAGTCGATGTTTATGTCTGGACGGGAGTTTGTCTCCAGATGCATCCAGGCGGTGTTTATGTCTGAACAGGAATTTGTCTCCGGACGTGTCCGGAAGGGAGTTTGTTTCCAGATGTGTCCGAGCAATGTTTGTCTCCGGACGCGTCCAAGCAGTGTTTGTCTCTGGGCGGTGTTTTCTCCAGGTGGTATTTACAGTATAACTGGTATAAAATGGATTTCAGACATTATTTTGCTTCCATCTTCACTGTTATTCGATGCAGAAGCATTTTGATGAGACAGTATGAATCATATTTAACGCTCCATCGTACGTCTGCCTTCCCTTCCTCTCACCTCTCACTGCCTTCCCTTCCCCACTCCTCCTCACTCTCCCTCCCTCCTCCTCACTCTCCCTCCTCTCACTTCCCCCCTCCTCACTTCCCTCCCTCTCACTTCCCCTCCCCTCTCTCTTTCCCCTCAACCTCCTCACTCTCCCCCACCCCTCTACCTCTCGCCTCCTCCTTTTTCCCTCCTCTCAGTGTTCCCATCACCGAAGTGACGGGTGGTATTTGGTAGTTACAAATATTTGCAAAATGTGGACAAAAATTACTGAGTCACTACAGGTCACAAGGTTGTTGTTTTCATCGATGAAACTCAAATAATTGAGCTTCAATACAAGTGGCTTCTGGTACATCCGGTTGAGGCCTCCCAAGCAGATTTCAGAGCTCCGTATGGCAGAACATAAGTGTTTATTTTTGTTGTTTTTCGTATTTGTGATCGTTATTTTGTGTCAGGTGTTGTGTATTTTTTTATCACTCAATGTTGCAGTTGTGCTTGTAGTAGATTTGCAGGTAATTTCTTTCATTTTATTTGGAAGCGGCATGGTGAGGCCTATTTCTTTGTCATACCTAGTCGAGCCAGTTGAAGTCAGTTGGAAATATGGTTGAGAAAAGGGGTAATATAAATAAGATAATAAGAATACAAAGATAAGATATAAGATAGTAATACAAAGAGGTAAAAAGGAGAAGATAAGAAGATTGCAAATGAAGCAGTGTGATCGATGCTTCATGTGGGCCATATCAGAGAGAGTAGAAATAGAGGGTAGTCATTGTAGAAGGAAGGATCGTGAAATAACTCACATGAAGATAGCTATTGCTAGGATGAAGACATGTATAGACACTTTAAAACAGGTAACAGAATGTGAAGAATACGGGATTTTTGAAACGACGTATGAATCAGACCTTTCACACATGCGCTGTTTGCGTGTTTTCAGCAACCCACTTCTGTGAGACAGGGCTCTTTAGCCTGTTAGTCATGAGCCAGGCCAGATATCGGTACCACCTGGGGTGACTAAACACGAATGGTACTAAAATGTTTATAGAGTGACTGTAAATACATTAAGATATGATAGCCTTCCGCACTGGTAGCTAGTCTGATTTTGTGATGCAATGGGGTGCTACCATATAAAACAGATTTTCAGCGTGACGCTCGGGTTTTCTCTCATTTCTTTAAAATCAATCACACGATAACGCGAAACTTTGGACACCTATGTAGAATTTGATTCTCTACCAGAGTTGTTCCTAGGTATTTTTCAAATTTCCTCATATTTTGGGATTTACCCTAAAAAAATTTAATTTTGGGTATTTTCCCATAAATCTGGAATAATCCCTAAATATGGGAGAAATTGAAAAATATATTCTAACAGCTCTTGTAGCTAATTTGATTCTCTACAAGAGTTATTCTGATGTATATTTAAGTTTCCCCATATTTAGGGGTTTATTTCATATTTGGTGATTTTTTTGTGATATTTTGGGGATAATTTATTATTGGAAGGAGCAAACATATGTAGAATGGTTTCCATGTAAATGTGTTTGTTTGTTTGTTCATGTAATGTTTAATGGTGATTTTTTTTTGCAGGTGTGTGCTGACTGTCTGACGGCATGATGCAACCATCAGCGGAAGAGAGCACGGATCGACTGTATCATCCACTGCTCTGATGATGACGGCGATGCTCTGGTGTCACCACAGGATTTGGACCTCTGGAACACATTGCTCAGGGCTGCAGAGATCAGGCAGCATGATCCGTCCTGGAAGCAGCCAAGAGCCTTGAAGAAGGAGGAATACAACACATACATTATCACCGTAAATGTCGTAGTCTCTCACAAATGAAGAAGTCACTGGATTCTATCCTTGCTAAGGGTGTCAAGATAGAATCAGCAAGCGTCGACCAGGAGGAGGCATCAAGGGATGCCCCTAGTATTAGCAGGGTGTATGCCAAAGTATGTCTCTTCTGCGAGAAGTCAAGCAAGTACATGAAAGCAAAGAGACAGGGAGCCACTCATCCAGTGTGTTGAGCTACGAGCAGATGAGAAGCCAGAGACAGCAACAAGGAACTCAACCAGAGAATCCTTGGTTTACTTAGCAGAGACCTTGTTTGCTGCAGAGGGTCACTACCACAAGTCGTGCTACAAACTCTTCACAAAAGATGATTCCCCAGCGGCCGCCAGGTCTGGTGCAGGTGAAAATCAAGAAGAAAGCGAGGGAGCAGTACGAAGAGGCCGAGATAGAAGCCCCGAGGAACTCTTCTTGTATATAAGGACTGAATTATTTCCAACCACGAGGTACTCTATGATAAACCTCACATCTAGGCTTGAGAGATCCATGATGTCCCGTGGTATTATCCAACTGAAACCAGCGACAAAGAAAACATGTTCGCCGAAAGATTGAAACCGAGTTTGGGAATCACTACGCTTTGTCCCAGATGAGAAAGGAAAGCTTCTAATCTATCCACGCAGCCTCTCATGGACGACTTGCCCGACAAGCACAGAAAATGAAAAGGATCTGCAGAAGCAGAAGCAGCTAACTCTGAAGATATCTTTAACCAAAGCAGGAATGCAGCTGAGGAATGAGATCAATAAGCAAGATGTGAGTCAGCCATGGCTCCCGATACAGATCAGAATGTCATTCCTGCAGCAGTCACTAAATTCTGCACACCCTGCTGACAGGAGAGTGCGAGTGTCAAACTCCCTCTGAAAGAGCTCAACGTCTTGCCACATCCTTCGGCAGTGACTTGGTCTTTGCTGTTACCATGGCAAGACAAAGCCACCCAAGCACGTACTGCTGCTCCAATGCTGTTTTGTGTTTGACAGGAACACAGAACTGATCCGAACTCTGAATCGTCTTGGCCACTGTGTGTCCTACTCAATGTTTGAGGAGATCGATACAGCCCTTTGTATCCAGAAGCTGGAATGTTCAAAGGATGACATTCCACTGCAGCAAACATCTACCCTGGTGTGTTCACAACCCTGGCCTGGGATAACATCGACCGACTTGAAGAGACACTAAGTGGAGCAGGTACTTCTCACAGAGTCAATGGCATTGCTGTCCAGTCCAGGTTGCAGGTCTGTGCCAGAGAAGGTCCTGCCAGAGATTACCAAGTCCAAGATAAGAAGCATCACTCCGACCGCATCAATTCTGCCAATATACAATGTTTGGCGGCGGGCAGGGCCACCCAGGATTGAGACTGCTATGTCGACACTAAAGAGGACAGGTCCAGGATTCAAAGACCAAGAACCATATCTGGCTTCTTACTCGAATGTCAGGACCATGAGAACCAGTCCATCAGCAGTTGGACTGGGTTCAACATCAAAATCCGCAGAGACATTGCAGTGGTCCAGGACACTGTAAGCTACCTGCCCACTATCAATGCTCCGGCAACAGAAATGTCCACCGTTAATGAAGTCTTGGAGCAAACGCATGCCATCATGCAGTCCTTACAGCTTAAAAGATTGTGTGCGTGTTTGATCAAGCACTCTATGCCAAAGCTGCGAGGTTCTCTGGAAACAAGAGAAGTTCAAGAACATTATCATCAGGATGGGCATCTTCCAACACAATCTGCAATCTCCTCTCCACCATAGGGAAGAGGTTTCAGGATGCAGGTCTTAGAGATCTGTGTGTGGAATCAGGTGTCATCGCAGAAGGATCAGTGTCAGGGGTGATGGACGGCCGGAGTACAACAGAGCAGTGAGACTACACAAGCTCGTGTATGAAGCACTGATGAGGCTTGCATGGAAAGGCTTCCTTCCATGGCTAGAAGAAAACCATTCAAGGGACATACACATCTGGATTGAACACTGAAGAACATCAACAGCTTCCACAGCAATGTGTCTCAGGGAACCTTTCAAGAGCTGATGGAGAGTGAATCATGCACACATATCCTGAGGCTCTTCCAAGTTTATCTTGAGACCTAAGAGATGAACACAACCTCTCAGCATTCTGGATGTCATACCTGGAAATGGTTGAGATCATGCTGGACCTGGTTCGAGCCTCCAAGAGAAGGCAACTGGATGCTTCACCTAGGAGCAATCCGACAGATGATACCGTGGTGTTTTGCCTATGACAAGGTGAACTATGCCCGATTCCTGACTACTACTATGCCATGATGTCTCGACTGCCCATTGAACACCCAGAGGTCCATGAACATTCATGCAAGGTGGCTTTTCGGTCCAGATCGGTAGCAAGAATCCTTTGGACGGATTCCTGTGGACCAGACCATCGAAGAGACGATCAACAAGACGACCCAGACACCAGGGGCACAAAAGGCTTCAGCCTGAAAGGTGGAGCTGTCGCCAGTACTACCTGACATCGGAGTATCGCAGCAGATACTTGAGGCCATCAGGGCCATGGTAGTAGGCCAAAAGTATACTGACTTCAGCCACCCAGACTACAGATGCCCAGGATTAGAAGAGATGAGGCCGATGTCCAATCTTTAGTTCACACTGATGGAGACCAGCTGGTTGAACCCCTTCACCGCAGAGCAAGGAGATCTTGTCAGTTTGTCAACTGCGACTACAGCACACAGATTGCCAAAGACCTTCTAGGGGCTACAGAATAGGAGAGGATGCATATCAAGCCTTCAAGGAAGAGCGCCTGGAGCACGATACGCCAACTATACAGTTTCATGACACGATGACGAAGACGAAACTGAGAACGTTCATACATCAGAATGAAGCCACGCTCACAAGGCCATGCCAGGAGGCTATCTTGAAGGCTGACAGGAACCTATTTGGCCAGATGATCCTTGTTGCTGAGACAGAAACCTCAAAATGAGTGATGTCTTGGCTCATCCCTGGGGCTTTGCATGGGCACTTGCCAGCGGTAATGGGTCTCTCCGCAAGACCAACAAGGCTGCCCTAGCAATGGAGTTGGAGAGGATGTTTCTCCTGCAGAGGTGATCCCCGAGCCCTCTGCTACCATAATTGATGGGATGAGCCTGGTCCAGAAACTGAAGGGAAACGACAAAACTTTTTCACAGCTGTCAGGCACAGCACTGAGTCACGTTGTCATGAGGGTGCTAAGAGCGGGCGATTGATGTTGTGTTTGACGTCTACAAGGAGACATCCATCAAAGATGCAGAACGAGCCAACAGAAGTGCAGGCACAGGATCCATTTCAGAAATTCAACCTGAGCACACATCCAGCAGTGGAGAAAGTTACTCGGTAGTTCCTCCAACAAGGCAAGTCTCATCAAGTTCCTGGTAGAAGAATGAAAAAAACCACAGCACAGGGACAAGCTCGAGGGCAAGGAGCTGTATGTCACATGTGAGCAGCTCTGCTTCAAGATCACACAAAGAGCAGTGGGAAGAGGCTCTGAGCTAAAGTCAAGTCAAGAAGAAGCAGACACACGCCTCCTTCTCCATGCACTCATGCAGCAGAATCTGGGTACAAGTCTGTCATCATCACTGCAGAGGATACAAGATGTCATGGTCCTGTGTCTGGGCAGGTGCACAAATGTGCCACACATGGTCCTGGCATGTGCATGTGTCATGGCATGTCCCATCCCCCTGTTCCAGAAGTGCGGGACGAAGAACCGGACAAGATTCCTGGATATCACCACACTGAGCGTACACTGGGAGGCAGCGTGTGTGATTCATTGATTGGTATGCATGCCTTTACAGGCTGTGATACCGTCAGTGCATTCACTGGCCGGGGGAGATGACGACACTCAGAGCGTGAAGATGGACAAGACATACCAGAATGCTTTCCACGAACTTGGGCGTCATGGAAGTGTCTCCTGAACGATTTGAGAAGCTACAGGAAATCACCTGCCACATGTACCTGCCATCTACCCACACAACTGAGGTGAACAAGCTTCGGTATGAGCTGTTCTGTGCGAGACGTGGAGAGGTGGAGTCAAGTCAACTCCCTCCTGTGAGACTGCTCTTCATGCATGCACTACGTGCAAACTACCAGGCTGCGATCTGGAGGAGAAGTCTGCAGAGCCAGCCATTTGTTGCGAACCCAACAGACTGCGGCTGGATGACAGATGAGGACGGCAAGCTTGCTGTCAACTGGATGCGAGGCTCACCAGCACCAGATGCTGTATGCAGCTATGTCCTGCAAGTGTGTGGGTCATGCGAACTCCCTAAGTGCACTTGCCTCAGCAATGGCCTGAAGTGTACGGACATGTGCAGGTTACAGACATGCCAGAAAAGGCTATTGAAGAAGAGCCGGTAGCACAACAGTCAGATTCCGAGTCTGACGTAGATGATATTGAGGAGGAGTAATTTGCCATAATAGTAAGTACAAGCCCATGGCATGCTTAGTGTGTATTTACGGACTTGTATTAAATGTGACAATTACATATTCATTTTAGTAACATTTAGGCATTCCTGTCCCCAAATTTACATTTTAAAATTTTTCTGAATTTTCGGTAGGTGTGTCTATTCAAGAAGTGATAACGACCATTAAGCTACCAGTGTGCAAGGGCTATCATATCAAAACATAAACTAGAGACATGTAGCAAGCTAAAAACACCTAAGAGAATTAGTCACCCCGGGTGGTACCAGTATCCCAAAATTCGGGTCTTGGCTCATGGACTATGCATTGCTTGCACAACATCCGTGAGTGAAATGGTCTTTTTAACATCATTTTGAGCATTTAAACGAAAGAGTGGCAATTTCAAAATGGATAGCCATAATTGTGTTCCTGGATGCAAATTGGACTCGTGGAAATATGGGAAATATGAGAAATATCCGTGGATTAGAGGTGTCGCATAAGCAGCAGCAGCACGCGCGCACGCACGCACGCACGCACGCACACACACACTTCTCCTTTTAGCAATAGATGTAAAAATCTCGTATAATTTATTTTGTGGCCCCAGAACCAAATAAACAATATTCTGTATTAATAAGAGCCCTCACAGCTCCCCATGCTCCCCACATACCCCCTCCCCCAACATGACTTGACAGGCAGAGGCACACCACAGCTTTCTCTTGGGTTCTTTTCTAAGTATTTTCAGCTTCTGTGAGAAGCTTTGTGAACCATTTTAGGAAACAAACGATATGCACAATAGAAGTTCACATGCCCCAGAGATCGTTGTTTCTTGGGGTTTTTGCATGTGCGCAGCAAGCATTCCGGGGAGGATTACATCATTTTGAAAGTCCTGTATTTGTAGAGAAAAGTTGGTTACATTTATGGAGTCAGTTTTCAGGGGAGATTGATAATGGTGTGGGTGGAGCGAAACACAAGACAGTGGTGAGGTGTAGCGAGCGAAGGCAGTGGTAAGGGTGTAGTGAGTGAAGGCAGTGGTGAGGGTGTAGTGAGTGAAGGCAGTGGTGAGGGTGTAGCGAGCGAAGGCAGTGGTGAAGGTGTAGCTAGCAAAGGCAGTGGTGAGGGTGTAGCGAGCGAAGGCAGTGGTGAGGGTGTAGCTAGTGAAGGCAGTGGTGAGGGTGTGTAGCGAGTGAAGGCAGTGGTGGGGTGTAGCTAGTGAAGGCAGTGGTGAAGGTGTAGCTAGCAAAGGCAGTGGTGAGGGTGTAGCGAGCGAAGGCAGTGGTGAGGGTGTAGCGAGCGAAGGCAGTGGTGAGGTGTAGCTAGCGAAGGCAATGGTGAGGGTGTAGCTAGCGAAGCAGTGGTGAGGTGTCTAGCGAAGGCAGTGGTGAGGGTGTAGCTAGCGAAGGCAGTGGTGAGGGTGTAGCTAGCGAAGGCAGTGGTGAGGGTGTAGCGAGCGAAGGCAGTGGTGAGGTGTAGCTGTGAAGGCAGTGGTGAGGGTGTAGCTGGTGAAGGCAGTGGTGAGGGTGTAGCGAGCGAAGTAGTGGTGAGGGTGTAGCTAGCGAAGCAATGGTGAGGGTGTAGCTAGCGAAGGCAGTGGTGAGGGTGTAGTGAGCGAAGGCAGTGGTGAGGGTGTAGCGAGCGAAGGCAGTGGTGAGGGTGTAGCGAGCGAAGGCAGTGGTGAGGGTGTAGCTCGCGAAGGCAATGGTGAGGGGTGTAGCTAGCGAAGGCAATGGTGAGGGTGTAGCGAGTGAATGCAGTGGTGAGGGTGTAGCTAGCGAAGGCAGTGGTGATGGTGTAGCAAGCAAAGGCAGTGGTGAGGATGTAGCTAGTGAAGGCAGTGGTGAGGGTGTAGCTAGCGATAGGCAGTGGTGAGGGTGTAGCTACCGAAGGCAGTGGTGAGGGTGTAGCTAGCGAAGGCAGTGTTGAGGGTGTAGCGAGCGAAAGCAGTGGTGAGGGTGTAGCTAACGAAGGCAATGGTCAAGGTGTAGCGAGCGAAGGCAATGGTGAGGGTGTAACGAGCGAAGGCAGTGGTGAGGGTGTAGCTAACGAAGGCAATGGTCAGGGTGTAGTGAGCGAAGGCAGTGGTGAGGGTGTAGCAAGTGAAAGCAGTGATTAGGGTGCCACGTTCATTGATGGTTGATCCCCAACAAATTTTGTGCACATGCTCAGGGGACCGATGGTTAGTGAGGTCATGGGCACAAAATATCCTCACCTCACCTCCCCCCCACATGAAAGTGGATTCATGACTTGCAATTTTTACCTGCACACCTGGAATAGTGCAAGTCGTTTAAACATTGACCCCTGTTGAGAGCAGGAAACGACAATAAGACTGTGGACGAAGATGAATTCACTGACACCATATTTCACTTCCGGAGGAAGCAGGTCTGGGTAGTGGCCTTAAATTAATAAATCTTTCAGGTAAAAATGCTTTGTAATGAGAAAATCTATGGGAATAAAGAAGAACACAAAGTTAAGTAGCGAAAAATAGTCACTGAACAGGTGACAAGGCAGCATGGTAGCTTCTTGCAAGTGTATGTGAACCTGTTGTATTGTGAATTCTGGGCTCCTCGAACAAACGCTGCATTACACAGATACCTGCACTCCGTTGCTGAATAACTGTAATCAAATGCCTTTTAAGAATACCTGAACTTGTGTCTCGATCCAAGACATTTTTGTAAGGCATTCCTTTTCGTACATTAAAACTCCTTGTGATAACCAAATGGATTGCACACGTTTTCATGGTACTTCTGATGCCAAGCAACGAATCTTTTATTTTGTTTCCTCGTTGCGTTTTGTGCAGGTATAAGCTGGGATATTGTCAGGACAGGGACAAAGATTGTTTTGTTCAACGTGGTTCTTAAAGATTTCCCTGTAGCTTTCCGTTTTCACAAAAAAAGCAGAGCATTGTTTTCTGGGCTAAAGGCTGAATTAGGAATCCCTCCTCCTCAGTCTGTAATGTTACTCAACCTTTGTGTTCAATGTATTCCACTTGTGAGCCAGTGACACTCAGCAAATAACATGGAAAGAGCAGCTGTTTGGCTGCAGCTACAGAATTAATTGCAAACCCCTTTATGTTGCCTTTTTT
>CM068958.1:86344559-86365545 GCA_035128595.1 Eptatretus atami | reverse complement strand
AGGCGCTGAATGAAAGGTTGAGGTTTTCTAGTAAACTGTTATTGAATTTCCAATGAGAGCTCCTGGACTGTTTAGAGAGTTGAATAAAGACTCGCTAGGGAATGTCAGAGAAACCAGAAGGCACGATATCGGATTTATAAACTCCATGTAATTAAATGAGAATTTACATCGATGCGATTCAAGCCTCCAAGTGAGATGTGGTTGTTTAAAACGACACCAGTATAAGACTGATCAGAAGGTGCTGCACGCGCCAAATATCATGAAATTATATTTCGCAATGATGTTTTGCAAAAAGTTTTTCGGTACATGGTTGGGGTTCGGCCCGTTCCGGTCAAATGACATAACATACAGTTTAAATCGCCACCAATAATTAGACAAGTCTGCAATCCAGTGTTTGCAGGAATTTTCTCAGTTCGGCAAAAAAGAGAATCCGCTCGTCATTTTTGCTTGGAGCGTACACATTAGAATTGTGAACTTGACCTGATCGATAGAGAAGGTCACGGAGGCAAGGTGTCCATCAATAATACTCATAAATTTAAGGCAGGACGGATTGAAATGTTTCCCTAAGACAAACATGATGCCTGCCTTCGACGTGGAGTTTTACTGAAGAAAACATTCCTTGTCCATAAATAGTCGCCACTGAGCCTGAACAGTTGGACAGCATGGTCTCTGTAACAAAGCAAACGGTCAAGACCGTTGACCTCTACGAACTGTTTAATTTGGATCTTGCGGAGCGGACTCCCACCACCATTAACATTTATTGTTCCAATCTTGAAACTGGCCATGAGGAAAAAATAGTTTCAAGAATAAGTCAGAAGTGGATAATATTAGGGATCCCTTTTCGCCTTGGCAATCAGTTTTTTTAAGCGTGACAGTTGTGTCTGGTGGAAACCGAATAAGTCAGGCTTACGTACGATAGCCTGAGCACACTCAAGGAAGACGGTAGATCTGGAATAGTTTCCGTCAGTTTATATTGCGTTTCCTGTATGTATTTTGTAAGAGTCTTATTTGTTCAGGGGGGTAGGACCTTGACTGGTCAGCTTCTCCACCGTTTCACCTGACTGTTCCTGTTTGCTTCCTCCAGGTCAGATTCGTCAGAGTCGTTTTAGTTTCCGAGTCACACAAGCTTGTACCTCCTGCATATCGATACTGTCGTCAGTATTGATACACGGATCTGTACTGGTTACCACGTCTATGTGCTCTTCCATTGTGGGAACATCTCCTGGTGAAGTAACGGAAATAATGGGGATTTGATGAACAGAAACACCATCAGCGGGTAGCAGAGATCGCTTCCCTGCAACCGTAACGTGTGTATCGACCTCCAACGGCGTGGAGGTATAAGACTTTGGGGGTCTCTCTCGTAAAACATCCATTTTAACATTTCCTGCGTTTCCGCTTCACCACGTGATGGACTGGGAGCAGTAACGGGGTTAATACATTTGTTTCACTATTTCCCGCTGACAAGGATTCAGGGTTAACATTTACCAAAGTGACAGCAGGATCATCACTAGTGGTTTGTGTGTATCACCGTCAATGGACTTTCCAATGGGAGAGTTTTTAACGAGTGAAACAGTTTCATTTACTGCATAACAGGTAAAGTGCGGTCTCTGTCAGGGAGACGTCTCTTCCTCACCGGCAAGTAGGCTGAACTTGTTGGTCGTAGGTACGGGTCCGGGTCCATTCGGGTCCATTTCGGGTCCATTCCGGGTCCATTCCGGTCCATTCGCGGGTCCATTTCGGGTCCATTCCGGGTCCATTTCGGGTCCCATTCCGGGTTCCATTCCGGGTCCATTCCGGGTCCATACCGGGTCCATTCGGGTAGGCCTTGTAGAGTGACGTCAGTCAACAACTGCAGGAACATTACCGACAGATTCTCTCGTTTGTAAAGCTCCTTCTCTGGGTTAAACGACCATCAGGTAAAGTCTTTCTCTTCCTTGATGGAACGACGGTGAAACCATCCCAAACATTCGTTTGCTGTTTGGACTATCGGTTGGGAGATTGGGGGTTATTACCGGGCACGGGATTCGCTTCCTTCACAGTCGAGGAGAAGAAGAAGAAGAAGAAGAAGACGTATTCTTGTTGACGAGGTTTTTTCATTGTTCGACGAGGTTGACTTTGGGCAAGATCGTTTCAAGTGTCCGAAATTACCACATTCGAAACATTTCAGGGTGTCAGTGGTTACGTAGACTTAGTAATCATGATTATCAATTTTGAGTTTTAAAACAATGTTCAAGTTTTTCAGCGTTAGAGGGAGGAAGCACCACATGAGCTTGTCTCCGAAAAGACATCACATGCTTCGTCCGATCGTCCTGGCTACGTAAAGGTAACATTGGTGATCTGAGAAACCACCATGGGGCGTCCGCAGGGAGGGCAAGGGGGGGGGCATTTGCCCCCCCCCCCTGGAAAATCAAAAATTGAAAAAATTACATGGAAAATACCAAAATGAATAAATAACATAAACATTTCTCAACAGTTAATTCAGTTAGAGCAGGTTACTACTCTTGGAACAGGAATTGGAGCCGTCGCGGGATCTCTTCCGAAAATTGTCAATGACCCTTCATTAGCTCGGTCTTCTGGCTGTTCACTTTGTCGCGGTGGACACTTAGCATGCAGAGGCCGGACAGACGTTTATCACTCATCGTTGATCTTAACCAGGTCTTCACCCTGCGCAGTGTTGCTGAAGACCCTTTCCACTGTACATGATGTTGCAGGCAGAGTCAGTGCGATGAGGATAGCCTTGCGCCACAGCAGGGAACAGAGTGGTCTGCTTCACCAGCTCGATCATACCAGAGAGTTGTCATCCAGTGGCTTATGCTTCTGCACGTCATACCACGCTAGAGCTTCTTCTACAAGGTTGTCAATGCCATACCTTTCCTTGACAGATGAAACGATTGTGCTTGAATTCATCTCTTCTGTTGCTGCATTTCTCCGGATGTAGTGCGAAAATGTGAAAATATGGCGTGTTACTTTCACCAAAGCGACTTTCCAGAGACTGGATCAAGGAATCCATGTACGGGACATAGATGGTGCGGCGATAGTACTCCTCAATGGAGCCTCCTACATTCGGCCGGTGGACCTGGCGTGCGCATCGCCGAGGCATAGTCAAGTCTATGCCAAGTTCTTTCTGCCAAGGTTTTCACCTCAGGGATGACATCTTCTGAGAACACACGTCTGCACCATCCCGTGAGCTCGGAAAGCCTTCGTCAACAGGTCGATGTGATTCTCGGACTCCCATCATGTCCATTGTCGACTGCCTGCAGCTGTTGGGTCACTGGCTCCAACATCGCTGAGTACTTCGCAATGATCTTCAGACAGAATGAGGAACACTGTGGTTCCTGCAGCACACCTCAGCTGATACGCGTTCTGACGCGTACTCTGTGACTCATGCTGGTTTGCCTCCAGTTGCTCCAGTTGTGCATAGATATCACAAAAGTTCTCTGAAAAGATGCGGATGCTTTTGTACTTTGCGCTCCATCTGGTTCACACAACAAAGGTATATTTGGAACCAGTCTCCTGCGCTTGGGACTGTCACGGAAATTTAATGATAGATTTCACAGTTCCAGTCGTATTCCTCACATCTGCGACAGAATTCAGAATCATGAACCACAAATCAGTCGATGTGAAGAGCAGTGCACGAAAACAGCTTGGGATAGGTGTTCCTGATACGGGCCTGTACACCATTGTCTTTTCCTGCCATGGTTGAGCATCCATCGTAGCCTTGGCCGTGGAGCTTGTCGAGGTTAAGACCAATTTTTGCTTGGTCGATGATAGTATCTGCAATGTTTGCAGCGTCCACCCTTCTCCAGTGGAATGAATCCAAGGAATTCCTCACGTATGGTGGCTGAGTCATTCCGTTGTTCCTGCCAGCGCCAACAATCGTACTCCAATGGACAGTTGCTCGGTTCCTGATATGTCAGCAGTTTCATCTGCAATGATAGAGAATCCATTTGATTCATTTGCAGCTTTCACAATATTGTCTCTTACTACTTCTTCGGAGAGAACTATCAGCTCGTTCTGAACACAAACTGATGTGTATCTCGCATTTTTGCTTGCGCCCTCCATGTGATCCTTCAGGACCGTGTCCCCTGCTTCTATCCTGAATCGCAGTAGGTCACAGAGGTTCCCCGATGTACTCTCCTTCCCCTCAATGCAATGTCATGGCTGCAGCAGCAGAACAGAATGCTGGATAGTATGGGGAACAGTTTCTCTCGGTTTGAGTGACTGCTTTGTTGACTGCTCGGTCCATCTGGCTCACGATGGTCAACTCTGGCCTTGCACGGTGGTGAGGAAATTTGGAATCTTGCAGTGCGCCTTTGTGCCAGGAGAAAGCATGTGCTTCCTCGCGCACTCATTGAAGTCTTTGTATTTTAACAAAGGAGTCACGATGAACGCACCCATTAGACCTGGTGCACTGTTGAGGAACAGCACACAGTATTTGCACAGAGCACCTTTCAAGTGACTTGAGTAGGCCAGCCATGGAGAATATTGGTTTATCACGTGTGGCGGAAACAGCGGGAGCCCTGTGAATCGTTCTGATAGCTGTAATCAGTTGTGGGACGTATGATGTGTTCATCAGGAGGTCATATCTTCGATTATGGTCAAATGTTCTGTGGTTTTGATCGTATGATCCAATGTCCAGATGATGAGGCAAGTCATTGGCCACTTTCGCAAGTGGTGTTTGGGGTGCATTCGATTGTTGCTGTGAGTAACTGCTCGTGATGTTCCCCTCTGCGCTGCTCTGCTGGTTCAACATGCGTCTCCGATGTACCCGGGGTGTCTTGATTGTTTGTCAGAGTCATCAGACACGTTTTTTTAAAAGAACCTCCTGATATCCATTTCACATTCCTGAAAAAATAAGAAAAATGAGGTTAACATAACAATACAAAATTTAATACACTGGTCTTCCCCAGACTCTATAACAATCAAATCAAGAGCATTTAGTTTGATTATTTTGTATAAAAATCCAACGTAGAAAATTAGCATGAGTTTTGTTACTGAAATAAAATAAATAGCCGCAACACAGAAGGAATGAACGAAAAAAACTATCTTCCACGCCAAATATCATGACATTCGATCAATCGTGTGTCTTCTACCTGAAGAATTGTTAACATTTTGTTCTGTTATTTACAGTAATCTTAGCAAAAAGATGTCTTCACACTTCACACGGCGATCTCAGGATAACATTGCCCCCCTGTATTTTTTCTGCGGACGCCCATGGAAACCACAGAACCATAACGAGATAGTTCGGAGATCAGTGTCTGATTTTTCAGGAAAGGAGAGCGTTCGAGATAATGACCTTCACGCCGGAGTGCGAGAGGGAGACGAGCACGAAATGTCCGTCGTCTGTTGTAGTCCTGTCGATACTGATTTCATGAACCAGTTCTGTCTCAGACACGAAGATTACCACACGTTTGTTCATTCGTGAGGCTGCACGAACTTTGTCAGTACCGACTATGTTTCCCGTGGCGATAACGAGATCCTCGACGCTGACGTCGTCGGGTGGGACACAGACGACGCCATGTTTTCTTGTTAATGCTTCAAATGCTGAATAACGGGAATACGAAGTCATGTTTAGGAAGGGGAGGGGGGTGATTACTCTCCGTGCAGTAATTAAATACGAGCCGAGACAGGTTTCCAAAGGAAATAAACACAGCTACAGTGAAGAAAAAACGATCAGTTGAAGGGCCGGGTGGGCCGCCAAAAAAGCTATCCACAAGAAGCTGTGGGCTCATTCTCTCTCTATCTCGGGAAAAAGTATGCGAGGAGAAAACAGGGGATGGGGAGGGAAGGATGAACCGAAGGCCAAACCGTGAAATAACAAGGACAGATGGGCGGGGTGGGTGGGTGACCACGGCGCGAGAGGCGAAGCAGCGAGCGCGAGGTCTAAGAAGAGGGGAGGGTGGGAGCACAAATAACGATGCATAGAAGGAAACAAAGGAAGGGAGGTGAAAAACGATGCAACAGGGATAGAAAGGCCAAAAAAACAGGGCAGATCACAGCTCACCAAGACCACACAGCCGCCATGACACTCCACTCGACTCACCAACAGCCAGCAGGGGGCGAGAGAGAGAGAGAGAGAGAGAGAGAGAGAGAGAGAGAGAGAGAGAGAGAGAGAGAGAGAGGAGAGAGAGAGAGAGAGAAGAGAGAAGAGAGAGAAGAGGAGAGAGAGAGAGAGAGAGAGAGAGAGGAGAGAGAGAGAGAGAGGAGAGAGACAGAGAGAGAGAGAGACAGAGAGAGAGAGACAAGAGAGAGAGACAGAGAGAGAGAACAGAGAGAGAGAGACAGAGAGAGAGAGAGAGAGAGACGAGAGAGACGAGAGACGAGAGAGAGAGACACAGAGGAGAGAGACAGAGAGAGGAGAACAGAGACAGGAGAGAGAGACAGAGAGAGAGAAGAGAGAGAGAGAGAGAGAAGAGAGAGAGAAGATGAGAGAGGAGAGAGAACACCAGAGAGAGAGACAGAGAGAGCAGCAGGCCCTCTTTTCGGCTTTATTGTGCGAGATGCCAATGATGTTCAGAGCATTGGATTCAACAGAATCCCACTGGGCAGATAGGTGTAAAGGAGAGCACCAACCATCCTATTGTGAAAAAAGAGTCCAAATTGCAATATATTGCACCCTCATCATCACTGCACCTGCAAAATAAACTAAATAATGAATTATTTACACTTTTATTCTGAAATAACATGGATGTGTGTTCTTTCGTAATCGATTGTAAATGCCCAGTACAAGGTGGTTGGCAAAGGATCTTCAGGTCCTTAGTTCAAGCCTCAGCTGTATTAAAACAACACCAGATTGGTTTACTCAGCCTGTCATCCTTGCAATATTGGAAACATGAGTACCAGCTTGCTGAGAATAGTGAGCCATTTGATGATCCTATGTCAAAGTGGCAACCTATCCAGGATTATGCCTCCTAGCTAATGAAACTGCCCCAGCAGCTTTATGCATCTGCTGGTGCGAGGAGAATCATCCATACATGCTGTATATATGTACGTCAGGCAATTCCTACCACTTGCTCAGATTTGTACATGACATGCATATTTCCTTTCCCATTTTCCACTTCATTTCACTTCATCCCTGTCGCAACCACATCCCCGCCCCACCACTCCCCCACCTTTCATATTCTGCATGTACGCATTTTTATGGTGCTTAACATTTTGGATTTATGATATTATGCGCTGCACCTTCAATTATGTGATGTTTATTTTAAGAAAAAGAACATTCCTTTATCTGTCCTGTCCTTTAATAAGGTTTCAAGGTGACCTCTACCGAAGGAGAATCCGAGTATTACATGACAACTGCAGCAAATAGAAGACAATAAGCATTGGGTTCCCGCTACATTATAAAGGCAATATCATTTCAGTCAATGTAGAATAAGAGAATGTATTTATGAGTTCCACAAGGATGGAGCAAATATTCTGCTTGTTCAAAACAATGGAAAGTTTAATATAATATTATGCACGAAATTTTGAGCAGCAGGTGCAGAGAACGTGTGCTGCACGCAATATGATCCAGTAGTTTGTCTATGCTGTTTAGGCAATCAATTCATCTCTAAGATTGCATTGAAACTGAACCGGCCCTATTAGCTTCTCTCAGATTGCAACAGAACGGTTCAACAGAATGCTGAAATATGTTGAAATTTCCGAGGAAATATGAGACAACTGAAGCTTGCAGTTCTTTGCATAATTTTACTGCATTGTCTAAGGCTCTTCGTACTTATCTCGAAATAGTTTCCAGCCAGTATCACATATTATTCCTCGGAGTGGGTGGGTTTCCTGATGCCATTGAATCAGAAGTCGTTTTTGTCTCAAAAATTTTGAAAAGAAAATAACTTTTTTGCTCTTTCACATAAATTCAACAAAACACAAGCACGTTTTGTCATTGAAAATTTCATAAAGATGTTCAAGAGATGACAGTAACCTATGGCTTTTGTGCCAAGAGCACTGAACTATTAAGGCCATGCATTTGTTGATGAAATGGCATGCACAAATAAACAAATTTTGAAAATGCTACGGCCAGAATAATGAGCAAAACCATCATAAAGCAAAATATAACCAAAAACATTAATCAACCGAAAAAAAAAAAAAACATGAGAAGAAGCTAGCAGATAACGGAATCTATATGTTAGTGTGCATGTATAAAACAATATATGCAACTCCATAGTAAAATAACATCCCCTCCCCCCATGCCTAAACCTCCTCCCTTTTCTCTTCATTCGTGGAGGGACTTGACAAAGTAGCCATGGAAAGCGGGAGGCTGAGAGGTAAGATTGAAACACGATGCAAGTGGATAGTTGGCTTCACTTAAAACAGAGTGAACCATCAAAATAGGACAATAGAGCTGGGTTTGTGGCCTTTACCTTGTCAGAGCACTGGATTTCTGTAAATGGTTCCACATGAATGTGGAGCAAGGTTCTCATGCTTAATTTCAAAGGATGTCTGAATTTGGTGCTGCCTGAAATATGACATTTGTTGAAAGAAATTGATTTCCACATTAACCAACTGCTAGGTCTTCCGAATCACTATCTCATATACAATACACTCTATATATCTTGTTTTGGTTTTGGAAGCTTAATGTCTGATGGTCTCGCTCAAATTTATCATGTTCTTATGTTAGCTATAATTGTATTTATGGCAATATAGAATAAATAATCCAATGAACACAATCTCATCTTCATCATCTCCATATCTGGAAACCTTGTATTTCTAGATCCTTTACTTCAAAAGTTATGAGATTACCCAAAATTGGGTATTCATCAGGTGAATCGTATGGCAGCCATATTAGATTTAGACTAATTAGGGATGCTCCAATCGCAAAAAAGTATTGCATAATTAAATTCCCCATACCTGAAAACTGATATTGGGACACACAAATAATCGTTCCATTTCTACCAAATTGGTAGTTACAAGATCTCCTGTATCAGTGGGTTTGCAGGTGGCCATCTTTAAGTTATACTAATAAGGAGTGTTCCAAACGATAAGATTTTTGTTCTAATCAATTCTACGTACCCAAAAACCTACATATAGACACCAAATTCATCCTTCTATGTCCATTAGTTCAGAAGTTATGACATTCTCGATATCGTGTAATCAGTTAAATTACATTATATATGTAATTAAGATACCTCAATTAATTGCCTAATTAAGGTATCAAAATGTCATTTGTAAATTGGACAGTGTCCAATTCTGTATTTTACATACCCTCAAGTACCCAAATCGACAGAGAAATCAAAATTATCAGCAAAATCGAGCCAGATGACCTGGCCAACCTTATTAAGTCATATATGTTTATTATTGTAAATTAACATTCTTTTTCAATGTGCGTGAAACAAACTGCAAAAGTAAATAATAAGAACAACGTCATTTTATGGTATTAGTCAATATTTGTGTGTTCGCCTTTTTTCTTCTTGAGTGATATCACTCTTTTTCCCATGCTTCCTGTATACGACTGAAGCATTCCTCCAGGAATATTGTGTCTAATATCCTGTACTACATTCCACAGTTCTGGAAGGTTAGTTGGGTTCCTCTTGTTCTTTGTTTCCAGATAATTCCATATGGCTTTGATGAGACTTATGTCCGGACTCTGGAGTGGCCATTCCAACACTTGGAGCACACTAGCTGTAACTTTGTTCTCCAAGTACTGTTTTAGTATACTGGTAGTGTGTTTTGGATCATTATCTTGTTGGAAAATGATTTTTTTTCCAATTAAACCATTTTCACTCGGAACTGCATGGTGCTGCAGTATCTGCTTGTACTTCTCTTTTGTAAAAATCACATTTATTTTAACAAGTTTCCCGACACAAAAAGCTGAGATATGACCCCAGGCAGTCATAGAGCCTCCCCTGTGTTTAACAGTAGGCTGTAAACATTGAGTGTCGTGGCATTCTCCAGGTCTTCGGCATGCGAACTGGCATCTCTCAGATTCAAAAAGTTCAAACTTCGATTCATCAGACCAGAGTACCTGATTGCATTGTTCAGCCACCCAATCTTGGTGTTGCCTTGAAAATTTCAATCTTTCACCTTATTCTGTGGTCTTAGCAATTTTTTTCATATCCATACACCATTGTATGAGATCTTCAGCTTTTCTGCTATTTTCTTCATCATGTGCCCTTCTTGCAGAATTTGGATCTTCACACACTGTTCTGTTGAAAGTTGCCTTCTTGGTGCCATTCTGTACCCACTCATAGACTTTCAAGCAAGGGAACAAGCTGATGAAAACTAATTTCATATATTCACCAAGTTGCAACTTTCATTGTCGTTTCTTGTAATTTCACATTAATGTAACTGGTATTGATTACTTCAGGAATTGCATTTATTGTTATTTACTGTACAAAAATCCACAAACTGTTTCGCGCATATTTTATTTGTGATAAATGGATATTATTAGTACATGTTAATATTGTTGCAGGCGTTGACCGAAGAGTGAGGCGATTTGATTTTGAGCTGTGGTGCACTAAATGCGTGTTAATTTTAATGGTCTAATTTGCAATGTGCCATCGATCATATTTTGACACTGGAGGTTACGAGAGCAACTCAAACACCATGGGGAGGTATCAGAGGGGTTTATTTTACAATAAAAATGGGAAAGGGGGAAAAAAACTGATGAATAAGCAAGGAAGGAGAGAATGTGATGGGCTGCTTAACTAAACAAATTTGGCTGTCTATCTTACTCAACTTAGACATGCAAGCACATGGGGCAGGAGGGACAGAGAGGCAGGGAAAGGGATAGAATATGGGGGTAAGGGAAGGGAGAACTTCCCTTTTCAGCGGTGTACCGCTCGTACATGCCAGCTTTCTCCATTGGCTCGGAGTGTAGACAGCACAGGTTGGGTTGGGGGGGGGGGTGGGGTACTGTTTGGGCAAACCTAAGTACTTGGTGGTGCTCAGGAGAGATGCTTCAACTGATATTGTTACATTCCGTTTCGCCACTGTATATGACCATTTCACTCAGACCCACTCAGTACCTTCTCTCCCCCTCAACACGATACTCACAAACCTGTCTCTCCTTCTTACACACCTCCCTTTTCTCCTGTTTTCACTCACTTTCCTGCTCTTTTCACTCACTCTTTCCTCCTCCTACCGCTCATTCTTTCCTATTAGCCCCTAAACCTATCCCGTTGTCATGATCTCCGGTGTCGACTTCCCTTCGGCACGAACCATGAATCTCACGTGAAGCTCTGACAATCTGCGGAATGTCACACATACCGATAGGGGGTGGGGGGGGCTATGAGGAAGGAAATGTGCTAAGAGAAAATGGGGACATTTTGCAGAGGAAATCACAAAGGAGCGGGGAGACAAGGTGCGAAGTAATGTTCATCCAGACAAGGCTAATTGAAGGGGATTTACATAACATGCTACGAAACATTAATTAAGAAATATCTACCGCATTTACCTATCTCCAAATTTACCCATTAAGGATGATTTCCGTAACAAAATAATATTGTGGTTTTGGCTCTGAGGGGTTAAATAATGCATCTCTATTATTATGCGAGTTTTTTTCTAAGTATCTGCTCGTTTCGCGTATTGTAATACATGTGGCTAAATATGCGTCGCGTATGTATTAGATAGATTTTCTTTTCCCCATCCACAGTGTTCTTTTAGTATATCACCTTCTATTTTCTTCCTTCTTCTCAGCTAATTACCTCATGCCACTTTCTTATCTTACTTTCTCATTTCCTCTTGATCCAGTTTGATCCGGGTGTGTCATATATTGCCACCTGTTTGCCACACGTACATGAATCAAAGACATGCATACTGCTTAATGTGCATATATAATACATCGTGGTTATATAATGTAGCTTGGATAGATTCCAATTGCACTTACCCATAGGCTGACATCAGAGGTCTGAAGCCTGAGGCCTATACGTACTGTGGCCTACAGAACCAGAATGGTGGACGTATGGTCTTCCTGGTTAAAATCGTTAAAAAAAAAAAAAGAAAAAAAAAGCCAGCTGTCCAGCCAATTGTTTTTGACCAGAAGGCTTCAGACGCACACATGCAGCTTCATTACGTTTCTCATATATAAAGATGATGCCAAAGGACATGCTACCAGATACTATAATATGTGTAGCTCATTTGATTGTATTCCTTGCACATATTGTTAAAATATAGCTTGTTTACAATCATGGGTGTTCATTTTATTCTGGCAGGGCACTATTATTATGTTCGGGCAGCTCCCTCGCTGTTTTTCACTTCACCTGTGAGTATGAGTTTGATCATCACAGTGCTTCCAAGTGTGCCATGATATTTTATTGAAATGAGTGCGCCTTGGTTTTGGTCCTATCGGGAATATTCTCTTTACCTCGCTATGAAAATTTGATAAAGTTGCCACAGGAACAGATCACTTCAAACTGTGAGTGTACTCTTTTGCTAAAAACTTGGGTTGTTGTTTGCACATGGGTTGAAGTGCACTTCATCCCCTGCCTCTTTCCTTGAACTGTCATGGTAACAAAATTGACGTGGTGCCTCCGCATGAGAGCTGAGTGGTAAATTACCCTTCAATTTCACACACCCGCTGGAAACAATTTAACAAAACAACTAGTTTCCAACAGTTTAAAAGATGTCTTTTTTTTAACCCTTACTTCTGACGTCACTGAGCCAATGATAACTTTAGTTGTAGGTTTGCACACATCCAAAGAAAAATCCACACAAATAATACAAATCACTCAAGCGACTACGGATGTATAATTTCTATACAACATAACTCAAAAGAGCAATTGAACACTTTCATTATTTCAGCATTAGTCTTAATTTATTTTCACTGTTTTCACTCAAGGATAACAGGAATTAACAAAAATGATTCCGTACTCATGACCCAAGAAGAACTTTATCAAAGAGTAAGTTAGGTTACCTGTAAGCACAATAAATGGATTTGTACCATTAATTATTCTTAATTCAACACATTCAAATGTTTGGAATTCCAAACTATCTTGTTGGCCGACATAATTCAGTGGGGGCCCTTGAAGCACGATGAACAAAGCAGTTACTTATGACACACATGATGAATATAGTTCCAAGTAATTGCACTCGCAGATCCGTAAATGTCAACCCCATATATCTACCGAGACGACAAAGGAATTTTAATTGTTTTGGAAAGCATGAATAACACAGGAACATTAAATAGTTTGTGCCATTGAAGGATAACATAGGAATGAACAAAAATGATTATGTACTCATAAACTAAGAACAATTTAATCATGCCACGAG
The DNA here is from genome assembly GCA_035128595.1 of Eptatretus atami. Classification (NCBI taxonomy): domain Eukaryota; kingdom Metazoa; phylum Chordata; class Myxini; order Myxiniformes; family Myxinidae; genus Eptatretus; species Eptatretus atami. The sequence continues at coordinate 86,352,342 of CM068958.1, read as the reverse complement.
TTAGGATATGTGCAAGCACAATAAGTGGCTTTGTACCATGAAGTTAGGCACAGTCTCATCAAGCAGTCGTACTCAACTTAACGGGCAAACATGCAAATGAAGAATGTGAACACAGGTGCCTATCATGTAGCTATAGCTGGCTGCTTGCCTCAAAAGGCATGAATATACACCTTGACAGCCAATTAGACCAGGAGGGAAGACCCGAGTGAGATGACTGTGTGAGTCCAATTTATATTTACACTATACACAGGTGTTCAGAAACAAGGCAAAATAGGTACTTTTACATGTGTTGCCACACAGTTTCACATATACTCTAATCCTGCCTGAAAAATAAAATGGCTGAACTGCAACTCTTTGTAGAAGATGCAAACTTATTGGACAAAATAAATAAAACTATACCACGCAAAGACACTGAAATACCGGATTCAAACAGAAAATATGAATATCAGGCGAGGACTCGATGCAGGCACAAGCTGGTTGTGGCTGCAGGATAATGAGTGCAGGGTGGTGTGGCACAGGACAAAGTGTAAGTTGGACAGTAATGCCGATGAGGAGGCCAGGAGAGCAGAGGATGGCGATGAGGAGAGGAGGAGGAGATTAGGACCATACTCTGTGCAGAGCATTGGTGCTGCTTAAGCAGTCTCCTTGGCTATTGGGCACAATCCTGGATTGGTCGCCACTCTGACAGTATACCAGCATTCTGGCACTCATTTTGCCCACCTCGGAAGGATGACAGGTCGAGTTAACCCCACCTGGTATTAATTCAACAGCTGAGCGGGATTTGAACTCAGGACCCTTGGATCCAAAGCCCACCACCCTAACCATTAAGCCAACACCAGGCATGATGAGGCGAGAGGAGAGATGTCTCCGCAACTCTCCAAAATGGTCCTTTCACAGGGAGTTCCAAAAGAGAAAGAGAAAGAAGAGAGAGAGAGCACATGTGTGCATACAACAGTCTTTTCCCCTGTTGGGACCTCCCATGGCAGGTCTCCATTGGCCATTAGGGGGGGGGGGTGGCACTCCTCAACATTATCTGCCCTTCCCCATCCAGAACCTCCCTGCAGCACACAAGGCTGCTTATCCCGCGTTCCTTTGCAAGCCCTCGGCAGAACTTGCAAACCTAGCTTGAATAAATCGCAGGGGTGGAGCGCCCCACCACTCTGTAGAGTGCCCCACCTCTTGCAGAGTCCACCCTGCCCCTTTTAAAATTCCTCTCGATGCAAAGGACAACATTCACTTCCGTCTCACAAGCAAAAGTCACCTTCAGTCTTTCTTGGGATGCAAGGTGATTTTGTTGCAAAGTTATTCACCATTCTCTTTGGAAAGCATCATTAATGCTATATATATATCATTCAACAGAAAGCCATGTCCACCCCTCTTTCCCTGCTGATCCACAGAACTGGGAATGTTTTCACAAATACATGGAAATTCTCGCGAGAACAAGTTGTTAGTGTGTTACACTCGCCTTTTGGAAAGTTTGCATCACAGTTGCTTTGTGGAATGAATAGCTGAAAGACGCCTTCATCACAAATGAAAAAGAGAACAGAAGAAACTGCAGAAAGAAACTTTAAAGGGGAATCGTTGTTTAGGTTAAATGTTTTCAGCATAAGTTTGACAGCGAAGCCTCGTTTTCATTTGTTACGGCTGTGGAAATTCGCAATACACCATAAAGGGTCCTTAGATCATTATGACGATAAGTAATGTGTAGTTAGATTCCCCACCGTTGCTTAGAGGAATTTCCATGTTCACAGGGCTGTGATCCTTTGAGTTAGCCCTTTTTCTTTTCTCTATCGTTATTTTGGACCAATAATCCCCCAACAACTCAAAAACCGCCACCTTCGCCTCTTTACCTCCACAACTCCATCCCGCCAAACATCGCTTCACCGCCATTCTCAAACGACGCCCGCCAACAACTCAAACACCACCACCTCCGCCTTTCTACCACACGCCGGGCCATGGCTGTGAATGCGTTCCTTTCGCCCCGAGAAGCGGATCAGGAAGGCTTCACGCCCCCTTTTCATCCATCCAATGACTAGCATCGGGTGGCATAGCCCCGCCTCCGAACCGCTGTGATCCAGAAATGTACATATACGCCCCTCCCCCGGGCTATATAGGCGCGAGCACGGCGCAGCTCGCGGCGAAAAGTCAGGCGGGAAGTCAAGTGGAAGTCAAGGTGCGCAGTACGTCGGCAGAGAACCAAGGGGAGCAGTGAGTGAGCGGCAGCGGCGGAAGTCAAGAAGAAGTCAAGTCTGCAGTGTCGCGGGACAGTCGAGTTGGGAGACGGAGCTCGAAGCCGATGGGAAAGGCAGACGGGGAGCGCCGGAGAGAGCTCGCCGACCACGCCAGGGGCACGAAGCCAGGCGCAGCTACGCTGACATTGCGGCTTGCCCGCCATCGCGCCACGAGGGCGCGGGTAGGACCCTCGTTCGTGCCGGACCTGCCGCTCATCCAGGTTCCACGCGCATTAGGCCACGGGCCCAGTCTGACTCCCTTGCCTTTGAGGGGTTCTTTCCTTTGCTTTTCTTTGAATACGTGTTGTGGCGCCGTGTCTTGTAAAGTAGAAACTGTTTAAGTGCATGTAAATAACCTTTGCTTGTAGTCGGTTGTAATTCTTGCTTTCATTGCTTTGACTGTTATACGTGCATTCTTACTGTATGGCTGTGAATACGTGCTTGCCTTGTCTGAGTGTGGAATAAATGTACTTGTCGAACTGTTCCCCGTTTCGTTGCGTCCTTTCCTTTGTTTGAAAGTTCCATCTTACATCACGGAAGGAATTGGTAGAAGGGTGTAAGCACCGGTAAATAATCACGTCCGTCGGGGCCGGCGATAACACCGCTCGGTTATCACTGAAGCACGGAACGGACCGCTTAAGCGGTTCGTGTCCTAGGCCGGCCAGCAGCGAGGTACGATCGCGCCGTTAACTACCCGCGCAGGTACTTAGGTAGGTCGAGTTTGGCGAACAACCCTATCCTGCGCGGGTGGCCGATTGGCACGATTGTGATGGGGTCGAAAGACCCACCCGTGACTAGCTCCTGGCGATAGTTCCAAGGAGGTCACGACTGAATTGTCCGTTCCGGTGGGCGACGCGGTCGCGATTTGAGTTACGTGGCCGATCGCACGCCGGCGGGTGCAAATTCGTAACAATATCTTAGATGGTGCCGATCCGCCAATCCTAATTTGGTTATGTCAGAGTCAGGTTCAGCTTTGGAAACTCAGCCAAAAATAAATATAACCACGAACAGACTTAAAGATATGTTTGATGATATATCGGCTCTATGAGCAGTGGCTAAGATATATCGGCTGGTTTATTGTAAAGATATATCGGCTGATTCATTTTAAAGATATATCGGCTGATTAATTTTAAAGATATATCGGCTGATTCATTTTAAAGATATATCGGCTGATTCATTTTAAAGATATATCGGCTGATTCATTTTAAAGATAATCGGCTGATTCATTTTAAAGATATATCGGCTGGTTCATTATTAAAGATATATCAGCTGGTTCATTTAAAGATATATCGGCTGTTCATTTAAAGATATATCAGCTGGTTCATTTTAAAGATTTATCGGCTGGTTCATTTAAAGATATATCAGCTGGTTCATTTTAAAGATATATCGGCTGATTCATTATAAAAGATATATCGGGTGGTTCATTTTAAAGATATATCAGCTGGTTCATTTTAAAGATATATCGGCTGATTCATTATAAAGATATATCGGCTGATTCATTATAAAGATATATCAGCTGGTTCATTTTAAAGATATATCGGCTGATTCATTTTATAGATATATCAGCTGATTCATTATAAAGATATATCAGCTGGTTCATTTTAAAGATATATCGGCTGGTTCATTTTAAAGATATATCGGCTGATTCATTTTATAGATATATCAGCTGATTCATTATAAAGATATATCAGCTGGTTCATTTTAAAGATATATCGGCGGGTTCATTTTCTCTTTCTAGTTTAGCACCACCACCCTAAAAATTTTTTTTGGCGAAACGTCCGTCTCCGTGAGTTGCAGCGCTGATGCACATGGTGAAAACAAAGAGGTGAAAATGCCATTCGTTGTCAATTTTTTTACCCCTTTTGTAAAAATGTTTCCATTTTCACCACACTAGCACCCTGCCCCTTTTTGCTTCAAGCTCGGAGTCTGAAAACTGCTCGTGGCGCAATCAAAGCGTCCATTAAGTCCAGTAAAGCGCATTTATAGCACGATGCTGGTGCCTTTTTGTGGCCACAAGTCCTCCATCTGCCCTCGCCTGTACAGAAGGTTTTACACAAGCCATTTTACCCAATTCTGCTCTGAGGTTTACAGTCGCCACCTCCTCGGTTCACGTTTTTACCATACAAATTACCTCTGACAAATATCTAATACAAGAGCAATTTTACCATACTAGTCACATTATGTACCGTACATACTAGTTTTACCGGTCACATGGTTCATACTAGTCTGAAAACAATCTATCCATGGATCCCCCACCCGCCTCTGACGTAGCCGTGGGTGTCTGAGGAAGCTACATCTCTCTGTTCATCGCAATTCAACTTCACTACCAGCCTGTTCAGTCCCATTGGCTGTTAAGGTATGATATTCACAGGCCTAAAGTGTCACGAGTTTGCAGGCGTTCCCCGCACCCATATAATTTGATGCACCAGCTTGTCAGGGATCAATCACAAGAACAGCCGAGCAGTTTTACTTTCTTGTGACTGATCACAAAGTATACAAGTACACTGAGGGGCTTTAACACTGCAGCTGATATATGAACCTCAGGGTGGCAAAGTAGAAAGTGAGAGCAAATAACTCAGATGGCACACTGCCCACTCCTTTATACCCTGTTTGATCCATCTTGTGATCCTCTCCAAATCAATGGTGCTTTCGTTCTAGATGGGGGTTAGAACTCTCTAGTATCTGAAAAAAGCCCCTATAAGTATGACATTACTCATCCATCACATCACCCGCACTTCACCTTTATGCGGTCATCGCTTTTAATAAGTATGCTTCAACTGTGCTGGGCCCACAGTATGTTTCATTAAAACTGACCTCTTATTCACCCCTGCTCCCACACAGGTCACCATATCGTTTAATGAGCCCTCACCAACTGCTTCATAGGAATTTCCAAATGGCCTAGTGCCCGCTACACTGAGATGAAACAATTATTTCAGCCTACTACAGGCCAGTTCTTCCACACAGATCTCACCTCTGGGTAGTGTCAGGTCACCACATGCTCTAATGAGTTCCCAGTCTGCTGTAAGGGGATTTCCAAATGGCCTAGTGCCAGCAATTCTTCCACTCATGAATGGTTCACTGAGCATAAACAAAGACCCTCAGCCCGATGAAAAAGAAGAGATGGACAGAAACACCATATTTATACACTATATGGTACACTATAACAAGCCTGCTATCGTGTAAATGACCAAACCAAAATTGAATCAAAAAAACTAATATGGCCCATAATGCTACACCACCTTGCTCACAACACTACCCCACCCTTCCAATTAATCTAGCTCCTCCTGACTTGGTTGAAACACAAGGTAGTCAAGGATAAATAGTTTTGAGTAAGTTCATCATCATTGTAGACAGAGGAGTACTAGACTTTTTTCAAGGCCGGCGTTTGTCTACATCAGCAGACAATGAAATTGATGTTTTGATTAACCAAAAGTTAAGAAAAGTGTACTAACCACTGTGGGAAATGAAGTAAAGTTGACATTTTTGGCATCAACCCAAAATGTCAGCTTTTGTCAGTTAACGTCAGCTCAAATTATGCAGTTTAGCCATTTTGCTTTGCAGCAGGATGAGAGTACTGTATATGTGAAGCTGTATGACATCACATGTTAAAGTACATATTACGTTTTGTTTCTGAACAGCTGTGCATGGTGTAAACACTTTTATATTGCGAGTAGGGTGGTGCTCTTTCTGTTTCCACCTTCTATGCTCAAACATTGCTCCTTCTGCTCACTCAGTCCTCCGACCCTGCCTGCGACAACTCTCGGATTCATGCATTCTTCTCGTAACCCCTCCTGCTTAAACTTTCAAAATCCAGGCTGACTGCACACCTCAAATTTTATCTCTTACTTCTCCTGTCTATGGAACCGCCCTCCAGAGGTTGTTCTGTTTAACTCTTCCCTCCAGAGCTTCAAGCAGGCAGTGCACCGCCACCTTGTGTCATCCCCCATCCTGACCTATGATCTTTATTACCCCAATAACCCTTGCTGATTTCAGTGTTCTTTCTTTCTCTCTCTCTCTCTCTCTCTCTCTCTCTCTCTCTCTCTCTCTCTCTCTCTCTCTCTCTCTCTCTCTCTCTCTCTCTCCCTTCCTTTATCTCCGTGCCGATTCTGCCCAATTTAACATTGCTCATCCATGATCCTCGCTCTTGGAGAAAAACAAGAACAACCGTACTGTGGTCACAACTTACGACAAAATCCAGCAATGGGCCATTTGGGAAATGCGCATTTAAAGCACTCATAAAAGATTAACTCGACACCTCTCATCCATATCAGCCTCTGCCATGGTTATATCAGAACGAGCTGATTTGTCACATGGTCACGGATTGTGTAACCCCAATATGGGGCATTTCAAAAATTATGTAACACTATTTTCTGAGGGAAGTGCGTACCTTGTGTGCTGACGAGCTTGATTAAACCTTCCTAATAATTTTTATTCAACATTGATTACCTTTTTCAGGGTCCCTCATTATGAGTAACACTCGACCCAAACAAGGACAATGGAAATCTGACGCAACAAACCCAGGCAGTGTATAATCAGCAGAGGCCTACAGGCCTGATGTGGTAGGCCCACCAGAAAATCAAGATGGCAGCCATATTATTTTGTCTGGGTGCCATGGTGGGTGGAGTTGAGCAATAAATGTGGGTGGGGTCCAGCAGCTGTCCGACCAATCGGTGCACATTTCAAAATTCGACCTCAAACAACAACAACAACAACCATGTGCAGCTAATGCAGACCTGCGGCATGTCGCAGGTGAAAAGCTCTGAGACGGGATGTACATACTATATATATACTGTATATATACACAGCATTTCTCAATACAGTACGTGCTCGTACATGCGTGGCCGTACATGCAAAAAAAAAAACTTTCAAACCCCGTGCCAGAAAACAACAACCACACAGGCCGTTCCTTCGCTCTCGCGTGCCTGTACTTGCATGGCCGTACATGCGTGGCCATACGTGCAAACCAAAAAAAACAAACAAACCTCAGACAACCACACAGGCCGTTTCTTCGCTCTCGTGTGCCCGTACGTGCGTGGCCGTATGTGCAAACCAAAAAAAACCAAAAAACTTTCAAACAACCACACAGGCTGTTCCTTCGCTCTCGTAAACGACAACTGGATTGGGGCATTGTGTTTATTTATAAATGCGCATAAGAAATCGAGAAATTATTAGAATACAGTAAGTCATCACTATCCGGAAGTGGTGCGTGCCCGTACGGAATGTTCACATGCATTCCACGAATTATCGCTTGCATTGAAGTAACAACTGCTGTGATACTTACACACACAGAGTTAACTAAAATCCAAATTAAAATCAAGTTTACCTTCCTGTCTTTGCTTGCCATGACATTCGCTGCCATTGACCATTGCCACTCCTACGCCACAGTAACTAAGGCGCCCTTTCCCCATCGGCCACGCCTATGCAGCAACGTGTCTTGTCATTGGTTAGGTAAATAAATGGCCATAACTTGGGAAGCACTTGTCCGATTAACATCAAACCTTGGAAAGGCACATCCACAGGGCCCCAGCAATATAGCTGGCAAGTTTCAATTA
>CM068958.1:86315654-86328098 GCA_035128595.1 Eptatretus atami | reverse complement strand
GAGACTGTGCTGGCCATTCCATGATTTGAAGCCTACCTTCTTGTTCTTTTCTTCCAAGGTAGTTCTGACATAGCCTGGAGGTATGTTTTGGGTCTTGCTGTGTCTTTTGGGTCTTGGGTCTTGCTGTAGGGTGAACCCCTGACCAACTAGGCGTAGACCAGATGGTATTGCATGGCGCTGCAAAATGCTGTGGTCGCCCTTTTGGTTCAGGGTGGATACTTGGTGGATAGGTTTGGTGTGTTCAGCCTGGCGGAGGTATGTGCTCCACCGAGTGTCGTTCCGTTTCACCAACTTGTCACTCTATGAGTGATCTTTCATATATATATATTTGTATGCAGCCTTTGGCTGCTGGGCTGTGCCACTGTACCATTTTCTGGGGGTGCAGCTGTGCCACTGATGCAATTCCCCTGTTACCAGGTCGATGGTCATCATTTTGCCAACCTCAGAAGGATGACAGGCTGAGGAAACCTGCCTGGTATTAATTACAACACCACAACAGGGGCTTGAGCTCAAGACCCAAGGATCTTAAGCCAGCCACCCTAACCGTGAAGCCAACACCAGGATTCCTGATTTAGGATCACTGTAGTTCTTTATTTTTCTGACAGGGATGTTATGATACCATATATCCTAACTTTCTTAAATGATTTGGGTAATTTACAGTTCACCAATTCATATTCCCCAAGTATCCTCGTCCTAAAGAGTTTATCCTGTATCATAGGCAAAAGGAAGGAGAGTGGTGGGGGGGGGGGGGGGGGGTGACACAGCGACTGTATGGGGGCAGGCCCACCCATTTGTTCCAAAGGCCAACCCAATCATTTAGGGGTCACAAGTGCCAACTTACGATGCAGACATCCAACCATTATCAATACCAATCACTTAATGCATCCATTAGGTTTCATCAACTGAAAGTTGCCAAAGGTAAGTTCACTGCCATGAGAAGCAGTGGAGGTGAAGTTTTGGGTGTTGATAATGCACTTTGTGTCCACCCCTAGAGAAGATAAACATGTAGTATAGAATATCAATCACTCAAAATATTTGCATGAATTTAGCACGGTTCTGCAGACCCACAAAGGATAATTGGTGGATACTTTCACGGTTATACTGGATCTTGTCTTAAGAGTGAGGATGACCCCAAGCATTATTACTTCATACTCAACTGCATTAACAAGTTCTGGACAACGTGTTAATGGAGCACAATGTGTGCTTTTCTAATTTTAACAAGTTGGTTATGAAGGCAGTACAAGCATTCTCTCCAAAGTCGTGCTTCCCTAAACCTTTGACTGATCACAATGCAATTGGTGAAGATTTCATCCTGGAGCTTCCTGAGGCTGTAAAATGTGCTAAAAAGTACAACCCTGATAGTATGTGTGATGTAACAAACATTCTACATGAGCATTTGCTGCACTGCTTCGGGTTCTGAAATTTGTACTTCATTTGTCTGTGTGTTTGGTCATTTTCATGCAATATTTGAAGATTCTTTTTCATCCCTTCGAAGGTCCAAGACATCATGAAGACCCACATACAAGTACGGTACAAAAGTCTGAGCCAATTTAATTAATGCCTAGCTTCCTCACACCGCAATTTCAAACATCAATTTTTCATAATATTGAAGATATTTATTCATATTCTTTCATTTATTATTATTGACTGAAATTTTGCCTTCACAGAGTACTTACTGTAAACGAAGGGTCAATATATTTAAGAGAGAGATAAAATTTACGTGAGCAGTCTGATTATGCTCTGGAGTGCATTACAACACTGTTGGGAAAATATCGCAAACATAATCACAAACATAATCAATAAACTAATTAAGTCAATGCCAAATAAACCTGGTGTTGACTTAACAGTTAAGGTAGCTGACTTTAGATCTTCGGGTCTTGAGCTTGAGCCCCTGGTGTTACATTAAATAACACCAGGTGGGTTGACTCAGCCTGCCATCCTTCTGAGGTTGGCAAAATGAGTAACAGCTTACTGGTAACAGGGGAACTGCATCAGTGGCACAGCTGTGCTTCCAGCAATGATGCAACTCGCAGCCATAAGCTGCATATGAAATGTTTATGTATCAATGTGAAATACAGTTGAGGTAGTTCTCAAGGCAATGCATCGCCTGGATATGGCATTGGGAAGGAGAGGTGTACAATTACCAAAAATCAAATGTCTTTATGCTTTATCCAATTATCAGTCTGACCCCCTTCTCAAGGCAAAAGGGGGTCAGATTGATAATTTAATAAAGTAAATGCAAAGACATTTGATTTTTCGTAATTGTACACCTCTCCTTCCCAATGGCATATCCAGGCGATGTATGACGTCATCGCCAGGCGCCGAAAGAAGGCAGTACTCAGTTTTCACTCCGTTTGTTTTATTTCTTCTTTTCTTGTTACCCTCGCCGAAAGAGAGGGTGTTGCATTTGGGTCCATTTGTTTGTTTGTTTGTCTCTGTCTGTATGTTTGTTTGTACGCACAGAACTTTCGCGTTTTCTCCACAACTGCTTGTCGTATTGAGCCGAAATTTTCACCATTGGTGCGACTACTCATGTAAAATGTTTTAATGATAATTATGACGTCATAGGTCACGTGGTGTGGCAACCATGTTGGAAAACGGAAAACATTTGGACCTCTGTAGCTCTGAAACTGCACCAAGGAAAAAATTGAAACTTGGCACATAGCAAGTACTCCTCATGGCGTATGAGTGTGATTGTTTGAATGATGTCATAGGTTCTTTCATTATGACGTCATAATTGCATATGTAGAGCGCTACGTCCGATCAGTATGAAAAATTTTGAGGGTCATCTAGGGATCTCTGCCTGTCATCCTTCCGATGCGGAAAAATGAGTGCCAGCTTGCTGGTATTCTGTGTCGGAGTGGCAACCCATCCAGGATTGTACCCAAGAGCCAAGGAGACTGCTTAGGCAGCACCAACACTCTGCACAGAGTATGGTCCCAATGGATGGATGGATGGATCTAAGGGATAATATGGTCCACAAATTTTTCTGATGACGTCATCGGTCACGCGATTCGGCAGCCACATTGTTTTTTTTTTCAAAATAACCTTCAAAAATCTTCTTCTATGAAATGGCTGAACCAGTCATCACTGCCAGCAGTTATGAAGTGGCAGTGATAATTATGTCTCTTATTAATTACGTATCACACCAGGACACAAACGCCACACAAAATACACCACACAAAACTACACAAACACCACACAACACGCCACACAAAACAAGTCCTGGCGATGGTCTGGCGACTATTATTTATTTATTTTAATTATGCAATTAATCAATTAATCAATCAATTATTTACACCGCTCCCTCCCAATTCCAACTGCATGTGCTGCAAGGTGGCATTGCCGGGCGCCGAAGGCACCCCGGCGATGTCGCGCTGGAAGATTGATTTTTATTTATTTGGCATGGGGGCGGGCGGTGTACTTTGAATGTGCCAGTACTTGTTTTAAAAAGTGTTACTATATCCTCAAGAGTTCTGGAAATCCCTCATAAGTGCTTTTGGTTTCATATTATAACGATTTATTAGCTTATCTGGAATTGGAATTCCAGATAAGGTATTGTCATTGTGCACCATCCGTCTGTCTGTCTCCTATTTCAACTTCTCCGGACAAACCGCTCGGCCGATCTGGCTAAAATTTGGCAGTAACGTTCCTCTCCTGATTGGTAATGGGGTTGCAAAGCTCATTTTGGTCACGTGTCTTTAAGTAGGTCAAAATGGTGGGCTTTGTAAATTCCTTCAAAAAATATTCTTCTCCAGACCCACCAGTCAGAATGCTACCAAATTTGGGTTGCAACATTAGGCCAGGGCCTCGGTTATGCTTCAGTCACATTTGGCTCGGCGGCCATAGGGTCTAAAAAAATCTACGGCCACTAGCAATTCTAGGGCGGCCGCAGTATTTGCACGGTCACACAATGTAGCAGTCACATATGTTTTTATTTTTTGGGGAGCCACACGGGGTATTTAGAAATTGTGGAGACCGAAAACGTGGGGGTGCCGTACGGTCTTTCATTTGATGTCGCACGGTGACCTTAGGGCATCCCTGCGGCGGCCATTGAATTTTCAAGGCAGACGCAAGGTAGCCTCAAGGTGCCCGCAAGGCGACCGCAGGGGGGCCCTAAGGCGAACGTGGAAATAGTGCGGCCGCCGTAATTTTTGAGGGTTGGCAAAATTCATTTTTCATTGATAAGAGCCTACGGAAAATGCACAAATAACGCAAGCCCACCGTACGCCCTACGTACGGTCGACGTGGCAACACATTCTAGTCATGGCTACGGCTTGTCGAATTGCTACGGCCAACCTAGAAATGAAAAACGTTATAACTCCGCGCTTTAATTCCACGAGACCCCTATGGCCTGTAAAAGATAGCCATAGGGCCACCCTGAGGCCCCTCAGAAACTCTGCGGCCGCCGCACGTTTGTCAATTCAGGGGGGGGGGGGTACGGCCGCCGTATCCTAGCCGTAGAGCAAATGTGACTCATGCTTAAGCTCCAGGTCCAGTGGTCTTTTTTTTTTTTCTAATCACGTCTAATTAAATAAATTTGTAACTGGACTTTTGTACCCCACTGAGTGTGATATCAGATTTAGCAATCTGGAAATCCTCTCCAATCGAAATGACTCTGTTAGTGGAGTTTGCTGATAAGAACAAGAATAGATGTATCTGTATGTTGCGCTGTTTCTATGCTGAGACAAACTGCTTATAACCAATGCAGATTGGATGGGTTAGTATTAAAGTGCCAACACTTTCACTTGTCATTAAGAGTTGTTTGTTGTTATTTGTTCCACGACGACCTCTTTGTTGATATTTCTACTAGTACTTTTTCATTAACAACCTATATTATTCCCACCTTGTTGAGGGATAAGCCAGGTAAAGCTTTTGGCCCAGGTCCTTTATAAACCGGCTGGCCAGGCCTGACATTTGACCTCAGGTCATTTTACCGAAGGTGATTTGGCCAATAATTTATTCAGGGTGATGGAGACAGCTTGCCTATTCTTCACGAGATGTGGGATCCTTAATATCCCCCAGCTAATGCTACCAGACGGCACACCCAGGTTAATGTCCACGGAAGGGACTGCGCACCTTGTGATGCAATACCCTGCCTGGAAAGCAGCAATCCTACCTACAGTCTGTATCGTCTGGGAGTCTAAAACAGACTAGACAGTTCAAAAGTTTTTGTGCACCATCGTGTGAGAAACTTATTTATAATTACTAGTACGTGCCTGTACGTACGTGGCCGTACGTGCAAAAACAAACAAACTTTTAAACCACGTGCCAGAAACAACAACAACACAGGCCGTTCCTTCACTCTCGGGTGCCCGTACGTGCGGGGCCGTACATGCGTGGCCGTACGTGCAAAAAAAAACAAAAACTTTCAAACAACCACACAGGCCGTTCCTTCGCTCTCGTAAACGACGACTGGATTGGGGCATTGTGTTTATCTATAAATGCGCATAAGAAATCGAGAAATTATTAGAATACAGTAAGTCATCACGATCCGGAAGTCCATACGTTGTAACCCGTAATGGGGAACGCGGCTGAGGATCTCTTCCCCATCGGCCACGCCTACGCAGCAACGTGTCCTGTCATTGGTAACTAAATGGCACCCTTTCCCCATCGGCCACGCCTATGCAGCAACGTGTCCTGTTATTGGTTTGGTGAATAAATGGCCATAATTTGGGAAGCACTTGTCCGATTAATATCAAACCTTGAAAAGGCACATACTCAGGTCCCCAGCAATATACCTGGCAAGTTTCAATTAGATCGGACCAGAGGTTGTCGAGAAACAGCGGTCACAGACACACACACACACACACACACACACACACACACACACACACACACACACACACACACACACACAGATTGCTGGAATTATAGATAGATGATAGATGCAATTTAATTTTTTTTACAAAAAATTTACAACAGAGCAATATGTATCAGAAGCAACCTACTTACAGCATCAGAAATGAAAAAAATATTTTCCAGAGTGGCATGAAATATGTCCCCTCCCCTCCCTCCTACAACCAACCCTTTCAGGTAATTGTCCTTCCCATGCTGCTGTCTTTTTTTAAAACCAAACAATGGGCCTTGCCTATCCAACTTTTCAACTTGAGTTCTGGCACTGGTGCCAATAATCCAACTGAATATGGGAAAACAGTGTATGGCCAAGTTTCCTCGATGCAGAACTCCAACCTCCTCCACATCATCTACCTACTACTACTACTACTACTACTACTACTACTACTACTACAACTACTACTACTATTGCTCTCCTACTCTTTGTGAAGGGCATCGTGGGATATTTCATGTCCACCAACTATTGCCAGCAGACAAGACGCCCACTTGACGTTCAGCGGAAGGAGAGCACCAACATTGATGAATCACCCTGCCTGTAAAACACTGGGATGACAGTTTATAGCTGGGCCGAGATTTGAATCGAGGCTAGACAGTTTATAGGCGAGTGTGTGTAACTCTAGGCCATTCTGCCACCCCAACAACTGGGAGAATTTAAGAAATGTAATTTATTACGTTCGCCACCAAAGGTGAAGAGGTTATGTTTTCACCCCTCTCTGTCTGTTTGTTTGTTTGTTGGGTAGTCGATAAAGTCGAAAAAAAATTTTTTTTTTTTGATCTCACCCTTATTATCACTTTTTCCGTCGATATGTTTGTCTGGATGTCTGTATGTCTGTATGTCTGTTGTTCGGTCCAGTGCTCCGTTAATACAATGCGATTTCGATGAAACTTGGTGGGTAGGTTCATACATGACCTAGTTGTGTGCAAATGAGAACCGTTGCTATGGAGACCACCGTTGCCTAGCAACGGGACTTTGAAATTTTTGAAAAATCATAAAAAAATTAGTTTTTCGAAAATCAAAAATCGGGCCACGAACAACTGTGGGCAGTACATCAGCCATATTGTCAAAAATTTCGAGCCGAATCCTATGAAAACTGTCGGAGAAGATAGACTTTGAATGAACCCTGGTCGAAAACAATAAAAAACGAAGTTCGTTATATCTCAGAGACTATGAGTCAGATATACATGAAACTGGTATGGTAGGTTCATGGTATGTCCTAGTTATGTGTGAGAAAGAACCGTTGCTATGGACCCCTCCGTTGCCTAGCAACGGCCGAAAAACCTCTAAATGTGGGGGTATTTTAACGAAAAAACAATCTGCAGCATTAACCCTTGAAGCTAGAATCATGAATTTTATTGTGCTTAATCCTCAGGTCATTCCCATCGAACGGGCCATCGCGTCAGGTTCTATTGGGTAGGCGACTACCCATGTCCACCTACCGGCTTGTCTATTTGTCTGTCTGTCTGTGTGCAGGATATCTCAAAAAGTTTTGGATGGATCCGGATGAAATTTCGTGGGCAGGGTGGGTGTGTGACAAGGACGAACTGATAAGATTTTGGTGAAGATCTGGATAAGACTACTAGAATTTTTAAAAGTGATTCTTCACCATTGAGAGATCGGGCCAAAAATGATATATAGCATGATATCTCAAAACGTTGTGGACGGATTTGGACGAATCTTGGTGAACACATTGGGTGTGTGACAAGGAAGAATTGATTCGATTTTGGTAAAGATTCGAATCCGGATCTGGATACGATAATTATTTAATTTGTAACTGATTCTTCACCATTGAGAGATGGGGCCAAAAACGATATATAGCATGATATTTCAAAAATGTATTGGGCCTGATATGTTCTCGTGAGATCAGGCATTACGTGGCGGAGGTATGCGCTCTCCCGATTTCCCTTTTAGTTCTGTTTGGATTAATTTTAAGGAACGTTGACAATAATAACAAGTGGTGCGAGGCACAACAAATCCCGCCCATTTAAGGCATAAAGTTATTTTGGGGATCAAATTGAAATTTGATCCACCCTTAACCTGAATGTTGATTATAAGGAATATTTTAGTCTTAGTTTGAAGTCAATTAAATTATTTTTGACGAAGTTATGACCGTAAAATGATTTTGACCTTTCAAGGCCACGTAAGGTCAAAGGTCATGGTGTCAAATGAAAGCCAATAAAGGACTTGATATATATCTTCCAGAGTAAACACGCATATTCCAAACCTTTTTATCCCGCCCCCCGGAGGGAGGGAGTGGGATATTGTAATCGTCCGGTTTGTTGGGTAGTCGATAAAGTCGAAAAAAAAAATTTTTTTTTTGATCTACCCTTATTATCACTTTTTCCGTACCTTCACCACTCGCTACGCAACCTCTACATCACACACACACACACAGCACACACCATATTCGCGCGCACACCCAAACGGCACCATGGCATCGGATGAGGAATTGTGCGTGGCTGACATGCAGTGTCAGTACACACAACACACACACACACACACAACACACACACACACACACACACACACACACACAGATTGCTGGAATTATAGATAGATGATAGATGCAATTTAATTTTTTTTACAAAAAATTTACAACAGAGCAATATGTATCAGAAGCAACCTACTTACAGCATCAGAAATGAAAAAATATTTTCCAGAGTGGCATGAAATATGTCCCTCCCTCCCTCCTACAACCAACCCTTTCAGGTAATTGTCCTTCCCATGCTGCTGTCTTTTTTTAAAACCAAACAATGGGCCTGGCCTATCCAACTTTCAACTTGAGTTCTGGCACTGGTGCCAATAATCCAACTGAATATGGGAAAACAGTGTATGGCCAGTTTCCTCGATGCAGAACTCCAACCTCCTCCACATCACCTACCTACTACTACTACTACTACTACTACTACTACTACTACTACTACAACTACTACTACTATTGCTCTCCTACTCTTTGTGAAGGGCATCGTGGGATATTTAATGTCCACCAACTATTGCCAGCAGACAAGACGCCCACTTGACGTTCAGCGGAAGGACAGCACCACATTGATGAATCACCCTGCCTGTAAAACACTGGGATGACAGTTTATAGCTGGGCCGAGATTTGAATCGAGGTAGACAGTTTATAGGCGAGTGTGTGTAACTCTAGCCATTCTGCCACCCCAACAACTGGGAGAATTTAAGAAATGTAATTTATTACGTTCGCCACCAAAGGTGAAGAGGTTATGTTTTCACCCCTCTCTGTCTGTTTGTTTGTTTGTTGGGTAGTCGATAAAGTCGAAAAAAAAATTTTTTTTTTTTTGATCTCCTTATTATCACTTTTTCCGTCGATATGTTTGTCTGATGTCTGTATGTCTGTATGTCTGTCTGTTCGGTCCAGTGCTCCGTTAATACAATGCGATTTCGATGAAACTTGGTGGGTAGGTTCATACCATGACCTAGTTGTGTGCAAATGAGAACCGTTGCTATGGAGACCACCGTTGCCTAGCAACGGGACTTTGAAATTTTGAAAAATCATAAAAAAATTAGTTTTTCGAAAATCAAAAATCGGGCCACGAACACTGTGGGCAGTACATTCAGCCATATTGTCAAAAATTTCGAGCCGAATCCTATGAAAACTGTCGGAGAAGATAGACTTTGAATGAACCCTGGTCGAAAACAATAAAAAAACGAAGTTCGTTATATCTCAGAGACTATGAGTCAGATATACATGAAACTGGTATGGTAGGTTCATGGTATGTCCTAGTTATGTGTGAGAAAGAACCGTTGCTATGGACCCCTCCGTTGCCTCAACGGCCGAAAAACCTCTAAATGTGGGGGTATTTTAACGAAAAAAAATCTGCAGCATTAACCTGAAGCTAGAATCATGAATTTTTTGTGCTTAATCCTCAGGTCATTCCCATCGAACCCCCCATCGCGTCAGGTTCTATTGGGTAGGCGACTACCCATGTCCACCTACCGGTTTGTCTATTTGTCTGTCTGTCTGTGTGCAGGATATCTCAAAAAGTTTTGGATGGATCCGGATGAAATTTCGTGGGCAGGGTGGGTGTGTGACAAGGACGAACTGATAAGTTTTGGTGAAATCTGGATAAGACTACTAGAATTTTTAAAAGTGATTCTTCACCATTGAGAGATCGGGCCAAAAATGATATATAGCATGATATCTAAAAACGTTGTGGACGGATTTGGACGAATCTTGGTGAACACATTGGGTGTGTGACAAGGAAGAATTGATTCGATTTTGGTAAAGATTCGAATCCGGATCTGGATACGATAATTATTTAATTTGTAACTGATTCTTCACCATTGAGAGATGGGGCCAAAAACGATATATAGCATGATATTTCAAAAATGTATTGGGCCTGATATGTTCTCGTGAGATCAGGCATTACGTGGCGGAGGTATGCGCTCTCCCGATTTCCCTTTTAGTTCTGTTTGGATTAATTTTAAGGAACGTTGACAATAATAACAAGTGGTGCGAGGCACAACAAATCCGCCCATTTAAGGCATAAAGTTATTTGGGGATCAAATTGAAATTTGATCCACCCTTAACCTGAATGTTGATTATAAGGAATATTTTAGTCTTAGTTTGAAGTCAATTAAATTATTTTTGACGAAGTTATGACCGTAAAATGATTTTGACCTTTCAAGGCACGTAAGGTCAAAGGTCATGGTGTCAAATGAAAGCCAATAAAGGACTTGATATATACTTCCAGAGTAAACACGCATATTCCAAACCTTTTTATCCCGCCCCCGGAGGGAGGGAGTGGGATATTGTAATCGTCCGGTTTGTTGGGTAGTCGATAAAGTCGAAAAAAAAATTTTTTTTTGATCTACCCTTATTATCACTTTTTCCGTCGATATGTTTGTCTGTATGTCTGTCTGTCTGTATGTCTGATGTCTGTATGTCTGTATGTCTGTCTGTTCGGTCCAGTGTCCGTTAATACAATGGCGATTTCGATGAAACTTGGTGGGTAGGTTCATACCATGACTAGTTGTGTGCAAATGAGAACCGTTGCTATGGAGACCACCGTTGCCTAGTAACGGGACTTTGAAATTTTTGAAAAATCATAAAAAATATATTTTTTCGAAAATCAAAAATCGGGCCACAAGCGACTGTGGGCAGTACATTCAGCCATATTGTCAAAAATTTCCAGCCGAATCCTATGAAAACTGTCGGAGAAGATAGACTTTGAATGAACCCTGGCGAAAACAATAAAAAAACGAAGTTCGTTATATCTCAGAGACTATGAGTCAGATATCCATGAAACTGGTATGGTAGGTTCATGGTATGTCCTAGTTATGTGTGAGAAAGAACCGTTGCTATGACCCCCTCCGTTGCCTAGCAACGGCCGAAAAAACTCTAAATGTGGGGGTATTTTAACGAAAAAACAATCTGCAGCATTAACCCTTGAAGCTAGAATCATGAATTTTTTGGCTTAATCCTCAGGTCATTCCCCATCGAACGGGCCCATCGCGTCAGGTTCTATTGGGTAGGCGACTACCCATGTCCGCCCACCGGCTTGTTTGTTTGTCTGTCTGTCTGTTAGCAACTTTACGGCAAAACGGCTTTAGCAAACACTATCAAATTTAATCCACAGGTGGGCAATGAACCTTGGACGACCCCATTAACTTTTGGTCCAATTGGATCAAAGGTCAAGGTCAAGGTCACGAAAAGATCAAAATCGTTTTTCACTCATAACTTCATCAAAAATGTCTGATTTACTTCAAACTAAGCTTATAGTGAACCTTATTCTATTTGTCACTTATAATCCTACCCAATTCTATAGTGAAAAATGCATATTTGTGAAGATCGGTAGGGTCCGAATTTTTGTGGGTCATGGTCTTCGGTCAAAATTACAAATTTTCCATTAAAACTAAAACATGGTTACGAAAATACAACTTTAGCGGAAAACGGCTGGCTCAAACACTGTCAAATTGTATCCACAGGTGGTTAATGAACCTTGGACGACCCCATTAACTTTTGGGTCCAATTAGGTCAAAGGTCAAGGTCAGGTCACGAAAAGGTCAAAATCGTTTTTCCTCATAACTTCGTCAAAAAAGGTTTAATTGACTTCAAACTAAGACTAAAATATTCCTTATTCTATTCCTTATAATCAACATTCAGGTTAAGGATGTATCAAATTAAATTTGATCCCCAAAATAACTTTATGCCTTAAATGAGTGGGATTTGTTGTGCCTGGCACCACTTGTTTGATTTATAATGGAAAATTTGTAATTTTGACCGATGACCATGACCCCCAAAACTTCGGACCCTACCGATCTTCACAAATATGCATTTTTCACTATAGGAATGGGTAGGATTATAAGTGACAAAATAGAATAAGGTTCACTATAAGCTTAGTTTGAAGTAAATCAGATCATTTTTGACGAAGTTATGAGCGAAAAACGATTTTGATCTTTTCGTGACCTTGACCTTTGATCCAATTGGACCCAAAAGTTAATGGGGTCCCAAGGTTCATTGCCACCTGTGGATTAAATTTGATAGTGTTTGCTAAAGCCGTTTTGCTGTAAAGTTGCTAACAGACAGACAGACAAACAAACAACAGACAAACAAACCGGACCGATTA
>CM068958.1:86304802-86315629 GCA_035128595.1 Eptatretus atami | reverse complement strand
TCCGTCGATATGTTTGTCTGTATGTCTGTCTGTCTGTATGTCTGTATGTCTGTATGTCTGTCTGTTCGGTCCAGTGCTCCGTTAATACAATGGCGATTTCGATGAAACTTGGTGGGTAGGTTAATCACATGACCTAGTTGTGTGCAAATGAGAACCGTTGCTATGGAGACCACCGTTGCCTAGTAACGGGACTTTGAAATTTTTGAAAAATCATAAAAAAATTATTTTTTCGAAAATCAAAAATCGGGCCACAAGCGACTGTGGGCAGTACATTCAGCCATATTGTCAAAAATTTCCAGCCGAATCCTATGAAAACTGTCGGAGAAGATAGACTTTGAATGAACCCTGGTCGAAAACAATAAAAAAACGAGTTCGTTATATTCAGAGACTATGAGTCAGATATACATGAAACTGGTATGGTAGGTTCATGGTATGTCCTAGTTATGTGTGAGAAAGAACCGTTGCTATGAACCCCTCCGTTGCTAGCAACGGCCGAAAAAACTCTAAATGTGGGGGTATTTTAACGAAAAAACAATCTGCAGCATTAACCCTTGAAGCTAGAATCATGAATTTTTTGTGCTTAATCCTCAGGTCATTCCCATCGAACGGGCCCATCGCGTCAGGTTCTATTGGGTAGGCGACTACCCATGTCCGCCCACCGGCTTGTTTGTTTGTCTGTCTGTCTGTTAGCAACTTTACGGCAAACGGCTTTAGCAAACACTATCAAATTTAATCCACAGGTGGGCAATGAACCTTGGACGACCCCATTAACTTTTGGGTCCAATTGGATCAAAGGTCAAGGTCAAGGTCACGAAAAGATCAAAATCGTTTTTCACTCATAACTTCATCAAAAATGATCTGATTTACTTCAAACTAAGCTTATAGTGAACCTTATTCTATTTGTCACTTATAATCCTACCCAATTCTATAGTGAAAAATGCATATTTGTGAAGATCGGTAGGGTCCGAAGTTTTGTGGGTCATGGTCTTCGGTCAAAATTACAAATTTTCCATTAAAACTAAAACATGGTTACGAAAATACAACTTTACGGGAAAACGGCTGGCTCAAACACTGTCAAATTGTATCCACAGGTGGTTAATGAACCTTGGACGACCCCATTAACTTTTGGGTCCAATTAGGTCAAAGGTCAAGGTCAGGTCACGAAAAGGTCAAAATCGTTTTTCACTCATAACTTCGTCAAAAATGGTTTAATTGACTTCAAACTAAGACTAAAATATTCCTTATTCTATTCCTTATAATCAACATTCAGGTTAAGGATGTATCAAATTAAATTTGATCCCCAAAATAACTTTATGCTTAAATGAGTGGGATTTGTTGTGCCTGGCACCACTTGTTTGATTTATAATGGAAAATTTGTAATTTTGACCGATGACCATGACCCCCAAAACTTCGGACCCTACCGATCTTCACAAATATGCATTTTTCACTATAGGAATGGGTAGGATTATAAGTGCAAAATAGAATAAGGTTCACTATAAGCTTAGTTTGAAGTAAATCAGATCATTTTTGACGAAGTTATGAGCGAAAAACGATTTTGATCTTTTCGTGACCTTGACCTTTGATCCAATTGGACCCAAAAGTTAATGGGGTCGTCCAAGGTTCATTGACCACCTGTGGATTAAATTTGATAGTGTTTGCTAAAGCCGTTTTGCTGTAAAGTTGCTAACAGACAGACAGACAAACAAACAAACAGACAAAAACCGGACGATTACAATATCCCGCTCCCTCCCTCCGGGGGGGCGGGATAATAATTAGAACTGCGAGCAAAACTGCGAGCAGTTATAACGGCTTCCCAGTCTGACATTGTCACAACATCAAACTTTATGTCTGTAGCATGTTTGAAGTAAAGAACTCGATGGTCTGATATGTCTATAAGGATTCCAAGAAGCATCGTGGCTTCAGAGAAGTGATTTTTAAACGTTTTCCTTCTATCCAATATGGTTGCCTGACCACATGACTGAGACGTCATAGTTTGCAAACATTTTCCCCATGGGAAGTCTATCATATATATCAAGTGTTGCATTGATCGGTTTAGCAGTTTTGGAGAAACAGATTTTAATTTTTTTTCCTTCAATCCAATATGGCTGCAAAACCACATAACTGATGTCACCATTGTCAACAAATTTTCCCCATGGCTAGTCAATCATATCTGTCAGGTTTCACGTCTATCCGTTAATCGGTTCGAAGAAGAAGATTTTTCAAAGTTTTTTTTCAATCAAAAAGACTACCAAATTATGTGAATGATGACATCATAGGTTTCCACATTTCTTCCCCTTGCGTATGTGATCAGTAGATGATAAATGGGTTTCTGGGACGCCCATTCAAATGAGTGGGGAAAAGGGAAAAATTTTCTGACCAAGCTCCAAAAGCTCAAAACAAGAGACTCATTTTCTCCCCACCTATCCCCTTCCCTCCATACAAGCAAATGTAAAATTGAGACTCATTTTCTCCCCCTCACATACAAGCAAATGTAAAATTGAGACTGAAAGATTGAGACTCACTGATGAAAGCACTTCTTCCCTTTCATATTTTCATTCACTCAAAGAGCGAACCAACGAATATTTGTCCATGTTTGTTCTACTTTAGGGAATAACTTAATTTTCTTATAACATTCATTTCCATCGAGTAATAATCACAAAGAATAACTTGGAACTTGGTTCTTGGTTTAAGTGTCTTTGTTGTGCAGAAATGAAATGATAAACTTCTCTTAATGCTCTTATTTGACCACCTCCTGAGCCACATATCATTTTGAGATTGTAGTAAATTGTTTTTCATTGTTCAACTGATAACCATCAAAGTTTTCAGTTCATTCAAGGATATTTATTTTTAGATCCTCGTGGAGGATCTCTAAGTCTTACTCACGTTGTTGTTCTTGTGGACTTTTTTTGTTTCACAGCCTACAGTTTTCATCGAAACTTCCTGAAACTTGGCGTGTACATGTAAAAATACCGTGCGCAGACAGTAATGATCTCCGATTTTGAAAATTCCTCCTAGAAAAAAAAGTTATGACGTCAAAATATCTCCGCTAATGGAAATCTCCTAAAAAAATTATCTCCGAAACTAGACAAGCTTTTTGAATTCTGTTTGCGGGAACCGAACAGGGCATTAGCGGAGATGAATTACCGCACATATGATACATCACTATGACGTCATATCAATTTTTAAGACGTCATTCCTATTTTTTGACATTTTTTGTTTCACAACCCAGAGTTTTCATCGGATCTTCGTGAAACTTGCCATGTATATGCAGAAAGCCCACGTGCAGGCAGTAACCATCTCCGATTTTGGAAATTCTTCCTAAAAAAAAGTTAACGTCATAATATCGCCGCTAATGGAAATCGCCTATACCATTATCTCCGAAACTAGGCAAGCTGTTTGAATTCTGTTTGCGGGAATCGAACAGGGCATTAGCGGAGATGAATTACCGCACATATGATACATCACTATGACGTCATATCAATTTTTAAGACGTCATTCCTATTTTTTGACATTTTTTGTTTCACAACCCAGAGTTTTCATCGGATCTTTGTGAAACTTGCCATGTATATGCAAGAAGCCCACGTGCAGGCAGTAACCATCTCCGATTTGGGAATTCTTCCTAGAAAAAAAGTTAACGTCATAATATCGCCGCTAATGAAAATCGCCTATACCATTATCTCCGAAACTAGTTTGTTTCACAGCCTACAGTTTTCATCAAAACTTCCTGAAACTTGGCATGTATATATAAAAATACCCTACACAGACAGTAACCATCTCCGATTTAGAAAATTCCTCTCTAGAAAAAAAAATTTATGACGTCAAAATATCTCTGCTAATGGAAATCGCCGAAAAAATTATCTCCGAAACTAGGCAAGCTTTTTGAATTCTGTTTGCGGGAATCGAACAGGGCATTAGCAGAGATGAATTACCGCACATATGATACATCACTATGACGTCATTCCTATTTTTTATGACGTCATTCCTATTTTTGACATTTATTGTTTCACAACCCAGAGTTTTTTCATCGGACTTCGTGAAACTTGCCATGTATATGCAGAAAGCCCACGCGCAGGCAGTAACCATCTCCGATTTTGAAAATTCTTCCTAGAAAAAAAGTTGACTTCATAATATCGCCGCTAATGGAAATCGCCTATACCATTATCTCCGAAACTAGGCAAGCTGTTTGAATTTTGCTTGCTGGAATCAAGCCAGGCATTAGCACAGATAATTTATCGCAAACCTGATACATCACAATGACGTCATATTCGTTTTTATGACGTCATCATTAAGAGGACGAGGATCTTAGCTCATTTGAGCTTGTTTAATAACTCCACTCTAACAAGGATGTGAGTCGGGCACCATCGAAATTCATGATCTGCATGATCTAACATAAAATTGGCACCACTCCATGTTGGCATCACTCCCATGTTTGTACCTAATTTTGGGTAATTGGGTCTCTAAAAACACTAATTGGGTTTTTTTTTTCTATAATCATCATTTGCGACATACAACCTATCTAATTTAATTTAAATCTATAATATATCTATGTTTCTGCTGCAACTACCTATCCAGAGGCCACAATCCATGCATTTACTGCATTTACTCTGAGTGAAAGACCCTGTTTCTGTCTTAACTTAAAAAAAAAACAAATGTTTTCACTCTCCTCTTGTTATACACGAAAATGTGGCCCTTGCCTGTCCTGTTCCTGTTCCTGTCACTGTCTATTCAACTGAAACCCTTCTTCACTGTTTTATCTGTCGAGGTTTTCAGAGATGTGATGATGTCCCACAATGCCGTGAGCGCCGCCATGTTGGTTTTATACACTTCCCTGGCGACGTAGCATCAGTAGCTCAACAATCCAGAACGTTTAAATCTTGTTTTTCTGACTTACTGCAATGGAAGGTTAGCCGAATTTTTTGGCCTTGTTAACCTTTTCTTGTTTCGCTTGCGAAAAATATGTCGCCCGAGCACTGCACCATGGGTACTGAAACCCTTCTGTACCCTTCATTAATTTCTCAACCATCTCGATCAGATCCTCCTCTTAATATAAACTAGTACGTGCCCGTCGTGCAAAATATAAAATAAAATAAAATAATTGTGAAGTCATTGTGACGTCATTGCACGCGTGTCCTGTCATTGGTTTGGTAAATAAATGGCCATAACTTGGGAACCACTTGCCGATTAACATCAAACCTTGGAAAGGCACTATCCACAGGGCCCAGCAATATAGCTGCAATTTCAATTAGATCGGACCAGTGGTTGTCGAGAAACAGGGTCACAGACAGACAGACAGAGATTGCTGGAATTATAGATAGACTAGTGCGTGCCTGTAGTTGGTGCCGTAGGTGCGTGCCCGTAGGTGCGTGCCCGTAGGTGCGTGCCTGTACGTGTAAAATGCCCTTACGTGCGTGCCCGTACGTGTAAAAATGCCGGTAGGTGCGTGCCTGTAGGTGCGTGCCCGTACGTGTAAAATGCCCGTACGTGCGTGCCCGTAGGTGCGTGCCCGTACGTGTAAAATGCCGTAGGTGCGTGCCCGTACGTGTAAAATGCCCGTAGGTGCCAGCCGTACAAAAAAAAATTGTGACGTCAATAGTGATGTCATAGCACCGTGTCCTGTCATTGGTTGATAAATAAATGGCCGTAACTTGGGAACATTTCGATTAATATTAAACCTTGAAAAGGCGCATTAGTTCCAGGATTACAATATCCCGCTCCCTCCCTCCGGGGGGGCGGGATAATAATTAGAACTGCGAGCAAAACTGCGAGCAGTTATAACGGCTTCCCAGTCTGACATTGTCACAACATCAAACTTTATGTCTGTAGCATGTTTGAAGTAAAGAACTCGATGGTCTGATATGTCTATAAGGATTCCAAGAAGCATCGTGGCTTCAGAGAAGTGATTTTTAAACGTTTTCCTTCTATCCAATATGGTTGCCTGACCACATGACTGAGACGTCATAGTTTGCAAACATTTTTCCCCATGGGAAGTCTATCATATATATCAAGTGTTGCATTGATCGGTTTAGCAGTTTTGGAGAAACAGATTTTAATTTTTTTTCCTTCAATCCAATATGGCTGCAAAACCACATAACTGATGTCACCATTGTCAACAAATTTTCCCCATGGCTAGTCAATCATATCTGTCAGGTTTCACGTCTATCCGTTAATCGGTTTCGAAGAAGAAGATTTTTCAAAGTTTTTTTTTCAATCCAAAAAGACTACCAAATTATGTGAATGATGACATCATAGGTTTCCACATTTCTTCCCCTTGCGTATGTGATCAGTAGATGATAAATGGGATTTCTGGGACGCCCATTCAAATGAGTGGGGAAAAGGGAAAAATTTTCTGACCCAAGCTCCAAAAGCTCAAAAACAAGAGACTCATTTTTCTCCCCACCTATCCCTTCCCTCCCATACAAGCAAATGTAAAATTGAGACTCATTTTCTCCCCCTCACATACAAGCAAATGTAAAATTGAGACTGAAAAGATTGAGACTCAAACTGATGAAAGCCACTTCTTCCCTTTCATATTTTCATTCCACTCAAAGAGCGAACCAACGAATATTTGTCCATGTTTGTTCTACTTTAGGGAATAACTTAATTTTCTTATAACATTCATTTCCATCGAGTATAATCACAAAGAATAACTTGGAACTTGGTTCTTGGTTTAAGTGTCTTTGTTGTGCAGAAATGAAATGATAAACTTCTCTTAATGCTCTTATTTGACCACCTCCTGAGCCACATATCATTTTGAGATTGTAGTAAATTGTTTTTCCATTGTTCAATGATAACCATCAAAGTTTTCAGTTCATTCAAGGATATTTATTTTTAGATCTCGTGGAGGATCTCTAAGTCTTACTCACGTTGTTGTTCTTGTGACTTTTTTGTTTCACAGCCTACAGTTTTCATCGAAACTTCCTGAAACTTGGCGTGTACATGTAAAAATACCTGCGCAGACAGTAATGATCTCCGATTTTGAAAATTCCTCCTGAAAAAAAAAGTTATGACGTCAAAATATCTCCGCTAATGGAAATCTCCTAAAAAAATTATCTCCGAAACTAGACAAGCTTTTTGAATTCTGTTGCGGGGAACGAACAGGGCATTAGCGGAGATGAATTACCGCACATATGATACATCACTATGACGTCATATCAATTTTTAAGACGTCATTCCGATTTTTTGACATTTTTTGTTTCACAACCCAGAGTTTTCATCGGATCTTCGTGAAACTTGCCATGTATATGCAGAAAGCCCACGTGCAGGCAGTAACCATCTCCGATTTTGGAATTCTTCCTAGAAAAAAAGTTAACGTCATAATATCGCCGTAATGGAAATCCCTATACCATTATCTCCGAAACTAGGCAAGCTGTTTGAATTCTGTTTGCGGGAATCGAACAGGGCATTAGCGGAGATGAATTACCGACACATATGATACATCACTATGATGTCATATCAATTTTTAAGACGTCATTCCTATTTTTTGACATTTTTTGTTTCACAACCCAGAGTTTTCATCGGATCTTTGTGAAACTTGCCAGTATATGCAGAAAGCCCACGTGCAGGCAGTAACCATCTCCGATTTTGGGAATTCTTCCTAGAAAAAAAGTTAATGTCATAATATCGCCGCTAATGAAAATCGCCTATACCATTATCTCCGAAACTAGTTTGTTTCACAGCCTACATTTTTTCATCAAAACTTCCTGAAACTTGGCATGTATATATAAAATACCCTACACAGACAGTAACCATCTCCGATTTAGAAAATTCCTCCTAGAAAAAAAAGTTATGACTTCAAAATATCTCTGCTAATGGAAATCGCCGAAAAAATTATCTCCGAAACTAGGCAAGCTTTTTGAATCTGTTTGGGGAATCGACAGGGCATTAGCAGAGATGAATTACCGCACATATGATAATCACTATGATGTCATATCATTTTTATGACGTCATTCCTATTTTTGACATTTATTGTTTCACAACCAGAGTTTTTCATCGGATCTTCGTGAAACTTGCCATGTATATGCAGAAAGCCCACGCGCAGGCAGTAACCATCTCCGATTTTTGAAATTCTTCCTAGAAAAAAGTTGACTCATAATATCGCCGCTAATGGAAATCGCCTATACCATTATCTCCGAAACTAGGCAAGCTGTTTGAATTTTGCTTGCTGGAATCAAGCCGGGCATTAGCACAGATAATTTATCGCAAACCTGATACATCACAGACGTCATATTCGTTTTTATGACGTCATCATTAAGAGGACGAGGATCTTGCTCATTTGAGCTTGTTTAATAACTCCACTCTAACAAGGATGTGAGTCGGGCACCATCGAAATTCATGATCTGCATGATCTAAAAAAAATTGCACCACTCCCATGTTGGCATCACTCCCATGTTTGTACCTAATTTTGGGTAATTGGGTCTCTTAACCACTAATTGGGTCCCACATGAAATGTTTTCTATACATTTGCTGACAGACTAACCTATCTAATTTGAATTTAAATCTATAAATATACTATAGTTTCTGCTGCAACTACCTATCCAGAGAGGCCACAATCCATGCATTTACTGCATTTACTCTGAGTGAAAGACCCTGTTTCTGTCTTAACTTAAAAAAAAACAAATGTTTTCACTCTCCTCTTGTTTAGTACACGAAAATGTGGCCCTTGCCCTGGTCCTGTTCCTGTTCCTGTCACTGTCTATTCAACTGAAACCCCTTCTTCACTTGTTTTATCTGTCGAGGGTTTTCAGAGATGTGATGATGTCCACAATGCCGTGAGCGCCGCCATGTTGGTTTTATACACTTCCCTGGCGACGATAGCATCAGTAGCTCAACAATCCAGAACGTTTAAATCTTGTTTTTCTGACTTACTGCAATGGAAGGTTAGCCGAATTATTTGGCCTTGTTAACCTTTTCTTGTTTCGCTTGCGAACAAATATGTCGCCCGAGCATGCACCATGGGTACTGAAACCCTTCTGTACCCTTCATTAATTTCTCAACCATCTCGATCAGATCCTCCTCTTAATATAAACTAGTACGTGCCCGTACGTGCAAAAAAAATTAAAATAAAATAAAAAAATTGTGAAGTCATTGTGACGTCATTGCACCGTGTCCTGTCATTGGTTTGGTAAATAAATGGCCATAACTTGGGAACCACTTGCCCGATTAACATCAAACCTTGAAGGCACATCCACAGGGCCCAGCAATATAGCTGGCAAGTTTCAATTAGATCGGACCAGTGGTTGTCGAGAAACACGGTCACAGACAGACAGACAGAGATTGCTGGAATTATAGATAGACTAGTGCGTGCCTGTAGGTGCGTGCCCGTAGGTGCGTGCCCGTAGGTGCGTGCCTGTACGTGTAAATGCCCTTACGTGCGTGCCCGTAGGTGTGTGCCTGTAGGTGGTGCCGTACGTGTAAATGCCCGTACGTGCATGCCCGTAGGTGCGTGCCCGTACGTGTAAAATGCCCGTACTGCGTGCCCGTAGGTGCGTGCCCGTACGTGTAAAATGCCCGTAGGTGCGGCCCGTACGTGTAAAATGCCTGTAGGTGCGTGCCCGTACGTGTAAAATGCCCGTAGGTGCCTAGCCGTACAAAAAAAAATTGTGACGTCAATAGTGATGTCATAGCACCGTGTCCTGTCATTGGTTGATAAATAAATGGCCGTAACTTGGGAACCTTGTCCGATTAATATTAACCTTGAAAAGGCGCATCCTCAGGTCTCCAGCAATATACCTGGCAAGTTTCAATTAGATCGGACCAGGGGTTGTCGAGAACCAGCGGTCGCAGACACACAGACAGACAGACAGACAGACACACAACACACACACACACACACACACACACACACACACACACACACACACACACACACACACACACACACACACAGCACACAACACACACAGATAAACACACAGACAGACAGACAGACAGACAGACACACACACACAGATAAACATAGACAGACAAACAAACAGACAGACAGACAAACAGCAGACAGACAGAGATTGCTGGAATTACAGATAGATATAATTGCCTCCCTCCTATTATATAAAAAGTCCTGTCTCCAAGAGGAAAAACGTGTGACTCGGATGTGTGAGAAAACAAGAGAAGATGTTGTGACGTATATCGAACTCTGCATGGTAATGTGTACGTCATTTATTTTATAATTAACGGAAGAGCACTGAGACGATCGAAATAAAACAAGTCGAAGACGACGAAGTTAAGTTTTTCCGATTCGAAATTTCAAATCGACACCGAAACCCGGTTTCGGGTCGTGTCACGCTCCAAGTTACAACGGCTCGTCTTTCAAGCGTCTGCATCAGCCTGGTCTCCATGGAGATGAAGCCTCATCCCCAACTCATCGAGCGGATTTAGACGTGAATAGTCAGCGGTGTAATCGACGACAGATCCGCGGCGGTGTATTTGTCGTTTTTGTTTCCCGGTTTTTATTTCGAACAACGGTGTGTTTGTTTACTTATTATTGTGCGTCAAAGTGCTTTTAGGAAGTGGTGTTTTATCGTGCTTTAAAGTATTACAAAGACTGTTTAAACTTTCAAACAATGCAGCTGGGTGATCAAAATTAACAATTATCATGATGCGCAGTGTCTTACCCATAAAGATATTCTTGACATACTGCATTATTAAAATAAAAATAAAAACATGGAAAGATGTGTCGTTTGGAGGTTTTGGATGCCGTCCGATCTACCACCCGCTCGGCATGACGGATAAATAACGGCTCTTAACACATTGCAGTCAAAGGATACTCGCTTGAACTCGCAAGATGAAAGATGTTGAATAAAGATATAACGTGTAAGAAAGAAATACTTG
>CM068958.1:86286250-86301211 GCA_035128595.1 Eptatretus atami | reverse complement strand
TTCCCGCAAACAGAATTCAAAAAGCTTGCCTAGTTTCGGAGATAATTTTTAGGTGATTTCCATTAGCGGAAATATTTTGATGTCATAACTTTTTTTTCTAGGAGGAATTTTCAAAATCTGAGATGGTTACTGTCTGCGCAGGGTATTTTTACATATGCCAAGTTTCAGGAAGTTTCGATGAAAACTGTAGGCTGTGAAACCAAAAAGTCCACAAGAAGAAGATGAAGAACAACAACATGAGTAAGACTTAGAGATCCTCCACGAGGATCTAAATAAACCTCCAGCGAACTATACGCTGACGTTGTTTGCATTGATCAAATAACCCGAAGAGTACTTCACTGAATCGGGAATTTATTTTTTATCATATTTTCCTTGCTGATTTGAACGAAACTTGATATTGCGCGTCAATGTGAAAAAACCAGAGAGTTGGTGTCAAAGCCACCCATGCTCGCCTGTTATACATTTATCGTTTTTAAAAAGACTCGTCTTATAATATTTTTTATAAAGCATTGGCATGAAGTCTGATCAAATAATTTTAAAGCAATATATGAATTTGTATATTGTAATCAGTAAAAAATAGTGTGGTAGATAAAAAATTAGAAAGGAAATAACTGCACCGAAAAAACTTTAACATTTTCATGCTGACGCTGACGCTCACGCCGGTGGTATCGCTATAGCTCTGTTCTTCGAACAGGCGAGCTAAAAACGGAGAAAAGAAAGTCGAAGAAATTATTGTGCGTAATCTTCTAAACACAATTTAATTTATTAATGAACACTGGAGTATTAGATCAAAATGGTGATGTTTATTTTATGCTTAAAAATAAATCGTTCTTTGTCTCTACTCAATGTTTGAGATTTTTATGCCTCCGCACCAAGGGTGCCGGAGGCATTATGTTTCCGGGTTGTCCGTTCGTCCGTCCGAATTTTCGTTTACGCGATAACTCAAGAAGCAAATTGTAGAATTTCATCAAACTTGGTAAAAATGTAAAGTAAGACAGGCAATTAAGTGATTAATTTTGGGCCAGATGTGATCAAGGTCAAGGGTCAAATATGTCAATACTCAAGTGTTTGTGCGGAGAGCGGAGGCATACCGTCGACCGCGCAGTCGAATAACTCCAGTTTAATAAATCATTTCAAGAAAAAAAAAAGATAGCTCCAGGGAACTATACCGCTGAGGTTTGTTTGCATTGATCAAATACTCCCGAAGAGTACTTGACTGAATCGGGAATTGATTTTTAAAATAATTTTCTTCTTTTCCCGATTTGAACGAAACTTGACTACTGTACACGCAGGAAAATGGTGAGTAAGGTGGGTCGAAAATTTTTGCGCTATCGTATACCGTTTTGGCTGTATTTCGGGAACATAATACATACATACATATATACAAGATGAGAGTATTAGTAATATATATAGATTTCAGCTGTTTACTTCTGAGTATGATAAATTTTCTGTCTGCTTTTGCCTTGAGTACTGATTGGTGAGGATGCTGATGTCAGCACAAGCAGACAGCAGCTGCTTCATGAGCCCACCTCACTTTTATTTATGGTTTGCTATAAAATATATAATATTACATACATTGCATGTACTGTAATACAGTACCTTCAGAAAGTATTCACACCCTTTGACTTTTGTCACATTTTGTTGTGTTACAGCCTGAATTTAAAATGGATTATATAATAAAAATTTTGTTACCGATCAACACAAAATACCCCAAAATGACAAAGTGAAACATGTTCTCAGAAGTTTTTACAAATCAAGTAAAAATGAAAAGCTGAAATGTCCTATTTACATAAATATTCAGCCCCTTGAGACAATCCTTTGTGGAAGTGCCTTTGGCAGTGATTTACAGCTTTGAGTGTTCTTGGGTATGTCTGTCTATGAGCTTTACACATCTGGATTTGGGGATTTTCTCCCATTCTTCATCCCAGATTTGCTCATGCCCTGTCTAGTTGGATGGGGAGTGTTGGTGAACAGCAATCTTCAAGTCTTTCCACAGATTCTCAATGGGATTCAAGTCTGGCCTTTGACTGGGCAACTCAGGGACTTTCACATTCTTGTTCTGAAGCCATTCTAGTGTTGCTTTGGCTGGATGCTTGGGGTCATTGTCCTGTTGGAATGTAAATCTTCGCTGCAGTCTCAGGTCTTTTGCACTATGAAGCAGGTTCTCCTCAAGGATTTCCCTGTATTTTTGCTCCATTCAATGTTCCCTCGATCCTTACAAGTCTCCCATTCCCTACCACTGAAAAACATCCCATAGCATGATGCTGTTACCACCATGCTTCACAGTAAGGATGGTGTTAGATGGGTGATGAGCTGTGCTTGGTTTCCACCGGATGTGGTGCTTTGCATTCATTCCAAAGAGTTCAATTTTCATCTCAACAGACCACATAATCTTTTGCGTCAGGCTCTCACTCTATCAGGTGCCGTTTTGCAAACTCCTGGTGTGCTGTCATGTGCCTGTTTCTCAGGAGTGGCTTCCGTCTGGCCACTCTCCCATATAGCCTAGATTTGCGAAGTGCTGCAGTGATTGTTGTCCTTCCGGCAGGTTCTCTCATCTCAGCCAAGGAAGTCTGTAGTTCTGGCAGAGTGGTCTTTGGGTTCTTGGCCACCTCCCTGACCAAGGTCTTTTTGCCCAATTGCTCAGTTTGGTCGGACGGCCAGCTCTAGGAAGAGTCTGGGTAGTTCCATATTCTTTCCATTCCCTAATGATGGAGCTCACTGTTCTCTTGGGAAATTTCAACACTCTAGGAATTGTTTTAAACCCTTCCCCAGATCTATGCCTCCTCACAATTCTATCTCGGAGTTCTACGGACAGTTCATTGAACTTCATGGTAGAGTTTCTTTTCTGACATGCACCGTCAACTGTGGATCTTTTATAGAAAGGTGTGTTTCTTTCTAAATCGTGTGCATTCAATTGAATTGACCACAGGTGTACTCCAATGAAGTTGCACCTGAGCTCATTTTGGAGTGTGGAGTGGAGAGCTCATAGCAAAGGGGTTGCAATACAATTGCTGCAAAACATTTCAGCTTTTCATTTTTGATTAATTTTTTTTTTTTAATCTCAAAAAGTTATGAACGGATTCAGATGAAATTTGGTGGGATGGTTGAGTGTGTGACTAGGACAATTGATTCGATTTTGGTGAAGAACCGGATTCGATAATTTTCTTTTAATTAACCTCCGCCATCGAAAGTGGATGGAGGTTACTGTTTTCACCCCTGTCTGTTTGTTTGTGAACAGTATTACGGAAAAACTCCTGGACGGATTTCGACGAAACTTGGTGGGGGGTTAGGTATGGTCCAAGGATCATGCCATTAGATTTTGGACTTGGTCCAAAAAAAAACTTAGAAAATTTTGCAACTTTTTTCAAAAAAATTTCGATTTTATTTGAAAAATATTTGAATTTTTTTTTTGCATTTCTACATGTTTAAGTGATTTCCAACCCCCAAAAAATAAATTTGTTAGAGAAAAAAAAACAAATTTTCAACTTTTTTTTCAAAAAAATTTCGATTTTATTTTTTTGGCATTTCTACATGCGCGTCGATCTAGTTTAGTTTATTCAATCGTGGTTCAGTAGAGTCTGATCCGTTTTGACCTACATGAATAGATATCAGGTTCACTTAAGTGACAGCAGTATTGGCAGTGGAGGTTTTGCACTCTAGCGAGTGCTCCCCCTCTAGTTAACCTCCGCCATCAAAGATTGGAGGTTACTGTTTTCACCCCTTTCTGTTTGTGTTTGTTTGTTGTGAACAGTATTACGGAAAAACTCCTCGACGGATTTCGAGAAACTTGGGGGGATTAGGTATGGTCCAAGGATCATGCCATTAGATTTTGGACTTGTCCAAAACCAATATGGCGCTATGGGCCATTTAGAAAAATATTTGAAATTTTTTTTTTTGCATTTCTACATGTTATAAGTGATTTCCAACAAAAAACATGCCAACATTTTAATGTGGCTGATTTTGGAACTTCAGGTGGATATACCCACGTAAAATCAATTTCTGTCTCAAGGAATCTACGCTAGTTAATGACGAATGATTGAGTATGTAAAAGGGAAAGTTGCAAACTATGACTCTGAGCACTGTGACGTCAAATGAATGAATAGGATATCAGGTTCACTTGAGTGACCTAGCAGTATGGCGGCGGAGGTTTTGCACTCTACCGAGTGCTCCCCTCTATTAACCTCCGCCATCGAAGATGGACGGAGGTTACTGTTTCACCCCTGTCTGTTTGTTTGTTATCTTGCCAAAACGAAGTTTTTGCAAGATATGTTAGTCAGTCTGTATGTTTATTTTTTATTTTTTATTTTTTGTTTGTCTGTAATCACGAAAAAAAATTCTGCAGACCACAGTTTTCATTGATTTTTGTAACTTCGCATATCAGAGGCCTATGGAGGTCCCTTCAGCGCATAAAAATTGAAGGTCAAGGTCAAAGGTCAAGGACACTTTTCGCAAATCAGGGTAATCGACAAAACCTCATTTTTTGAGTAATTTTTGATCGGATCGTCTTCAAACTTCATGGAATATAGTTCATGGTCTGGCGCTCAGCTGATTATTTTGGTGGCGATTGGCCTTGACCTTCATGTGTTTTTTTTGTTGTTGTTGTTTTTTTTATATCTGTAATCACGTATAAATCACTCTGCAGAGCACAGTTTTCATTGGAAATTTTTTAACTTCGCATATCAGAGGCCTATAGAGGTCCCTTCAGCGCATAAAATTTGAGTCAGGTCAAGGTCAGCACTTTGTCGCAAATCAGGGGAGTCGACGAAACCCTTATTTTTTGAGTAATTTTGAATCGGATCGTCTTCAACTTCATGGGAATATAGTTCATGGTCTGGCACTCAGCTGATTAATTTTTGGTGGCTATTGGCCTTGACCTTCATGGTTCGCACCTAAGGTCAAACATATTTGACCCCAAGGTCAAATTTTCAAGTTTTAGGAACCATATCGTGTAGTACCTCAATTGAACACCTCAGATGAGTGCTTTCTAGATATATCAAGCTTGAGACATTATGACGTCATTTGGTGACGTTATGAGGCAAACATATTTTCATGGTTACTCTGTAGACGATTCTCATCGGAATCTCTCGTAGGCAATATTCCTCAAGGAGTCGCTCTGGTGGATAGCAGCTCTGTTCACCTCAGTGTGACCTTAAGAAAGTCACACGTGTCACCTTTTGGCAAGATACGGGTCACCCTAAGGGTGACATTGGTTTATTGTTTGTTTGTGAACAGTATTACGGAAAAACTCCTGGACGGATTTCGACGAAACTTGGTGGGGGATTAGGTATAGTCCAAGGATCATGCCATTCGATTTTGGACTTGGTCCAAAGTCCAATATGGCCGCTTGGCGGCCATTTTGAAAAAATATTGAATTTTTGTTTTGCATTTCACATGTTTTAAGTGATTTCCAACCAAAAATAAATAAATTTGTTAGAGAAAAAAAAACAACAAAATTTTGCAACTTTTTTTCAAAAAAATTACGATTTATTTGAAAAATATTTGAATTTTTTTTTTTGCATTTCTACATTTTTAAGTGATTTCCAACCCCAAAAAAAATTTGTTAGAGAAAAAAAAATGTTGCAACTTTTTTCAAAAAAATTTCGATTTTATTTGAAAAATATTTGAATTTTTTTTTGCATTTCTACATGTTTTAAGTGATTCCAACCCCCCCAAAAATGTTAGAGAAAAACAAACAATTTTGCAACCTTTTTTCCAAAAAATTTCGATTTTTTTTTTTGGCATTTCTACATGCGCGTCGATCTAGTTTAGTTTATTCAATCGTGGTCAGTAGAGTCTGATCCGTTTGACCTACAATGAATAGGATATCAGGTTCACTTAAGTGACCCAGCAGTATTGGCCGCGGAGGTTTTGCACTCTACCGAAGTGCTCCCCTCTAGTTAACCTCCGCCATCGAAGATGGACGGAGGTTACTGTTTTCACCCCTGTCTGTTTGTTTGTTTGTTTTTTGTGAACAGTATTACGGAAAAACTCCTGTACGATTTCGACGAACTTGGTGGGGGATTAGGTATGGTCCAAGGATCTGCCATTAGATTTTGGACTTGGTCCAAAGTCCAATATGGCCGCTATAGTGGCCATTTGAAAAAATATTTGAATTTTGTTTTTGCATTTCTACATGTTTTAAGTGATTTCCAACCCAAAAAAAATTTGTTAGAGAAAAAAAAAATGTTGCAACTTTTTTTCAAAAAAATTTCGATTTTATTTGAAAAAATATTTGAATTTTTTTTGCATTTCTACATTTTTAAGTGATTTCAACCCCCCCCCAAAAAAAACATTTGTTAGAGAAAAACAAAAAAAAATTTGCACCTTCTTTTCAAAAAAATTTCGATTTTTTCTTTTTGACATTTCTACATGCGCGTCGATCGAGTTTAGTTATTCAATCGTGTTCAGTAGAGTCTGATCCGTTTTGACCTACAATGAATAGGATATCAGGTTCACTTAAGTGACCCAGCAGTATTGGCGTGGAGGTTTTGCACTCTACGCAGTGGTCCCCCCTTTTAATCTCCGCCATCTTCGAAGATGGATG
Source organism: Eptatretus atami (assembly GCA_035128595.1). Lineage (NCBI taxonomy): Eukaryota > Metazoa > Chordata > Myxini > Myxiniformes > Myxinidae > Eptatretus > Eptatretus atami. The sequence goes on along the minus strand of CM068958.1, from coordinate 86,294,667 downwards.
GAGGTTACTGTTTACCCCCTTTCTGTTTGTTTGTTTGTTACTTACGAAATCTTAAAGATTTCGTAAGTATATTGATGACTTCCGTTTCGTTTGTTGTGTGTGTTTGTTTTGTAGGCACGATAACTCGAGAACGGAAGAAGCTACCAATGTCAAATTACACCACGTGATTCAGGAGGGTGATGGCTAGTGCTGATTAGATTTTGGTCAAAATCGGTCAACGGTCAAGGTCACGGTGAGGTCAAACATTCGATTTTTGATGGTTTGGTACAGATAACTCGAGAACGGAAGAAGCTACCATGTCAAATTACACCACGTGATTCAGGAGGTTCATGGCTAGCGCTGATTAGATATTTGGTCAAAATCGGTCAAAGGTCAAGGTCACAGTGAGGTCAAACATCCAAAACATTCGATTTTTGATGGTTTGGTACAGAATCATGTAGAAACTTCTGGTTTGCGTCGCTACCTTCTCTCGAGACAGCTTTATTAGACAAGGTCAGAGGTCAAGTTGACGATTCGTAAGTACCAGTCTATGACTGCTTGTTTGTTTGTTTGTTTGTTTGTGAACAGTATTACGGAAAAACTCCTCTACGGATTTCGACGAAACTTGGTGGGGGGTTAGTATGGTCCAGGATCATGCCATTAAATTTGGACTTGGTCCAAAATCCAATATGGCCGCTATGGTGGGCATTTTGAAAAAACTATTGAATTTTTTTTTTTTTGCATTTCTACATGTTTTAAGTGATTTCCAACCCCCCCCCCCCAAAAAAAATGTTGGAGAAAAGAACTATAACTCTGTCGCACTGTTGATGTCTATTTATGATAATTAAGGTTCACTTGAGTGACCCAGCAGTATCGGCGGCGGAGGTTTTGCACTCTCCCGGGTGCTCCCCCTCTAGTTTCTATGTTTTTTTCACGTGAGATATGGAGCCCAAACGATATGTAGCATTATCTCTCAAAAGTGTTATGAATCCAAACTTTGTGGATGAGTTGTTTAAGGATGCAAGAACAAGTTAATTAGATTTTGGATCGTATGCAAAAAAAAAACAAAAAAATTGCATTATCACTAATAAATTGACGAAAGGTGTTTACAATCTTTTAAATACCGGACATGATTTAAAAACCTTTGATGCACTCGGCGTCTCGACTAAACATGTAACAGGAACAGTGAACTTGTGACGCAAGTCATACCAGGAAGTAAGAACGGCTCGGTTTTAACTTTTCAACCTCAGCATCGAGCTCATCGGCTCCATACAAGCAATCACATTTTTCTCTGCCCTCGTGTTTGCTTTTAAAGCAATTGCCAATTGGTTATTTATATGAATTGGTGTGCTTCAGAAAGCCTGTGCAGAGTCGGTGATCCGCGATGGCCATACCGTATGAAAGCGAAACGGGCATACTCTAACTAGTATGTACATACTCTAACTCTAACATACTCTATCGCAGGGGTTCCCAACCTGTGGTATGTGTACCACAGGTGGTACATTTGACTTCTCGCGGTACGCGGCAGCGTGGTTTTTTTTTTTACGCAGTTTTTATTTTACTTCTCTCTCATACAGCTTGTGCACAATAATTAAATTATATACGAAAGCGGCTGTACACTGACAGCTGTTTGTTATCGGCCATTGTGCCACAAGTCTTATTATGCGTTTTGTCTCGACACGCCACACTGTCATCATTGCTTATTGCCCGGCTTATTGTTACCGTTATCGTTCACCAGCATCATGTCAATGCAAAATATTTGGAGAGTTATCTCAAGTTAGGCTTCACTTCCATCAAAAAGGTGAATTAGAAGCTCCACAGTGTGTGATTTGTGGAAAATTCTCGCAATCAATCTATGAAGCCAAGTCTATTGAAGCGCCATTTTGATTCTGTTCATCCTGAACACAGCAACAAGGACCATGATTTTGTTTCGTCGGAAGGAAAATGCCATGAAAAGAGCACATTTCGACGGCAGCAGCAGTTTTCAACAGCAGTCCACGGCAGCCATAAAGGCATCCTACTTAGTTGCACTGCGAATTGCAGAACAGAGAAACCTCACACCGTCGGTGAAAGCCTCATCCTTCCCGCCACAAAGGATATCGTACGTCTCATGCTGGGAGAACAAAGCGCCAAGAAGCTCAATTCTCTTTCGTTGTCAAACAACACAGTTCAGAGGCGCATTGAAGAAATGTCAACCAATATTCGTGACCAGGTTGTGGCAGAAATCAAGGCATCTCCATGCGGATTTTCTATGCAATTGGATGAGTCAACTGACGTGGCAAATTGTGCCAACTGTTAGCGTTCGTTCGGTACGTGCATAAAGCCAAGTTCAAGGATGAAATACTATTTTGCCGCCCGCTTAAACCACAACGAAAGCAAAGGACATTTTGAAGAGGTGTCTTCTGTCTTTGATCAAGTTGGTCTGTCATGGGTTGATCTGAAAGGCTGTACTACAGATGGTGCTCCAGCTATGTTGGGTGCAGATCAGGTTTCCAAACGCTTGTGAAGGCAGTTGCTCCTGAAGTGCGCAGCCTACACTGTACGATCCACTGCCACGCACTCGCAGCCAAGGCGCTCCCCAAGCCATTGTGACGTTCTGTGAACCATGTGAAATCCCAGGCTCTCGATTCGCGACTTTTCAAGAAACTTGCGAGGATTTCCACTCCGACCATAAAGTTCTCTTATTCCACACTGAGGTGAGATGGTTATCCGTGGAAATATGGCGGAGCGCGGTTTGAACTGCGAGCTGAGCTTCGTGAATTCTCGAAAACAGATGGAAACCAAAGACTATTTCGTCGCTGCTTTGAACGACCCCGACTGGCATTGCACCTGGGTTATTGTTCGACATTTTCTCTCAGTTAAACGCCTGAACAAGTCTCTTCAGGGACTGGCGCGACTATCATTGACTTCATAGACAAGGTCAAGGATTCAGGAAAAACTCCGTCTGTGGAAGACGAATGTCGAAGCGGGAGTGGTGGTCATGTTTTCTTGCACGGCCAATATTCTTCAGAAGCGTGAAAAGAATCCCCCAAGGGAGTTCATACAATTGGTAAAAGATCACCTCGCTTATTTGGATGAGGAATTAAATTCCTATTTTCCGGATCTCAAGGAACTGGATCTGAAAATGATTCAACAACCATTTCGCATGAATGCATTGGATTGCCACCTGGAACAGGACTGCAGGAAAGCTTGATTGATCTCCAGAACGACTCCACAGTCCGATATCAGTTTGACGAGATGAATCTTGTGGACTTCTGGTGTGGAATGTTGTGGTCTTACCCTAAGCTAGCTGCCCTGGCTGTTCATTCGCTCATAGTATTCCCATCTACATGGCTGTGTGAAGCTGGGTTCTCGTCAGTCGTTTTCTAAAAACAAACACAAAGATCCCTACTGGATGTTGAACATGATGTTCGGTGCGCTTTATCCAAAACAAAGCCTGACATCGACCTTCTTGTGAGCAAGAAGCAGGCTTAACCATCACATTGACTGGACATTTTACACAATCAAATAGGTACTTACTGTATCATTATTTTGTTCAGATCAGATTGCTCAATGTCATAGTTGTGAATTGTTAGTATTGTTTAACTCCCCATTGTCGTATCTGTATCGCAATAAACACACTATTTAGGTGAATTTTGGTACAGTGGTACTCGGTGGGACCACGAACATGTGAAATGGTACCCCAGTAAAAAAAGGTTGGGAACCCCTGCTCATCGCATCATGATAGCGATGGATTCTGACCTGTGCCGATTACAAATATTGATCTTGCTTTAAAACAAAATCTTTTGAATACAAGTTGAAGTGGAAATGAAATAAATGTTCTCATCATGGAGGGGGGGGGGAGGGATAGCCTCATGTGGGAATGCTTTGAAAAATTTCCATGTGCCGATGATGTGTACGTCATATATGAATACGTACTGGACCATTGCAAGCGTATTTCTGGAACATGCGTAAATTTTGTTTTTTATTTTCACTTTTTAAATTTATTTGTTTATATTGTTGCGAATTCGCGCCCGTCGGCGTGCGATGGCCACGCGACTCGAACCGCGACCGCCTCGCCCACCGACGGACAATTCAGTCGTGACCCTCCCGGCAACGCCGGGATCCAGTCACGGTGGCCTTTCGACCTCACCACAATCGTGCCAATCGGCCACCCGCGTAGGAGTGGTTGTTCGCCAAATTCGACCTACCTAAGTACCCACGCGGATGGTAACCGGGCGATCGTACCTCGCCGCAGGTCGACTCCGACACGGCCGCTGGGGCGGGCCGTTCCCGTACTATCGGGATAACCGAGCGGTGTTATCGTCGACCTCGACGGTTCAGATATTACGGGGTTTTGCACCCACTACGAACCTTTCAGTGAAGCAGGATGGAGGTCAATTAAGAAAAGACGAAGCGAAACGGGAAAACATTTCACCACAATGCACATTTATTCGCGGCACGCGGAGCACACCTATAGCACACGTATTTACAGTCACAATTAATGATTGCACATATATCACACAGAACAAAAGAATGCAATATAAAAGGAGTTAAAACCGAACTACACGACACACGGACCACTTATACATTACTACCTTACAAGACACGGCGCCACAACACGCAATTCCACACGAAGCAAAGAAAAGACCCCTCAAAGGCAAGGGAGTCAGACGGGCCCGTGGGCCTAATGCGCGTGGGACCTGGATGAGCGGCCAGGCCCACGAACCGAAGGGTCCTACCGCGCCCTCGTGGCGAGCCGCAGAATGTCGCTGCACGGCGTTCCGTGGCACCTGCTGGTGTGGGTGGGAACGGGGCCCTTGTCGCACTCTCTCAGCGCGGGGGAAAAGGGGGGAATTGTTGATGCTCTGGGGAGGGAGTATGGCTGGCTCGCTCGAATCCCGCGACGCGAGCCTCCAGGTCCACCTCACCGTTCGCCTCCGCAGCCGTCTGCCCCACCGATCTCGCCTCGCCGATCTCCTGTTCCACCGATACTGCTCACGATCCTGCTCTACTGGCTTCGCCCCACGATACTGCTCAACTGGCTGCTCCACCGACACTCCTCGATACTCACTTCGCCCACGATACTGCTCCACCGGATCTGCTGCCTCACCGACACTCTCCACGATAACTGCTAACTGGCTGCTCCACCGACACTCCTCGATACTCACTTCGCCCCACGATACTGCTCCACCGATCTGCTGCTCCACCGACACTCTCCACGATACTGCTCAACTGGCTGCTCCACCGACATCCTCGATACTCACTTCGCCCCACGATACTGCTCCACCGATCTGCTGCTCCACCGACACTCTCCACGATACTGCTGGAGCTCCTCACTGAGCTCGCCTTTTTTCGGCCTCGGAACCCACATGCAAATTATCGGATCCAAACGACCTCAGGGGCGGAGCCACGCTCGCCGATTGGACGGAGAAAAAAGGGGCGTGTATCATTCCTGATCCTCAAATTTGCATATGCGATTTTCGTCAGCGCGTCTGGAGGCGGGGCCTAGCCGCCCCGCGCTTCCTGATTGGGTGGATCAGATGTGGGCGTGCATCATTCCTGATCCGAATTCTCCTCAGAAAAACCCGCCATCTGCACTCGCGTCTCGCGTGTCTCGCTGAAGACAGCTCGACGCCACAGGTGGTGCGGGAATGGCGTAGGAGAAGGTGGTGGAGTTTTCGGCGGTGTCCGATGGCCATGGAGCTGCCTGGAATGGCGGCGATGTGAGGTTTGCGTAGCGAGTGGTGAAGGTAGGTTCTTGCTGCTGGCGTTGTTGTTGTTGTTGGCGTGGGTGGCTCAAACAAAGTAGAACAGAAAAACGCCTAACTCAAAGGATCGCAGCCCGAATGAATCACATTAATTCCCTCTATACAAGGGTTTGGGCTAACTACACATGTACTTAAGAAATATCTCACCTACGGGACCTCTATGGTGTTTGCGAATTTCCAGAGCGTAACAATATATATATATTGGTCACGAAAAAATTATTTCACGAAAAAAATAAGTGACCACTATATTCGTTATTGTGTGTGTGTCTGTCGGGATTCGCTTAGATATCCGTTATTGTGGGTTTTCCGTGTGTGTGGTTGTGTCTGCAACGCGAGGCTCCACAGCACAAACCAGCAAACCGATTTCGATGAAACTTGGCGAACAGGTGCCATGTGCGCGTTTGAGTTTCGTTGCTAAGCAACCACCCGTTGCTATGCAGCGCCGAAAACCGCGTTTTAAGAACCCAAACGGTAACTGACGTAGCGTGGCTTCTACGATAGGTAGAGCGACCGGACCAACTCCTGCCTATTCCTTGCATCCCATCTAGTTATCGTGAGAGCATAACGTTCCTCTATCTCTCATAGTTTCCGAATGGCAGCCCTCCGAATGCGGAAAGTGGTGAACCAGGAAATATGTTAAGTGACCTTGACCTCGGAAACCGTCGACGGCGGAACGTTCAAATTCGGTGTATGGATAGAGTTTAATAACTACTGCAAATTGAACTGCAGCATTTTTCCAGATTCGATCACCAAGGGTGTCAGGGCTGAAAATACGCCAAAATTCGAAAAAATATGTTTCTCGACCTACGTTCACTATTTCAATACTTGTCCTATAGTTTTGAATTGGAGAAACGAGACTTCGGAATTAAACACCGAGATATTTAGAAAATTTTACTCAAGCCGATTTTTGATTTAGGTTTATTTTTCAAATGGTAGTCCTGTGAGGAGTGCCAGTTGGCAAAATACGCAATAGGAAAAATCTTGCCAGGCAGAGGAACAATTGTATGTGAACCAATACGTCTTTGGCAATGAATCTTCGTCGGTGGATCGGTCAGAATGAAAAGCATCGTATCCAGCGCTTCGATCCTAGTGGATCCCTTGTCGCCTACCGGCTTGTCTGTCTGTCTGTCGTCTGTCTGTCTGTCCCGAGCATAGCTCTGTGGGTTTTGATCCGATCCTGATAAAATTTTGGTGGGAGGTTTATATCATGATCTAGTTGTATTTTCCTGAGAATGGGCGTGGTGCGCCCATTAGGCGGAGCCACGCCCAAAAAAACATGTGTTTTAGGGGGTAGCCGTTTCAATTTGCATCTTCTCCTAGGGGGTTTGGTGAAACTGACAGGGGCTTCGGTATTTGGTTAGCCCAATGGCACTGCATAGCCCCACGGAGCCGATTTTCATTTCGTCACAAGGTCACAACTTAGAAAATTGCGAATTTTGACATAAAAATAATCTTCTCTGAGGGGTTTGTCGAATCTGGCTGGGGTTTCGAAATTGGTTAGCCCAATGGCACCTGCATAGCCCCACGGAGCTCAATTTTTCATTTCGTGTCAAGGTCACGAACTTAGAAAATTGCGAATTTTGACATAAAAATCCATCTTCTCCGAGGGTTTGTCGAATCTGGCAGGGGTTTTCGGTATTTGGTTAGCCCAATGGCACTGCATAGCCCCACGGAGCTCATTTTCATTTCATCCTAAGGTCAAGGTCACAAGGTCACGAACTTAGAAAATTGCGAATTTTGACATAAAAAATCATACGACCGCCCAAACTTTGAGAGCTTGGATGACAATATTTTTATGCATAATCTTGAGGTCATTCCACACCTAAAGTCTTGAAACCATTTTGCTCTATCTTCAACACCTTGCCCGTGGCGCCCCCTTCAAGGTTGTTTTTACGCTGATTTCATCAAAGTATGATAATCCGAGGAGTGCGAAATGCCATATAGCCTATATGACGTTATATTGTTCCTGGACTGTTCCAGAGGAAGTTTTGCAACAAAGGTCATAATCCTGACCTTTGACCTTAAAGTTCACAAAGGTCAAATTTTCAAAGTTGTGGGAATCGAACCGGGTTTTCGACCTTCTTCGACGAACTAACTCCAATAAGCTATAGCACGTATCCTGTTTTTTTTTTAATGTCCACAACATTGTTTGTGACCTTTAAAGGTTATGCAAAGGTCAAATTTTTAAAGTTGTTGAACGAAACCGGGTTTTCGACATTTTGCAGCTAATAACCTGTCACTCGTACCACATCATGTTGATCATTTTTATAACTTGTCAAACATTATCACATTGTCTCATCCTTGACTTCTGAAACAATCTATATCGTCAAATACCGTCGTGAACATCGTCGTCTTCAGACTTGTGTATATAATATATTTTTTTAACAACATCCAGAGGACAGATCCATCTACATCAATTAACTGTAATATAATATAAACACCCATGATAATCAAACATTGTACACCTATATGTTCATCATCTGGGGGCTCAAAACTGCTTCAACATCCCGAACGTACATGCATTGTTGGAGTTTGTGGATTTATTTGAACAAACCCACAATACCTTGCTTTTGTAATACTGTATTTGCTCAATCGTTGTTTTGATTCGCGCATGTTGGGCATGTACAATTGGCTAAACTCTGATCTAGCCTTGTGAAAACGCCATCTGCTTATTTTGGCAGTTGGTGT
>CM068958.1:86251066-86272715 GCA_035128595.1 Eptatretus atami | reverse complement strand
AGATCTGGTCATTAGTGATCCTGATAGAGGTCGATGAGACGTACACGATGGTATGACATTCAAGGTCACCCAAGGTCAAGGTGACGAGGCCTTTGAAGTTGCGAAAATGACGATTTTCAAATTCTATCACCTCCGCCATTTCTCAAGCGATCTATGAATTTGATTGTGGCATATGAATGTATGGGACAATATCTAAATTTGGTCGGGACGGATTTTCGAATTTCGCTTTCGTTTTCGCGTCACGTGACTTCAAAGTTTGCAAAAACTGCCCTACCTTCAGGAGGCTATATATTCTCTACTGGGCATGGTAAAGTTAGTGAATGGTGTCATTGCATAGCAGCTGACCTTGTATATTTATACATTTTCCGCCGAAGGTGCAAAAGTTTCAAAACCCGAAATGTAAACGTCGGCATTTATTTTCAAAAATAATATTCGTGCGCGCGCGTGCCAAAATGCCGAGTCATCTTAACCAAACTGCGCAGTTCGAGCTGCGCAGTAGAACTGCGCAGTTCGAGCTGCGCAGTAGTCTTCGGTCAATAACTGAACAATGAGAACTTGTGGTATTATAGAGATGACCGTCACCCCCACACGGGGGTAATTTTGTTGCATTGCTCTCACTGGTGTGGTTTTGGTTCCCAGCTCTTAATCCTAGCCTGGAGAGATTGGCATCATATTTCCATGACCGACGTCACATGTCCGTTTGCCCGTAGAAACCCCCTAAAGGCATACATAAAATCATGGCATTTCCAGCACACACTGATATTTGTTTGCCTTGGAATGTGTTGTTAACTTTTGCATGTGAGCAAGTTTAGATGTGAAACATTTATGTCTCACTTTGGTCAATCTCCACTGGCATGTCTGTTTTGTCATAATAATAGTAATAACAAAACGAAGTCCAAATGAACAGTGAGTGTGACAGCTTCTTGACTGTGTTCACTCCCTTGCCCCTGCAGTATGTGTGGTCACACATCATCATGTTTGTTGAATTGGTAATGCACAGTAACCTCTCTTCCTTCCCTCTGATGCCTCACTCTAGATGTAATGGATGATCTTTACAACTACACCAACCCTAGCAATGAAAAGCACTCGCCCATGATATCGAAAGAAACTCTGGATATCATCTTGGAAAACAAAGAGGTATGTCTTATTTGATAACGAGATTGATAAACCCTTTGATTTATTCAATGAAGGTTCAAATCTCTCGATTGTGTGTGCTGCATGACTGGCGTCGGATTCCTGCCAATAGTACTGCACACAACCAGCATGCCACTTCGGCAATTTCTCGGCATCATTACTTGCTTTGCGATTTAACAGCATTTCAGAATCTCATCACCGTGGCAGCGCCAAAGTTCTATTATGCTGTAAATCAGTGAAATGCCCACCCCTGATGTCTGAAACTCGAGTTTTTTTCAGTTCCCAAGCTGGTCGTTGTGGCCTGCACACCATATCAAATGGGCTCTCACTTTCTCTGCCCTGTGTTTCACTGCTCTGCTTTAAACATGGAATTCTAAGCGTTCTGTCGTCTGCTGATGCACCGAACAATGGAAGTGCATACCGTGTTTCTTCGGTTCTCTGACCTTTTAACATTTTCCTCCAAGTTTTGCATGATTGGTTCTCTTTTATATACTACGACTTTTGGTTCTTGAGGACGGTAGTTTTTCCGGATTTTTCCCATCCGACTTCATTAAGGATTTTCTGCTACTTGCTGCTTGCAGGCTCTTTGTTTGGTCAATTTTGTTTGATATATGTGTGCATGCCATCACTCCTGTATGTCGCCTTTTGTTTTTTCCCTGCTTTATTTGATCAGGTTGGGAGATGGAATGGGTTTTTAAAAAAAATGTTTATTTTTTAATTCAAAGTGCCAACTGCATTGTTCTTCCAGCCAAGGCATGCACCTGACTCACCATGAAACCAGCAGTGTGATGGATGGAAATGCCCATGCCCCTTTTGATGTGCTCAATTTTTAAGGGAAAGGCTGGGCGATTCATATCTTTCCGTTCCTGGCTGTTGCCTCCAATCGTTCCCCGCTGCACCTCATCCCACCCCCACCCCTCGCCCCCTATTTCTCCTCTGCCCTCCTCCCTTACTTGCTTCCTCCTGTCTCCTTGCCTGGATGGATACCATATTTTTTTTTGTTCCATTCTCTTTGTCCTGTCTCTTTGCTGAGTCTAGAGGTGTTTGTGATTACATCTGCTCCTGTGGATTAAAAAAAATTTTTTTTCTTTCTTTATGCACTGATTAAACTTGACAACTTATTATTATTATTATTATTATTAATATTATTAGTTTAATCGCCAAACATCAAGATTCATTTGCAAGAGGTGTAGGGATTGTGATTGGGGTAATATGAGAGACTTGTATGCCTGGTGTTGGCTTAATGGTTAGGGTGGTGGGCTTAGGATCTGAGGATCCTGAGTTCAAATCCCACTCAGCTGTTGAAATAATACCAGGTGGGGTTGACTGCCTGTCATCCTTCCGAGGTCTTCGAAATGAGTGCCAGCTTGCTGGTAGGTATCCTGTGTCGGAGTGGCGACTGTTTAGCCAGGATTGTGCCCAATAGCCAAGGAGACTGCTTCGGCAGCACCAACGCTCTACACAGAGTATGGTTCCGATGGATGGATGGATGGAGAGACTTGTGGAGATTGGTGTGCAGTGCGTATAAATAAAGAAAAACGCAAGGCTGAGAAAGTTTCGGGGAGAAAGGGGATGTATGAATGCTGGGTCGTGGCGGAGAATAGTAAGGAGGACAACTGAAGAGATTGCTGTGGTGAGACGTGTAAGAAGAAAGATTGGATTGAGAGAGATAAGGGAGCCGAGCAAGAGAAGGTGGAAGAGTGTAGCAATCGGATCAGGGGAATTGTAGTGATGTTACAAAAACCACAGCTAGAATAATAATAATAATAATAATGACAAGTTGGGGATTTCGGGGAGTAATTGCAAGAAAGGAAACGAGGAAAATTGAAATGTCAATTGCTTTGGAGAGGTGGAATGAGAAGAGGCGGCATGGGTGACTGTATGGGGAGGTGTGAGTGAGGAAGAGTGCACGTCTATCGAGGTAAAAGAATGTGAAATGAGGCAGCGGTGCAAAATAAGTAGAAAATTTTCAGGGTAAGCCCTACATCCCCCATACCGCACCGTTCCCTCCTTCCCCTCGTGCTGCTCATTTTGCAAGCATTATAATCGGATAGATTGTTTTGATGCTTTGATGCTTTTAAAAATAAAAAACATACATATATGTATACATATATATTTATATATTAATTTATTTATATATATATATATTAATTTATTTATAATATAGTATATATATATATATATATATATATATATTTTCTGTTGGATGTACAGTATGATTGGTGAAGTAGGAAATGATGGATGATCACCCTTTGCCAATTTTTTTGGGGGGATGCTGTTAAGTATTTCTCCCTCAAACAGGAGAAACTAGAGGGGGAAGCACTCGGTAGAGTGCAAAACCTCCGCCGCCAATACTGCTAGGTCACTCAAGTGAACCTGATATCCTATTCATTCAATTTGACGTCAACAGTGCTCACAGAGTTATAGTTTGCAACTTTCCCTTTTACTTTTAACTTTTACATACTCAATTCATTCGTCATAATTAAATTCCTTGAGACAGAAATTGATTTTACGTGGGTATATCCACCTGAAGTTCCAAAATAAGCCGCAATTATAATTTTGGCATGTTTTTTTTGGAAATCACTTATACATGTAGAAATGCAAAAAAAAAAAATCGAAATTTTGTTGAAAGAAAAGTTGCAAAATTTTGTTTTTTTTTCTCTAACAATTTTTTTTTGGGGGGGGGGGGTGGAAATCACTTAAAACATGTAGAAATGCAAAAACAAAAATTCAAATATTTTTTCAAAATGGCCGCCATAGCACCCATATTGGACTTTGGACCAAGTCAAAATCTAATGGCATGATCCTTGGACCATACTGATCCCCCCACCAAGTTTCGTCGAAATCCGTCAAGGAGTTTTTCCCGTAATACTGTTCAAAACAAACAAAAAACAAACAAACAAGCAGTCATAGACTGGTACTTACAAAATCGTCAACTTGACCTCTGACCTTGTCTAATAAAAGCTGTCTCTAGAGAAGGTAGCGACGCAAACCAGAAGTTTCTATGATGATTCTGTACCAAACCATCAAAAATCGAATGTTTGACCTCACCGTGACCTTGACCGTTGACCGATTTTGACCAAAATCTAAGCAGCACTAGCCATCACCCTCCTGAATCACGTGGTGTAATTTGACATTCGGAGCTTCTTCCGTTCTCGAGTTATCTGTACCAAACCATCAAAAATCAAAGTTTGACCTCACCGTGACCTTGACCGTTGACCGATTTTGACCAAATCTAACCAGCACTAGCCATCACCCTCCTGAATCACGTGGTGTAATTTGACATTGGTAGCTTCTTCCGTTCTCGAGTTATCGTGCCTACAAACAAACATACAAACAAACAAACAAAAATCAAACAGCAGTCATAGACTGGTACTTACGAAATCGTCAACTGACCTCTGACCTTGTCTATAAAAGCTGTCTCGAGAGAAGGTAGCGACGCAAACCAGAAGTTTCTACGATGATTCTGTACCAAACCATCAAAAATCGAATGTTTGACCTCACCGTGACCTTGACCGTTGACCGATTTTGACCAAAATCTAATCAGCACGAGCCATCACCCTCCTGAATCACGTGGTGTAATTTGACATTGGTAGCTTCTTCCGTTCTCGAGTTATCTGTACCAAACCATCAAAAATCGAATGTTTGACCTCACCGTGACCTTGACCGTTGACCGATTTTGACCAAAATCTAATCAGCACTAGCCATCACCCTCCTGAATCACGTGGTGTAATTTGACATTGGTAGCTTCTTCCGTTCTCGAGTTATCGTGCCTACAAACAAACAAACAAACAAACATACAAACAAACAAACAAGCAGTCATAGACTGGTACTTACGAAATCGTCAACTTGACCTCTGACCTTGTCTAATAAAAGCTGTCTCGAGAGAAGGTAGCGACGCAAACGAGCGCGTAATGCTGTGTCTTACAATCCCCCTCATTAGCATAATCTTCAGTGCATAATACCTCAGATACGACACCCGACATAAATCTCATAAAACATCCGATTTTACCAGAATTTCGACAACCGAGTTTTAAGCGTCCTAAGCGATCGCAAAACCCGAAGACAAAATTAAAATCGAAGTTAAAATGAACTCGTAACGTCGAGCAAAGCAAAAATCGGCATTTCTCCACGCAATTATACCTTAACGTGAATCAACGACGCGTCTGCTCGAGCGCACTGCATCATGGGACGACCCGTGACGTCTGCTCGAGCGCACTGCATCATGGGACGACCCGTGACGTCTGCTCGAGCGCAATGCATCATGGGACGACCCTTGACGCTTCGAGTGAAATATTTTTTTATACAATCTTAAAACGTCTCCAAAACATCCGATTTTTACCAGAATTTCGACAACCGAGTTTTAAGCGTCCTAAGCAATCGCAAAAACTGAAGACAAAATTAAAATCGAAGTTAAAACGAACTCGTAACGTCGAGCGAAGCAAAAATACTCCATTTCTCCACGTTAATTTACGGAATTATGTTTGACCTCACTGTGCCTTGACCTTTGACCGATTTTGACCAAAATCTAATCAGCACTAGCCATCACCCTCCTGAATCACGTGGTGTAATTTGACATTGGTAGCTTCTTCCGTTCTCGAGTTATCGTGCTACAAACAAACAAACAACAAACAAGCAGTCATAGACTGGTACTTACGAAATCGTCAACTTGACCTCTGACCTTGTCTAATAAAAGCTGTCTCTAGAGAAGGTAGCGACGCAAACCAGAAGTTTCTACGATGATTCTGTACCAAACCATCAAAAATCGAATGTTTGACCTCACCGTGACCTTGACCGTTGACCGATTTTGACCAAAATCTAATCAGCACTAGCCAGCACCCTCCTGAATCACGTGGTGTAATTTGACATTGGTAGCTTCTTCCGTTCTCGAGTTATCTTACCAAACCATCAAAAATCGAATATTTGACCTCACTGTGACCTTGACCTTTGACCGATTTCGACCAAAATCTAATCAGCACTTGCCATCACCCTCCTGAATCACATGGTGTAATTTGACATTGGTAGCTTCTTCCGTTCTCGAGTTATCGTGCCTACAAAAACAACAAACAAACAAACAAACATACAAACAAACAGAAACGGAAGTCATCAATATACTTACAAAATCTTTAGATTTCGTAAGTAACAAGCAGTCATAGACTGGTACTTACGAAATCGTCAACTTGACCTCTGACCTTGTCTCATAAAAGCTGTCTCTAGAGAAGGTAGCGACGCAAACCAGAAGTTTCTACGATGATTCTGTACCAAACCATCAAAAATCGAATGTTTGACCTCACCGTGACCTTGACCTTTGACCGATTTTGACCAAATCTAATCAGCACTAGCCATCACCCTCCTGAATCACGTGGTGTAATTTGACATTGGTAGCTTCTTCCGTTCTCGAGTTATCTGTACCAAACCATCAAAAATCGAATATTTGACCTCACTGTGACCTTGACCTTTGACCGATTTTGACCAAAATCTAATCAGCACTAGCCATCACCCTCCTGAATCACGTGATGTAATTTGACATTGGTAGCTTCTTCCGTTCTCAAGTTATCATGCCGACAAACAAACAAACATACAAACAAGCAGTCATAGACTGGTACTTACGAAATCGTCAACTTGACCTCTGACCTTGTCTAATAAAAGCATGAATCAGTCAAAAGCCCAAGGGGAGCTTGAATTCTGAATTCATTGTGGTCTACGATTTTACACTGTGGTTTGCAGATAATGAGTCCCAGACAAAAACTAGATTTCTTATAAAAATTCCATTTTTTTTTTAAAGTGATTCAGTACCAGCAGGATATGCCAGATAATCGGTGTATTACTTTTCAGAAGAATCTGATAAAAGACTTATTATTTATTATATATATATAATATATCAGTTATTCATCGCTGTTCCAGAATTTCGACAACCGAGTTTTAAGCGTCCTAAGCGATCGCAAAACCGAAGACAAAATTAAAATCGAAGTTAAAACGAACTCGTAACGTCGAGCGAAGCAAAAATACTCACATTTCTCCATGCAAAACCTTAACGTCACTCAACGACATGTCTGCTCGAGCGCACTGCATCATGGGACGACCCGTGACGTCTGCTCGAGCGCACTGCATCATGGGACGACCCGTGACGTCTGCTCGAGCGCAATGCATCATGGGACGACCCTTGACGCTTCGAGTGAAATATTTTTTATACAATCTTAAAACGTCTCCAAAACATCCGATTTTTACCAGAATTTCGACAACCGAGTTTTAAGCGTCCTAAGCGATCGCAAAAACCGAAGACAAATTTAAAATCGAAGTTAAAACGAACTCGTAACGTCGAGCGAAGCAAAAAATCTCCATTTTTCCATGCAAAACCTTAATGTCAATCAACGACGCGTCTGCTCGAGCGCAATGCATCATGGGACGACCCGTGACGTCTGCTCGAGCGCAATGCATCATGGGACGACCCTTGACGCTTCGAGTGAAATATTTTTTTTATACAATCTTAAAACGTCTCCAAAACATCCGATTTTTACCAGAATTTCGACAACCGAGTTTTAAGCGTCCTAAGCAATCGCAAAAACTGAAGACAAAATTAAAATCGAAGTTAAAACGAACTCGTAACGTCTAGCGAAGCAAAAATACTCCATTTCTCCAGTTAATTTACGGAATTATGTTTGACCTCACTGTGACCTTGACCTTTGACCGATTTTGACCAAAATCTAATCAGCACTAGCCATCACCCTCCTGAATCACGTGGTGTAATTTGACATTGGTAGCTTCTTCCATTCTCGAGTTATCGTGCCAACAAACAAACATACAAACATACAAACATAAACAAACATACAGAAACGGAAGGCATCAATATACTTACGAAATCTTTAGATTTCGTAAGTAACAAACATACAACAACAAACAAGCAGTCATAGACTGGTACTTACGAAATCGTCAACTTGACCTCTGACCTTGTCTAATAAAGCTGTCTCTAGAGAAGGTGGCGACGCAAACCAGAAGTTTCTACGATGATTCTGTACCAAACCATCAAAAATCGAATGTTTGACCTCACCGTGACCTTGACCGTTGACCGATGTTGACCAAAATCTAATCAGCACTAGCCATCACCCTCCTGAATCACGTGGTGTAATTTAACATTGGTAGCTTCTTCCGTTCTCGAGTTATCTGTACCAAACCATCAAAAATCGAATATTTGACCTCACTGTGACCTTGACCTTTGACCGATTTTGACCAAAATCTAATCAGCACTAGCCATCACCCTCCTGAATCACGTGGTGTAATTTGACATTGGTAGGTTCTTCCGTTCTCAAGTTATCGTGCCTACAAAACAAACATACAACAAACAAACAAACAAGCAGTCATAGACTGGTACTTACGAAATCGTCAACTTGACCTCTGACCTTCTCTAATAAAAGCTGTCTCTAGAGAAGGTAGCGATGCAAACCAGAAGTTTCTACGATGATTCTGTACCAAACCATCAAAAATCGAATGTTTGACCTCACCGACCTTGACCGTTGACCGATTTTGACCAAAATCTAATCAGTACTAGCCATCACCCTCCTGAATAACGTGGTGTAATTTGACATTGGTAGCTTCTTCCGTTCTCGAGTTATCTGTACCAAACCATCAAAAATGAATATTTGACCTCACTGTGACCTTGACCTTTGACCGATTTTGACCAAATCTAATCAGCATAGCCATCACCCTCCTGAATCACGTGGTGTAATTTGACATTGGTAGGTTCTTCCGTTCTCGAGTTATCGTGCCTACAAACAAAACAAACAAACAAACAAACAAGCAGTCATAGACTGGTACTTACGAAATCGTCAACTTGACCTCTGACCTTGTCTAATAAAAGCTGTCTCTAGAGAAGGTAGCGACGCAAACCAGAATTTCTACGTGATTCTGTACCAAACCATCAAAAATCGAATGTTTGGATACTCACCGTGACCTTGACCGTTGACCGTTTTTGACCAAAATCTAATCAGCCTAGCCACACCCTCCTGAACACGTGGTGTAATTTGACATTGGTAGCTTCTTCCGTTCTCGAGTTATCTTACCAACCATCAATGATATGTTTGACCTCACTGTGACCTTGACCTTTGACCGATTTTGACCAAAATCTAATCAGCACTAGCCATCACCCTCCTGAATCACTGATGTAATTTGACATTGGTAGCTTCTTCCGTTCTCTGAGTTATCGTGCCTACAAACAAACAACATACAAAAAACAAACAAACAAGCAGGTCATAGACTGGTACTTACGAAATCGTCAACTTGACCTCTGACCTTGTCTAATAAAAGCTGTCTCTAGAGAAGGTAGCGACGCAAACCAGAAGTTTCTACGATGATTCTGTACCAAACCATCAAAAATCGAATGTTTGATGTTGACCTCACGTGACCTTGACTTTGACCGTTTTGACCAAAATTAATCAGCACTAGCCATCACCCTCCTGAATCAGTGGTTAATTTGACATTGGTAGCTTCTTCCGTTCTCGAGTTATCTGTACAAACCATCAAAAATCGAATATTTGACCTCACTGTGACCTTGACCTTGACCGATTTGACCAAAATCTAATCAGCATTGCCATCACCTCCTGAAACTGTAGTAATTTGAATTAACAAAACAAACACACAAACAAAGAAAAAATAACAACAAATAAAACAAAAGAAGTAAAATAAAAAACATCAGAATAACTAGATAATGCTATCTCGTCGTGTCAATCAAAATTTTAATGAATTCAAAATCTAAGAAAGATTAATAATACCTAATTACCCTAATAAAAAGATATATCCCAAAAAAATAACATACAGTATGTAGTTTGTCTCGTAATATTCAACGTTTACTTCTTCCTTAGAGTCATAAATATATCAAAAATATTACAAAATTGTTAATATCATTCTTGTTGTTCGAACAGTCAGATCTGTATATTCTTATACCTTTTGTTCACATTTAAAGTTTCAAGATATTCGATAGCACTCTTACTAATTTATCAAACGAATAGCTTGAATCATATATTTTAAGACGCTATGACGATATAAAAATCTAATCAAAAACGAAACTGCATCACGTGTGTAATTTGACATTGGAGCTTCTTCCATTCTCGAGTTATCGTGCCTACAACAAACAACAAACAAACAAACAAACAACATACAAACAACAGAACGGAAGGCATCAATATACTTCCGAAATCTTTAGATTTCGTAGTAACCAAACAAACAACAAACAAACAGAAACGGAAGGCATCAATATACTTACGAAATCTTTAGATTTCGTAAGTACAAACAAACAAGCAGTCATAGACTGGTACTTACGAAATCGTCAACTTGACCTCTGACTTGTCTAATAAAAGCTGTCTCTAGAGAAGGAAGCGACGCAAACCAGAAGTTTCTACGATGATTCTGTACCAAACCATCAAAAATCGAATGTTTGACCTACCGTGACCTTGACCTTGACCGAATTTGACCAAAATCTAATCAGCACTAGGCATCCACCCTCTGAATCACATGGTGAATTTGACATTGGTAGCTTCTTCCGTCTCGAGTTATCTGTACCAAACCATCAAAAATCGAATATTTGACCTCACTGTGACCTTGACCTTTGACCGATTTTGACCAAAATCTAATCAGCACTAGCAATCACCCTCCTGAATCACGTGATGTAATTTGACATTGGTAGCTTCTTCCGTTCTCGAGTTATCGTGCCTAACAAACAAACAAACAAGCAGTCATAGACTGGTACTTACGAAATCGTCAACTTGACCTCTGACCTTGTCTAATAAAAGCTGTCTCTAGAGAAGGTGCGACGCAAACCAGAAGTTTCTACGATGATTCTGTACCAAAACCATCAAAAATCGAATGTTTGACCTCACCGTGACCTTGACCGTTGACCGATTTTGACCAAAATCTAATCAGCACTAGCATCACCCTCCTGAATCACGTGGTGTATTTAATTCGGAGCTTCTTCCGTCTCAGAGTTTATCTGTACCAAACCATCAAAATCGAATTTTGACTCACACTGACCTTGACCGATTTGACCAAAATCTAATCAGCACTACATCACACCCTCCTGAATCACGTGGTGTAATTTGACATGGTAGCTTCTTTCCGTTCTCGAGTTATCCATTTTTTGATGTTTGACTCAACTGTGACCTTACTTTGACCGTTTTGACCAAATATAACAGACTAGCCGATCACCCTCCTGAATCAGTGGTCTAATTGACATTGTAGCTTCTTCCGTTCTGAGTTATCTGTACAAACCATCAAAAATCGAATATTTGACCTCACTGTGACCTTGACCGTTGACCGATTTTGACCAAAATCTAATCAGCACTAGCCATCACCCTCCTGAATCACGTGGTGTAATTTGACATTGGTAGCTTCTCGTTCTCGAGTTATCGTGCCTACAAACAAACAAACAAACAAACATACAAACAAACAAACAAACAAAACGGAAGTCATCAATATACTTACAAATCTTAGATTTCGTAGTACAAAGCAGTCATAGACTGGTACTGACGAAATCGTCAACTTGACCTCTGACCTTGTCTAATAAAAGCTGTCTCTAGAGAAGGTAGCGACGCAAACCAGAAGTTTCTACGATGATTCTGTCCAAACCATCAAAAATGAACTTCGACCGAACAAAATCTCATTTCCACGTAATTACGATTTGTTTGACCTCACTGTGACCTTGACCGTTGACCGATTTTGACCAAAATCTATCAGCACTAGCCATCCCCTCCTGAATCAGTGGTGTAATTTGACATTGGTAGCTTCTTCCGTTCTCGGTTATCTGTACCAAACCATAAAAATCGAATATTTGACCTCACTGTGACCTTGACCTTTGACCGATTTTGACCAAAATCTAATCAGCACTAGCCATCACCCTCCTGAACACGTGGTGTAATTTGACATTGGTAGCTTCTTCCGTTCTCGAGTTATCGTGCCTACAAACAAACACACACAAACAGATGAGAAGTCATCAATACTTACGAAATCTTTAGATTTCGTAAGTAACAAGCAGTCATAGACTGGTACTTACGAAATCGTCAACTGACCTCTGACCTTGTCTAATAAAAGCTGTCTCTAGAGAAGGTAGCGACGCAAACCAGAAGTTTCTACGATGATTCTGTACCAAACCATCAAAAATCGAATGTTTGACCTCACCGTGACCTTGACCGTTGACCGATGTTTGACCAAAATCTAATCAGCACTAGCCATCACCCTCCTGAATCACGTGGTTAATTTAACATTGGTAGCTTCTTCCGTTCTCGAGTTATCTGTACCAAACCATCAAAAATCGAATATTTGACCTCACTGTGACTTGACCTTTGACGATTTTGACCAAAATCTAATCAGCACTAGCCATCACCTCCTGAATCACGTGGTGTAATTGACATTGGTAGCTTCTTCTTCCGTTCTCGAGTTATCGTGCTACAACAAACAAACAAACAACCATACAAAAACAAACAAACAAGCAGTCACTAGACTGGTACTTACGAAATCGTCAACTGACTCTGACCTGTCTAAAAAGCTGTCTCTAGAGAAGTAGCACGCAAACCAGAAGTTTCTACGATGATTCTGTACCAAACCATCAAAAATCGAATGTTTGACCTCACTGTGACCTGACCGTAACCGATTTTGACCAAAATCTAATCAGCACTAGCCATCACCCTCCTGAATCACGTGTGTAATTTGATATTGGTAGCTTCTTCCGTTCTCGAGTTATCTGTACCAAACCATCAAAAATCAATGTTTTGACCTCACGTGACCTTGACCGTGACGATTTGACCAAATCTATCAGCACTAGCATCACCTCCTGATCACGTGGTGTATTTGACATTGTAGCTTCTTCCGTTCTCGAGTTATCGTGCCTACAAACAAACAAACAAACAAACAAACATACAAACAAACAAACAACAACAAACAGAAACGAGTCATCAATATACTTACGAAATCTTTAGATTTCGTAAGTACAAGCAGTCATAGACTGGTATTACGAAATCGTCAACTTGACCTCTGACCTTGTCTAATAAAAGCTGTTTAGAGAGAGAGCGACGCAAACCGAAGTTTCTACGATGATTTTCTGTACCAAACCATCAAAAATCGAATGTTTGACCTCAACGTACCTTGACCGTTGACCGATGCCAATCTAATCAGACTAGCATCACCTCCTGAATCACTGGTGTAATTTGACATTCGAGCTTTTCGTTCTCGAGTTATCTGTACCAAACCATACAAAATCGAAATGTTTGACGTCACCGTGACCTTGACAGATTTTTGACCAAATCATCCAGCACTGCTCACCCTCTGAATCACGTGCTGTAATTGACAATGTAGCTTCTCCGCTCGAGTTAATCATTTTTTGATGTTTGACCTCACGTGACTGACTGACCGATTTTGACCAAATATACAGCACTAGCCATCACCCTCCTGATCAAGTGGTCTAATTTGACATTGGTAGCTTTCTTCCGTTCTCGAGTTATCTGTAGCAAACCTATCAAATCGAATATTTGACCTCACTGTGACCTTGACCTTGACCGATTTGACCAAAATCTAATCAGCACTGCCATCCACCCTCCTGAATCACGTGGTGTAATTTGACATTGGTAGCTTCTTCCGTTCTCGAGTTATCGTGCCTACAAACAAACAACAAACAAACAAAACAAAAAACAACAGAACGGAAGTCATCAATATACTAAAATCTTTAGATTCTAAGTAAAGCGTCATAGACTGGTACTTACGAAATCATCAACTTGACCTCTGACCTTGTCTAATAAAAGCATGAATCAGTCAGAAGCCCAAGGGAGCTTGAATTCTGAATTCATTGTGGTCTACGATTTTACACTGTGGTTTGCAGATAATGAGTCCAGACAAAACACTAGATTTCTTATAAAAATTCCATTTTTTTTTTTAAAGTGATTCAGTACCAGCAGGATATGCCAGATAATAGGTGTATTACTTTTCAGAAGATCTGATTAAAGACTTATTATTTTATTATATATTCAGTTATTCATCGCTGTTCCAGAATTTCGACAACCGAGTTTTAGCGTCCTAAGCGATCGCAAAAACCGAAGACAAAAATTAAAATCGAAGTTAAAACGAACTCGTAACGTCGAGCGAAGCAAAAATCTCCATTTCTCCATGCAAAACCTTAATGTCACTCACGACATGTCTGCTCGAGCGCACTGCATCATGGGAACGACCCGTGAACGTCTGCTCGAGTGCATGCATCATGGGACGACCTTGACGCTTCGAGTGAAATATTTTTTTATACAATCTTAAAACGTCTCCAAAACATCCGATTTTTACCAGAATTTCGACACACCGAGTTTTAAGCGTCCTAAGCGATCTCAAAACCGAAGACAAAATTAAAATCGAAGTTTAAAACGAACTCGTAACATCGAGCGAAGCAAAAATACTCACATTTCTCCACGTTAATTTACGGAATTATGTTTTGACCTCACTGTGACCTTGACCTTTGACCGATTTTGACCAAAATCTAATCAGCTCTAGCCATCACTCCTGAATCACGTGATGTAATTTGACATTGGTATGCTTCTTCCGTTCTCGAGTTATCGTGCCTACAAACAAACAAACAAACAAACAAACACAACAAACAAACAAACAGAACGGAAGTCATCAATATACTTACGAATCTTTAGATTTCGTAGGTAACAAACAGGAGGAGCGGAAGTCATCAATATACTTTACGAAATCTTTAGATTTTGTAAGTAACAAACAAGTAGTCATAGACTGGTACTTACGAAATCGTTTCAACTTGACCTCTGACCTTGTCTAATAAAAGCTGTCTCTAGAGAAGGTACGACGCAAACCAGAAGTTTCTACGATGATTCTGTACCAAACATCAAAATCGTAACGTCGACCGATAGCAAAAATCTCCATTCTCCACGCAATATTTAATATTATTTTATCAAAGTCACAAAACCGTAATATTCGGCCATCCACCAACAATCTTTACATAATCCGACGGCTTAGCGAGTCAGGCATGCGACGATAACCTTTATTGGGATAAAAATGACTTTTAAACACCATCTTATCGAAAACACCGTCAGCGCGCACCGGAAAACTTTACGTGACTCAAATGCCTCTGCTCGAGCGCGCTGCACCACGTGACGAGCCGTGACGCGGCGAGTGAAATATGTTTTATACATCTTAAAACGTCTCCAAAAATCCGATTTTTACCAGAATTTCGACACCCAGTGTTAAGCGTCCTAAGCGATTGCAAAACCAAGACAAAATTAAAATCAAAGTTAAAACGAACTCGTAAGGTCGACCGAAACAAAAATACTACCATTTCTCCACAGAATTTACGGATTATGTTTGACCTCACTGTGACCTTGACCTTTGACCGATTTTTGACTAAAATCTAATCAGCGCTAGCCATCACCTCCTGAATCACCTGGTGTAATTTGACATTGGTAGCTTCTTCCGTTCTCGAGTTATCGTGCCTACAAACAAACACACAAACACACAAAACACACACACACACACACACACAACTAGAGGGGGAGCACTCGCTAGAGTGCAAAACTCCGCCGCCAATACTGCTAGGTCACTCAAGTGAACCTGATATCCTATTTCATTCAATTTCACGTCAATGAGTGCTCACAGAGTTATAATTGCAACTTTCCTTTTACTTTTTAACTTTTACATACTCAATTCATTCGTCATACTAGATTCCTTGAGACAGAAATTGATTTTACGTGGGTATATCCACCTGAAGTTCCAAAATCAGCTGCAATTATAAGTTTGGAATGTTTTTTTGTTGGAAACCACTTATAACATGTAGAAATGCAAAAAAAAAAAAATCGAAATTTTGTTGAAAAAAAGTTGCAAAAATTTTTTTTTCTCTAACAATTTTTTTTTTGAAGTGGGGGTTGGAAATCACTTAAAAACATGTAGAAATGCAAAAAAATTCAAATTTTTTTCAAAATCGGCCGCCATAGCGGCCAATATTGGATTTTGGCACAAGTCCAAATCTATGGCATGATCCTTGGACCATACCTAATCCCCACCAAGTTTCGTCGAAATCCGTCGAGGAGTTTTTCCGTAATACTGTTCAAAACAAACAAACAAGCAGTCATAGACTGGTACTTACGAAATCATCAACTTGACCTCTGACCTTGTCTAATAAAAGCATGAATCAGTCAGAAGCCCAAGGGGAGCTGAATTCTGAATTCATTGTGGTCTTACGATTTTACACTGTGGTTTGCAGATAAATGAGTCCCAGACAAAACTAGATTTCTTATAAAAATTCCATTTTTTTTTTTTAAAGTGATTCAGTACCAGCAGGAATTGCCAGATAATAGGTGTATTACTTTTCAGAAGAATCTGATAAAAGACTTATTATTTATATATATATATCAGTTATTCATCGCTGTTCCAGAATTTCGACAACCGAGTTTTAAGCGTCCTAAGCGATCGCAAAAACGAAGACAAAATTAAATCGAAGTTAAAACGAACTCGTAACGTCGAGCGGAAGCAAAATCTCCATTTCTCCATGCAAAACCTTAAGTCACTCAACGACATGTCTGCTCGAGCGCACTGCATCATGGGACGACCCGTGACAGTCTGCTCGAGCGCAATGCATCATGGGAGCGACCCTTGACGCTTCGAGTGAAATATTTTTTTATACAATCTTAAAACGTCTCCAAAACATCCGATTTTTACCAGAATTTCGACACCGAGTTTTAAGCGTTCCTAAGCGATCGCAAAACCGAAGACAAAATTAAATCGAAGTTAAAACGAACTCGTAACGCTCGAGCGAAGCAAAAAAATCTCCATTTCTCCATGCAAACTTAATGTCACTCAACGACATGTCTGCTCGACGCAATGCATCATGGGACGACCCGTGACGTCTGCTCGAGCGCAATGCATCATGGGAGACCCTTGACGCTTCGAGTGAAATATTTTTTTTTATACAATCTTAAACGTCTCCAAAACTCCGATTTTTACGAGAATTTCGACAACCGAGTTTTAAGCATCCGAAGCGATCGCAAAAACCGAAGACAAAATTAAAATCGAAGTTAAAACGAACTCGTAACGTCGAGCGAAGCAAAATACTCAACATTTCTCCACGTTAATTTACGGATTATGTTTGACCTCACTGTGACCTTGACCTTTGACCGATTTTGACCAAATCTAATCAGCACTAGCCATCAACCTCCTGAATCACGTTGGTGTAATTTGACATTGGTAGCTTCTTCCGTTCTCGTTATCGTGCCTCAACAAACAAACAACAAACAAACAAACAACAACATACAAAAAACAGAAACGGAAGGCATCAATATACTTACGAAATCTTTAGATTTCGTAAGTAACAAGCAGTCATGACTGGTACTTACGAATCGTCAACTTGACCTCTGACCTTGTTAATAAAGCTGTCTCTAGAGAAGGTAGCGACGCAAACCAGAAGTTTCTACGATGATTCTGTACCAAACCATCAAAATCGAATGTTTGACCTCACCGTGACCTTGACCGTTGACCGATTTTCCAAAATCTAATCAGTCTAGCCATCACCCTCCTGATACGTGGTGTAATTTGACATTGGTAGCTTCTTCCGTTCTCGAGTTATCTGTACCAAACCATCAAAAATCGAATGTTTGACCTCACCGTGACTTGACCGTTGACCGATTTTGACCAAAATCTAATCAGCACTAGCCATCACCCTCCTGAATCACGTGGTGTAATTTGACATCGTAGCTCTTCCGTTCTCGAGTTATCGTGCCTAAAACAACAACAAACAAACAACATACAAACAGAAACGGTATATCATATACTTACAATCTTTAGATTTCGTAAGTAACAAGCAGTCATAGACTGGTACTTACGAAATCGTCAACTTGACCTCTGACCTTGTCTAATAAAAGCTGTCTCTAGAGAAGGTAGCGACGCAAACCAGAAGTTTCTACGATGATTCTGTACCAAACCATCAAAATCGAATGTTTGACCTCACCGTGACCTTGACCGTTGACCGATTTTGACCAAAATCTAATCAGCACTAGCCATCACCCTCCTGAATCACGTGGTGTAATTTGACATTGGTAGCTTCTTCTCCGTTCTCAGAGTTATCTGTACCAACATCAAAAATCGATATTTGACCTCGCTGTGACCTTGACCTTTGACCGATTTTGACCAAATCTATCAGCACTAGCCATCACCCTCCTGAATCACGTGATGTAATTGGACATTTGGTAGCTTCTTCCGTTTCTCGAGTTATCGTGCAAAAAACAAACAAACAAACAAACAGAAATGGTAGTCATCAATATACTTACGAATATCTTAGATTTCTTAAGTTACAAACATACAAACAAACAAACAGAAACGGTAGTCATCAATATACTTACGAAATCTTTAGATTTCGTAAGTAAACAAACAGACAGGGGTGAAAACAGTAACCTCCGTACCTCTTCGATGGCGGAGGTTAATAACCCCATCGACATGCTTTTGATATTTTGTGAATTAGGGAGTATATAATGTTTTGATGTTGCTCTTTCGGATTTGATGGAAAAATGACGGAGTGGAGCAATGTTTTTTTATTTTATTATTATTATTGTTGTTATTATTATTATTTTATTTATTTTTTCCACCTGATTTATTTTCAGTTTGTGGTTTCTTTCATGAGTTTTGACTTGTGAAATTTGGACATGCACTTGCTGGTCTGCCTACAACAGGTCTTTATATATGTGACTGCCTTCACATGTTGTAACCCCGATGTAACATGTCTGACATTCTCAATTAATTTCTCTGAGCCTATCAAAATGAGCCGTTTATGTGACCTGCTGTTTCTTTGTCATGTTTATTTGTTTTGGGATTCTCATTGAATGCTGACGTCATGTCTTTGCACTTTCCATGTTTATTTGTGCTTTCATTCATTTTTTTTTTTTTTGTTTCTCATTTTAATTTAACTAAAAGAGTTGTCCTTACGGAGGGGTAATTTCCCACCCCCACCCGCACCTGCTATGATGATGGTTTTTAATGGGAAATTGGCATATTTAGATGACTTTAAGACCACTCATGCTGGGAGCGGTACAATAGGATATGCATTTGCATCGAGAGAATTGAAATGTAACCCCCCCCCCCAACCTCATCCTGACCTGGGGCTATGATTTTTTTCTATGGTCTAGAAATCTCCTGTGCAAATCCCTAGTACAACCACCATTGTAACTTCATTCCGTGCAGTGGCCGAGGAGTGTACAGAAAGCAATTAACAGACAAAGGAAACAGAATGCTTCTCAACTTTGTAGTTACTGATTTGGCATCTGGACCTTTAACTTTGTGGTCAATTAAGATGCACTGCCAAGTTGACTTCTTTTTTTAATGCTCTTCTGCATAATTCAAACATTACATTGCTTTTTTTTTTTTTTTTACCTTCCACCGACTGGAGGTGAGGAGGTTATGTTTTTCACCCCTTTCTGTCTTTGTTTTGTTTGTTTGTCTGTGTTTGTTGTAACAGGATATCTCAAAAAGTTGTGGATCTGGATTCAGATGAATTTTGGTGGATAGTTTTTGTCTGTTGACAAGGAACGAATGAATTTTTAGATTTTGGTTAGATCCGGATACCCGATACTTACAATTTTACAAGGACAAATGTGTCCAAGAGCAGCGCTCAAAGGTTTTGTCGGCGGAAAAAAAAAAAACAACTTCGATATTTCGTCACGTGCTTCATTACGCCAATAGCGGAAACCCGTCATAATGTATTTACGTATTTACGAATATCGTGGTATTTACGAAAATTCAATAGCGATAAACTGGAATAATCTTACATGTAACGTTGAACTTTCGAAACTTTAAGCAAATGTCCGATATTATTTAAACAGTTATGATATAGACGCTCTTCAAAAGCACCGTCTATGTAGGATGTGTTACATGTGCTCAGTATTTAAGGCGATACCGGGGATCTTGTATATACAAGAGCAGATCCTAGGATTTAAGGTATTTGTTCTTCACAAGAGAAGAAGAAGAACAACGCCTAGAGCTCTCTATGCGCAGCGTTCGCTTATGCGAGACGCTGCGTAAAAAGGATTCTTCACCCTTAAGAGATGGGGCCAAAAATGATAGCAGCACGATATTCTCAAAAAGTTGTGGACGGATTCGAACAAAACTTGGTGGACAGGTTGGGTGGTTGGCAAGGCGAATTGATTTCGATTTAAGTGAAGATCTTGAATCTGGATCTGGATACAGTAATTATTTAATCTTCTAAGTGATTTTTCCACATTGAAATGATTGGGCCAAAACGATATAATAGAATGACATTTGAAAATTATTTGGGCCCGATATATTCTTGTTGGATAGGCTTGTCATGGCGGAGGTATGCGTCTCCGGTGCCCTCTATTTTTATTTTTTTTGTTTACTGCCAAAAGTAATTCTCACTTATCTTCCACATATAAGGTGAAAACTCCATTACCCCTTATGTTTTTGAGCCTTGCGATTTGTTGCATTAATTACCACCAACTATACTATTACTACTCACTACTACTACTAATTCCTATATTCTTTGTGGGGGTCTGTCTGGGCATGTTTTGGCCCAAAGTTAGTTGGTTATTTGTTTTTTTTATTTATTTTTTTCCATGACCTGCTGGCCAGCTAATGCTTGATGAAGGTGGCAAGAATTTGAATCCAGTGTGTTTTCATTTGACATACTCTTTGTGAAGACTCCATATAATCTTTAAATGCCACCAACTAAGCTATCAGATGTGACATCCAGATTTAACATTTAATGAAGGCTGTGACATATTTATGACAAAAACACTGTTCTGTGAATCACCAAATTGACAGCTTATAGTTTCCAGGACTTCGCAACCAGACGAGATAGCTAAAGGCAAGTGTGCTACACCCTTTACCATCCAAAGCATTACCTGTTTAATTAATTTCCTTTTTGTGTTACTTTGGCATTCTGCTTTACTATGTGCATGGTCAAGATAGCTGTTTCACTCTCAATAACCCCTAGCAATAGTTTTCATGTCTATTTGAAGTTTTCAACTTCCAATTCTGTTGACCTCCAGAGCCCTTATAGTGGCTATCGAATGAACTGCAAGTTCAAAGTCTGCATGTGGAACAACAATAAAATCGACTATGCTTGCACGATGCAGTTTTCACAGTCCTTTCACGTTCACCTTAGGTGGAGGTGCTAGGAGGCAAAGGGTGATTATTCCATTTTTGTGGGCTTGTGGTTAATGGACGGTACGACCAGATTAAGTCTCGTTCCTGAGGGTTACCTCCTAGTATTTCCCCAAAGCATACGATTTGCAGGGCCCTTTGTTGTCTCCACGGGGCTGATGGAGCAAAGCTTTCCCTGGAGGCGATGGTGTTTTGGTGGGAGGGCTAGAGGGTGGGGTTCGCACTGTATCGGTGCTCCAAGAGCTTTGCCTCTTATACGCTTTATTGTGAGTATTTATAAATAGTACCTCCGTAAATATTTGCATCATTGGTCTGAAGTCTGAAGCACAGCACTTGCAAATTGAGCGAAGGTTTAATATTAATATGTATATTACAC
>CM068958.1:86222724-86243922 GCA_035128595.1 Eptatretus atami | reverse complement strand
AAAGAGAGAGATGAGGGGCATGGGTGATGTATGTGGAGGTGTTAAGTGAGAAGAGTGAGTCATCGAGGTAAAAGAATGTGATGAGGCGCGGTGCAAATAAGTAGAAAATTTTCAGGTAACCCTAACATACCGTCCTCCTTCCTCGTCTGGTCATTTTGCAAGCATTATAATGGATAGATTGTTTGATATTGATGCTTTTAAAATATAAAACATACATAAGTGTATACATATATATTTATATATTAATATTTATTATATAGTTAATTTATTTATAATATTAATTTATATATATATTATAATATAATATATTTTGTGGATGTACAGTTGATTGGTGAAGTAGGAAATGATGGATGATAACTTGCACTTTTTTTTGGGGGGTGCGTAATATTTTTCAAACAGGAGAAACTAAGGGGGAAGCATACTAGAGTGCAAACTCAGCGAATATGTGAGGTCAACAAGTGAACTGATATCTATTATTCTATTTGACGTAATGCTCAGAGTTATATTTGCCAATTTCCCTTTACTTAATTTTACTACTCTTATTCGTCATAATTAAATCTTGAGACAGAAATTGATTTTAGTGGTATATCCCTGAAGTTCCCAAAATAACGCAATTAATAATTTTGGCCATGTTTTTTTGGAAATCAATTATAAATGTAGAATGCAAAAAAAAAATCGAAATTTTGTTGAAGAAAAAGTTTGCAAAATTTTGTTTTTTTTCTCTAACAATTTCTTTTTTGGGGGGGGGGTGGATTAATTAAAACATGTAAATTGCAAAACAAAAATCAAATATTTTTTTCAAAATGCCCGCATAGACCATATTGGACTTTGGAAAGTCCAAATTAAATGGCATGATCCTTGACCATACGCTGATCCCACCAGTGCGTCCGAAATCGTCGGAGTTTTCCGTAATACTGGTTCAAAACATAACAAACAAACAGAAAACAAGCCAGTCTAGATGGTACTTAAAATGTCAACTTGAAACTCATGAGCCTTGTCTAATTAAAGCTGCTCTAGAGAGGTAGCGATCGAAACCAGAGTGTTCTATGATAAATTCTGACCAACATCAAAATCGAATGTTTGGACTACGTGATTGACTGTTGATCCGATTTTGCCAAATATCTAGCAGACTACATACTCTGAATAGTGTGTAATTGACATTGAGCTTCTCGTTTCGGAGTTATTGTCAAACATCAAAATAAAAGTTTGACCTACGTGACCTGAAGTGACCGATTGGACCAAAGATCTAATGATAGCATCAGCCTCTGAATAACGTGGTGTAATTTACTTGGTATTCTTGCGTTTCAGAGTTATCGTGCTAAACAAACATACAAACCAACAAACATACAAAAAGCAGTATAGCTGTATTACGAAATCGTTCATTGATCTGAATTGTCTAATAAGCTGTCTCGAGAGAAGGAGGACGGCAGAACGCAGAAGTTTCTACGATGATTTCTGTAACCAACACAAAAATGAATGTTTGACCTCACCGTGACTTGAAGTTAAGCGATTTGACAAGAATTAATCAGTAGAGTCCCGCATCACTCCTGGATCGCGTGGTGTAAATTGACATTGGTAGCTTTTCGTCTGATTAATGTACCAACCATGAAATGATGTTTGACCCACCGTGACCTTGCCGTTGACGATTCTTGACCAAATAATCAGCACTGCATCCTCTCTAGAATCACGTGTGTACTTTGATTGGTATGCTTTTCGTTCTCCGAGTTAGGTACAAAAAACAAACAAACAAAATCAACAAACAAACAAGCGTCATAGACTGGTAGTAGAATGTGAACTGACCTCTACTTGTTAAAAAAGCTGTTCCGAGAGAAGTAGCGACCAAACGGCGCGTAATTCTGTGTTACAATTCCTCATTAGCATAACTTAGTGCATAATATGTCAGATACGCACCCGAATTAATATCAATAAAACATCCGATTTTTCCAGAATTTGACCACGAGTTTTAAGAGGTCTAAGCGATCGAAAACAGAAGACAAAATTAAATCGAAGTTAAAATGAACGTACGTGGAGCAATAGCAAAAATCGGCATTTCTCCACGCATAACTTTTAGTGAAATCAACGACGCGTCTGCTCGAGGACGCATCATGGTAGCGACCCGTGACGTCTGCTCGAGCGACTGATATGGTAAGACCCGTGAGTCTGCTCGACGCAATGCCACATGGGAAGACTTGACGCTTCGAGTGAAATATTTTTTTATACAATCTTAACGTATCAAAACATCGATTTTTACCAGAATTTCGACAACGAGTTTAAGCGTCCTAAGCAAATGAAAAACTGAAGACACAATTAAATATCGAAGTTAAATGACTGGTAACGGTCGAGCGGAGCAATAAATACTTCCATTTTCCAGTTAATTTACGGATTATGGTTTGACCTAAATGTGCCTTGAACTTGACGATTTGACAAATCAATATCACTAGCATACCTCCGATCAGTGGTGTAATTTATGGTAGCTTTTCGTTTCGGTTATCGTGCTACAAACAAACGAAACAACAAAAAGAGTCATAGACTGGTATTAAGAAATGGGGTATTGACCTCTGACTTGTCTAATAAAGTGTCAGAGAGGGAGCGCGCAAACAGAGTTCGTCGATGATTCTGGTCAAAGATTAAATTCAGATGTTGACTCATCACGTGACTTGAAGTTGACCGATTTTGACCAAGATCTATCAGCACTAGCAGCACTCCTGAATAGTGTGAATTTGAACTTGTAGCTCTTCCGTTTCGAGTTATCTCTTACAAAACATCAAAATCGAATATTTGACCCTCGATCGGTGATTGACCTTTGAAGATTTAGACAAAATCTAAACAGGACTTGCATCACCCTCCTGAATCACATGGTGTAGATTTGACATTGTGTAGTTCTTCGTTCTGATTATAGTGCTACAACAAACAAACAAACAAAAACAAACAACTAACAAACGAAACGGAAGTATCAATATCTTAAAAATATTTAATCGTAGTAAAAGCAGTCATAGACTGGTATTACGAATCGCAACTGATTGACTGGTACTCATAAAAGCTGTTCTAGAGAAGGTAGCGACGCAAACCAGAAGTTCTACGATGATTTGTCTGTACAACATCAAAAATCGAATGTTTGACCTCTACGTGACTTGATTTGACGATTTTGACAACACTAATGCAGCACTAGCCATCATCCTGAAGTCCGTGGTGTATTTGACATTGGTAGCTTCTTCGTTCGTCGATATTGTACAAACGCATCAAAATCAATATTTACCTCACTGTGACTTTGAATTTGACGATTTGACCAAATTAATAGCATAGCATACCTCTGAATTCAGTGATGTAATGACAATTGGTGTTTCTCCGTTCTCAAGTTATCAGCGACACAAACAAATACAACAAGCAGTTCATAGACTGGTATTACGAAATGCAACTTGACCTTGACTTGTCTAATAAAAGCTGAATCAGTGCATAACAAGGGGAGCTTGGAATTCTGAATTCATTGTGGTCTACGATTTTCACTGTGGTTTGCAGATATGGTCAGACAAAACTAGATTTATTTAAAAATTCATTTTTTTTTTTTAAAGTGATCAGTACAGAGGGATATGCAGATAATGGTGTATTATTTTCAGAAGAATCTGAATAAAAGACTTATTATTTATTATATATATATAATATCAGTTAATTCATAGCGTTCATGAATTTTGACAAGAGTTTTAAGCGGTTCCTAGGATCGAAAAAGAAGACAAAATTTAAAATGAAGTTAAACGAATCGTAAACGTCGAGCGAAGTAGCAAAAATACTCACATTTGTCATTGCAAACCTTAACGTTCACTCAACGACTGTTGATCTGAGCGCACTGCATCATGGACACTGACGTTTGCTTCGAGCGGATGCTTCATGGGACGACCACGGTGAACGTTCTGAAGCGGCATGATCATGGGACGACGTCTTGACGCTCTCGAGTGACTATTTTTTTATTACAAGTTAAAACGGTCGCAAAACTCCGTTGTTTACAGAATTTGACAACCGGTTTTAAGGTCCTAAAGCGATCGCAAAAACGAAGAAAATTTAATCGAGTTAAACGAACTCGTAACGTCGAGCGACAAAAAATGATTTTTCCATGCAAAACTTAATGTCATCAAGACGCGTCTGCTCGACGCGCAATGCATATGGGAGCGACCGTGAACGTTCTGCTTGAGGGATGCATAATGGGGACCTTACGCTTCGAGTGAAATATTGTTTTTTATACAATTTAAAAAGTCTCAAACATCCGATTTTCAGAATTGACAACGGTTTTAAGCCGTCCAAGCGATCGCAAACTGAGACAAATTAAGAAATGGAAGTAAAACGACGAACGTTAGCGGAAGAAAATACTTCCATTTCCCCGTTTAATTTCCGGAATTATGTTGTGACGTCACTGTGACTTGACTTGAACGATTTGACCAAAATCTAATCAGCATAGCCATCACCTCGAATCTGTAATTTGTACATTGGTATTTGTCCATTCTCCGAGTTATCGGCCAACAACAAATAAAAACATAAAACATACCTAACTAGCAAACATACAAGAACGGAAGGCATCAATATACTTACGAATTTTAGATTCGTAAGTAACAAATCATACAACAAACAAACAAGCAGGTCATCAGACTGGTACTTACGAATATGTCCTTACTCGTTGACCAGTGTCTAATAAAGCGGTCTCTAAGAGGTGGCGACGCAAACAGAAGTTTCTACGATGATTTTACGAACATCAAAAAAATCAGAATGTTTGAGTCTCGACCGTTGACATTGAAGGTTGACCGATGTTGACCAAAGATCTAATCAGCATAGCATCATCTGCCTGATTACGTGGTGTTATATTTACCATTGGTAGCTCTTCTTCGTTCTTCCGAGTTATTGTACAACATCAAAAATGAATATTTGAACCTCATGTGATTGAGCTTTGACCGTTTTGGACCGATTAATCAAGCACTAGCACACCCTCTGATGACGTGGGTGTATTGACATTGGTAAGGTTCTTGCGTTTCAGTTATCGGGCTGCAAACAAACATACAACAAAAAAACAAACAACAAGCGTATAGACTGGTAGTTCGAATGTCAACTTGATCTGACCTTCGTCGTAATAAGAGCTGTCTCTAGAGAAGGTACGATGCAACCAGAAGTTTTTACGATGATTCTGTATCAGATCTAATCAAACGAATGTTTTGACTCACCGACTTGAACCGATTGACCGATTTTTATGAACAAAATCTTATAGTACTGAGCCATCACCTCCTGAATACGTGGTGTAATTTGACATGGTAGCTTCTTTCGTTCCGAGTTATCTTACCAAACATCAAAAATCGAATATTTGACTCACTGTGACGTTGGACCTTTGGACCGATTTTGTGACCAAAATCTAATCAGCACTAGCTAACTCTGATCAGCTGTGGTGTTAATTTGACATTGGTAGGTTCTTCCGTTCCGGAGTTATAGTGCTACAAATAAACATACAAACAAACAAACAAACAAGCAGTCAGTAGATCTGGTACTGTTACGAAAATCGTCAATTTGACTGCTGACCTTGTCTAATAAAGCTGCTCGAGAGAAGTAGCGACGCAAACAAATTTTCTGTTAGGTGATTCTGTACAAAACCATGCAAAAATCGAATGTTTTGGTGTTTCCTCTGTGACTGACCTTTGACGATTTTTGACAAAATCTAATCAGCGATAGCACACCTGAAACCACGTGGTGTATTTGAATTGGTAGTCTTCGTTCTGAGTTTTTCATTTTTGGATGTTTGAGCGTACTGTCCCTTGACCTTTGCCGAGCGATTTTGACGCAATTAAATGAGCACTAGCTCATACCTCCTGAATCACGTGGTTTAATTTGACTTGGTAGTCTTCTTTTCGTTCTTCGAGTTATTGGTAAAAACATCCAAATGATATTTGACTCACTGTGATTGACTTGAACCCGATTATAACCAAATTAATCGGCACTAGCCATACCTCCTGAATCAGTCGTGGTAATTTGACATTGTTAGATTCTCCTTCGTGAGTTATCTGTGCCTACAAACGAACAAACAAACAAACAAACATACAAACAAAATCAAGAAAGGAAGTCAATATAATCTTCGGAAATCTTAGATTGTGTAAGTAAAGCAGTCATAGACTGGTATGTAGAAGATCTGCAACTTTGACCTTCTGACCTGTCTAATAAAGCTGTTTAGAGAAGGTAGCGACGCAAACCAGAAGTTGCTACGATATTCTGTAAACATCAAAAATCGAATGTTTACCTACTGTGACCTTGAGCGTTGACGTTTTTTGGACCAAATCTATCAGCACCTAGCATCAACCGCTCTGAATCACGATGTGGTAGTTGAACTGGGAGCGTTTTTCGTTTCGAGTTATCTTGTTACAAACCATAATAAATCGATATTTGACTCCTGTGAATGACCTTTGACGATTTTGACCAAATAATCAGTCTAGACATCACCCTGCTGAATCACCTGATGTAATTTGACATTGGTAGCTTTCGTTTCGAGTTATCAGGTGCTACAAACAAAAACATACAAACAAACAAACAACAACGTATAGACTGGTACTTACGAATAGTCATTGATCTGACCTTGTCTAATAAAAGTGTCTCTAGAGAAGGTAGGCGAAAACAGAGAGTTATACGATGGATTCTGTAGCATCAAAATCAAAAATGACCATGTTTTTGGATGTTGTACCTCACTAGTACTTGACTTTGACGATTTTTGAAACAATGATTAGAACTGCCTCCCTCTGGAATAAGTTGGTCTAATTTGGCATGGTAGTTCTTCGTCTGAGTTATCTGTAGAAACATTCAAAATCGAATATTTGACCTCACTGGTGACCTTGATCCGTGACGATTTTCGAGCTAAAATCTATTCAGCAATTGCATCACGGTCCTGAATCCCGTGGTGTAATTTGACATTGGTAGCTCTTCATTCTCGAGTTATGTGTCAAACAAAACAGAAAAATCAAACAAAAAAACAAACTTGAAAACAAACAGAAACGGAGGCATCAATATATCTTACATGTTAGATTTTCGAAGTAACAACAAACAAACAAACAAACAAAACGGAAGGCTAGATATATTACGAGAACTTTAGATTGAGTAAAAACAAACAAGCAGTCATAGATGGTACTTAAGAACTCGAATTGAACTCTGATTGTCAATAAAGAGCTGTTTAGAGAAGGAAGACGCAACCAGAAGTTTCACGATGATTCTGTACAACATCAAAAATGAATGTTGACCTACGTCTTGTACCGTTGACCGATTTTGACCAAAATCTAATCACACTGGCATCCGCTCGCTGAATCACATGTGCATTTGACATGGTAAGCGTTCTTCGTTTTCTGAGTTTAATTATAAAACCATCAAAAATCGAATATTTGACTCCACGTGACTTGACTTTGACGATTTTGACCAAAATCTATATCAGCATAGCATCACCCTCCTGAATCACGGTGATGTATTTTGACATTGGTAGCTTCTTCCGTCTCGAGTTATCGTGCATGAAAACAAACAACAAGCAGTCGATAGACTGTAGCTTACGAAATCAATTGCTCTGACTTGTTAATAAAAGCATGATCAGTCAGAAGCCAAGGGGGTTGAATTCTGAAATTCAATTGTGGTCTTACGTTTTACACTGTGTTGCTAGAGTAAGAGTCCCAGACAAAACTGATTTCTTATAAAAATTCATTTTTTTTTTTTTAAAGTGATTCAGTACAGGGGATATGCAGAATAATGTGTATTAATTTTAGAAGAATCTGATAAAAGACTTATTATTATTATAGTATATCAGTTTTGATCGATGTTCCAGAATTTCGACAACGTTTAAGCGTCGCATAGCGATGGAAAAAACCGAGAGACAATTTAAAATGCGTAGTTAATACAACTCGTAACGTCGAGCGAAGCAAAAATCTCCATTTCCATGCAAACCTTAATGTCAATCAACGACATGTCTGCTCGAAGCGGACTGGGCATATGGGAAGACCTGATCGTCTGCTCGAGTGATATGATCATGACGACCTTGACGCTTCGATGTGAAATATTTTTTTATACAACTTAAAACGTATCAAAACATCCGATTTTACCAAAATTTTCGAAACCGAGTTTAAAGCGTCCAAGCGATCGTAAAACGAAGACAAAATTAAATCGAGTTAAACGCATCGAACATCGAGGAAGCAAAATACTAATGTTTCCACGTTAATGTTGCGAATTATTTTGACTCACTGTGAACTGGACTTTGAACGATTTTGACCAAAATGCTAATCAGCTAGCCATCACTCCCGAATGACGTGATGTTTTTGACTTGGTAGCTTCTTCCGTTCTGGTATGTGCTACAAACAACACAAACAAACGACAAAAGCATACAACAAACGGAAGTCATCAATAACTTACGAAATCTTGATTTCGTAGGAGAAACTAGAGGACGAGTCATCAATATACTTACGAAATCTTAGATTTTGTAGTAACAAACAAGTAGGCATAGACTGGTCTTACGAAATCGTAACTTGACTCTGGACTTTGTCTATAAGAGCTGTTTAGAAGAAGGTAGCGACGGCAAACAGACAGTTTCTACGATGATATCTGTCAAACATCAAAAAGTCGTAACGTCGACCGAATAGAAAAAATCTCATTTCTCGAATTATTTTAATATTATTTTATCAAAGTCAACAACGTAATATTTCGGCCCCCATCCACCAACAATTTTACATAATCCACGCTTAGCGAGTAGGGATGCGAGCGATAACCTTTATTGGATAAAAAATGACTTTTAAAACCCATCCTTTATCGAAAACCCGTCAGCGGGCACACGGAAAAACTTTAGTGACTCAACGTGCCTTGGCTCTGGCGCGCTGCACCACGTGACGAGCCGTGACGCGGCGGAGTGAATATGTTTTATACAATCTTAAAACGTCTTCAAACATCGATTTTTACCAGGAATTTCGACACCCAGTGTTAAGGTCCTAAGCGATTGCAAAACCAAAGGACAAAATTCACCAATCACAAGTTAAACGAACTCGTATGGTCGACGAACAAAATACTCCATTTCTCCACATGAATTTAACGGAATTATGTTTGACCTCACTGTGACCTTGACTGTTGACCGATTTTGACTAAATCTAATCAGCGCTAAGCCATCACCCTCCTGAATCACATGGTGTATTTGAATTGGTAGCTCTTCCGTTCCGGTTATCGTGCTAAAACCAAACACAAAAACACAAACACACACACACCAACACTACAAACTAAGAGGGGATGCACTCGTAGAGTCAAACTCCAGCGCCAATACTGCTAGGTCACTTCAAGTGACTGATATCTATCATTCATCACGTCAATAGTGTCACAGAGTTATAATTTGAAACTTTCCCTTTTACTTTTCAACTTTACATACTCATCATTCGTGATAACTGATTCACTTGAGAAGGAATGATTTTACGTGGGATAGTCCACTGAAGTTCAAAAATCAAGCTGCATTAAAGTTTGGCATGTTTTTTGTTGGAAACATGTATTTAACTGTAGAAATGCAAAAAAAAAAATCGAAAATTTTGTGAAAAGAAGGCAAAAATTTTTTTTTCTCTAACAATTTTTTTTTTTGAAGTGGGGGTTGGAAAATCAGTTAAAACATGAGAATATGGCAAAAAAAATTCAAATTTTTTTCAAAATGGCCGCCATATGCGGCATATTGCGATTTTGCGACCAAGTCAAAATCTAATGCCATGTCTTGGACCATACCCTAATCCCCCACAAGCTTTCGGTCGAAATCCGTCGAGGAGTTTTTCCGTAATACTGTGTACACAAACAACAACAAGCAGTATCAGACTGGTACTTACGAATTATCAACTTGACCTCTGACCTTGTCTATAAAGCATGAATCAGTCAGAGAGCAAGGGAGTTGAATTCTGATTCATTGTGGTCTACGATTTTAACACTGTGGTTTGCAGATATATCGCCCAGACAAAACTAGATTTTTATAAATTCCCATTTTTTTTTTTTTAAGTGATTCGTAACAGCAGGATATGCCAGATAATAGGTGTATTAATTTCAAGAAGCTGATAAAAGACTTATTATTTATATATATATCAGTATTCATCGCTGTTCCAGATTTATTCAACCGAGTTTTAAGCGTCCTAAGCGATCGAAAAACGAAGACAAATTAAAACGAAGTTAAAACGAACTCGAAACGTCGAGGCGAAGAAAAATTCCATTTTCCATGCAAAACCTTAATGTCCTCAACGACATGTCTGCTCGAGGCACTGCATCATGGGACGACCCGTGCAGTCTGTCGAGCGCATGCCTCATGGACGACCTTGACGCTTCGAGTGAAATATTTTTTTATACAATCTAAAACGTCTCCGAAACATTCGCGATTTTACAGAATTTCGACGAACCGAGTTTTAAGCGTCTAAGCAGATCGCAAAACGAAGACAAAATTAAACAATAAAGACTGAGACTTTTAAACACCGGGTACGTTTCGATGCGAAGCAAAGAAATCTCCATTTCTTCATGCAAAACTTATATGTCACTCACGAAAAGTCTGCTCAGCGAATGCACGATGGGACGACCGTGAAGTCTGCTCGAGCGCATGCATCATTGGGACGACCCTTGACGAGCTTTGAGTAAATATTTTTTTATACAATCTAAAAACGTCTCCAAACTCGATTTTTACGAGAATTTGACAACCGAGTTTTTAAGCATTCCGACGCGATCTGCAAAAAAACCGAAGACAAAATTAAAATCGAAGTTAAACGAATCGTAACGTCGAAGCGAAGCAAAAATACTCACATTTCTCCACGTAATTTACGGAATTATGTCTTACCTCACTGTTACCTTGACTTGACGATTTTGACAAATCTAATAGTCACTAGCTCAACCTCCTGAATCACGGGGTGTAATTTGACATTGTAGCTTCTTCGGTCTCGGTTATGTGCCTACAAACAAGACAAAACAAACACAAACTAAACAAAACATACAAAAAACAGAACGGAAGGTCATCAATATACCTTACGAAATCTTTAGATTCGTAAGTAACAACAGTCATAGATGGTACTTACGAAATCGCAACTTGACCTCTGACCTGTCTAATAAAAGCTGTTAGAGAAGAGGTAGCGACGGCAATAACCAGAAGTTTCTACATGATTCTGTACAAACCATCAAAAATCGGAATGTTGACTTCACCTGTGACCTGAACCGTGACCGATTTTGACAAAGTCTAATCAGTACTTATGCATCACCCTCCTGAATAAGTGGCTTGTAATTTGACATTGGTACTTTCTTCCGGTTTCTTTCTCGGATTTAGTTGTACCAACTCCATAAAACTCGAATGTTTGACCTACCGTGACTTTGACCGTTGACGGATTTTTGAACGCAAATCTAATCCAGGCACTTAGCACATCACCTCCTGAA
This sequence comes from Eptatretus atami, assembly GCA_035128595.1. NCBI lineage: Eukaryota > Metazoa > Chordata > Myxini > Myxiniformes > Myxinidae > Eptatretus > Eptatretus atami. Next base: position 86,232,513 of record CM068958.1, on the reverse strand, counting down.
TTACGTGTGTAATATGCACATCTGGATAGTTCTTCTTCTTAGAGTTATCGTGCTCTACAAACTAATAACAAAACACAAACAAACATACTACAAACAGAAACTGGTAGGTCATCAATATACTTCAGAAATCTTTTAGATTTCGTAAGTAACAAGCCATGTCATAGAATGTATTACGGAAATCGTCAACCTTGACTCTGACCTTGTCTAATAAAAGCTGTCGTCTAGAGAAGGTCAGCGACGCAAACCAGAAGTTTCTACGATGGATTCTCGTACAATCATCGAAAAATCGAGATGTTTTGACCTCACCGTGACCTTGAGCCTTGAATCCGTATTTTGACAAATTATTAATCAGCATAGATACTTCACTTCTGAATCAACGTTGGTGTAATTTGAACATTTGGTTAGTTTTCCGTTCTCGTTTATCTGTACAAACCATCAACAAATGCGAATATGTTGATCCTCGCTGTGATTGACTCTGACGTTTGACAAAATCTTAATCAGCCATAGCATCACTCCTGATCACGTGATGTAATTTGAATTGGTAGCTTCATTCGTTCTCGAGTTATCGTTGCAAACAAAAAACAAAAAACAAACAGAAATGGTAGTCATAATATAATCGAAATCTTTAGATTTTTAGTTAAAACATACAAAAACCAAAAGAAACGAGTCATCAATATATAGAATATTTAGTTCGTCGTAAGTAACAAACAGACAGGGGTGAAAACAGTAACCTCCGTCCATCTTCGATGGCGGAGGTTAATAACCCCATCGACATGCTTTTGATATTTGTGAATTTAGGGAGTATAAATAATGTTATTGATGTTGCTCTTTCGGATTTGATGGAAAAATGTACGGAGTGGAGCAATGTTTTTATTTTATTATTATTATTGTTGTTATTATTATTATTATTATTATTTTATTCCACCTGATTTATTTTCAGTTTGTGGTTTCTTTCATGAGTTTTGACTTGTGAAATTTGGGACATGCACTTGCTGGTCTGCCTACAACAGGTCTTTATATATGTGACTGCCTTCACATGTTGTAACCCCGATGTAACATGTCTGACATTCTCAATTAATTTTCTCCGAGGCCTATCAAAATGAGCCGTTTTATGTGACCTGCTGTTTCTTTGTCATGTTTATTTGTTTTGGGATTCTCATTGAATGCTGACGTCATGTCTTTGCACTTTCCATGTTATTTGTGCTTTCATTCATTTTTTTTTTGTTTCTTCATTTTAATTTACTAACAAAGAAGTTGTCCTTACGGAGGGGTTAATTCCCACCCCCACCCGCCACCTGCTATGATGATGGTTTTTAAATGGAGAATTGGCATATTTCAGCATGACTTGTAAGACCACCTCATGCTGGGAGCGGTACAATAGGATATGCATTTGCATCGAGAGAATTGATGTAACCCCCCCGCTCGTGCCCAACCTCGCATGCCTGAACCCTGGGGGGCTATGAATTTTTTCTATTGTCTAAAATCTCTCTGTGCAGACATCCCGAGTACACACGACCGACCATGTTGTTAACCGTCATTCGTGTCAGTGGCCGAGGGAGGTGTGACAGGAGATACAAAATTTAACGCGTACAAAAAGAAACAGATGCTTTCTCAACTTGTAGTATGATTGCATTTCTGGACTTTTTAACTTGTGTCAATTCAAGATGCACTGCCAAAGTTGACTTCTTTTTTTAATGCTCTCTGCATAAATGTCAACCACTTACATTGGCTTTTTTTTTTTTTTTTACCTCCACCACTGGAGGTGAGGAGGTTATGTTTTCACCCTTTCTGTCTTGTTTTGTTTGTGTTGTCTGTGTTTGTGTACAGGATATCTCAAAAAGTTGTGGATGGATTCAGATGAAATTTTGTGGATAGTTTTGGTGTGTGACAAGGACGAACTGATTAGATTTTGGTTAAGATCCGGATCCGACTACTCACATTATTTTAACAAGGACAAATGTGTCCAAGAGCAGCGTCCTAAGGTTTTGTCGGCGAAAAAAAAAAACAACAACTTCCGATATTTCGTCACGTGACTTCATTACGCCAATAGCGAAACCCGTCATAATGTATTTACGTATTTACGATATATCGTGTATTTACGAAATTACAATACGATATTGGAATAATCTTTAAATAGTAAACGTGACTTTTCGAAACTTTAAAGCAAATGTCCGAATATATTTAAAGTTCAATGATAGACGCTCTCAAAGCACCGTCTATGTGAGGATGTGTACATGTGCTTCAGTATTAAGGCGATCCGGATCTTGTATATACAAGAGCAGAGTCTAGAGACATTAAGGTTTTGTCTTCACAGAAGAAGAAGGAAGAACAACGCCTAGCCCTCTATGATGCAGCGTTCCTAATGCGAGACGCTGCTAAAAAGGATTCTTCACCCTTAAGAGATGGGGCCAAAAATGATAGCAAGCACGATATCTCAAAAAGTTGTGGACGGATTCGAACAAAACTTGGTGGACAGGTTGGGTGTGTGGCAAGGACGAATTGATTCGATTTAAGTGAAGATCTGAATCTGGATCTGGATACAAGAATTATTTAATCTTCTAAGTGATTTTTCACCATTGAAAGATTGGGCCAAAAACGATATATAGAATGACATTTGAAAAATGTATTGGGCCCGATATATTCTTGTGGATCAGGCATTGCATGGCGGAGGTATGCGCTCTCCCGAGTGCCCCTCTATTTTTATTTTTTTTTGTGTTACTGCCAAAAGTAATTCTCCTTATCTTCCACATATAAGGTGAAAACTTCCCATTACCCCTTATGTTTTGAGCCTTGCCGATTTTGGTTGCATTAAATTACCACCACTACTACTATTACTACTACTACTACTACTACTAATTCCTATATTCTTGTGGGGTCTGTCTGGGAATGTTTTTGGCCCAAGTTAGTTGGTTATTTGTTTTATTTTATTTATTTTTTCCCATGAACCTGCTGGCCAGGCATAATGCTTGATTGAAGGTGGCAAGAATTTGAAATCCAGTGTGTTATCATTTGCATACTCTTTGTGAAAGACTCCATATAATCTTTAATGCCCACCAACTAATGCTATCAGATGTGACATCCAGATTAACATTTATCTGAAGGCTGCTGCATTTTATGACAAAACACCTTTCCTGTGAATCACCAATCTGACAGCTTATAGTTGTGCCAGGACTCGAACCCAGACGAGATAGCTCAAAGGCAAGTGTGCTACCCCTTTACCATCCAAAGCATTACCTGTTTAATTAATTTCCTTTTTGTTGTACTTTGCATTCTGCTTTACTATGTGCATGGTCAAGATAGCTGTTGCACTCTCAATAACCCCCTAGCAATAGCTTTCATGTCTATTTGAAGTTTTCAACTTCCAATTCTGTTGACCCCAAGCCACTTATAGTGGCTATCGAATGAACTGCAAGTCAAAAAGTCTGCATGTGGAACAACAATAAAATCGACTATGCTGCACGATGCAGTTTCACAGTCCTTTCACGTTCACCTTAGGTGTAGGAGGTGCATAGGAGGCACATAGGTGATTATTCCATCTTTTGTGGGCTTGTGGTTAATGGACGGTACGACCAGATTAACGTCTCGTTCCTGACGGTTACCTCCTAGTACTTTCCCCCAAAGCATTACGATTTGCAGGCCCCTTGTTGCCTCTCCACGGGCTGATGGAGCAAAGCTTTCCCTGGAGGCGATGGTGTTTTGTGGGAGGGCCTGAGAGGGTGGGGTGGCACTGTAATCGGAGTGCTCCCAGAGAGCTTTGCCTGCTTTATACCGCTTTCATTGTGAGTAATATTATAAATAGTACCCGCTAATTACTTTGCATCATTTGGTCTGAAGTCTGCAAGCACAGCACTGCAAATTGAGGCGAAAGGTTAATATTAATATGTAATTTCACACTTTCCTCAATGTTGGACTTCTACCACCTTTTAATAATTATCTAATTTTGTCATGTTTTTGTAATTGGTATAGTACAATGTTATTCATGCCTCATAACTGATTGGCTTTTCAGTAGTTTTCGACTTTTGCCACTTTAAGGAGCCATGTTGACTGCGTAGCCAATCAGAACTCTTTTTTTTTTTCCTCCATCGTCCTATAAATCGGACTTGAATTGCATTGTGAGATCAGTCCTGGTCTTCATTGTCAAAAAATTGATCCCTATTGTGCGATCCTTTCGTTTTTGAGAGGAACTGAACTGAATAAATCCGACGAGCTCGTCTTACAGCTAAATCTGCACAACAAAAGTCAGACATGTCACTTGCAAATCATCTGGTTATTTGACTCGCTAAGGGTTACAAACAGCCCCGTATCCAGGCTCGTAGCTTGGGTAGACAGAAAACATTGATAGATGAGAAAACAACATCAATGTCTCTTGTATCATTAATTATAAATGTAAAATTTCTGTCATTCTGCAGTGAGCATTTACTTCTGTGCAAAGTCATGGAATTCCAACCAGTCCCATGTGCAAGCAATTCATTTCAGCATCACTCGGGTAATGGATCCAGGCCAAACACTGATATCTTGGATATCTTGGAAAGAAAAACACGAATAGTCTCTGACAAGTCTGTTTGGTTAAGGCTGAACTCATAAGTAAATCTTATCAATGAAAAATAGGACCACTGGACTTGTAGCTTATCTGAGCCCTGTCCTAATGTTGAAACCCAAATTTGGTAGCATTCTCACTGGTGGGTCTAGAGAAGAAGATTTTAGAAGGAATTTGCATGACCGCCATTTTGACACTTCCGGTTACGTGATCACCATGGCCTCTGCAATTTAACATCAGGACCCCTATCCTGATGCTTTGCAATCCTTGTTACCAGTCGGGAGTTGCTGCCAAATTTCAGCCGTATCGGCCCAGCGGTTTGGCCGGAAAAGTCGAAACCGGAGACGGACAGCCGGTGAACGATGACAATACCTTATCTGGAATTTAAATTCCAGATAAGCTAAAAAAAATAATGTTGAGAACTTGATGTTCAATTCAAAATCCAAAATTTTATCAGCAAAGTTTGAAACATTGGTTTCTTCGACACTGACTTGATTGTTTGTACGAACTGAATTGTCTGATTGTTTGTATTCAGCAATGCAGTCTCTGCTGTGAAATTTATCACTACCGACTTCTCAGATCATGCATTTTTATGGTCTGTCATAAAACAGTGCAAGTAGTTTGCATGGAGTGATGCATCACGTCCAGTGCGTGTGGCTGCTATACTGTGAATGCCGATGTTGCTCATATGCTATTGTATCAATAATTTGGAACACTCGCAAAGAACCAGCCCTAATGGAGGGGATAATGCCTGGAATTGTAGACGGGTTGACTTCCCCCCACGCCAGGGATATGGACCGGGTTGGGGGATACGGAGGGATTGACTCCCCCTCCCCCCCCCAAGGGATATGGACGGGTTGACTCCCTCCCCATAGGCTACCGTGGTTGACTCCTCCCTGCTGGGGATGCCGACGGGTTGACCCCCCAGGGATGCCCGACGTGTTGACCCCCCCCCCCAGGGATGCTGACGGGTTGACCCCTTCCCCTTGGGATATGGACAGGCTGCACCCCCCCCAAGGGATATGGACGCGGTTGACTCCCTCCCCGCTAGGATACCAACGGTTGACTCCCTGCCCACTATGGATACCGATGGTTGACTCCTTCCCCGCTGGGATTGCCGACGGGTTGACCCCCCAGGAATGCCGACGGGTTGACCCCCCCAGGAATGCCGACGGTTGACCCCTCCGGGATGCCGGTTGACCCCCCAGGGATGCCGACGGGTTGACCCCCCCAGGGATGCCGACGGGTTGACCCCCCAGGGATGCCGACGGGTTGACCCCCACAGGGATCCGACGGTTTGACCCCCCCGGGTATTGCCCGACGGGTTGACCCCCCAGGGATCCGCGGGTTGACCCCAGGGATCCGACGGGTTGACCCCCCCAGGGATCCCGACGGGTTGACCCCCCCCAGGGATGCCGACGGGTTGACCCCCCCAGGGATGCCGACGGGTTGACCCCCCCCCAGGGATGCCGACGGGTTGACGCCCCCCCCCCAGGGATGCCGACGGGTTGACCCCCCCCTAAGGGATGCCGACGGGTGACCCCCCCAGGGATGCCGACGGGTTACCCCCCCCAGGGATGCGACGGGTTGACCCCCCCCCGAGGGATGCCGACGGGTTGACGCCCCCCCCCAGGGATGCCGACGGGTTGACCCCCCCCGGATGCCGACGGGTTGACCCCCCCTCCCCCCAAGGGTGCGACGGTTGACTCTGCCCTCCCCCCCAGGGTTTGCCGATGGGTTGACTCTCCCCACCCTACCGACGGGTTGACACCCCCTTCCCCACTCCCATGGGATACCAATGGGTTGAACCGCGGTATTGCCATTGATTGAAGCTTGAACGCACACTGAGTGACTTCACCAAGCAATCCACGAAACAGTAGAAGAAACTTTAAAAAATGAAACGTTACATTTTTACTTTTATTTATGTCTGCTCAAGTGACGGGTCGTATTATGGATGAACATACAAAAATGGGAAACGTCGTGTAAAATAAAATTTCACATTTTCAGCGAGCCAGCCACCGCCGTTTGCACTGTAGAACACCACGTGAGCAATGTACGTGATTCCCCCTGAAGTTCGTTCAAGTCGATCGACATACAGCATTTTTGCGTTCACGGAGGCCACTAACTGCTCCCCGTAAACGTCGGGTCTTGCCCGTAGATGCCGAACGGTTATAATCTCCTTATGGAGGCGTTGCTTACAATTCCAACCCTGGTGGTCCAAATTACTCGAAGGAAAACAGGACGAGGAATCGCTCCCTCTTTCGAGTGCAGCCTTATGGCTGCTGGTTGCACCATTGGTTAGGGACATGGCTATGCCGCTAATGTAGTATCCCTATTACCAGTACACTGGTACTCATTTTGCCGACCTTGGAAGGATGACAGGCTGAGTCAACCCCACCTGGTATTGATTCAGTGGCCAACGGGGCTCAAACTCAGGACCCTAGGATTTCAAATCAGCCACCCTAACCATTGAGCCAACACCAGGCTTCTCGGATGAGGAATGTGACATGTATTCGTTAATCAAATAATCAGCAACTTTTATTAACAACAACAAAAAAGAAGCAAACCGGGAAAGAGGAGTGCACCATGGGGGACGAATGTTGGGATTTTCTTTGGGGTGAAGGGGACATGAAGCAATTCACGATACATTGGCCAGAAGAAATATATATATATATATATATATATATATATATATATATAATAATATATATATATATATATGTGATAAAGTAGCAGCAAATGCAACCCCCCCCTGCTTTCTACGGCGCCACAAACACACATAACAATGAATCTTTCTCTTCCGTCTTTACAAACCCGGCACCATTTAGTCAAGGAGAGAGGTGAGGGACGATAGCGGTAGATGAAGGTGAGGGACGATGGCGGAAGATGAACCCAGTTGGAAATTGACGCTCTTGGCTCATGTTGCACCGGCTCTTTTTACAGAGCAAAGAGGTTGCACGTAGCTCCACCAGTCCTAGCACAACTCAACTTCAACCACGACCAACAGACGACGGTCCACCAGCTTTCTCCCTCTCTCCTTCCTTTCTTTCTTTCTTTCCGATTCTGAGCACGGAGTTAACATGGGAATGGTCGGTGGAAACTCGTCCGAGTGTCAAACGTCCCTGCTTGATCGTTTCTCTCTTACGAGTCAGCCTCTAACTCTCTGGCTCTCTTACAAGTCAGCCTCTGACTCTGGCTCTCTTACAAGTCAGCCTCTGACTCTTACCTGGCGTCGTCTCCTTATCAAAGTTTCCAGGCTCTCCCATTGGCTATCTCTCAGCCTCTCTGGCCTTCTTGAAGCTTCAGGCTCTCCCATTGGCTATCTTTCAGCCTGTTATTCACCGAGTTGTGCGGGTTTGTCCCCCCTTCTCCGGACACTGCACACCTCTCTCCCGTAGCTTGTCACTGTTATGTCAAAGGGAAACACAAAAGACAACTTACCCAATCCCTTTTCCTAGATATTTACTTGATGATTACACATTTCTCCCTTTCAGAAATGCACCTTTACTCAACAAATTAGCACGTCCACGTCCCTACTTAATACATCAAGATGCTCCCAGCTCGAACAAACAATACTTCCTGACTATGAATTCCAGCTACCCTTTGAATACATCCCCCCCTCTAACAAACGTAACAGTATTCAGTGACAGTGCGAATGTTGTAGAGTGCTCGCCAAGTGGCTTAAGCACTCCAACAAAACGGTTGATGAGAAACTTGGCACGCTTGGCACGTGATTAGCAATCGTGTGCCACTTGGCTTGGTGCAAGCACGGCACACTTGGCTTGGCATGCGATTAGCAATCACCGAACCGTCATGTTTAAATGTACACCTACCGGAGACGCCCGAAATGTCAAATATGTTTGAATTGGACAAATGAAGGCTATTTTAGCATCAGAACTGCTGCGAAGTTCAAATCTTGAGCTTAAATTTTGTAATTCTTCTTAGTTTAAGAGATTTTCGACATCATCGCATGGGCGGAAATGAAATAAAGCCACGAATGTTGGCATCTCTGTGCGTTTATAAGCATTGCAATGTACCCAGCGATTCGATTCGTAGCGATGAACAGGCATTCGATAATATGAGTGAGGAAAGTGAAAAAAAACTTCGTTAAGAAATTGTTGCGGCCTGTTCCAAATCAAGGCATGGTTGAGCAGGCCAAAAAACATGGCGGCTTCAGACCCCAGCTAGGTAACCAAGGATACGCCTTAAGATCCCAGAGAGCGAGGTGGCCGAGGAACGCCTGGTGAAGGATATAATTAAATAAGGCTGTTAATTATCTTCAAAAGGAGTCTTTTTAATTCGCCCAAACACCAAATTTTCACTCTTGCACTTCCTTGGGTTCCCTTCATGTGCACGCAAAGTTTCAGGCTGCGAGGTTTCATGGTTTTGGTGTTTGGAGTCGGCACGCACATCTCGTTTTTTCTTTTTTCCCCACACACAACTAACTGTTCCTAACAATTCGATCACACGCGCACACACGCACACACGCACACATACACACACGTCTACCCTCTTGATGTTTATTAGTCCAGATTTCAGGTAATTTTGATACAATTGCTTATTCGAATTTGGATGTCCTTGCAAAAAATACCTGTCCTTAAAAATAAGCTACTTCCCCCTGTAATATTGTTGCGAGGCCGGGAGTTGGCCGTGAGCACGACCGCTCGATGGAGCAGTCGAGTCGGCTCGACCGATATCCCGGAATTTAGATCGTACTACTTCGGAAAAGTCCGAAGAGTACGGGTCCCTTATTGGACCGAAGTTCGCCAATAGACAGACCACGTGGGTAGGGTCGATTGCCAATTTCAATTTACCTAATACTCACGTGGTCCAACCTACCGGGGAAATTCACCCTCGACGATGCTCGTACGGAACGAGCCGCTTAGCGTACTCGAACGTGTGCGATCGAGCGGTTTGATCGCCGAGATCCGTCGGTCCCAAAATCCCGTTACAGCGGCAACAGCCTGGCTTAATTTCCCAACACTCAGCACGCTAAGCCAATGAAGGAAGGACACGAACGAGCTGAAACCAATCGGGGTATTTATTCACAATAATAATTGGGGAACGAGGGAAGCACGCAAGAGCAGAGTTAAACCGATGAAAGAAATACACGTATATACAAGCAAAAAGCACTTTTACCATTCACTACTTATCTGACTGGCGCCACGAACACACGCACACACACACACACGCACACACCCATAATAATCAGACCAAATGGTCTTTATTGAGGCCTGTCTCGGACCTGTCCG
>CM068958.1:86200425-86215141 GCA_035128595.1 Eptatretus atami | reverse complement strand
GTGTGTGTGTGTGTGTGTGTGTGTGTGTGTTATATCTTGTAGAGTATTACAGGATCTCTGTCATTTCATATTCAATATTAAATTTTGTTTCCTTCACATATGCTGGCCTGATTACTAACTGTACATGAGAAACAAGAAAAGGCTCGTAATAGGAGGTAATCGTACACACGGACGCAAACGGTGATTCATCTCAGCTCGGAAACCGCGATTAGTCGAAATTAAGTACCGCGATAATGACATTGGAACACAATAGGTTGCTCGTGATTGGTAGAAACCCACGATATTGGAACCTGCGATATTTGAGAATTTACTGTGTATTTTGTAGAGTTGTTTTGTATATTATCGGGGTTTTCTCATTTTTAGGGTAGGTGGTGATTCGAAGGAAATGGGAGGCCACAGATTCATCATCGATTGTTTGGGTTTTGGGGTGCACCTCGGTCCCCAGAAGCTTATGGTGTCTAGGAGATTGGAGAGGCAATCTCAGCATTTTTATTTTATTTTATTTTTACTTAAAAACTGTTTTTTAAGTGGTCTAGCCAGCTAATTTAATTATTTTTGTGATGGAAAATTTTGCCTCTCAGCTAATTCCTGACAACCATTTTCAAGACATGATTGCTTGATCTGAATTATGGGAGATAACAGTGATGAAAAGAAATACACAACAATGTATGAAAAGAAATACACAACAAAAACAACACAAAACTGTGTTTTCTGGATATTCTTCAGCAGACTGCAGCAAGTCGAATGCTTGGAACTTTTAAATTTGCTCTCCAGATAAAGTGAAAAATATACATCAACTGTCTGCACAATGATTCCAAAGGATACATTGTACTAAATAACAAATTGTTGGAAGATTTGATCTCAATAGACCAGTAGTATATATTATGTAGCCACCCTTGTTCATTACCCCACGCACGCGAAGTTAAAAGTGTGGCTAAGCAATTGGTTCACTTCTGTAACTTCAATTGAATGTGATAATTTGTACACTAATTGGAACATGAATCGGAAAACGAACCTGCGGTTTAGCAGTACGTTGGCTCTGAATCTGCTCCGATTGTGCATGTGGGACATTTTCACAAAAGCGGGTCAGGTAACGGTAAAGAACAAACTCAAAAATCAACTTTCTTTGGATATTCTTGAAATAGTGCTTGAACCCCTTATAAGGCCTAGAAAAATGTTCAAATGATGTCAGCAACGCAGGATCACCATAAGGCCTCTGCACTGACTGGGCAATATATGCTTGATAAAAATTCTCGGACAGTCTTTACCGTTACCTGACCCGCTTTTGTGAAAATGTCCCATGTGCAGAAAGGAGTGAGATCATTTTATTTATTTATTTAAAGTCTGTCTGCCTGTCTGCCTGTCTGGCAGTCAAACAGAATTGAAAATCATTCCAAACAGGAAACATACTGTTTTTCGGGACGTCAAAAAGGACAAACGGGCACAAATAACTAATTTAACGTGTTGGATAAGGTGGTCTAAACTGTAAAGGATGCTGCATCAATGGTGGTAAACTTTTGGAACTTTTTTTTTGTAGACCTGTAAAATCTTTATTTTATTTCAGTTGAATTGTATACTTGAACACTGCGGAACACAAATCGTATTTTTGGCACTTTCAAAACCCTTTTGTTTCGCGGTATTTGGACAAAATATTACAGCATTTTTACATCATTACGACCAATCAAATTTTCCGCTCGTAGACCCCGCCCATGTCCTTGTTCCTCAAGACTGCACAGGGTAATGCGTTCTATGAACTCACTCGTCGATGTTTATAACTGTCACATATATTTAAGGCAACGAGGCTTCATCCAGAACGCTGTGCAGCAGTCATTGTGTTTTGCTGAAATACATGGGAATTCTATTGATCTCACGAGAATATAAATGTGTTCAAAAAGAACATGATTTACTCAGCTAGCCTATACAGTAGATATTGCCATTCCATATTAAAAATTGGATACAACCACTCTCGGTCAAAACGTTTAAATATCTTCATCAAAATTCTAACAACTTGCATTAGCAAACCCGATTGCCTAAAGGTGGCTTGTGGCCCAGTCATATGTACTGTACTGTGTTCTTGTAATTTTGATATATATATATATCTGAATAAATGTTGCACATTCAAGACTATAACTTCTCTTTATTTGGTTCCATGATATATTTTAATAGGATTGGGTAATTGCCGAACACAAAATTACAAAAATATTTTTGTTTACATGCAGTACCATCAGTTATCTGGGAAAATTATTTCAACTGTTTGATAGTTTGTGAAACTGCAAGTCCACAGGAATTTATTTTTGGTTACTTTTCAAATTTATGTAGCTTTGTGGTAATTATTAAAATGTAGAGATGTCCATGAAGAAATGCAGATCTAATACAAATCCATGATACAAATATAATTTTTGTTCGTTGACCTGTGATTATTCACCCGGCTGCAAGCTGCCAGTGGAAATGAAAATGCTGGCGGTAAAATGAAATACAGGCCTGAATTATTGTTCATCAAAGCTGTACATGTACCATAATGGGTGTTGTACCCCTATTTGTCAAACAAAAATGTACTTTAAATCCCAGGGTCCAAGCCTAGATTGAGAGAATGTAGATGGCCCAATGCCACAACAGAGGTCACATCATCCTGACCCAATGTTTTATCCATACATTGCCTTTTAATATTAATATATAATATTTTTAAAATATATACACTATATACATATATTCAAATATTTAATATATACCCTGCATCTCTCCTCTTTCATTCTCTCATAAATATGATTATGGTCTCCCTCTCTTCACACAAGCTCTGGTAAATCCTATTTGGTTTATTCATCCCACCTCCCTTTTCCACCAACCCCTTTCCCCCACTCCTCCCCCTTTTTTTCACCTTCCTGGGTTGTAAATAGGTCCATTTGTTTAGATTTACCATGCTGTTACAATGTGGCCTTACTGAAAGCCTTCAACAACAACTTTTCACCCCAAAAGCAGCTTGTGTGGCTGCATTGCCGATTTAAGTATCCTGAGATGGAAACTGTCTTGCTGCAAACAGAATTACTGGACCATTCTTCCCTATCAACCCCACCCCCTCCTTCCTGCTGCCTCTGTCACCCACCATAGCGAACCACCTCTGCAACCTGCCAATGCACTACTGTGGCCTGTCAAACCCAACGCTTGCCTCCATTTTTTTTTCTCACACCTGTATTCTCACCTCTGAAACTCTTTCCAAGTCTATTATGTCGAGCTCTTTCCTCTAGGATTTCAAGTCTGCTCACCACCACCTCATGGGGTCTATCCCATTCAACTACCAAGGTTTACTATACCCGCTGAGACCCTGTTCTCACCCTTGTACAATTATATGTTTTAAAATAATTTCTGTTCAATACATAACAGATGAATTTTTTTTTAAGAGTCCCATGCAATTTATGATAGTTTGGAATCTTTTTTTTAAAGGATTAAAATATTTTGGCCTTTTTTTATAGCTGCTGTTTTTCAGCAGAGGAAGCTCTAGCTGTGATGTAAAATTTCACTGTTCCAATGTGTATATATTCAAGGGGGAGGCAGCGTGTTTGGACTGGTGCTTGCAATGGGTGATGTGATGAAGATCAGTATTTGCCATATTAGTGTGTAATAGCAAAGCACTTCAATTTGTATCTGAAAAGTAATCTCTTTTTTTACAATTTTTATTGTACACCGCTCCTTCCCAATTCCATATCCAGACGATGCATGATGCCATCGCCAGGAAGGGAGTACTCAGTTTTTACTCTGTTTTCTTGGTTGGTTGTTTGTTTGTCTGGCCGATATTTCAGCCATCCTTTGAGCTAAGAAGCTGAAATTTGGGGACAAAAGTGAAGATGTGCTTTGGCCCAAAAAACTATTTATTTATTTATTTTTTGATTAATCAATTAATTGATTAATTGATTAATTATGTAATTATTATCGATATATTAATTACTTATTTATTTGATTTCTCATCCTGGCAACATCTGAGGCACCTTTTGAGCTCGGAAGCTGATATTTCGACACGACGGTGAACAAGTGATTTGGCTATAAAGGGTATTTTTGATTTATTGATTAATCAATTAATTATTAAATTTTTCGATTAAGAACATGATTTTCAATAAGTTACAGATTTGGATGAAATGGTGGTTTAGGTATGCCATTAAGAAATTAATTATTTTTCGAGAGGGAATGAAGAGGAAGGAAACACGGTAGTTTGTGAGTAAGAGGGTTGGGTTTGGTTTTTTTTTTTTGGTGGGGGAGGGGGTGGTGTATTAAAGATTGTGGACATGGAGGAGGGATGACATGACCTGAGAATGGTAGTGCATTGTTGCTTTAAAGTCCTGGAGGGATGAGTGAGGTTGAATAGATTCAGGAATGCAGTTCCACAAATAGAGAGAACAACAACAAAAGAATGGAAGTGTACAGATGAGTCTTTATTTTGTGAGTTTAATCAGCAGGGGGGTACTGGAAGAATGTGTGCATCCTAGTGAAACTGGGAGCATTGGATGCCTGAGGAAAAAGGAGCTAAACTGGAGAAGAGGTGCTAAAATAGAGACCACCAACCTGTCTCTGATGTGAGAGCAACACGGTTTGAAAAAATCGTATGTAACAAATGTTTTGATTAAAGAAATGTTACCAAGGAAGCTGTCCAGCAGTGGATGAGTGTTTAATCTCAAGGGAATGATAAAAATCCCACAATGCTGCCAATGACAAAAACTGCAGCAGGGATGTGGAATGAGGCAGAGGCCTTTATCAGACATCGGCATTTATGCATTGTCTGAATACAATTGGAAAAAAGAAAAAGATAACCTGCTCTTCAATCACAAACCTTTTCTTCAATCTCAATTATGTCTATTGATTTAAAATGAATTTTCCTAATTATTGGATGCATGGATGTAATCATATGTTTTTGGTTTTCCAAATGGTTAAAAGACAAGTCAGTACCTTTTGAGTAAGTGTTGTTGTTTTTTAGAGGAGTTGACCAGGCAAAAGCTGAACAATAATAAGTATTTTGCAGATTTGTTTTTCTTACACATTCTGAATTTCTTTTTTACCTTTTCCTCAGGAGGATTGTATCACTCCTTGTCGAAAAAGACTTGTGTTGTTGTTCAAGAAGCTCCTCATTTGTGTATATTTCGCCTTTTTTACATACTATCAGAAGCAAGTTTTATGTATTGAACTTACTTACTCCTATTTCTTGCAGACTTTGGAGCGATCCTACCTGCTGAAGATTAATGGAAAGGGTATGTGGCCAGCTACATTAGCATCCACAAATCATCCTCTTGTTTGTCACAGAGCAGCATCTGGCATGTTCAGTAATCATCACGTCCTGTCTGTACCAAGCTGTATTCTTATTCACTCCCTATAACCTCCATTAAGATTTCAAAAGTACCTTTCCCCCAACTTGTCAGTTTTTAGGTCATCTCTACCGAGATGACCTAATAAAGCCGGACCAAATGTACGTCCGTCCGTCAACAATTTTTCTTTCCGATCTTGATGAAACTTAGTATGTGGGTAGAGGTCGATGAGTGTTGCACAACGATATAACTTTTGTCCAGGGTCAAGGTCACGAGGTCACGTAAGTTATAAAAATCGCCATTTTCAAAACCTATCTAGTCTGCCATTCTACAAGATATTCGGCAACTGTTTATTGATTATGATAGTAAAAAATATTATCTTGTATCTAACCGGACAGATTTTTGAATTTCCGTCCCGTTTGGCCGCCACGTAACCTGGAAGATGGTCAAAAACACCTCCCTGTACAAAGAAAACTTTTTACTTCCGATCTTGATGAAATTTGGTATGTGGGTAGAGGTCGACGAGTGATACGCAACGACATTTTTTCCCGGATTTGAGGTCAGGGTCAAGGTCACGAGGTCACGAAAGTTGTGAAAGTCGCCATTTTCAAAACCTTGTCTGTCATTTTAGGAGATATCTGGCAACGGTTCATCGATTATGATAGTAAAAAACATTATAGAGATGACCGTCACCCCCACACGGGGGTATTTTTTTTTTCTTCTTCATTTTATTTGTGTTGGATTGTTTTTTTGTTTGGGTAATTTATAATGAACATCTATCGATCAGAGCCAACGGTGAATTCATTCAATTCATAGCATTTTGTCGGTTCCTCAAAAACCTTCCAAATTTATCAGTTAAAAGATTTAATAAATTGATCTGCGATGGAAGGATGTGGCAATTGTTTTCCATGGGTAAAGTATATATTGGGTATGTCTTACAAAATGCAACACAAGAGTTGAATAAAGGAAGGGCTTTTAGTCTCGTGTCTGCCATATCCCAACCCTAAGCCTGCCTGAAAAACATGGGTTGTAAATCATGAAACAAAATTAGTCAGAAATTATGCAATCAGCAATATTTATCCATCCATCCATCCATCCATCCATCCATCCATCCATCCATCGGGATCATACTCTGTGCAGAGCGTTGGTGCTGCTTAAGCACTCTCCTTGGCTATTGGGCACAATCCTGGACGGGTCGCCACTCTGACACAGGATACCAGCATGTGGCATCATTTTGCTGACCTCGGAAGGATGACAGGCAGAGTCAACCCCACCTGGTATTAATTCAACAGTCAAGCAGGATTTCAACTCAGGATCCTAGGATCCCAAGTCCAGCACCCGAACCTTTTTTTTTTTTTTGTATACCTTGTCGAGGCTCGTATGAGAACTAACACACCACACACATCAAGGGAGCATGAGACGAGGGGAGGGAGTGGGAAGGACAAAACGGTGGGGAACAGAGACATTAGGATATCTGTGGAAGGAGAGGGATGGGATGGGGAACATGGGGAATAGAAGATGGACATTACAGGGACTTTCAGGAAGGAAAGCAGGGGATTTGAAGAGGAGGGGCTTGGGTGGATTATCGGGGTAGAAAAGATCGAGGATTTGGATGGGGGATGATAAGAGGTGGTGGGTGAACAGCTGTTGAAGGCTTGGAGGAAGAATGGGAATGAATAGAGTGAGGGAGTTTATTCCGAAGGCAGGAAAAAAAAGAGGAATGAAAGAGTGAAGGTGAGCAGTGATTCGTGATTTTGGTAGTTTACTAGAAGGGGTTGTTGGCAGACCTTGAGCGCCCTGCGGAAATGTGGTGGGGACAAATCGCAGAGAGAGCGGGGGGGGGGGGGGTGATTGAGTGAGAGGCCCAAAGACAGCCTCATTGTGGGAGATGCCAATGATCCGAAATGCCTTGGTTTCTACAGGGGGAAGCCGAGAAATGTGGGAGGCAGGAGCACCAGCCCAGAGGGGAGAGCAGTACTCCATCAGGCTGCGGACAAAAGCTTTGTAAGTGGTCAGGAGCTCAGGTGGGCCGAGGAAGGACTTTGCACGACGGAGGATTCCCAGTCGGCGACTGGCTTTGGAGGCGAGGTTTGAAATGTGGCTTTCCAGGAAAGGTCATGGCAGATAGTGAGTCCAGAAGCTTGAAAGAAAGGACTTCTTCCAGAGGATTGTTGAGAAAGTGGATGGGGGGTTTTCTAAACGGTCCTTTCGAAGAGACATAGTGAGAGTATGAGATTGTCCGGATTGAAGACATGTTCCACGTGTTGGACCAGTTTGTGATTTTATCCAGATCTGCAGTGAGCGAAGAAGCTGCTGCTTGCTGGTCTGAGGGAAGACCGATGGTATGGCAGAGGTGGAGTCATCAGCAAAGAGATATAGAGGATTTTCCAGAGAGTCGAAGAGATCATTGATGAAAACCAGAAAAGGAACAGGGCCCAGAACGCTACCTTGAGGAACTCCAGCCTGGACAGGAAGGAGGGATGAAAGAACTCCATTTAGGGCCACACGGTGACTGTGACAGGAGAGGAAGTCTGCAAGCCATGAGTGGAGATGGCCTTGGATACCATAGGAAGAGAAACCATTAAGCCAACATCAGGCATAATCAGCAATATTGCACTTTGAAAGTGACATTTGGAGAATCAGCAAGCGATTGACAGAGGGGAAGTTGCTGTGAATATTTCTAACTGCAGACACATGCCAGAATACATAGTTTGTAGCCTTCTCTCTGGGTGTTAGAATGAAGACTGTAATGTAGGTGGACACAGAAAAAACTTCAGGCTTAAGCTGTCCTCGTATGTTCCTAATATGGTGAGGCATCATTCAAGAAGCTCAGAAGTCATTCTTAGTTTATTACCCTGACGTTTGACTCTGTCAATAGGAGGGGTTTTCAAATTGTTTTCTCCTCCTCATTCCCCTCACATTTACTTCATTTCTCTGATTGGTCTGTTCAGCCCATGTGACCCCGATGTTTGACTGTCAATCGGAGGGGTTTTCAAATTGTTTTTTTTTAAAGTACAATTTAAATTATGTTTTCACTTTTTGCAGTCGCTAAGGTTGATTTACACTCGGTTGTCATAAAGTTTGTAAAAATCACATTTTGTACTGTTTGCACGTCATGTACTGTACGTGGGTAGCGGTTGCTGTTTGATTCCATTGGCGTCGTCGAAATCCATTGGCTTCCATCGCCTTCCATGCCACCTCATGAGACTATCTTAAGTTCTATTTGATTTCTGTTTTCACTTTTTGGACCTTCTGGTGTAGCTGCAGTCTTAACTTAGATAATTTTCGTAAAATCCGAGCAGAAACACACTTTTCATGAGGAAAATATTAAATTCAAATAACCACTGGGTATTGAAAGGAACACCACATGCTTTCCGTTCACTGCTTGACCTCGTACTGTCTCCCTGGTGGACTGCTTGTCAGTAGCGTCTATCTGATCTTGGTTTATATTTTCGAAGGTTTGGTGACGTGAAAAACGGACCTTTTAAAATGTTGTTAAAACATTTCATTGAACTGGCAGGTTACGTGACGCCGTGCAGTCATGCAGGCAACATGGCGCCTTATGTTAGCCTTATCTCGTGAGAGATTGAACTTTTCGCTGGTCCTAGGGTCTTTTCTGTTGAATACCAACACTGTGGAGAAAGCCATGATTTACAATAACTCAGAGTATTTATTTAACGGCTGTGAGAGTGAGTTTGAAAATCGTCTGATGACGTTGGAAATAAAGTTATCTGGAGAATGAAGGTCTTTGCTTCGAGCAGCCTCACACGTTTATATTGTCTGGTAATCGGCTGCCAAAGTATCAACATCATTTGGTAATCAGCTTTCATTCAATGTCGGGGTCATTCATGGTATTCAGCTTGTTAATATTGTATTTGTTCTGCGAAACCGGCACTCCCCCTCGGCTATGGTATTCAACATATTGCGGTCCTGAGACACTTATTTCATTAGTATTCGTTTTAGGTAGCCCTTCCCTTATGTCTAGTTGGTTTATGTGCCAAAATGCGTTGTGAGGGCTTTTAGGCAGGTCTTTATTTCCATCTTTTATCGATTTAATTTACTTTTCTGTACACACAATCTTCTCTTAACACACGCATGCCTCCATAATAACAAGACAGCTCATTAGCATATGTCGCCAAAACACCATTCAAACTTCGCACCATTCCCGAACCGACCATCACCTCAAACCTTCGCCGTACTCGAGCCACAATGCTACGTCATTCCTGTAACCATCATAATGCCCAAATAAAATCCCGATAGCAATTCAATCTCGCTTACCTCACCATAACTCCTACAGCGGTTCAACCACCTCACACAACTGCGACTAATGCTGCAACCACAGTCACCACCACGGACACCCAGCACTGTCCTTTGAAGATGTCGGGGAACAATGGACACGACATACCATTACAGATGCTTGTGTTTGGAACGTTCTGGCGTGTAACCCGAAACGCAAGTACACGTTAACATCCATTCAACATCACCTGGATAGCTCCGATGAGACTGGGAAGTGTGGGCCCGTTGGCCGTGCCAGGTATAAAAGGAGTCGCCAACACCTCGTACTTTCTTTCTCTTTGCTTTCTAATTTCCTCAGGGTATGTGTCTGAATTTGCCTGTCATGTTTATATAAGTTAAGATTGTATAAGATTAGTATTGATACAAGTCTGTTGGTTGTTGTATCCATTTGTGGGTTTCATGAGGTGTGAGGAACTCAAAATCTCCACCTCCTTTTTGGTAAAGGATCGTGATTCATGAACCAAACTGTGAAACTTCGTTCTACGAAGATCAGTACGAAACGATTCCCGGTTTTTCGAGCTAGTTCTCTGGGAACTCCTCCGTTTTTGAAGATCCTCTCAGTTCGAGCTGCCCTCGCAGTTTTCGACGATCCCTCAGTTTTCGAGCTGCCCTGGGTTTCGAACGATCCTCTCAGTTTTCGAGCTGCCCTGGGTTTCGAACGATCCTCTCAGTTTCGAGCTGCCTCCAGGTTTCGAACGATCTCCTCCGGAACCTCTGTCCTGTTCCACCTCTTTTGTAGCGAGGTCCCTTGCCCCTCTCTCCGCGCCCGTGCCCCGCTCCCGTTCGGACGCGTCACATCGCGCACCCGCCAATCGGGAGAGGACACGCCACCCCCTCCCTCTCCTCACTTCGGTGGAGGAGGGGAACGAGATCAATGCGGGAAATGTTCGCTTGCGGGGCGTTTTGGGCGGGAAGATCTTTGGCGGGAGATGCCCCCCTTCACGCCTGGGTTTGCTGTTCCGCTGCCACTCCGGCTCCTCCATCTCGTCCAGCGGAGATCGTGACGCACGATGCTCGATGAATGGCGAGTGGGTGAAGATGCTGTAGCGGCAGGTTGTGGAAGGTGCGTAGTGGCTGGTGGAAGTGGAATTGCTGGCGTGAGGTGTTGGCGTCCGTGCGAGTGAATGGAGTGATTCGTGAGATGTTGTTGTGGCGATGTTCGTTTGTTGTTTTTGGTGCACGCAACATACAATAAGATACAGAAAAATGGCTAATCTCAAGAGCATCGCAGCCGAATGAATCACATAAAATTCCCCTTTTAGACAACGGGTTTGCCTAACACCATGTACTTAGAGATTGGATGGTGGTTTGCGAATTTCCACAGCCGTAACAATATATACTATATATATGAATTTATTTAAATTCTCTCTAGCTGCAAACGCCGCTGTGATGAAACCATTACGACGAGCATTATAATTTTTGTATGTTTGTATGTGTTATAATATATTATATAGTATATATATATATAGTATACATATATGCCACATCTACACAAACAAGTATGTATTGTGCATATGGATGTACGTGGGCCATGTGTTTTCCCTGTATTATCATTCTGCTTCCTCCCTTCTCTCTCATAGTCCCATTCCAAAACATGATATAGATTATCATGCTCTCAACAGTCCGCCTCTGGAATTTTGTCTTGCCTTCCTCACACAATTAATCACTTCACTACATTCCTCCCCTCACTTTCAGAGTATTTCGCCAACAGAACCTTCAACTCACACCCCCAGCGCCGACACTACCCACACCGAATACAACCACAATAATGGCAACCAAAAGGAATTTGCCTTTTGTTGAAGCCTTCTTATTTTGTTATTTCAATCACCAGTGTGCTGAGTGTTTGGGTTTCTATGGTTCCTTGAGTTTTCCCTGGTATTGCTTTAAAGGATTTCGTAACCACATTCATATTCGTTTCCTTTCAACGATGATATATACCACATCAGCACTCCGCCAAGAGAGTTGTGATATTCCTTCGTTGGCAATTTAAAGTGGTGATATTTTCCAAAAGTGATTCTTTTTTCTAGAACACACTGTACACTTGAAAAGAAAATTGGATGTAACCATGCAATATATTGGCCT
Source organism: Eptatretus atami (assembly GCA_035128595.1). NCBI lineage: Eukaryota > Metazoa > Chordata > Myxini > Myxiniformes > Myxinidae > Eptatretus > Eptatretus atami. The sequence goes on along the minus strand of CM068958.1, from coordinate 86,203,478 downwards.
TGCTGACTATATCTGTAATGTTTTAGTGCTATAGAATGCAACAAAATATGAATTTTTCAACAAACTGATGATTTCTCTGGGCACACGGTACACCTGAAAATTATTTTTGGGACATACTGTCATCGTATTTGGCCTTTCTGGATAACACTGGAGAGCTTTTGTGATGTAAATGCAAAAAATGTTGAATTGTAGCAGAGATATTTTTTTTTCTGGGACCCCACGATACACCTGAAAATTATTTTTGGGACATACTCGAACATGAGTTTGCTTTGCTGGGCCACAACTGTTAAAATTTTTTATGTGATGTGAAATGCCAAGTGGTCAATTTTTTTAAAAAATAGTTTTCATCATGTTATGTATATATATATATATATATTAAAATTGTATGTGTTAATATAGTATATTATCTAGTTATATTGCCTGGTGTTGGTAATGGTTCTAGGTGGGTGGCCTGGATCTCTAGTCCTAGAGTTCAAATCCCACTCATGCTTTGAATTAATCCAGGTGGGGTTTTAACTCTGCCCTGTCCCCCCCCCCCCCCCCGCCCTCTCCCCCCCCCCCCACCCCCCCCCCCCCCCCCCCCCCCCCCCCCCCCCACCCCCCCCCCCCCCCCCCCCCTTTGTATTTTTTGTGTTTCGATTTGTGTATGCAAACGTGTGTGGGTTCCTTCTTTTTTCGTTCGAATGCTTTGGCTTCCAGCTGTTCGATCTGTACAGTGTGGTTCTTTGACATTTCATTTTCCGTTCTCTTCCTTTCCTCTTTTAACACTCTTAGTTCGTTTTGTAGTTCCGTTCTTTGTTTGGCGTTTCTGTAACTCAGAAGCTTTCTTTTCCAATTCCTTTCTCATCTCCACACACTCCGACCTTGCTTTGGCTTCTAACTGTTGTTTCTGATATTCCTGTTCTCTTTTTACCTTCTCTTCCAAGCTTTTTCTGTCCCGATTGCTTCTTCCTACCTCCCTCGTCAGTTGCTCCAATTGCAACTTGCATTTCCGCCTTTCCTCCTCTGTTTTGTTTTTCCATTCTTCCTCCAATTGCAACTTGCATTTCCGCCTTTCCTCCTCTGTTTTGTTTTTCCATACTTCCTCCAATTGTTTTGAAGCCCGCTAATGTCCGCCTGCTTCACCTGCCATAACCACGTGGCTTGAAGCGGTGGCTGTTGGGAGCGCTCGCCTCGTGTTGCGCCATTCGCCGAGCCATAATTAGCCGCTCGCTCCGTGCTGCGCTGAGGGGCGATCGCGCCGCCATTATGCGACCCAGTTTGCCGGCAAAGTTCGTCTCAGTAAATGGGGTTGAGCTTCCCCTTTGATTAAAATTACAAGAAGTAGTACCATCCCGGGCCATGGATCCTACATTACTACACACATACATTTCTACCCCCGGCACCCTGCTCGCCTTGAGACGCCATCTTATTTCACATAACAGGTAATTTAATCGCTCGTAATTTGGAGGAATCGGGGTCGCTCCTCTCACCCTGGACCGATTCCCTATGAATTTAGCTGGAGCCAAGAGAGTCCGTTTTCCCGCTCTCTGACACCAGTGGTTGCGAATTCGCCGCCGCCGGCGTGCGATCGGCCACGTGACTCGAATCGCGACCGCCCGCCCACCGGCCGGACAATTCAGTCGTGACCCTCTCGGACTAACGCCGGGAGCCAGTCACGGGTGGGGTTTAACCCCACCACAACCCAGTCCCATTCACCCGTGCGAGGTAGGGTGAATCGCCGAAAGTCGATATACTAAGTACCCGCACGGGTAACCTACCGAGGGGTTGTACCACGCCACAGGTCGACTTCGGACACAAACCGCTTAAGCGGCTCGTTCCGTGCTACAGGGATAACCGACGGGAGTTATCGTCGACCTTGACGGTTCCAATTAATTATCGGGCGTCTCGGCGCCACTCAAACCCTTTACGTGAAGCAAGATGAAGACTCAACAAAGGAAAGGACGCAGCGAAACGGGGAACAATTCAACAAGCAAGCATTTTATTTACACAGACGGACACAAGCACACGTATAGCAAACAGCAGAAATGCACATATATAAAATAGAAAACAAAACCCACAATGCAGAGCTACGACCGAATACGCGACACACGGACCACTTACACAATGCTACTTGCCGGACATGGCGCCGACACACACGTTCACACAGAACCCAAAAGAAAATGAGGAAGTCGCGACTTCCCTGCGTTCAAGTCCTTGGCGACCTCCTCTGCCGTGGTCCGCGAGCTCTCTCCGCTCCACTCGACGCGAGATCCTCCGGCGTGCTTCGTGCCTGCCCGTGCTGGCCCCTCGATGCCACGGACCGAGCACCGACGAACAGAGAGAGAGCACACGCCGAACCCAGAGAGAACCAGAGAACCTGAACCAGAGAGAAAGCCAGAGAACCTGAACGCACAGAGAACCAGAGAGACCTGAACCAGAGAGAACCAGAGAACCTCACGCCCTGCTGCTTCTACCCCCGGCGCCCCGCCCCGTTCTTGGCTCCACCCTCCTTCGAGAAAGGGGGCGTTCCCTCTCATTCCCCCCCCCCCGCGCCATGCGGGGGCGAGAGAATCGTCTTGGCGCCGCCAAGGAAGAAAACAAGCGGGAAAACCGCGCGCCCTCGCTGTGGGGATTTCCTCCTTCCCTTCTCGCGTTCGACGGCTCCCAACCGGAAACCGTCGTACGTGGACCGCGGAGGATGGCGTTCGTTGGTGTGGGTAGTGGCGAAGATGGTGGTGGTTGTTGTGAGATGGCGGTGCTGGCGTTGTTGGATGGTGGCGTGGTTGGGGTTGAAGTGTGGTTGGCGTTGTTGTAGTGGTGGCGTAGTTGGCGTTGTTGGGTGGTTGGTTCGAAAATAAAGCAAGAACAGAAAAACGCCTAACTCAAAGTATCGCAGCCCGAATGAATCACATTAATTCCCTCTAAACAATGGGTTTGGGCTAACTACACATGTACTTCAGAAATATATCTCACTACGGGACCTGAATGGTGTAATGCGAATTTCCACAGCCGTAACAATATGTTCATTTTCAAGGATTGCATTTGGTTTGTGTTTCCATGATTGTTCTGGG
>CM068958.1:86129466-86148738 GCA_035128595.1 Eptatretus atami | reverse complement strand
GTGTGATGTTAGCTTGGGTCCAAGCCTAAGGGGAGAATAGTACTTCATTGAGCTAGGGACAAAATCTTAATTTGTATGCTGAGAGGCATTCTGATTTTGTCTCGCAAAGACTTGGAACGACAGAGGATGCCAGTCTGTGGTTGGCTTTGGAGGCCAGCTTTACTATGTGCGGCCCAGGAGCGGTCATGGCTGATGGTGAAGCTGAAATGTTCAAGAGACTGAACCTCTTCCAGTGGCTGACCATAAATCAGTGGCTGGGTTTGTTTTAATGACCCTTCTGGAATGGCAGGTGACTTCGGTGTTTTGCGTAAAACCAAATACAGGCATTCCTCGCTTTTCGCACTCCTTGGTTGAGGCATTTTCGCTGATACGCAATGAATAAAGTAACGAACACTTTACACTATTAATATGCAACCATATTTTGGCTGAATGCACATTTTTTCTGGCCCACCGCATCTAAAGGGGTAGCTTATGTGCTGCGACCCTGAGAATTGAAAGCGTGCTCTCGAGGATAACGGAAGGTCATTATTCCATTGTAAAGCGAGGGTATGAATATAATACAGTAGATTGTATTATAATTATTGTAATACAGTACTATGTTATGTAAATCACCAGCACGACAATACAGATATCTTCGTCTGTCTCAACCGCTGCAATAACCCACCACACATCTCAGGCTTTGACACGCCAATCTTCTTCTCCTATTATTGGTAAGTACAATATTGTACTCATTTATTACCCTGATGTTTGTCTCTGTCAATAGAGGGGTTTTAAAATTGTTTTCTCCTCCTCATCCTCACATTTACTTCATTGCTGTGATTGGTCTTCAGACCGTCCATGAGATCAGTAACCAATCACAGCTCGAGTGCTTCAGAGCTCCTGCCAATCATGGAGTTAGGCCACGCCCAGGCACGTAGTCAGTCCGTCTTCACCGTTTAAACAGTCACGCACAAAGGACATGTCTTCATTTGGACATGTCTTTGTTAAGACATGGATAGATTTATGTTTGTGTCGTCAAAGCTGACAGGAATTTGTATCGACATTTATTTATGAGAAATTGACATGACATACAAAGGGTGGGGGTCGCACATAGTCGCCATCTTGTTTGTTTGGTAATCGGCTATGTAAGTATTATCAACATCATTTGTAATCGGCTTTTATTTGACTCGCGGATCAATTCATGGTATTCAGCTTGTATTGTCTTGTAATCGCTGCGCAAGTATCAACATCATTTAGAATCGGCTTTTATTTGACCCTACGCGTCATTCATGGTATTCAGCTTTTATTGTCTTTGTAATCGCTGCGCAAGTGTCAACATCATTTTAGTAATCGGCTTTTATTTGACCTCGCGATCATTCATGGTATTCAGCTGTATGTCTGGTAATCGGCTGCGCAACTATCAACATCATATAGTAATCGACTTTAATTTGACGCCCGGTCATTCATGGTATTCATTCTTGTATTTTTTTATGTTGTCTGGTAATTCGGCTGCCCAAGTATCAACATCATTTGGTAATCAGCTTTCATTCAATGTCGGGCCATTCATGTATTCAGCTTGTTTTTTCTTCTAGTTTGATGTAGTTATGGTTGGTGTCATATTATTTATATACTTAGTGATGTTCTGTATTGATTTATTCCCCTTGTGGTATTCCCTTTGCGACCAGGTTGCGTCAGGAAGGGCATCCGGCGTAAAACTTGTGCAAATCATTATGCGGATCATAAAGGATGATCCGCTGTGCACCCTAACAGGAAGCAGCCGAAAGAAGAAGAAGAAGAGTTCTGTATTGATTTACCGAGTTTATTATGTCTTTGTGTTTAGTTACGTTTAGGTTTGATTGCATGAGGTGTCCGAAATCAGTCCCCCAGCAATGTTTCTTTAATTTATAACACTATCTCTGGGAAAATATTTTTCGCTATATGCACTACTTTCTTGGATCGTGTCCAGTTTGTAAAGTGAGGAGTCCAGTAACCACAATGCAGTTAACTATGCCACATTCAAGTCTCGCAGTTTTTTTTTTTTGAAGCCAACCATTTTAATCCCAGATTTAAATGTCATGAATTCAAAGATCCTTTTATTTGTTTTGTTTTGGTTTGAGCTGCGACGTTGTGCTGCATCGCATTCCATTCAGTTGTTCTCATTACTATCCTCTGGCTGCAAGGCATTTTAAAAGCAATCCATTCCTTTGTGTGGAATTTAATTTACTGTACATCGGGTCTTTTTTTGATCTTCAAGAACCCACAAAGACTATGACATTCAAAATGGGATGAAGAAACAATGTTTTCTGCAAATTTTTTTTATCAATTAACTATATATGGGGATGCTGCTTGAAGCTGCGATGAAAGATTGCAATAAGACTTCATCTTGTTGAACACCCATTATTTGGATGACGTGATAGTTAAGCAGGACAGCAAAAGAGCAAACGGCAGCACAATACTGCATTGCTGTTTACGTAGCGCTTTAACTGCATTTCAGTACAATTACCGTACTGTCTAATTTATCTCATATTTTGACAAATGATGTGCCAAGTGAGTGCATTGGCTATTCTTGGTGACACTAATAATGAAGGCACTGTCATTGTAAAGTTTGGTTGGGGTTCACTGCTGGGATTGAAAAATAAGCTGGCCTTGGTGTAATTGTGCATTTGTGCTGAGGTTTGCCATGTTTGTTCGCTCAACAGTAAAAGTTAACCGATTCGATTTATAACGCAAATGAATTGCCAATTCGTTTGATCTCTGAGATTTACCTTTTCAAATTGACTACAGCCGACTATCACTTGTCATTTTCATTGCTATTAATGTTTAAACTAGTTAAATTGCCAAGGGATTTTCACAAATCCTAAAGATTAAATAATAAAAAGTAACTACTGCCTGTTAATACATACTTTGTTCACTTTGCGATTATTTGAATTTTGCTTGGCAGAAGAATGTAAACGATAATTAATTGCTCCATTCTTTTGTTCAAAGATCTGTTCCGGCAAGCTTCATTGCAATTTTGAGTCAATAGGTATTGCTGTAAAAATGACAAAACTAAGATGTGCATCAGCACTTGCTGGCAGAAAGGATTTACCATTAACCCATACGGGTATGCCTGGTGTTGGCTTATGGTTAGGGTGGCGGGCTTTGGATCCTCGGTCCTGAGTTCAAATCCCACTCAGCTATTGAATTATACCAGTGGGGTTAACTGGCCCTGTCATCCTTCCGAGGTCGGCAAAATGATTTCCAGCTTGCTGTCATCCTGTGTCGGAGTAACGACCCGTCCATGATTGTGTCCAATAACCAAGGAGACTGCTTCGGCAGCACCAAGCTCTGTACAGAGTATGCTCCCAATCTCTTTCCTCTCCCGTACGGTGGAGGGACATTGAAAATAGAATGAATCTCCACCCGCTTTGTGTCCAAAATATAATTTCGCAATGATGTTTAACACGATAATGATAAAAATGGCAAAAGTAAGATACGTCTCAAAATTTGATGATTTGCTTTACAATACTCAAATCCTTGAATCTCGATGAGAAGGCATGGTGAATGAACCCCATTCTGAGAAAATCCTGGTTTCTACCCATGATCTGAATTGCCAGTCAACGGTACAGCGATTATTTATGACGTGGGGAGAAAGAAAAATAAATCACCATTTTGTGGGATTAGGACCCAGGATCCCAGGATCATGAGCTATTTGCTCAAATGGAATGCCAGACAGGGCAAGTTTGCAGGAGCAGACTTTTAGATTGAACGACCTACAATAGATATAATGTTTACAGGATCGTGATCCTGCTGGTGCTTCAAAGAGTTCTGAAAACAAGCTTTAAATGGCCGTTTGTATGCTCATGAATTCTCACCAGAGATGGATCAAATACTCAGAATAAAAAATCCAATCTGTCTAAAACTTTAAATGGAGCGCACATCCTTTGTTGTCGATGTCTCTGTTTTGATCCCACAGAACTGGACTGACTGATGTTCGGTTAAACGAAGCTGAATTATCTTTGTTATGGTAGAAGTATCCTTCAGGTAGCATTGTGTAATGCACTTTTCAGAGATAAGGGGAGCTGCTCTAAAGGGTATATCTTTTTAAAGAAACCCTTTAATGCTCTGTAAATACTTTGAGCGCATGCAGCAAATAGAATAATCTGGTGTTTCCCTCTGTATTAGGATGGATGTACGTACATTATCGAGATATTAATGGGGGAGTGTGATGGTGTCACTTACTGACGTTTTCTTTGAATGTGGGATAAAAAAAAATTTGTACGTGGCGTCGTGGGCGCTACTTTAATAAAATGTTGCCTCTTCAGTGAAAATATGTGGGCTGACAGGGTGGGCCAGAAGTTTTCACATGCCTCTAACCTGTCTTGCCTGGTTTGAATGTTGACCCAGCTATAAACTGTCATCCCATGTTTCTCAGGCAGGGTGATTCATCAATGTGTCCTTGGATGAGCGTTAAACGGACGTCCGTGTGCCAGCAATCGTTGGTGGATGTTAAAGATCCCATGGTGTCCTTCACGAAGCGTCGGCAAGCTATGCCAGCACCAGGTCCAAATGCAAATTGCTGAACCTAACCTACAGAGAGAATTGCATCAGCCATTGGCGCTACCCCGCACCCTTGTGCTGCATACGAATGACAAAATGAAAATATACGAGAATGATGCAAATGTTTATATTATTTTTAGTTACCTCTGCCACCAAAGGTGGAGTGGTTATGCTTTCACCCCTTTTGTCTGTGTTTGTCTGTTTGTCTGTGTACAGATATCTCAAAAAGTTGTGGACGATCCGGATGAAATTTTGTGGACAGGTTTAGTGTGCGACGAGGACAAACTGATTAGATTTTGGTGAGATCCGGATCCGGATCCGGATCCGACGACTAGAATTTTTAAAGTGATTCTTCACCATTGAGTGATCGGGCTCGACCGATAATAGCACGATATCTCAAAAGTTGTTGACCGATTCGGATGAAACTTGGTGACAGGTTGGGTGTGTGACCACGACGAATTGATTCGATTTTGGTGAAGATCCGAATCTGGATCGACTACTTGAATTTTTAAAGTGATATCTTCACCATTGAGAGATAGGGCTCAAAAATGATATGTAGCATGGTATTTAAAAATTGTATTGGGACAGATATGTTCTCGTGGATCAGGCATTACGGGCGAGGTAGGCGCTCCACTGAGTGCCCTTCTAGTTTTTGAATGCAGCGATGTAAATTTGTGAAGGATACATTGTCGCGTGCAGGAAAGGATGTTGGTAATTGGTAGACGTGTTCACTTTTAAACTGTGAATTACTTGATGATATGACATGAGATAGGTGGGGGAAACAAACAACCAATAAAAACCACAACATGTATGGGATTAGGATCTAGGATCCAGTAATCATGGGAATGCCAAACAGATGAACTCCCAACCAGACTTTTAGATTGAGATGTAGCTTATATGGATGAAATGTTTTGGATTTTGAAGTATGTTATTGCGTGTACTTTTTACTTATTCGAGATAGTCTGACATGCTCATGTTCTTCTTTTCCCATACCTGCTGTAACTCTGCAACCTCACACTGCTGTTTCCCTCACGAGCTTGAAAAAATGATTTGCTGAAAACGGTGTGATGTTTTGCTTTTTGTTGTGGATATTTGTGTTCATTTAATTAGTATTGTAAGTTATTAGGCTCCCCTATGGATAGGTGAGGCTTATTTCTGTTGTATGGTTTGTTTGTATAATCAGATCCCAATTTTTAATGTCAGTTTTTTTTAGACCCGAGAAGTACTAAATCACCATTTGGAATATTCTTATTCCTTATTCTTCTTATTCTATTACCTCGCCAAAGGAGAGGGTATTGCATTTGGGTCCATTGTTGTTTGTTTTGTCTGTCTGTTCTGTCTGTCTGTCTTTGTTTGTCCGCACAGAACTTTCGTGTTTTTCTCCACAACCGCTTGTCGGATTGAGATGAGTTTTTCACCATTGGTGCGACTACTCATTAGAATGTTTTAATGATAATTATGACATCATAGGTCATGTGATTGGGCAGCCATGTTTGAAAACGGAAAAACTTTGGCCTTCTATCTGAAACAGCACCAAGGAAAAAATTGAAATGACACATAGCAAGTACTCCTCATGGGAATGAGTTGATTTTTTTATGACGTCATCGGTGCTTTCATTGTGACGTCGTTGCATATGTAGATGCTACATCTGATCAGTATGAAAAATTTTCAGTGTCTATAGGATAAAATGGTCCACAATTTTTTTTTGATGTCATCAGTCAAGTGATTCAGCAGCCATATTGTTTCAAAAAAAAAAAAACCTCAACAATCTTCTCTGAAATGCTGAAGCAGTCATCACTGCAGCGGTTTTAAAGTGGCAGTGTAATTATGTCTCTTAATTGGGTAACACACCAGTAAACAAACGCCACACAAAATACACCACACAAAACCACACAACACACCATGCAACAAAGTCTTTGCGAGGTCTGCAATCCTGATTGCTCTTTTTCTTGTTATTGCAAATGATACTATGATTGTTATTATTATTGTAAATATTATTAGTGTTTATTAATATATGCTTTGTTACAATGTTATCATTGTTGTGTTGTTTATTTTGTAATTAGATGCCATACTTTGGCAGAAGGACCTATTTAGCTGCTCTATACACCCTAACTTGGCATGCGTTTAATAACATGGGAATTCTTCTAGATTATTTGAAGTTAATTAACCTCATCAATTTTGGAGGTCATAATGATCATTTCCGTGTATCTCACTTCACATCAAAAAGTTCCGGAAAAACTAAAAAAAAACACACACACACCACACACCACACAACGTAGGTGTTTTCAGCTCACCAGGCACTTTTAACCTGCCATTGCTGGTGTAAAATCTGTGATTCAAATAGTCTCTTAAATGGTTAACCATAATTGTTCTGTTCATAAATGCAAAAGCAGACTCACAGAAACATATGAAATACGAGAAATATCCGTGGATGATAGTGTTGGGTACGTACAAGTGAGCATCGGCAATGTTATACTGTACACAACATACACACATACACACCACACACCCACACACACACACACACACACACACACACATATACAACACACATATAAACACACATATAAACACACATATAAACACACATAATAAACACAATAAAACACACATATAAACACACATATAAACACACATACATACACACACATATAAACACACATACATACACACACATACACACACATACACACACATACACACCTCATCCATTCATAAGGAGATTACCTATTCAACAAAGTGGAAGGAGGACCTGTCTTTGTTTGTTTGTCTGTCCGTCTGTCTGTCTGTGAGCGGGATATCTTAAAAAAAATAGGGAAAAAGTTATGGACAGATTTGGCCAAAATTTGATGGACAGGTTGGTAATGTAATAAGACTAATCAATTCGATTTTGGCGGATATCCGGATCCGAGAATTTTAAAGTGTTTCTTCACCATAGAAGATGGACAAAAAAACGATATATAGCATGATATTTCATAATGTTGTGGACGGATTGTGACAGAACGAGGTGATGGGTTTGGTATGTGACAAGACAAAGCCGATTTGATTTTTGTTAAGATCTGGATCCAGATCCGGCGCTCTCCAGAGTACCTTTGTATTTTGTTGTGTGCAACCTCCACTGTCTCCTGAAAGGCAATGGCAGAAAAATCTCATTGTTGAATATGGAAATAAATGTGAAATGATGTTGCTTGTTAAAATTACATGCATTAATATTCCCTTGTGGATTCGGTAATGCTTTTTAAAATATAAATATATGTGAAAATTGGTTTGCTGTTTTGAATGAAGCTAGATTTATCCTTTGTTAGGGGTTACACTGAGATTTAAGTCTAAAGGTTTTAGATTTTTTGTGTTTGTCTGGCTTAGGTAGGAGTGAGATTCAAATCTCCAGCAAGACATGACAACCCATGACCTTCAAATGAGAACATTCTGTTTTATTCTCTCAAAATATCGATGACTGCCTTGTCATTAAAACATGGCCTTCTTTGAAAATTTGCCAAATGCATAACTTGTAATTGAGAATTCTCCAAGATTTACCTGGTGAAAGTCATCCAAATTAATGATGATTTTTATTGCTCAGAAGAATTATCTCAAATAGTTTTTCCAGATGGGTCCAAATACCGAATTTGAGGAGCGCATTCGAAAGAAGTGACCTCTCTGCACACTGAATGATGGAATACATACCTTATCTTTGTAAAATTAGTTCTTGTCTGTGCAAGCCTTACTTTGATTCTGGATTCTTGCCCAAGTCTGGCGGAGCGTGACAGCGAATATGTAATTAAAATAAAAAAATGTAAAGACAATTTCTCACCTTAACTTAAATAAATCTTAATTTTGTTCGATAATGAACTTCTTGCCACTTGTGTTTGTATTTTAAACTTGTGAGCCACACTTTAGATTGTATCACGAGCACTCGTTGATGGTTTTGCTGAAGAGACAAGAATGGTTTTATTAGATGCCACTTCGATGTAATATATTATACAAAATAATTGCACTTTTCTGTTGAACCTCATCACACACTGACTGTATGAAGTGGCAGATTTGATTGCATTGCAGTAATGTTCAACAGACATTTGGGCTGTTTGCTTACTCGCCTTTATAGTTGGCCACCCTTGGTGAATGGGATTTTTTCGTTGACATCAAAAGATTGTAAAGATTATGTTTCCATTTTAAAATATGCCAGAACCATTTATTTTTGAAAAGTTGTATTCAATGTGAAGACTTGTTTTAAATATTACAGAAAAGGATAGATTGCAATTATTTCATAATTCCTTCACATTAGTAAATAGTTTTTGGAGGTTTGAAGTTGACAAATAACTAAGTGGTATTTTACAACGGATCTTCTCTTGCGTATGGCGGCTTGGCTGCCGGGTAGCTATCATTCTGTTGAGGGCCGGCTGTGCCCTCTCCAATACACTGGTACTCATTTCACCGACTTCAGAAGGATGACAGGCTGAGTCAACCCCACCTGGTGTTAATTTAGCAACCAACGGGGCTCAGATTCAGCACCCTAATACCCCAAGGCAGCTATCCTAGCCACTAAACCAACACCAGGCTTTTATATAACGGATAAGAATACAAGGCCTCATCGAGGACACAGCCCCCTACCTCACCTTCAAAAGGGATGTTTAGATGTTACGTTTTAGTAACTAAACAAATGTTGTGGAAAGGTAAATACAGTATATTTAAATAAGAATAATTTAAGTTTGCATGCTTGCAGCGGTGCATTATATTGAAGTGATGGTTAAAGTGTAGATGTATAAAATAAATAATTCAAAGCTTGTGTTGATTGCAGAGATAAAGTGTATATAAAATAAACAAGTAATTCATTAAAAAAAATTTAATTTTAATATTGGAGATGGTAAAGTGTAGATAAATATATCTTTCCCGAGAGCATATAAAACCCTCTGTCTTCTCCCCCATAAATTGTTTTAATTTTCAAGATTCCAAATTGGCTCCAATCACAAAATCATTTATGTACCTCATGCCCAGATACGATTGCATATATGTGCCCAATATGAACAAAATGCATCCATTCATTTTCAAGTTGAGGCTCTGGATGGACTAACAAATAGTACTAACAGCCAGCTGGGCTGACGCCTGGTTGGGGTCTAATAAATAAGTACTTCAAAAATTTTTTTTTTGGTCATGGAGAGGTAGTGCAGAAAGTAATTAATTGTTGCCAAAAGTATATACAACCCTGCAGTATCCTATCCTACAAATGTTTTTATTTTAATTTATTTAATTTAAAACTGGCTCCGATCCCAATATCATTTAACATACCTCACACCAGATATTATTGCATTCACGTGCTGAATATGAAAATTTCATTTTCGAATGGAAGTGTTGGGCAGACGGATGGTCTGACAGCACCAAAATATTTTTGTGGGGCCGGGTATCGGTGGCGAGCACGACCGCTAGAGGGAGCAGTAGAGTCGTCTCCACCGAACACCCGGAATTTAGGTCGTGACCCTCGGATAAGTCCGAAAGGCACGGTCCCTTGCAGGACCATGAATCGCCAATAATTCGACCGCGTGGGGTATGGTTATTGCCAAACTTCAATGTCCTAAGTACCCACACAGAAAGCTACCGGGAATTCACACCCTCGAAAGGCTCGAGCAGGACGAGCCGTTACCATGCCCGAACCGTGTGTAACCCGAGCGGATGGTTACCGAGGCCTGTCGGTCCAAATGAACAATTTACTGCCTGGCTATTTCTCAACACGCACCGTGCTAAGCCAATAAAATAAATGACAGGGAACGAGCTGGACATTCAACAAGAGGGGAATTTATTCTACAATAAATGGTAAAACCGGGAAGGGAGACAAAGAGCAGATTACAACCGAATATATTCAATGTATAATAACGCAACACTTAATGATTCTACTTAACAGACGGGCGCGACACACACACACACACACACACACACACACACAATGGGTCGGTCGGCCTTTATTGATGCCCCCCAGCTCGGAGGGAAGGTGAGCCGGAGGTAAGAAGCTAGCTTGGACCTTCCGCCTCGTGCGGCCCTTGACGATCCAGCTCGGGGGACTCGAACCCGCAACTCGATGCCGCTGCAAGCACCGGGTACGGAGGGTAGCGTCGGCTCCAGCACGCTCCTCCGCAAGTGACGAGACAGCGAGCGCCAGCAGACAAGACAGGCAAGCGATTCTCGTCCTGACAGACTCGCAGGCAGGCGATCCTCCACGGGACAGGTTCAAGGGAAAAGACGGACCTCTTCGCACACCCCCGCGCTTCTCTTTAACCCCCCACGCAACTCGCCTCCCGATTGGCCGGTTCATCTCAGGCGATCGCTCGCTGTTCGTGATTCGTCCGGGGGGCATTGCGAGCATCGTTGCGGCCCGTCCCCCTGAGAGGCATTCCTCTCCTTCGGGCGATGTGCCTCCCATTGGCTGGAGCGCAGCGTACGTCGCTCGCGCTTTGCCCATTGGCTGAAGGCAACACGTCTTGCTCGACCCTGGAGCTGAGCCAATGCTTTGGTTGCCAATGGAACTCCGCCCACAGGCGCTCGGCACGTATGCGTGTCAGAAAGGCCGATGGTGGAAGGAAGCCAGGGAGAATGCCGTTGTTGGTGGTGAAAAATCCTAACTATAAAATAACCCGTAGTGCACGTACACTTAATTCCATTAGACTTGGGGGGGGGGGGAAGGGAGCTATCTATCCACATTTACTTAACGAATAACTGAGCTACGGGGACCTGAATGTTGAGTGCTCATGGCTGCCGGTTCGTAACAATATAAGCTCTCGGTTCGGTCGGCGCCTGGTTTGGGATCTAAAACTAGTCATTATAGGGGCTAGAGTCGGTCTGGGTTGGCGAAACAAAAACATTTTCAGGCCTGTGCCCTTCGAAGAAGAGGTTTGCAGCTAATATACATCTACCAACAATCAATATAATTAAGGTACAGAGTCGGCACAAAATAATTACACATTTTAGTCAGGTTCACGATGTCAGTAAATTCATTTTCGTTCAACATCTTAGTAGATGAGACAACCTATACATTTCCGGAAACGTTATAACATGGAGAATCCGAAAATCAATGTTTACATTTACGGACATACCGCCGTGGCGGCCATTTTGGATTTTCAAAATGGCGGCCATGCAGGATGTCCGCAAATGTAAACATGTATTTTTAGATTCCCCATGTCATAACGTTTTCGAAAATGTATAGGTTGCTAATCTACCAAGACTTTGAACGAAAAAACATAGTGAACCTGACTATTTAATATTGACCAAATGAATTAATTAATTTATTGTGGAATTAAATAATTATTACAATTCTGACTGTTTCTAAAGCAAACATGTATACCTCACACATTATTCCTTGGAGATTCCCTCAGATTCTCAAGACATGCAATGCGATGTCTGGCTCTCACAATTGCTACTTATCAACATGCAAGAATCATGTCATTTTCTGGGTGTACTATAGGTGTTCGTCTGTGAGCTGTTTTGTGTGGATTGCTCTGCCCATAAAGGTTGTAGCCATTCCAGGATAACTTTGCTAGGTGAATGAATATTTGCACAAACATGGCTAGGTTCCTCACCATATATGATTTTACTTTGTTTATGTGAATAAAATAATCACATTTGCCTTATTGTCTGTGATGATCAGTCAAATTTTTTGTCTTGTTACCTGTTCTTTTGCAAATATATATTGCTGCTTTCACACTGCACATGCTTCCTGACAATTATGTCTTGGTGTTCGTTATTCATTTGTGTGGTTATTGTTTTCCTGTTTGAGTATTGTACTGGTTTCACCTGAGGGGACAATAGGCTTGCTCTATGGTTGTCCGTCTCTCCGTCCCACTGTGGTTTTTCAGACTTTTTTAAAAAAGAATTGCTATTCCCCCCCCCCCCCAATACCCTTTAACATGTTTAACTGAAACTTGGTATGTGGCTTTATTATGATAAGTTACAGAACCAGTTTGAGTTCCATGGTATTTCTTCAATTTTTTCACAGAGTTATTCCCTTTATAGGCTTCTAAAATATCACATTGGTCGGTGACATGTACTGCAAAGCAATTATCGCTCTTGTTACTTTTTTTTTTCTTGAATAAACAGGTATGGTTAAGCAAGTCATAGGATGTAACAAGTGCAAGCTAAATTACAGGTAGTGGACAAAATTGGAAACACCTGGGTAAATGAGGGACACCAAGCAACGGCTTCCCCACAGGTGTGGCCCATGTGTTTATGAAGCAAATAACATCCCAGCATGCTTCGAGTTGTGCATAACCCCCCCCCCCCAATGCCTCCATCCACAGAGTACATGTGGTCGCCCAATAGTTTGATGAGCTTGACACTGATGTTATCCATATGTCATGGCCTTCTCAGACACCATATCTGAACCCAATCGAGTATTGATTGGATGTTCTGGAATGACAACTGAGAGAGTTTTCCACCAACATCAAACAGGTGTGAGTTGATTGACATTCTTATGGAAGAATGGTGCCGCCTCCCTCCTGCAGAATTTCAGACGCTGGTGGACTCTATGCCACGGTGCTTACAGGCAGTACTGGCCACACGTGGTGGTCCACTGCCCTATTAAGTGACTTTATATTGGTGTTTCCATTTTTTCTGTCCACTACCTGTATGTCGGGTGTAGTAAGTATACGAGATGTATAGAACACCCCAACCACCCAACATCTGTTTGGCTTCAAAGAAAGTTGAGTATTAAAAAATATATATATATATATATATAATATATATTGTTATGAATTTGGGAATTCGATTGCACACACATTCAGGTTCCTTTAGTCAGTTATGTCGATAAGTGCTTGTTCCTGAGATAGTTCACCTTCCATTGTTTAAGGGCAGAATCGATTAAGTGCGCTGTGATATTCAATGTAATAGATAGGGAGCGATCATAACACAATGGAGACGCCCCTCCCCCTCTTCTGCGAAGAGGAAGAAGAGCCTCCCGTCCCGTGATTCATGACGTCATCAACTCCCTCCCACCCGTGGTTGAGCGGGGGATGGAGCACGAGGGCATGAGTCATGCCGGGGCGGGGAGGGGCCGATAAGAATAAAGAAGAGATCCTCTGCTTTGTTCGGGCTGGTTGTGCAGTAGGCCTTCGGGTTCTGCTTGGCTTGGGTTAGGGAGGAGGCTTTTTGAAGGCTTTCTGCTTTGGCTTGGCTTTTAGTAAGCTTTTTGCTTCGGCTTGGCTTTTAGCAGGCCTTTGGTTCTGCTTGGCGAGGGTTGAGACTTTTGGTTCAGTGAGCTTTGGTTCTGCTTGGCGAGGTGAGGGCTTTTTGGAGAGCTTTTTGCTTCGGCTTGGCATTTTCAGCAGACCTTCGGGTTCTGCTTGGCTCGGTTCGCTTTTGGGCTCTTCTTGGTTCATGTTGAGAGAGGCTTTGTTCATCGGAAGAGAGTTGAGCTGGTTGCTCGGCTCGGAGTTCTTGGTTCGTTGTGAGAGGCTTTGTTCATCGGAAAGAGTTGAACTGGTTGCTCGGTTCGGAGTTCTTGGTTCGTGTTGAGAGGCTTTGTTCATCGGAAGAGAGTTGAGCTGGTTGCTCGGCTGGCTCTTCTTGTTCGTGGAGCTCTTTCTTCTCCGCTTGGTTCCCGGCTTGGTGCGACTCATCGGCCTCATCTTGGAGGTGGTTCTTCGAGATAGCAGATGCATCGACGGGAAGAATCGGCGCTCGTCTCACCAGCACGTGTTCGGAAGTGCGAGAGGATTCGCTGGAGCTCGGGAAGGATTGCGGCTCACGGCGATTGGATCCAGCTCGCTCTGCTGGAGCCCGGGTCCGAACAGCTTGAAGACCACACGAGGTGGAGAGGTTCGAGATAGGTTCTGGGTTTCAGCTCATCTGTCCCTCCGAGCTGGAGTCCGTTATTAAAGGCATCAGCCACCATTTAGTGTGTGTGTGTGTGTGTGTGTGTGTACGTGTGTCGTGGCCGTGGGCCCGTCTAATAAGTAGGAAAATGTTAAGTGCTTTGTGTGCTGTAAATGATTGCATTGCAATTCGTATAGTCGGTATAGTTCTGCTCTTACGTGCTTCCCTAGTTCCCCATTATTATTAATAAATACCCCAATTGTTAAATGTTTTCAGCTCGTCGCGTCGATTCTTTCATTGACTGAGCATTTTGTGTGTTTGGTAGTTAGAAAGCCGTTGGTTTGCCGTAAAAGGGGGACATTCGGACCGACGGTTCTCGGCGATTAAGCGCTCGGAATCGCGCACGGGACAGGCTCGCTTAAGCGGCTTGTTTCCGTACGAGTTCCGTCGAGGGTGGAATACCCCGGTATTGGATCACGTGGGTATTTAGGTAAATTGAAGATTGGCAATCGATCCTACCCACGTGGTCTGCCCTGGCGTATCGGTTCTTGACAAGGACCGTCGGCCTCGGAGTTATCCGGGCCGATCATATATTTCCAGGCGATCGGTCGGGCCGACTCGACTTGCGGCTCCGTCAGAGCGGTCGGCTCGCGGCCGACCCCCGGGACTGCAACAATATTTTGAAGCGTTTCTGATGACTTGCATTTGTTGTTGTCTTGTATTAGATTTTGCATTTTGTTAATGCTGATTTTTCCAGGTCTAATAATAACATTACAACAAGAATTGCCAGAACTGCATTCTTGTTTTGACAACGCCATCAATTGGATCAAATCTGTGATTCATCTTTTTATTTTTTATTTTTCATAACTACACCAGCCTTTGTCTTTCAGCTTGTTTGACCTCCATTTACTGACACATCTAACTTGTCATGGTACTTACACAGGGATTGAGGTGTTTAGCTCTTTGAAAGGTATTAATAATGGCATAATGCTCATACATTGAAATGGTGTGCATCAGTCATGAGCCATTCTGGTACTTTCATTTTAACTAGCCTTGCCGAACAGTCGCATCGCTGGCTGGTTTGATCAAAAGACAGCAAGTTTCACTTCACAAACATATTGTATATCTATCTGTCTGTGAGTTTCAATGAGGATGTAAAATGAAGTGAAACGCATGGTGAAAAAGGATCTTTTGTAACACGTTGTTGCTGCTGTTGCCATCGTGGCTGTGGTTTCTTTTGTGCTCCTTCTATGTACTATTATATATTTTTCTTTTGTGCTCCTTCTGTGTACTATTATATATTTTTCTTTTGCTTTGAGAAGTGGGACAAAAGATGTATATAATTTTGGGTACTCATTCCATGACTGTCACACTTTATTCTCGAAGGTTCCTGCTGTCATACCATTGGAACCGCTACATTAATGCTCCAGGTCCTGCTGCTTCTTCCTCCTTATCAGAAAGACAGGCTTTCAAAAACGGTCAATTTTATGAGTAAACAGACACAAGTTTTTGCTTCAAGTAAATTGATTATTTGCTTTCCAATGGTACCATTTTTATTATTCTACGACATCAGGAACCCTTTCGATTTTTCAAATAGTGTGACTGATCCACGCATACACACACACCCGCTTAAATTTTTACTTCCGCCACCGAAGGTGAAGGAGGTTGTTTTCACCCCTCTCTGTCTGTCTTTGTTTGTTTGTCCGTTTGTCTGTTTGTCTGTATGCAGGATATCTCAAAAAGTAGTGGACAGATTCGGACAAAACTTGATGGACAGGTTGGGTGTGTGACAAGGTCCAATTGATTAGATTTTGGTGAAGGTTCAAATCCAGATCCGAGAATTTTTCAATTTTCAAGGTGATTCTTCCACATTGAGAGATGGGTCTAAAAACATATTATATAGGAGGATGTTTCAAACATTTATTGGGCCCGACATGTTCTACTGGATCAGGCATTGCGTGGCAGAGGTATGTGCTCTACCGAGTGCCCTTCTAGTTTACCCTGTGATACTTTAACTAACGTATTGCATGGTTCACACAGTTCTTGAAACTCCTCAAGCCCTGGAAAAATAGGAAAGTGTTTTTCAGAACTGGAAAGTCCTGGAAAACTTGTCCAAGCCCTTGAAACTCCTGTAAAATCAAGAAAATTGCACAAATATATATAATATGCTGTGCCGCCAGTTGGAATTGTTAAAAGCCAAGCTGGAATGGTTTCTCACATGTCATGAATAAATTATGTAGGTGTTCACAAAAAGTCCTGATTAAGCAGGAAGTAGCAGGAAAAAAAGTCCTGATGAAGCAATGCATGCACATTGCTGATTTTAAAGGGAAAAGAAGATAATTTGAAGAATGTGGAAGCGTTGCTATTTTAATTCCTTGTGGCTGAGTCATGCCCACTGCCGGGATTGGCTCGTGAAGGAGTCCGTTCATAAAGCCAGATGTGTCTTGAGAAGACATTCAATATCGGGAAGGAGCACTTGGGAATCATGTGAGGGATGACAAAGCACCAAAGCATGGTGTCACGTGTGACTGCAAATGTCCAACTTCCGTATGAACAATTTTTATTTTTTTGGCGACGGGACAGGTATTTATACTTTTGTTGTATTTATTGTCTGTCTTCCCAGATCGAATCAAAACATTCATCTATATTTATTCATTCTATCAAAAAAAAGTCACTTGGCCGATTTATTTATTTATTTTTGAAATTTATGTAAGTGACATTGAAAAGTCCAACATCACTTGGACAGAATATGTGTATTAAAAGTCCTGGAATAGTGGAAATTTGGTCTTCCATGAATTTGCGAACCATGTATTACATTGTTGTGCTGCTGATTCATCACGGATAAAGTGAGAGGTCATTTTACATTATGTCCACTTGTAATGTTTGTGGATTTCCTTGACCTTGTTAAAACTCTATTTAGAAGCCTTCACTGGATATTCTTTTTTTCTGTTTTGACTCAGTGGCGGAACGCCCACAGCACATGCTGATGCGTGTCGCTGTTGGGATTCACAAGGTGGACATTGATGCCGCCATTGGGACTTACAACCTCATGTCTGGGAAATGGTTCACACATGCCTCGCCCACGCTGTTTAACTCTGGAACCTGCCGCCCACAGCTCTCCAGGTACTTTGGCTCTTTTTTGTTGTTGTTGTTGTTGTTGTTTTAACCATTTGTCATGGAAAAGGCTTGAGAGATGGTTGTGGCGATGCTAAAATGGACGGGTGCTCGAAGCAGATGTTGGTTGGGATGGTGGCAGGCATGTATAAGGGTATGAAGGGAAGAATTTTTGTTGGACCTTGAGTGTTGGAGTTCTGAATTCACATCTGTTTGAGGAAGGGAAGCACATTATGCCCACGAATATTAATTATGGTGATGGAATTGGTCCGCATGAAAGGCATTCTCAGGAAGCTGTTGTATGTAGATGATCTGGTAATAGTAGTGAGGAATGAGCAGGAGATGCAAGAAGTACTGGAGAACTGGAAGGAGGAATTTTGCAAAGCATGGACTGAGGATGAGCCTGGAGAACACTGAGGTAATGTGGGTCAGACAGTAGAGAGAAATTGAACATCAGGCTGGAGGGGAAAGAAATGAGGCAGAGAAATTGATTTGTGTACCTAGGTGGAATGGTGTATGGTGATTTGTTGTTTGCTGGCAGATGTATGGAGGGAGGATAGAAGTGGATCTGAATGCATGGAGGGTTTGATGGTGGGCAGGAAGACATTGGGGGAATTGAAAGGGAAAGTGCTGAGGTTGTGTGCAATGCCAATATACCTGTATAGTTGAGAGATTGTGGCACTGACAGAGCAGTAACAACAGAGGCTGCAGTTATGTTAGAGCAACTGGGTCAGGAGGATTATGGAAGTGAAGGGGTAGATAGGAGGGTTGATGAATTGAGGGAGGAGAAACGTGTCAAGGTGAGCTTGATGGGAATACAGTATTAGTAAAGAGCCAGTTTAATTGGGTCGAGCAACTGTTGCAGACACTGGAAGATAGACTTCCGAAGAGTGCAGATGTGTTGAAAGAGTGAGGCAAGAGAAACAGGGGTTTATCGTGGTTGAGATGCGAGGATTGTGTGAAGAGGCATGTCAGAAAGGTGGAGGTAGATGAAGAGTGCAGTGTGAGATGACTGATGATAGATTGTGTTGGAGGATTGTTGTGGACAAAGCAGAGCAGCCGTTCGGGACCAGTTGGTTTCACTACATTTTAAGGGATTTTGATGAGGAAAGCACACACACACACACACACACACACACACACACACACACACACACACACACACACACACACACTGTTACGAATTCTGCCGGTTCGGACAGCCACGCGCGACTGCTTCAGCCCAAAAGCAGTCGCGCATCCGCCGAAATCCGGAATTCAGTCGTAGCTTCCGGTCAACTCCGGAAACCTGCTACGGATGCCTTAACGCAACATAAACTGTCAATATTCTGTCCACGCGGTACAGGATTAATCGCCGAATCTCGATATACCTAATTATCCGCGCAGACAGAAGTACCGAGAATTTATACCTCGACGGAACTTGTACGGAAACGAGCCGCTAAGCGTGCTCGTTCCGTGTGCAATGCCGAGCGGTTTTAATCGCCAAGTTCAGTCGGACCAATTGACCACTTTAATTTGGCTTTAAAAGCCAGCTAATTTCCCGAACGTGCCGTGGAAGTCAATGGGAGGAAATGACGCAACGAGCAGATTGACATTCAAACAATGGGGACATTTATTGATACAGACATGCAATCAATGGGGGAAGGGGACAAGACACGAGCAAAGCCTACAGCCGATGTCTGTCTATTATGTACAGGCATGCACTTAATTCAGTTTTACTTGACCAAACTTTTTCATACAAAATGACTTTTAACCAGCCACAGAACACTTTCATACAAAATCCCCAGAAAAGAACAGGGCTCGTGAGCCTTTATTTCCACTCGGAGCCTGGATGACCGGAGGCTCACAAGA
>CM068958.1:86097337-86107536 GCA_035128595.1 Eptatretus atami | reverse complement strand
GAGACACGCAAACGTTGACTTAACGGGGACAAATATTGGCAAAGTTAGAAATCTTAGAGTGTTCATATACTCCCGACAGAACTATTCTGCCATCAGTCCACTGATACCTCTCTGAGACAATATGTGAAGAAA
The DNA here is from genome assembly GCA_035128595.1 of Eptatretus atami. Lineage (NCBI taxonomy): Eukaryota > Metazoa > Chordata > Myxini > Myxiniformes > Myxinidae > Eptatretus > Eptatretus atami. Next base: position 86,107,404 of record CM068958.1, on the reverse strand, counting down.
AGATGTCTGTCCACCTGGATTACAAGCTGAAATATTTCAAACTCAGCCATAAGACATATTGATCATAACCCATCTTCAGCGACTTCAACAAAGCTTTCCACGGAACGGCATTTCTTCTCATCCAACACCCAATTGAGATCTTCTTCTAGGTTTACATAAACACAGTTTGCACCAAGCTCAAAGGACCAGCATGCCATCTTCCAGAGTCACTACACAGATGTACCTCCTTGGGTTGATATTGCAAAAAGAGAATCTCCTCTCGCTGTGAATAAATGTGAAATAATTAATGACAAACCTACTACCATCCCAGTGCAGAATCCTCTGAATGCTTCATGAATTTCACATGCAATCATGCAAATAACCTGATTGCATGTATTCCTATGTTCTGCCCAACTATGACACATCAGAGCGCTTGTGTTCCCATGAACAAAAGAGGAAATCTTATCGGAGAGATCAACTGCCGGGCACGTTGGAATGTCAAGATGTCGGACCGTATTTTGCAGATATGCCAGTCATCTTTGCGGAACTTTAATATCCTGTTGGGGAGCCTCGAAGTGCTGAATGCAGAGTCGGAGCGCTGGGATTACGGTTTCTTGGGTCAAAAACCAAGATCCAGCTTTCGTGACATCTTGGATGCGCCCTGCCCGTCCTGTGTCTGATGTGGTGAGGATGTGAGGTCGTGAAGAGATCACTTACCTTGGCATGAGATATATTCATGTTCTGCTGCTGTGAAGTCAGAGGCAATAGACGTCCTGCCCGGTCGACCGGGAGTCAGCATTCACTGGTCATGGTGTGCGCTGCCGCGGTACCTTGCGGGAGACGAAAGTCCAGTTCTTCAGTCCTTGGTACTTCCATCTCTCTATGATGCAGAGACTTGGACTCTACCAAGGATCTGAGACAGAGACTTAATTCCTTTTAGGACCAGTGTCTTCGGAAGAATCCTTGGCTATCGCTGTCGGATTTGTGCTCCAACGAGCGGTCTGAGAGAGACTCGGATGAGATTTGTTACCTGCATAGTCCGGTGAGCGTCAGTTCCGCTTATGACATGTGGCTCTTTCCTGATGCTGATCTGCCCTCACCAGATTCTCCTCAGCGAGAGAGTCTCATGATTGTGGGAGCCAGTTCGCTCGACCACGCCTCTGGTTGCAGCCAGTTGACCCATCATCTCAAGAGATGGGATGGCCGGCATCTGCCGGGGATGCCCAACGGAGCCCCTGATTACCGGCGGAAAGTGACGCAGCGACGCGCTGTTCTGGCACATCTCCCATACCTGACCTGACCATACTTGCCAAACCTACAACTTGTCCAAAGACCAAAATGCAATCTTCCTCTATCCTCTATGATATGAATATGACAGACCCAGCCATGTTTCGCCAACCTTGATATATCAAATTAGCATGCAACAAGCTGCACCCAGACAGCCTATTGTGTCACATGTGACCAACCTGTGCTATCTGCTGCAAATCAGTGCATGCTTTGCCAACCCATATGGAGAAGACAATAGTATTTTTATGATGGGAGGCCTCCATATTGAAATGCCAATGCTTCATGTTATTGGTGACTGCTAAGAGGAGTGACTGGATGAATCTTGTAAAGCCAATTGACTACTTCAGTAGAGCAGATCCTCATCTCAGCGAAACCAGTAAAAAGTCTTGCCTATGTACATCAGGTACAGTTTGCATCATTGTTTATCCTCTTGAGAAAGCATTGGAATCACAGGGATACAAGCCTTGAGATGCGATTTCGAGTGGTCGTCCCAAAAACGAACACATAATCGTCCAGTCCTTACTGGTATAATGTGTGTCCGTTGAAGACAATCCTTTTATATGTTCGTCAGATGCATCGTGAGGCCAATTTCATCATGTTTATGATCTCATGCAACAATTGTCCATGAGTTGACTTGACCATGCCCCACTATCCAGATGGCTGCCTGTTTTTGTTTGAAAGAGTCTAAGAGTTGAAAGACCAGCACCAAGTGTAACAAGGAGTTAGCCAGGAATTTGAACTCAAAAATCCCGCCCATTCTCAGTCTTCAGATGATCAGGCCACGAGCAGAATACAGAAATTGAAAACATGATGGAGTGCTTGATATCCTGGACAATCCTCTGCCTCAAAAGGAATATTCAGACCTGATATTGGGTCATTCCATGTCAAATCATCAAAAATCTGCCTCATCTCTCAGATTTTTGTAAAAACTTGGGACCATTGGACCCATTGAAAAACGCAAGAACTCAAATATTTTGCTAACAGCCTCTTAATTAGTGATACAGACTAACAACTTGGACTAATTAGCACGACGTCACGAAATCAAATGCCATATTCTCTAAAAGTATAAACACCTAGAGAGCTGTTTTGTTCATTTTAAATATTTCATGCCCATACGAATTTGTCTGGCAACATTTTCCACCCCCAACCCACAAAAAAGTTAATCACCAAAATATAAACTTCAATGCTGATCCCCAAAAAAATGTATCCTATCAAATTTCCTCAAATTCATCCAGAGGACCTTATGATGCTCAGAAGCTTCACATAATTTGTCATTGCACTCCAAATTTACTGAGATATGGCAATAAGTACATGTACTTATGCAATAGGTTCGAAAATCAGCATTTTAATATTATCACAATCATTCTAACCTAGCCAGACGGGAACACAGGGAAACACCATCAATGCTTTGAAGTATTCATATACTTCATTTCAACTGGCCTGAGGAAGAAACAAGTGCTGCTTTGCTGCATAGAGAAATTGAAAGCCTCTCAGGTTTATAACACTGTTACTTGAACTCCCTATTGATGTTATAATACATTACAAATGCTATTCGAACCTATTATCCAACGCTACATGTACATATTGCTTCATTCTCAGAAACTATGGACCCATCACAAAAATGGAACTTCTGACATCAAGGTACCTCTGGGATAATTTAGGAAATTTGAATACAATTTTTGAATGTCACGATTGAAGTTATATTTTGTGAAACTTTTTGTGTTGAGTAGAAAATGTTGCCCAGACAATTCGTAGTAGGGCATTGAAAAAACCTTTAAAATACAACAAAACCAAAGGCTCTCTATGTTTATTACTTTTAGAGATATGCCTTGAATTCGCGACGTCTCTAATTAGTCCAAGTCTCTTAGTCTGTATCTCACTAATTAGAGGCTGTTAGCAAAAATATTGGAGGGTCTCGCCGTTTTTCATGGGTTCCCATGGTTCCCACAGTTTACAGAAAATTCTGGAAGAGATGACGGCAGATTTTTCTTGATAATACATGAATGACCATTCCAGAATGGTACGCGCAATTGAAAGGATTGTGAGAATAAATGGCAGAGGAAAAGAGGTTTCACCATTGAACACTCCGAAGTCTCAGAAACCATTTGAGAAACACATTCAGAAATGTTTAGTAGAAATATTGAAAGAAGAGGGAACCCTACCAAAGAGAATATACACTGTCTCTGATGATAAAAATTTCGGAAGAAAGGCTTGTTGAATCTGTAAAAGGCAGCAAAGATTGAAGATGACCAGAGCCAAACATGTATCCAGAGAGAGACTAAAAAGCAAAGTGGTCTATCCTTATAGATGTCATTCCAAAACAGCTCCATCTTCCATCAAACCAAATTTTCCCTCAACAGAAATGCAAAGCAGAAAGTATCAGCTGATCAGATGTCATTATTTTTCTCGCTCTATCATGATGCCAAGATGAGGGAAAAGGGACCTGGAAGATTTGTTAGCCATGAGAACCATTCCTACTCCCCATCCCTTTCGAAGAATTGGAATAATAAGGAAAGTTACTAAATCAGAATCATGGATGCCAAAAAGAAGTGGATCGCCAGGTATGCAGCCAGAAACCATTCAGCTGTACTCATTATACCCAGCTGCTTGCTCACATCGCAACACTGGAAAGCAGTTAATTTCACTATTACAAGCCAAAGATGTCTTGTAACCAGCCAATTATGAGCATTCAAAGCATCCAAGAAGATTTGTATTGACCAATATTTCCCAAAACAGCTTAAATTTGATGTAGGAGAGAGGACGGGAATTGGTTAAAAAGTCAAATACCCCTCGACAAAATTCCAAAATTGGAGCACTCTCAAGTTGGATGATAACAAGAAGATAATATCAAACTTTCCTTGCAGAGATTTGAAGACCAAGATGAACCAAAAACAGTTTGGAAACACATTGGACAAGTTGAAAGTTCCTCATCTAGTATGTTTAGCAGCAGAGGTTTCTCCTCGTGGACGTGAGGAAGCAACTCGCGTCTACTTCTGCATGCCTAAACATCTTTGCGAGAAGGACACGCAAATACTCACAAGGACTGTATTGTCTGATGATTGTTTTATATAGCCACTGCCTATCATCAAATTAGTGTTGAAAATATGGATAGCTTGTGAGTGGCAGAAATAAATGCCATCCCTATCCCATCATATTGCCAGAAGTTGGGGGACAAACAGATTTGTGTTTTTCAAAAGTTCTCTCCTTATGCATGCACTTACCACTTTAAACAGTTTCAGCATGCAGGTTTATGGGCAAAAATTGCCTGGAAGTGTGAAGGCATTCCCTGAAATCACTGACACATTTGTCATTCTCTCCATGAATCCTTCTGAAATAACAGAGTCAAATGCACATTTCTGAGAGGTACCACAGTTCCTATGACCAGAACAAGTCATGTATAACATTCAATCCATGCCCCAAAATGCTTTTCACCAAGAGAAGTCGGCAAATCGAAAATATCACCCCACAAAGCAGCATTAGAAAACACTGCAAAAGGGCAGCTTGGTTCAACAGGACACATTTGGGGCAGTGTCTGATCAGGATGCCAGAGTACGTGCATTCAGTGGCTGAGAGAAGACTGAACCAAGCAATTAACCCCACCAAGTACCCCACTGGACAAAACTGTGTCCGAAGCCTTGTTCATTGTCAAGAGCTCCGTCACGTAAACTCCCAAAAAAACCGATGCAGTGGAAATGCAACGTGTATTAAGCTTCCCTCCCAGTAACAAATCTGTGTGCTGTTGAACCAGTCTCTCGGCTTGAAGGAACAAGCATTCGACGAATTTCTTCTGATCTGCTGTGTCAATAACTACATATAAGCCTAAATATAATTGCAATATTAATTGTCTAGCACCTTCAAATGCCTCTCTGGGTGATATAAAACAGACAAAAGATAGACTGAGTAAAAAAGATTTAACATTCTGAATACTAAATTTAAAATTGTTAATCAAAATAATGGATTTAAACTGATTAAAATACCATGATTAATTATTTTATTTTTTTTTTTAATTAACTTCAATTTTTTGAATCATGATGAAATATGAGTATATTAAGCAATGCAAGTAAATCTACATAATTGATTGGTAAATGGGTATACTGAATAATTACGTTGCTGCGCCATCTACTTGATTTGCTTTATACAAACCCAATTCTGTGAATTCGGCCATTTTGGTCCGTTCAAATATTAATCTATATATAAAGAAACTCCTTTGTGCCAAATGCATTTGTCATCACTTTGCAAGATCATCTCACCAATTTACCCACGACCCAGCGAGTGTACTTCGGAACCTTGAACCCATCGAGATAGTGTACGAGATTGCACCTGAAAAAAGGCATAACAGTAGACCCCTTAAAATCCACCATGACCACGCCGTTGGATTTATAACCGCTGTTTATTAACGAGCGAAACCATTTCAGCCACCTCTGATAATAAGACAAAAACGAAATGTTTAAACACCTTTATGCTACAAAAAACATTGATTATCAAATGGTGACAAGGGGATTTCAAATAATCTCTCCAGGTCGCTTCTGGAGAAGGTTTGCGCAAATGTTCCTTATTAAATCCATCACTGAGGAAATTGGGATGGAAAAACCTGAGACTGCAGCCCTCGCAATTTACGATATGCCGCATCTCTGCCGCTGTTGATCGGCTTCGGTCGTCATCGCTTCTTCTTCACTCTTCAGCTATGGCTCGTGGCTCGAGATCTGACCGACGAGCTGGCACATTTTTGTGTCGTTAAGCATGCTTAATATTGATTGTCGAATCTGTAGAAAAAACTGATATTTTATGGTTTCCGAATGCCGGTCTCAGCGAGCAATTCGATCGAGCAGTAAGAGGGTCAGTTGCAATTCGTCACGGGTCACTGAACGCGTGGTTTGCAGACAAAAGCCTGAGAATTGTCCCATTGTGATACTTATCGTGAGGGTCTACGAAGAATGATAACACTTTAGAAGTTTAAGACATCCTCACGGTTCGTTTCTGTAAAAATTCGATAAAAAGTTTGAAGTTTTGTAAAAATATTTGCACTGTGACGCACGCGATCACACGAGTCTATGAACGCAATGTTGTGAGTGTGCGTTTGAACCATGCAAAATTCAAACCAACCGGCGCAAGCTTAACGCATACACGCTTCACCCGCTGTGACGACCGAAAAGTGAAAGCGTCATGCACATCATTGCACAAGGCTTAGTCATGGATTCCACTGTGACACTGCGTGTTAGGATTCCAGTTCTCCTATAGTTAAACACACACCCCCACAGCAGCGCCATATACATCAAGCTAGTTGAGACGCCAGTGCAAGCAGGTGGATTTATTAAACGGCGTATTTATACTGTCGCGATTCTCTAATGAAAATTCCGTTCCAACCATTTTTCACAATAAGCAGCGGATTTTAAACCTTGATTTATAAAGCACTCTACTGCTACGTATTTAATAAGGCCGTTAATTATCTCAAAAGTGTTTAATTTACCCAAACACCAATTCCACTCTGCATTTCCTTGGATTTTCTGGTATGCAAGCAAAGTTCAGCTGCTGTTCCATGGTTTTGGATTATGAGGAGACACACTGACACCACTCACTGAAACACTACACTCACGACACACTCACTGACACACTCACTGACACACTCACTTGACACACTCACTACACACTCACTGAACACACTCACTCACTACACACCACTCACTGACACGACACACACTCACTCACTGACACACTCTCACTGACACACTCACTGACACACACTCACTGACAACACTCACTGACACACACTCACTGACACACACTCACGACACACACTCACTGACACACACCACTCATGACACACACACACTCACTGACACCACACACTCACTGACACACACACACTCACTGCACACACACACACTCACTGACACACTCCACTGACACACACACACACTCACTGACACACTCACTGACACACACATCACTGACACCACACACTCACTACACACTCACTGACACACACACACACACTCACTGACATACAACACACTGACACACACACTACACACACACACACACTGACACACACCACAACACACAACACACACACACACACACACACACACACACACACACACACACACTCACTACACACACACACACACACACACACACACACACACACACACGCACACTCGCACATACACACAGATATTTATTAGTGAAGATAATAATTGATGCAAGTAGAAACCTCAAAGCGACAGGTTTTAATTTACATCATTTCATGCAGCTAATGGCATATTTTGTCGTTGGTCATATTATGTTTGTTTACTTACTTACTTTTTTTTCAGGAGTCTCTCTCCCGATATAGAAAAATATTTGGATTCCAATGAGTTCCACATTTATGATCATGGAGCTGATGACATGGTTCTAATTTCTGAATTCGGATGCTAAAACTAACACCTGCAAGAAAGATCATGATGCCATGCCTGGATAACAAAAGCAATATATTGATACAATCACAAATCCTCATTGATGAACTAGATTTGAGTGTCTAAAATATAAAATATACAACAGATAAAGCAAATGTTATCATCCTATCTTCTCTCCTTATTTATACACAGTAAATCATACACAACAAATGTCAAGCTGAAAAGTGTCCTTTTGGGCTAGACTAGAGTATGAGGGCAACCAAAACTACTTGATTCTAGGGAGAAGGGGAAGCAGACTTGCTGGTCTCTATGTAGTGTGGAGTAAACTTGTTTGAAAGTGGTCTTATCACTGAGAGGGCAGAGGTGACACAAGCAAAGAAAGCTGGAAAACTATAAGCAGCATCAGGGGATCTGCAGACTGCTGAGGCACAGAGGCATGTCCAAGTGGATTCTGCATCATAAATGCTTTGGAAAGAAGACATAAACACAACACTGTGGTTTTCGGATCCTTTCAAAGTCTATGGAGTCACAAAGATGATTACCTTGTGAACATGTAAAGGGAGATGTAGCTGTTAACCAACCCCAGCCTTGGTACTAGCAACTCTGCTAACTTGGTGTGATCATTTCATTGCCTTGACACTTGGCCTGCAACTTTCAATACAGCACTGTGCTGTCTGTGGGTTTGGTGTGGGTGACTGGGTGAACAAATGTTGTGCCTCGCTTACTTGTTCCACTTTCAACAACATCTCATGTGCTCTTACTTTCCATCATTAAAGGAACACAACTGCAAAATGTTAATGACTTAAAATACCAAAGGAAGCACTATCTTCATTGATACACATCAGACAACTTGAGCCGTTTCATATGCACTGCTGTCATTCCATCAGGAAGATTAGCTGGCAGGACAAAATCACCAACCCTGAAGTCCTTGACAGAGAAAACGCCACCAGCATAGTGCCAGTGTTATTAATGATCCAGATTTTATGTCTGGTCATGTGATCAGGATAGTAGAGTAGAGCACTATGTCTACAAGCATCATTTATTGAGAACTAAGATGAGGAAGGCAAAATCTGCAATGTCCTCACAAATGACAGAAAGACTGCATCAAGAGAAATTTCCATCTGTGTGGCATTAAATCCCATGAGATGGAGAAGTCTGCTCAATATCGGTCACTGGTGGCTGCTGATAAATGCAGCACACAGCCTGTTTTTGAAGACTGTCAGAATTATTTGGTGGTTGCCTGTCAGCAACATGATTGAGCGACTGCATCTACAGTGATTTCAATAGATTTTTCATGTCCTCACTGCACTTGACTGCATATCCAAATTTTGCCACATCCAGATCCTCATGAGATCTGGAAGAGCACAAATTAGTCATTAGCACCGATGGACAATGTATTATTAACAACACCACACACACCACAACACACACACACACCACACACAACCACCACACACACACACACACACACACACACACAACAGTCAGATATGAGATTAGTGTGTGTGTGTGTTTTGTGTGTATGTATAAGTTTATATTATATATATTATATATATATATTTATATATTATACATATAATTTTATATATATATATATATATATATATATGTTTAAATATATAAATAATATATATATATATATAAATATATATATATATATATATTATATATATATATATTGCGGATCCGGTGGAGGTTCTCGGACGATTGCGTCAATCGCCGTCCGTACCCAGTTTGGTTTTCGCACCCAACCACCGCCGTCTCCGGGTTATAACGCCGGTGGTTCGGCACAGTTCTCGGTTACGCTCTCGAATCACGTACCAAATACACCTGTACCTTGCAGCTGGGCAATAGACCCCGTTACAGACTGGTTTTGTCAGAGGACCGACGGAGTCTACCAGTCTGTAACCATTTTCGTTTTTATATCCAAATCGAGCGAATCGTTCCTCGACGCGGCACGGACCAATTCAAAGCGGCAACTTCGTACGAATCAGCCAGATTTATTGGGGACATCGGGGAAACACGACACAAGCAAAGCATTCATGACAATGTTTTAATTAATCTATAACCCGTTCTTAACTAGGGAGATACGGTTGATGGGTTTCGAAGGGAACTGTAACGAAATAAGCCTGAAACGACATGCAGACAAGACATGGACAGCATGCAGACAAGACAGAGTACTTGATGATGTTTCATGGATGACAGGAAAGTGTCAAAAGCACGAATGTGGCTTGTGACAAGCGGATGTCCATGGATTCGAGCTCCAAGCTCGAACACGCCGCGTGGCAAAATGGAGGCGTCGTCCATTTTGTCGCAGACCTCACGCACGCACTCTCGCGCATTCAGACCCCGCGAGGTCGACTGCACCAGAGCGAAAGATCCACGGTGGTATGCTCCAGCTGGCTT
>CM068958.1:86075572-86087794 GCA_035128595.1 Eptatretus atami | reverse complement strand
AGGCACACAATCTATACGGAAGTAGCAGCATTGCGATTGTAGGCCGTGCAGCGACCGGAACTTCAAGTCCCAGTACACTTATTACCACTCGCCGACCTCAAGAAGACAGGCCCGGGAACCCCAACCCCCAATATAGGAAATACAATATTATGGTAAACGAAAAGGTGACACAACAAAACTATGATCCTCAAAATAGAAACATTATCTAATTGCCACATTCTCACTCAACACCAGTTCTTCACAAACACGTCAATTACTCATTCGCTCTCGAGGTCAAGCACAAACTGCCCCCACCATGCAGAGATGCTCACCGATTGTGCCACTTCTGTTAACCCCTCACCCCCCCCACACACACACGACGACCAACAATCCCACACCGCCAAATTCTCAGTAGTTAGACCACAGAAGTCTATTACTGGTGGACCATAATTGCCAGTTTTTTTTTGAGCATTCCCTCCCTAACCCTAGCTCAGCCGTTTACCCACGAGCGCTTGATGATCCAAGGTCTCAACCCTCCCCACCCTCACCTCCAACCCGCGGGTCCCTCCCGCCCCCACCCAAGGCCCATCGTGCCGTCCTGCTGCATCCACTCAGCAGTGCCCTCTGCCATACCACGTCCGGAAAAAAAGAGTAACAAGTGGCAAGGAAGATGACAAAACATCAGTAGTGAGATCGAAGACAGAAAAATGATAGTATTAGAGACAAGCAGAAGCCATTCGATTTTTTTTCATTTTCATGAGCAGAGTCACAACTTGTCTTTTATCGTGCACATAGTATCAACAAATTAAAGAACCTGTAATCTAATCGTTTAGGTTTTTGCAAAAAGACAGTTGTTCCAGAGACGAACTACCTTCCCTCATCTTCTAAAGCGTGAGTCATGCGCAAAATCACAGACAGCCCCCCACAAAAAACATTGAGCAGAGTAAATTAAAGAAAAGCACGCACGACAAGAGGCAAAGAGAACGCCCGGAGTTTATTGCCAACGGCTTCATTTTTTTCCATAGCAATGACCAAATTTCCGACAGGCACGAGCCTCTCTTACTGCATTTTTATTGACCATATAGGATGTTCTAGGTTGTGCAGTGATTCACCAACCTTGCACACCGGGATACCTCACACGGCATAAACGACCAAGAACAGACCGCACAGGGATCACACTGGTCTCGCCCTTCTGCGAGAGGCAGCCAGGATTAAAGCGATTGGAGGGGGGAAAAGCGCGCAACTCCACATGTGATGGAAGGTAAGGAACCTAGACCCATACGGTTAACACCCTAAAGGAAGCTTGTAGAGGGTAATGCTTGGAGGGTGTCACTTGGAGCAGTCCTCTGCCAAACCGCGCTCGGTCAACCGATGCGGTACCCTCGGTAGTGGGCCTAGGAAGACCTAACATCTTAAAGAGAAGAACACGCTTCTGTATATCTCTTGTGGAAGTCTCAGGGCCCATCGTATGCAACTCTTCTCATAAGTTCATATCCGTGCAAAGTGTGGTAGCTAGCAATCTAGGTTGTAAATGAGGGTACACCACTAATTGGTCTGCCCATTACACGGCAGCGGTACATTCCAAGGATTCTCGGACGGGTCCAAGACGCATCCAAATTAAGCTGAGGGAACACCGTCCACTTCCGAATGCATAGCACGACAGGCATTCGCACTCCCCTCTGGTCGTGCCCCGGCTTGCATATCGCTCCGACGAGAGAGGATCCACCGTGAAGCACGCATGCATCCACACGAAGCGGGTGGCAAAAAGGCCAAACACCACAGGCAAAAATACTCTTTTCCTGACGGGAGGGGAAATATTCAAGACATTAAAGAGAACCTAGAAAAATAGTATTAAGATGAACATAATTGTTATGACTCACCCAATTGGGCTGAAAAGAGCAAACAACAGAAGAGACTATCGAGGTACTAAACTTGCAACAGGTCATGGACTGACGGGGACTGGGCACGTTCAATGCGGCGCTGGAGCGCATGCTGACCCTTTTAGACAACCGCACGCGCTGGTAGACCAAAGATAATTGACTGAGCTTTTAAGCATTGACAGCTGGTGAGCCAGGGAGCAGAACGGGCAGGGCCACCGAGGCCTATCAAGCTGTGAGATCGGGACCAAGGCTGTGGAGACAACTCCTGAAGTTTGCAGCTAAACAGGAGAAAGCACATCCCAGCCTCCGCTAAGTGGCAAACACAAGATGAATGTAGCGAGGACTTGCAAACAGGCCTAGGGATTGGGGATCTGTAATCGGGAAGCCTCAACAGAGAATTGAGCATTCATCAAGACCTTCACCCAGACTTGCATCGCAAGTCTGTGTGGGATTTTCCTATAGGGCACTTCACACTTAAGCGTGGGTGGTCAGAAAAAGGTAAATCTTGCAAGCGCAAAGCAGATCACTGGATATCGGGACACAAGCGTAAAACACCGGAATTTGGGATTAGGACGGGTCATCAGCAAGTGCAGCGTGTGCGGAAAAAACCGACTTGTCCAGAGGTGACTCAAGTCGAGATACTCTTGTGCGAAAGAACTCTTGCAGTGAGTGAGTACAGACAATACAAGCACTGTTCAGAATTCGGAGGCGGCAGAGAAATCTAGCTAGGGGGGGGGAGGGGAATTCAAGCATGGTGATCCGCACAACCAGCCCCAATGTATTCAGGCAGTAACGTCATATGTAAATGGTGTGACACATGAAAAAGAATTAATCCCGAAGTTGAAGGCCGTGCATAGCGAGCTAACACGACGTATCCACTCCGTGACCCACACAGCTTGTGACGAGCAGAGAGGGGACTAACTTTTCCGATTGTGACGGCCGCTCACATGCACGGTATCGCAACTTCTTATCTGCACAACAACAGCGTAACCCGTGAAAAGGGTAACCCACAAGGGAAACTATCACAGTCCTATTGAATACTCTCACAAAAGATAGAAGCAAAGGCCGACCAACTCGTGCAACTAGCAAACGCGGACCTGCCAGAAAAACAATCGAAAAATCACTCTCCAACGAGACGAATATTAGCACCATGCCGACTCTCTCCGAAAGTACACGAGTACGGGGCCAAGAATGATAACAATCTCACAATGGTTCAGGGATCACGGTCTCCAAAGGACCTCAGTTCCGCCGGCAAGAGCCGACTGAGATACTATAACCAGGCATTGCGCTCGACTCGAGACTTCAGCTTGTCCCCAACCGATTGTCTCAACATCGCATCGCTCTGATATTTGTTCAAACTTACCCAATAACAACAGCTCACACGATGGATCTAACACTTGTACTCAACTGTAACTTCTGCGATCTGATCACAAGATGGCACGATTGGGTAGACTGGCAGTCCATATTTTTTAGTTTTGTGAATAACATATGGCTCGCGACCCTTGAAATCGACGGAGGAATCAGCGGCCCAGAAGCATGCAGTGCTTACAGCCAAAAGAGTTTGAAACAGGATCGTACCTACTCTTCTGCGCCATAGTACACGACGGCCAGCCAGACCAGAACGAGCGTCGGCAAGGGGCAGCCTTGCAGACTCATTTTATTGCGCAAAGACGTTGGAGCTCATTGTATACATATATTGCCTCCAGACGAATGCTGGACGGGCACAAACAGAGAGCAAGCAATGAAATTAATTCTTTATAACACCAAGAGCACTCGGAGAAGAAAGAACCATGGCAATGATAACCGTGTTAGACCTACTCATCCCACACTGATCACACTTGGTACTAGTATTCAACTGATGCGTATCTGTGCCTCCACACGTACAGGTGAGTGCATGAATTTTGGAGGATGTAATACAGACTCAAATCGTAGGTGCTATGAAAAGAAACTCTGACTTTGATAACAGATTACAATGGCACAACCGGCATCGGGAAACCGGAAAGACACACACTCACTGCTTGCGTCCCGCAAAGGCGATGAATAAAGGAGGGATGCTGCGACAAGAGAACTACCAGATACGAACAAAAAAGATCGAGCAGAGATTAGAGACAAGAGAGTCAGAGAATGCGCACGTCCAGCAGAGATGAGGATGTAAGCACGGGAGAATGCACTCTCAGAGAGGAGAGATAGAATGAGAGAGAACCAGACGGGAGAGAGAGAGAGGAGCGATTGGGAGCCAAGGCCAACACAGAGAGTTGTTGGACGCTGGAGATGATGTAAGGATAACTCACTTGTTGCATACGTGGACGTGGCTGAGACGGCCGGCCAGGTACCCCAAGTTGCGGACTGAAACGAAAGTCCGCACTGCTCAGTCCTGCTTCCACTCAGGCTCTCTAGTGAGACTTGGGACCTGCTAAACGGAACTTAGCAGAGACCTAACATGGACCTTAACGTCTCTCAGAGAAAGCCAGGTAGTACGCAAGGAGAACATTGTCCGAAAAACGAACTTGCAGAAGAGACCTTCAAAGGAGATCTGAGTACCGAATATAGCCGTACGCATAAGCTCCAAAGTAGGACAATTGAGCTCGTTTATCGCAGAATGCGAATGCCTGACCACACCACATACCCAGTGAGGAGAAGCCTGCAATGAGAGTGAGAAGGAGCCGAAGTGGCAGCCAGACCACAGGAGCCTACGGGGTTCATAGCAATTTAGGCAAAGACGTGCGCTAAGCATCAAACGCAACTGAACGAGGGCTAAAGAATTGCCTTGGGACGGTCGCAAAAGGAAACAGAGCCCGAAACTGGGAAAAAGTGCACCATTGTGCGCAATAAGATGCGCTAAAAGCCCCCAGTCCCAGGCTACGTCGAATGTCATCCCTGACTAACCTGAACATATGTCCCTGACAGTCAATAGCCGGTTCTGTCACACTCAGGTATGCACTGTCCAGCCTATTGGGACCAGACCTTCCCGACAATCCTCGATACCATTCAATGCGGAAAACTGATTAGAGGGTACTTTAGTACAATTAATTATAAATAGATTTGGCATGAGACAAGTAACGAGTGACACGCTATTCAACAATTTGAGAATATGTCACTACCTGCTTGAGTTTAGAATTCAGAGATCTACAATCCGGACGAAACATGTATGTAATAAAGATGCAATACACGCCTGGTAAATTAGTACGCTATGACAATAATGTTAAGCGCGGGACCCTCCGGACCGCCCATCTAGGATTTAACATGGGGCCTGGGCAGACTTCATAGGGAGGCCCAACCTACCTTAAACTAAAAAGGTGACAAGACTATTTACAGTCATCCATAAAGTAAATTTCAAAGAACAAAGAACCATAAAGAATGACATCTATAAAACATCCAACAATCTATATACCAGCTGTATAACAATCTGTACGTCATCTAGCTTCAAGCTATCATATAAGACCGCAAGCTTAGCTACCATGATAACATAAGATATAAACACCCACGTGAAGCTCACTATGTTAACACAGCAGAAATAATTGAAAAGCCAACAAGCATCCACTTTAAACATCGATCAAAACACGAAGACACAAAGTCGCGATATCTTCCCATTTCAAGGCAAAAAAAAAAGCAGAAATTTGATACAAGCCATCAGCTAAGCACTCCTTTCTACAACATCATAATCCCAAATAAGACCTACGAAGTAGAATCCCATCAAGTAAAAGATTCTGAAAGTAGTGAATAAGCAAGCAGTGCAAACTCCGCAGTACACATCATAGAATCAAATCTATACCAGTAACGCAAACCAATGACAAGATCTCGCAGAGACACCTACGGCCACTCAACGACGACTGCAATCCGCGCTCAAGCTCCTGCACCAATGTCGCGCGAATCGTCAATCTCTCTGACAAGTCACAATCAACGCCATCAAGCCATGGTCGACTGGAGCCCTTATCATGACACATCTGATACGTATATGTGTCCTTCAGAACTCAATGTTACTGAATAATGTCCTTTCTCCCAGAACAGTTGTGACCAATAGCCATACCAAGACAGCCGAGCATATCCTCGCGACATTTGAATGGTACCGAACTTTCCTGCATGCAACAGTTGCTAATACGGAAATGTCTCTTCCCGAGTCTCATCATTCCTCCTTGTGTATTCCAGGACATTGAAGGAAGCGAAACTGCACATCATTAACACCAAGCTTGCACCAGATATCAATGCTGTACGGTCAGCCAACCATCATCGCTCGCAACCGCTCCTCGCGATTCATCGAGTCCAGTATCCATTACCAACAACCAAAAGAGAAACTTTGTCCTCACAGGTGCCTGTCACACTCGTTCTGCTCTCAAATGACACCAGAACTGACTCATTTAGCTGATAGAAAATCTGTTCACCACTCGAAAATCTTTTCTAGAACAGTGAGCAGTGTATGCTCTCCGATTGTCCATAATCCAAGTATGAAGCCGCACATTCGTGAACGCATTGCGTGTCGGCACAAATATCAGTAGACATCTTCCTTCTCTCATAACAGAACTTCTCGTTTTCACATACAAAAACATCAAGGGACCTCAACATTCACCTCCGCGTGTTCAATCAACTTTGGACGGCAACATGTGACTGGGCGTTAACCTCGCCAAAATACATCCAAAAAAACATAGACCTACTCCAGGTGCAACATAGTCGTGGAGACCGTTTGCTCAAACGGCGCTTGGACACTCATCCACTCGGCTATTGGCCATTGCTGTCATCACTGGGTGATATCCCTCTTGGACGAGTGCGTAACTGCATCGGATCGGGGACAGAACATCGTGTGGTTCCGAGAACCCCTTGCACAGAATACAGACCAGATTCCACATCTTCAGTGACCGTATCATCGAATTCACTAACGCTTTCTAATCACTTGTCGTTCAACACACAAAATGCTCGAGGAAGTCAAAAAAGCACACTTTCGCTGCTATGACAACCATTCAGCTGCTGCTGCTCAAACATGTTCAGTGAATCCAGCAAGGACTCCAAAACTGGCAGAGGTTGCCAGCTCCACTAGCTGAAATTCTCCTCTCTCATGTTACTTACACTCCACTGCGATCTCTATCTCGCGTATCATAGATGCCACACTACATTCTGCACATGTCCAACTACTCATCGTTCGTCCACCACTCATTCGTCAATCCTTCAAACTTCTGACCTTCTCCGACTTGCAAGAACTCACAGACTCCCTCATACTCGTTGTGTAGTCCTCATTGCGTTCATTCATGTTTCCTGAATAGATCCATAGCAGTATCGTTTTCTGAACTCAATCATGGACCGATTCAGCCTGTGGATTCACAGAACTGGCAATTCAGTATTTCTCTTGACATTCTATGCGATGAATGATTATTCAAAACCTGATCGCCCATAGCTGTACCAAGTTCTTCGTCCAATTTGCCGAAGTAATCCAAATCTAGCTTCGCTAACTCACCCGCCACATCGACTGCATATTCTGGATGGGGGCTTGATGGAAAACACATGCCATATTCAGTCTCCCAAGCCATATCAAAGCTAGCTCATATTAGACCCAAATTCTTATCTCCACGAAGAGCTCGGCCCTCGTCACATGCAAATTAACACACTGACATCGCTTAGAACAATCCGCCGCTACATCTGGCTGCGACATGCTCTGTGCAATTTCATCTACATCCTGCCACTTTCTCTCTTGCTCTCACACTTCTCTCCTTTCGCTCGCTCTGACATTACTTCCTTGCAAGGTCTTTGACTTGTCATGCACACTCTGATACTGTCGATCTATCTATGTTCCCATGCTGCTCCGAACTCATAGTGCTGAAAGGATCTTCGTGCAACTAGCCATACCTCTCAAAAGAAAGCGCAGTAGATCCTCCGACCATTCTGGGTCGAAAACACAAAAGGCAAGAACGTATACAACTTCCCATTCGAGTGTCGCTCAACATAGCTGGTAACATTTCCTACATGAGATGGCAACCTCCTGTAATGGCGCATACATCCAATAGACGTTACCATCCATCGGGTGCCGCCTCAGCACTTCACACCCAATCAGCAATAAGATTACTTCGTTCATTCTATGCTGGCATATTTCATCTGACTTCATCAAAACTCCTTGTATCGTCGTATAATCTGGGATATAGAACACTTGCTTGAAGCATGTTCTCTCGACATTCTGGTCCTTCACGAGTACCTAGGCCGAAAAGAGCGGTCTCTCTGCAGCAAGCCTGCCTTTAGAATTTAAGGGTGAAGCACCGTCTGCTCTGAAAGCTGAGACGCAGGAACTGTTGAACAATCAGTCATGCGACGTCTTGCAAGTTTCGACTTCTCTTTCAGCACGTTCCGGATACTTTCTCTTTGCAGCCCACATGCAAATCGCGGACCTTTGCCTGTCCTTCACCTCATTCTCTCCCCTGTAAAAATTCGGCCTTATTTTATTCGAAAATTTAAATATGGCGTTAAAACAACACTTCAGTGTAACAAAAGTCAACACAACTAAATCTAAAATTAAAAATGTAGAAATACTGTGAAATCAAAAAGAAAGAATTCTTCTCTGCATTAACTACCCACACCTTACTCCCTCACCTTCCTCAATTCCCTAACTCCCCAAAAAACCCTTCCCCTTGATCGTGGGTTTGTTTTCTTGTTTGGCGTCTGTCTCGCCGTCTGCTGCACCCTTCGCCGCGCCGACCCGCCGTCCGATCCATTGAAAATGCCAGCATATGCCGCCCTCAATGTCCGTCTCGCGACGTCTCGCACTAGCGATCGTTTCTCTCTCTCTCACTCTTCACGATCGCTCTCTCCTCTCGACTGCGCCACATTCCGGCACCAATTTACCAACCACGGGTCCGGCAGCATCGAACTGACGCAATCAATAATGCTTGGTGGGGGATGTAAGATTTACGTGCACGAGCACTGCCATGATGAAACCTTTCCAATGAATATTGCCGTGACCCTTCCGCGGAGGTTCTGTTTCAATTGTTCATATTAATCGCGACCTTCTAACTAGCGGCGTCCCAATACCAACGTACTGCTCGCAAGTGACAGAACGTGCCCAGACATCACGAGTCAGTACGTACCCACAAAAGGATATTATAATCTGCAAGCGAAACCTCCAGAATACCGGGCCCCTCCGTATGCCCTTTTCAGTTTGATCATAACGCACGAATGCCGTTCCCAAGTTACGGTGCACCTAGTCGAACAGTGACAGGACACGTTGCAGTACGTCACGAATACATCACAAGAGAGTATTACTACTTAATCTTCTTGGCACATTGAAACTCCACAATATCTCGTGGCGGGTGGTTTGGGGTCGTCTCCCTCGTCGATGGCTGTTCCTGACGGGTACGAAAGATAGCCGATCATATAGCACTCACCACGCCTGCCTCCACCGACGGGCCTCGCTCACGCTCACGGGCCCCCCCCTACGACGCCGACGATCTTAAATTAAAACTACGAGCTGTAAAACGTACCCTCCCGCATAAAGGTGCAAATCAATACAATAACTGAAACAGTCCGCTCTAACTTTCCAATCGTCCAAACCAGACTCAACAAACGCAAGTTACCGTACTAAAATCCAATTCGAAAGTCATTCTAAGCCTCTGTCGCACTTGTCAATACGAATACTTTATTTACAGACTCCCACTTCGGCATCCCACCCCATTAACGACTCCCGGACAAAATTAAAAAATATCCCCACCGCTCATCCCCGGGATTGATGCTCATTGTCCCCCGGGTTGCGCCCGAGGGGACGTTAACAAAAATGATCATCAAAAAAAAAATGCATCCGACAAACACACTAAAACATGCTACAAATTAAGAATACCTCTCTCTCCGGATTCAAAACTATTCGGTCTACGCAAAATGTCTTGATCGCTATCGATCACGTAAAACCAAACATGCCCATGTAAATCAGAAAACTCAGTCCATAAGATATGTCACAGAAGATTCACAGCTGTACTCTCACACTGCTCGACGCCATCGCCCCCACACTTCCTCTCGCCCCTCAATAATTACCGGCTCAATACTCCCCAACAGTGCTTAACAAAGCTCACAACAGGCCCAAAGCCCGGTATACACAAGAAGCAAATTAAAGTACCTAAAAGCAAAGGACAACATATGTCAACTGAAAATTTAGGATAATAAAGTAATCAGAGACGGCAATAGTCCATATCCCCATATAAGCAACTGACTACTATATATAAATAAGAAGAGATACGAATCGAACTGTCTGTCCCACAACAAAACTACCCATTGTCATGCACTCACAAATACCTTTTTCTACAATTTCAATGAAAACTAGCCCCTGGCAACGGCCAGCCTTCCCATCCTAAATCCGCCGCCCCCCCCCCCAATATTCCAGCATCCCCCCTTACCCCTCTCCAGCAGACATCTCCTCTCTGACACCCCACCCGCATTCCCTTCCCAATTATACTCCCTCATTTTCTACATAAAACCATCTCTGCACCCTCCGTATCGATGTAACAAATCCTCTCTATCTACTCAACAATGTGCATACTGGGCATAGATCAACTTGTGAAAAAGAGGGAGGGCAGGATCGGGAGAGCAAAAAAAAGAGATACATCAGATGTACCAACTTGATAATATCTCTCAGCATTGAACCTAGCTCTTAATTCCCAGCTCTGACCTACTATAGTATGCTAACACTCTACATGATCCTAATAGAGAGCACATGCAACAAGTCTAACCACCTGGTAGGAATTTGACCAGACGTTTCACACACTGGTCTTTTAGCGACCCAGCAACTTGGTCAGGGATCCGGGGCGACAGTCATGGCAACTGCGCCTCATTGCAATGACTTCATCCAAATTGCGTGATGTTGGACACCTTCGTCCCTCAACCTACATTTTCAGGATGCCCCACAGGTGTTACTATTGGTTTAGATCAGGTGAATGCTTGGCCCAACTTCGCGACGGCCCCTTCGCCAACACGAATACACCGGTTCCAGACTCTATTCAGAAAAAGGTCAGGGATGTCTGCTTGCGAAAAGCCGATGGCTGGCTCGCGAAGATGATAAAGGTGCGACCAGCTATATTCGTGCTGAATATATAACAGCTCCTCTACCAACGTTTTAGCCAGGGAGGGTAACATCTTCTCTCTTCAAGGATGTTCACAGTACATCGTAAGAATCCATGTTTCCCTCGATGAACTTGAGCTCTCAGTACGGGCAGAAGCACTCATGCATTCCGCAAACCATGAGCACTACATACCACCATCTCACTGGACTTAGTAGAGGATCAACATCCAATCTGTCCTCTCGGACTAGCTGATTCACGGCAATCGCAACGAAACTGCTGGCACAGACTAACTAAACACTACCAGTCCAAGATCCAAACACACAACAATTATGAATGCTCACGTTTCATCAGACTAGAGGAACAAAATAAAGGCTTGCCAACACCCCTCCAGTAGAGTCCAGGGGCCTATCGGATTGACTCGTGCCGTACAAACGACAACTGATTGCAGCATTATTCTTGTAGGCATTGGCTGAGCTGTCGAGGAGGTAAGGCTTCACGAGCTGTGAGGACACAACGCACCCAATAGAAACAGCCAATCCTGATACGAATGGAAGTGATGGCGATGTGTGGTCTCGCCGCACCCTCAACAGAACAGCTCAGGAGCTGGCAAAGCCCAAGAATAGATGTTACCTCAATCATCAGACAATTCCATTGACGCAGCGCACCCATTGGTCCGTCTTCGTCTTGAGGACCTAGATTACTAAGAATTAACGGCGAACCGTGACCCGTGCAGTCATCTTGCTGGTCTGCCCCTGGCGAGCCGCAAACTTATTGTTGCTGACGCTCCTTGGAGAACCTCAATGAGAATAACCTTGTCACATCGCAGGGTTTGTGGGGCTTACTTTCAAGAAGAACTGATGTCTCTGTAAACCTCTCGGCCATCTGGTAGGTTGGGCAATTCCCGATCTTTGACATCTTTTTGAGACAGCTCTTTTCCATGTGAGGAGCCCCATGCTGCTTTTCTCAATGGCGGATTGGTGCAGTATTTTCCAAATCGCAATTAGTTTCTTCATGCAAGCAGATAGACAATTACTCGCATTGAGTACACTTCATTCAACTATTTAATCATACTGTTACGAATTTCATGGCCCGTCCGGCGTGCGAGCGACCCGTACTCTAGATCAGCAGCCACCTCGCCCACGGTAACGGACAATTCAGTCGTGACCCTGCCGGGGGAACTACCGCCAGGAGCCAGTCACGGATGGGGGTTTAACCTCACCACAACTCAGTCCGCATTCTACCCGTGCGAAATAGGGTCCGATCGCCGAATGGACGATTTACCTAAGTACTCGCGCGGATAGCGTACCGAGGAGTTGTACCACGCCACAGGTCGACTCCGGACA
>CM068958.1:86052374-86065948 GCA_035128595.1 Eptatretus atami | reverse complement strand
ATAACGTTCATTCTCCGTTCTCGTATCCTCTCTTAACATCCTCAGTTGTTTGTAATCCGTTTCTTTGTTTTGGTTTTTCAGTAACTCAGAAGCTTTTTTCTAAATTCCGTCCTATCTCCACCACCTCTTTCACATTTTCTTCCTTCCTCATTTCATCCACTCTCTGCTCATCTCCTTAGTTGGTGAATTTCCAATTCGGTTCTTTTTGTTTTCTATTCACTGTGTCTCTTGTTTTCATTCTCCCTTCTTACATCCTCAGCTCGTTTTGTAATTCCCTCTCTTTGCTTTGTGTTTTTTGTAACTCAGAAGTTTTCCATAATTCGCTCCCAATTGCATGCCCCTCACTCATTGCATCCATTCTCTTTGCTCATCTCCCGCCTCACTTTCCAATGCTCACCATCCTTAATTCGTCCCTTTTCTTACTGTTATTCCTTTGTTTTTCCTGCATTCCTTTCTATTTCTATCTCCCCTTCCAGGGTTCTCTTTTAATCTGGCCTGCCCTTACCTTCTCGCTCGTTAGTTCCAATTCCCCATCTTGTTTGGTTTTTCCTTTCTTAGCTTTGTTTTCCTTTTTCCTTCCTCCCTCATTTCTTCCGAGTTCTTCGAGCTGTTTTGACTTTTCCAGCAATTCTCCGTCCTTCCTCAGATGTTTCCTCTCCTCTTTATCTTCATTCTAGGCTTCTCTTCCCGATTGCATATACTTACCTCTTCCTTCAGTTGTCTCAATTCCACATCGTTGTTCCCGTTTTCCTTTCCTAGCTTTTTCCATTCTTCTTCCAATTCTTTCTTCCAGGGAGTTACTAATTTGCTCCTCTTTTTTTTTATTCAGTTCCTCTCCGCTCGTTCCAACACAAGGGTAAGTCCGCTCTATTTCATCATTCCTCCATCTAATACCTCGCCTGTGTTGGCTAAGTCCTTTTCCAGCCCCCGAATTCGTTCCTGTGTGCCATCGGCCAATGTGTGACTCCTTGTGCACCCCAATCTCCTGAACCCTGTCATGCGCCGCCGATGCCTCGTCCAATTCAAAGGAAACGAATGCAATTCCCCGAACAGTTATCACCATTTTCCTCCACCGCTGCAAGACTTTCGACACTCGTCTCCGAAGCCCGTCAATGCATGCTCCGGCAATCTGCCACGCCTGCCATGGCGCCTGCGCGACCACGTGGTCTGGAATCGTAGCTGGGAGCCCCACGCCTCGTGTCGTGCCGTGGCGCTGTGCTATTAATAAGCAGCTCGCTCCGTTTGCGGCTGAGATGTCGATCGCGCCGCTATTGTGCGACTTCCGGTTTCGTTTGTCGGCAAAGTTCATGCTCACTATATGAGGGTGAGCTCCCCCACTGTTAAATATATGTGTTGGTCATAAAAAGAACCGTCCCGGGCCATGGATCCACATTCAAACACAGTTTCTAATCCACCCTGCACCCGTTCGCTTGAAAGCCATCTTGGCTCTCGGAATTAATCTTTACCACTTGCAATTTGATGGGAATCGAGGGCGCTCTACACACCCTGATACGATTCCCGTTAATTTGTTGGAGGCGGGTGGATTTGAATCCCCCATCCTGAACATCCATGTTTTACTGATATCTACACGCCCAGCGCGAACGGACCGCTTTAGCCAAGGCGGCCGTCTCGCCCACCGGCACGACAATTTCAGTTCGTACTTTCTGGAACAACACCAGAAACCAGTCACGGTGGGTTTGTTAATCCCATCCTAACGGCCCAGTCCGTATTTCTATCTGTGGCGCAAAAATAGGGTTCAATCGCCGATATCGATATACCTAAGTACCCGCGGGGTAAAACCTACGAGACCGTACCTCGGCGAAGGCCTGCTTGGACACGAACCGCTAAGCGGTCCGTTCCGTTCTGGATACCGAGCGGTATTATCTCAGACCTCGCCGGCCCGATTCTAGTTATCAGTGATTCAAAACCCAACTAGATTCCGAGAGCGAGAAGGGGGTTCAATGGGGAGAAAAAGACACCACGAACTGGTTAACATTTCACACAAGCCACATTTCATTATTTTCCACACGTTATTACGTCATGCAGGTATGGAATCGATAAAAAGCAATAGCAAAAAGCCGCTACGACCGTCTATGAGCAATTATGTACAGTCACCTAACAGGTTTTACTTACAAGGACACGGCGCCACAACATGCCTTCGAAGCAAAAACCCAGTTGAAAAAGACCACCCCCATAACAGGGGAGTCAGACTGCGGCCCGTGGCCTTTATAATGTGGAGCCGTGTAACCGCAGAGGCTCCGCCGAGGCCGCCGCAGTTTTACCTTCCTTGCGGCCGACCCACGACGCTCCTTCCCCACGGCAGCTAGGCATACCCGGTCCGGCCCAGGCCTTGGTTGGTACGGGCCCCGGCGGCAACGCCTGAAGAGGAACGAACGGGCCCTCTGCTCTCTTAAAGTTTGATGCTCTAAGAAACCCGTCCGTTTCCTCACGATGCTCGGACTGTCCCAAAGGCCCGATCACCTCGGACCATCTGGCGCTGCGGGCGAGCTTCTCGGCTCGTACACGTTCCGCAGCTTGCCGCACAGAGGCTTGAGCCGCGCTCCCTGTTCGCGGCTTCCTCCGTCTCCTCAGCTTCCACTACTGCAGGCTTCAGACTTCCACTCGGCTCCTCGACCTCTCCAGACTCGATCTCCAGACCCGTTGAACTGGCGCTCTGCGCGCGCCTTTATAGGGCTTGGTGAGACGAGATCTGATCTCCGCACTCTCACCTCTGACCTCTGACCTCTTGCTGTAAAGCGACGTTGTGAAAATATCACCGGCCCTCTGATCCGATTCTCCGCAGAGCGAGCCGACGGTTTGAAATCATCACCCTTCGACCCCCACAGCCCCGTCCCTTCTCCCTTTGATCCGTTTTCCAGGTGCGAAGGCTTTACAGAGCGGACGTGTGTGGATCACCCGTCGCTTGCGCTTCACAACGAAACCCCCGTGTCGGTTGCAGCGACGCTGTTCGCTGCTGGGACTCGCCGCAGGCTGGCATGCCTGCAAAGTTTTGCGTCGTTTCGGAGACGAAGGCTGAGGCGATTGTTATGTGGTGTGGAGATTGTTGACGGTTGCTGGCGGAGTGTGAGGATGGCCGTGTTGTTGAAGGCAGGTTGGTTGTGGTTATGTGAAGTGGAGTTGATGAGGAGTGATGTTGGTGGTGTGAGGTGGTTGGTCCTAAAATTATAGCAAAGAATAAAGGCTACTCAAAGTCACAGGCCCGATCAACACGAATAATTCCCATAAACAACGGTGGGCTGAAGCTAACTGAAAACCACACACTTAGCAAGGTATACTGACTAAGGACCTATATGGTGTTCTGCGAATTTCCACAGCCGTAATAAATATTTCAAGAAAGGCCTGTTTCTGGCTAAACCGCTGCATAGGCTCCACCTATAAGTGGAACCGTATTAGAATTTCATAGACCATGTGGACTTGGTCCATAAAATTCGGAACAGAAATTTCTTCTTCCAGGTATGTGCCTGCAGTACAATCCTCAGGAGATGCGAGGGGCTTTAGTTACTGTATGTTAAGTTTCATGCCTCATAGGTGGAGTCCAATACAATTGTATAGCAGAAGAGCCTTTTAAAATTTAAACTTGTTCCCTGGCTGCTCCCAGAACTTTTTGCATACCACAGACCAGTTTATGTGTGGCACGTCCATTTACTGTTTAGTGAGGATGCAGCTAGCATGAGCGGTGTGGCAGTTGCTTCTTGGTACCCACTACAGTGATGGGATCTGATTCAATACTTAGTGTCTATGTAGAGTCTTAACCAGTTCACTCTGGGGATGAGCTTCCTCTTCTCACTTTTGGGATCTAGTCGATTGAGGATGGTCCCTCTGTAAAACCTGGTGTTGCTAATGGTTAGGGGCGGTGGCTTTTGATATAGGGTCCTGAGGTTAAATCCCGCTCAGCTGTTGAATGAATACCAGGAAGGGTTAATCGGCTGTCCATTCCTTCCGAAGTGGCAAAATGTTAGGCAGCATGCTGGTGTATCCTGAGTCGGAGTGGCGACCCGTCCAGGATTGTGCCAATGCCAAGGAGACTACTTAGTGCAGCACCAACGCTCTGCACAGATGTATGGTCCAATCTTCTTCGTATGACCATGCATTCTGGTCCTCAGGGTTACTGATATTTGATTGATGAATGCACTTTCAGCCTTGGCTGAAGTGCATGTGTATTATGCTCATTGAGACAGTCTGTAAGACTGTGTACTTGGGACCATGTGCACGTCCCAAGCGGTTTTTGAAATTTTTACCCTTAAAAAGGCTCCCTCATTAAGGGAGTATCATGGGAACATACTTCTATTTTATTGTATACATAGCGAGGTCATAGAAGATGCGTTTTACAATGACATGGATTCAGACATAAGACAAAAAACAGGATGCAAAGCATACAAAAAGGAACAGCCAGAGGACATGCAAAAGTATAGGTGAGAAGAGGGGGGAAACACAACAGCGAGTTCAAGGCCAAGTATAGAGCAAGACTTGCGAAAAACAATGGGTATGGAGGAATGGGGGCAGAAGAGGAGTACGTGGTGGGACAAAAATGGATACAGATGGAAACTCCAAGGAGAGAAAACTCGAAATTGGAAGAGGAGGGATTGGCGGCGAGGGGGCTTTAACAAGTGGTAGAAAAGATCGGATTGAATGGGGATCATCTGAGATTGTGGTGAAAGAAGAGCTGTCTTGGAAGGACCTGGAGGGAAGAATGAGATGAAGAGGATGTGAAATGATTCCACCAGGTGCAAAAGACAGGAACAAATGAGTGGAGGTGAGCAGTGACATGAGACTGTTGCTGACCCTGCAGAAAATATGGTGGGTGTGGCGATGCACCGAAAGAGCGAGGGTGCAGACCAGAAAGGAAGGTGCGTAGAAGACAAGAGAAAACCATTGACTGTCTGCGATGTGAATAGTGATAAGCCCATAGACTCAGCTTTATCGCAAGAAGATTCCATATCTTAAAGGTCTTTGTTTCACACCAGCATCCAAGCAGGTAGCAAGATGTAGGCAGGGAAAGTCCAGCCCAGAGGGGAGATCAAGTGCTCCATCAAACTAAAGCATGAAGGCCTGGTATGTGGATAAAAGTTCAGTGTGCCACATGGAGGACTCTGTATGATGGAGGATGCCAGTCCGCAGGCTGGCTTTGAAGCCAAACTTTTGAATGTGGTTTTGCCCCAGAAATAATTCATGGCGATAGTGAGAACCAGGAGTTTTAATGACTGAACTTCCTCAAGAGGTGTGTTGAGAAAGTAGATAAGAGTGTTTGCCAGATGGACTTCAGAGAGTTGTGATAGTGAGTGTATGAGATTTGTCAGGATTGAAAGACATATTCCCAGTGTTTACCAGCTTGTATATTTTCAAAGTCTTGAAGAGAGCAAAAGTAGGCCTGTACCTGCCTGTCTGAAGGATAAGGGAGTCACGGCACAGGGTGCAAATATATTAGAGATTTTTCCCAGATAGTCAGATAGAATCCATTGATAAAGATTAGGAATATGACTGGCCTAGAACACTGCTTTGGAAACTCCAAGTGGATGGCGTGTCTTCGAAGACCACGGACGCCATCTGCAACACTAACTCTGGCCAGATGTTTCGGTCAAGGTTTCAGTTTACTATTGCTGTGAGTTGAGCGAGGCCAAAGGGAGAATCGTGTCGCACTACGCGGCATTGTTTAATTAATTGGTGAACCAACTCTGCCATGCCCGCATTTTGTGCCGAAGCGAACCAACGTTGCATGCCACACTCTTGAGGGTGGTCCAATTGCATGACCATGCATTCTGCCCTCCGGGTAGGGTTATGTGTCTGATGACCACATTATCAGCCTTCGGCGGAGGGTCATGTGTATACTCATGTAATGGTCTTGTTGACTCGTTGTACTTTGGCCATGCTGGGTTAAAGTACATATCCCAAACTCTATTAAATGTTTGATTTTTTTAACTGTTTTTGTTAAAAAAAAAAAAAAAAGAAAAAAAAAAGGCCGCCTTCATTAAGGCGAGGGCCAATAAGCCCGGAACACATGTCGTGGATGCTTCCCTCTCTGTGGTGGATTGAGCTATAAAATTGAGAACTAAATTATCTTCCGGTATGCGGCTACGTCCACGGAGATGTTGCGCACTTAGCTCTGCTTAGCTTCATGCCTCATAAGTGGAGCTATTGCCACTTGTTTAGCCAGAAGTATAGCCAATTTAATTTATCATTTGTTCCTGCGCTGCTACCAGAACTGTTTGGGTCACAGACAGTTAAGTTCTGATTGTTGTCAGGATGCATGCTAGCAATAGGCTGGGTGTGGCATTTGCTTCCTGGCACCTCACTACACGACTACAAGCATGCGGGTCTGATCCCAACTATTATATATAATATATATATATATATATATATATATATATATATATATATATATATATATATATATATATATATATATATATTTTCATTCTTTCTCTTGTATTCTCTCCTCCCACCCCCTCCCCTCCGCAGCACATCCGTGCTGTCAAAACACCTTCACAGCAAATGGAATACACGGGTGGTACCTGTCTTTACCATTCCAGGGATTGTTCAGGACAGAAGTTTGTTAATTTGTTCAGGTACCAGCGAACAACTCGCCAACTCATTCTAAAAAGACTCCGTGTGCTCTTTAACGTCCACCAACTAATGCTACTATGGTGGACGAGACATTCAGCATAGGATGGTGTACTTTCGACTGTACAGACACTATCTGCAAAGCACCATACGACAGGTTTTACTGTCGAACCAATGATCATAAACCCAGGTATACACGGCATTTTAAAGGTAAGATTGCAATACCTCTCTACATCATGTCCAATCAAATGAATTCTGTGGAGTCGTAATTCAAAAACTCCGCACACTAAATTCCGTGTGAAATATATATTGAAAAGTCAGCAACCTGAGCATCAATTCAAAACACCATCTGAAATGTTTTGTTTTTTTTAATCTTTAAAGATGAAACTATGTAATTAGTACGATGTGCCTTAAAATTTATCTTCAAAATTTAACTCAACATACTCTCAAACATTCCTCTTCTCTCGGTACATCATTGAGGCAGAATCGGTTCTAAAAGTATATAATTATTTAAAATTTTCTGCAATTTCATCCAAGAATAGTTAAATAATAAATAAAACAGAACGTGTGTTTGTTGATTCGAAATTATAAATAAATATCAGCAGAGTTATCTTCGTTTTTAAAATATTCTGCAATTTCTATCTCCAACTAAACAGCAATGAATGGATAAAATCAATATCGATATCCTCCACCAACTCAAAATTCTGCATTCCCAAACATCCCAAAACACTTCCAGCAAAGCCATTAGCAATTTCCACACTTTACCACTTACTATTCCAAAATCCCAGTGCCTTCCTCTCCGTGAATTTTCTCAGCAATTTCCTTACATCTTTAAATTTCCCCATAGATGCAGCAGTATCATTTAAATTACTTCGCCTGTCAAATAGTATTGTTTTGGTGGGAATGGGCCAATCAGGGGGTTAATGTGTGCATAAGATAGGGTCAGTTATTCATGAATAAACTTCTGTATAAGTGTTTGTTTCTGTGTAAAATAATAGGACTTGTCCAACTGTGTTCGGAAGCGATTAAAACGTGCCCCTTCCTCTGCAATGTGTCTTTAAGCCCCCATCATTTCCTCCCCCTGTTTATTTTTTTTTATAAATAGTTCTGCAGCACTTGCAAATGAGCGAACCCCTTCCCCTTCCCCCAGGGTAGGAAGGTGACCATTTTTCCCCCCCACTCCCCAACGAAAAGGGAACAAAATGCAATTCTTGCGACCACCAAGAAGGTAGGAACAAATGCCCGGAAGAATGGCATATCCCTCCGGGGGACTCAAACGCCTAGAACTCCTCAAGCCACGAGAACTGCTCAAAGCCACAAGAAGGAGCCAGAAAGCAGCCAGAAGCATGCAAGTAAGCCCGACAACGAGCCAATGGAGTGCGCAGCTACGCCACCAGTAGCAAGTATAAAAGCTGAATGAGAGGGGGGGGAGCAAAACATGTGAGGAGCTGAAGCGATGGTTGTGACTAGGTGGTGAAATACAGCCATTAAAGAAAAAAGTGGAGAAGTAGTCCGTATAGAGGGTGGCAGACCAAGTTGAGTCCCAGAGTCTAATCGTGTGGAAACGTTGTGGGCATAGAGTCAAGAGTCATTGAAGCCGGAAGTTTGATTGCTGCCTGCCATCTCCTTCCCGCTAAGACTGCCTCCACTAAATTTCATCACCACCCCGTACCAGCACATCCTGTGTTGGAGAAAGTTTCTTTCAGTCTCATACCTATAATCTTGTCTCAATGAATGAGTGTGAAAGGCAATTAGGTATTATAAGTTCGAAAGGGCAATTTGAAGTATCATGTGCATGTGTCGGATATCGTTAAGAGAATACCAATAATTCTTGCTTTCTTGTTCCTTCCTTCCCCTTTATTTTTAAAATAAAACCTTGGTCTGACCACTACTGAATGTCTGTCCGGTGCGCGGTTCGGATTTGAAACGATAATGTAACGAAGTGAGAAGGCCGCAGCCATTAGGAATTGGGCGCAAAAACTCCTTGGTAAAGAGGGTTCAAAAATGGCAGTGCTGGTTCCTAGTTCTCGCTCAACCCATCCTATCAGTCATATGAACGTACTGCAGACGACAGGGACTTCGTTGGACTTCTGTACGTTGAACCCAAGCAAAATACGTTTGGCTTTTTCTGGAGTAAGGCACCCCAAGGGACTATCCGTCACTAAATTGGTGACCGTAAGGGTGTAAAAATTGACTCGTGTCAACACTCATGGGTCCACGTTACAGTATTCATAAGAGTAATAAAATACCGCGGACACCTGTCGGATTTAATAATACAAATGTGCTCACCTGCAGGCTGGCTGGTGCAAAGCATGCCAATATTACAGAATGCGAGCAAGTATAGCCCAAAGCGAGAGTCTTAATTGATCGTAAATAAATCACAAAAACCTCAGAAAAAAATAGCCATCCAGCTAAGCAGCGTTACTACAGGCAAACTATGAAAGTCTTGCCAAGTCAGAGGCAAGCTGCACTCGTTGATGTCACCAATGAAATGTTGCAAATGAAGCAGATGGTGACTTGCGTTATAATTGCTCTGGAGTTAGAAATGAAAAGGAGAACAAAGTGGCAGTTATAAAGATAGATGGTACAGATGAAAATATAGGTGGGCTAGCACAGCAGTGCCATAGCCCTATAACTAAGAACCAGTGACACAGCCTTCGAGTAAAGGAAGAGGGAGCGTAGAAATATTAAGGTAGATGTCTTTCACTAAAAGGGGAGTTATGCATGGAATAGCTGTCCGTGGAAAGGGTGGCAGCACGTGTCACATGCCTCCCCAACCCCCCTCCCCCCCCCCACCAAATAAATTCCCTGTTATTTTGGGCATCCTCTTACAGGATGTACTCCAGCCTAGAAACTGCTTCGGTTAAACCTACCATCTGTATGGAGCATTGGTTAGGTGACGATGATAATATAACTTCCTGGTTATTGTCCACATCGGTTTCAAACTGCCCAGACTACTGTCTACTGCAAAACATACCCCTGGACCTCAATGCAGTGACTGCTGCTGGGATGTTGACACACCCAATATTTGAGATTGTTACTACACGTAGGACCTCCATGTAATGTTGAAAACATTCACCACAACGTAACATTACCTGATTAGGTCTACATTAAATGGGTCATGTAATTATTCAGCATTATCTCCATCAGATGTTTCACCACAGAACATGTGTCCCATGATGTCACATAAATAATCGCTTATCAGCAACAATCACGTATCGATTTTTTTTTTTTTCAATGCAGAGTATATCACAATACTCTACTTGATAGCTACATCTTTTCACATAATTTCATCTACAGAGGAATTTGGCAAAGGTAGCAGTCAGTGAAAGGAATGGCATGGTGCTTCAGTTAGGTTCAGAATTAAAGCAATTCTATGCATTCCCTGAACTCGTGCGGGTTTCGATTCCTCTAGCTGTTTTATGCGGAATTTCCACATCTGCGAGCTGTTCAGGATCAATTCTAGGTTTGAATCTTTCTTACGGACTTGTAGTTGAGCACCCGACCATCTATGTAAATAAGCTCAACCTCACCACTGCTGCACAAATGCTTACTCTTTCCCATAATGACATGAGATCAATGCAATACGCTACCCTAACTGAGCTATCCTGCGGCATTCTTGGAGGCTTACTTTCCAGGTTAGTTCAGTGATGTATACCTCAACTAAATCTGGTGTAACCTCAAAGGCCTTTTGGCTGAAAAAAGCTGAATGGAAGCAAAAAGCTTCCCAGTCTGCCTTGCAAATTCTGCAACTTGAGATTAATACATATTTTTGGAAACCAATTTTGTGAGAATTCCCGAAGAAAGTCCAAATTATTGACTCGCCGTTCTTTACCTTTCCTGGGTTTAGCCTTTCCTTGTGTTTCTTGTGCATTGACGGACGCACATCTTCTGCCAACCTTCCACTCACTCACTTGGTTTCCTTTCCCTTCAAATCTGCGACATTCATGTCTTGTTAATTAAATTTCATTCTTACTACCAGGTCTTTTCAAGATGGCGGCCTCCGACCGTGTAACTCGGGTCCATTTCCGGAAAAGCCACAAGCATATTTCAACTAGTTATTAATCCGATTACATTCAATTGTCACTAGCATTATGCCCAATATACCGATATTCAAAATACTCAGAAAAACAAAATGATTGTGAGAAATAAATATGATTGATTGCTCTGATAACAAATTTTTTGAGGATTATTAGCAAAAATGGAACAGAGCGGTAACGTAGGCACAGGTTGGATTGCAAGTGCATTATGAGGAATTACTATATGAGTGGTTCAACCCAGAGAATTTACAGAATTGCCATCGGAGTTCGCCTTTCCGAACCATCTCCACGTCCTTTCCTTCTCACCTTTCTCATTCCATACCAATCAACCTACAATGCTTTCATGTACCCTTTCCCTTGCAAATTTTACCATCCCAATCACCAATCCATGCCGAGAAAGCATCCAGGACAAATCGTCCCAACCCTCATCACCAATCGTTTTGATTCCCAAATGGAGGGAGGTAGGAGGGGAGAGGACTGAAAATGAGGATGTGTGAAGTCTGTAAGAGTGAATTAATCATCTGCCTGGCATTCTGGGGGAATGACATAAGTGGGGCACTGCATCATGGAACATGCAGTACTTCAGAAGCAAACTTAGACAGCATCAGTCCAGTCTGTGATTGTTACAATTGAAAAGTTATTGTTTGCAAGAGGGTATGTCAGGTTGATATGTATGTGTAGCTGCCGTGTGTTGGCCATTTTTAAACTTCTTATTGGACCGAATCAAAGGAATCATATAGGACCATATCCGGGTCTATAACCTCTCGATGTCCTCCCTGTGAGGATCGATGACGGGTATAGCCTCTCAGAAAACAAGATAATTATTTTTCGAAGCAAGAATTCGAGGACAGAAGAAGAAAATGTAGATGGGGGTGGAGAGAATGTATTGGGATGAGGATGATAACCAGGAGGAGTAAATGAGTGATGAAGGAAGAGAAAAGGACAATGCACAACAAGGGTGAGGAGGAGGGGAGGTGGATAAAGTGAAGCATGAGAAAAGAAGAAGAAGAAGTATAGAATGTTCAATTGATATTAACTCTTTGGGATAGTTGATCAAGTGATATGATATTAAGGAGAAGAGAAGGAGAAGGGACAATGAACCACAGGGGATTTTTGTGGTAAACTGATGTTCCAAGAATTTATTTTGTGGACCACAAAAGCCAAGTAGGAATAGGAGGTCAGCAAGCCACAGACAAGCACAAGTCTATCACTCTTATGCTGAAGTATCATAATAGCAGAACCACTGGTGGTAAACCTTGATGACCTGAGTAACCATACGCAGCAGCAACATGGGATAAGATAGCTAAGTGCAGTTTGCAAAATCGTACAGATTTTCTGCTTCCTCTGGAACTCTATGTTTGACATGATCAAAAAAAAACAAAAAAAACAAATAAAAAAAAAAAATAAAAAAAAAAAAAAAAAAAAAAAAAATAAAAAAAAAAAAAAAAAAAAAAAAAAAAAAAAAAGGCAAGAAGAGGCCCACCACAAAGCTCCCCATCACGATAGCATCAGTGTTACAAATGGGACCTCTGCAATTAAGCTGATGAGGTGTGTCCAAGTGGCTTTCTCCTTTTTTGATTACATCACAAGTAGTGCTCTCTGCTGTAGTGTACTGAGTAATTCCAAAACATTTTACCGCCTGGGGCTCTGACAAAGCCTAATCCTAGGCTAATTTTTATTTTAGGACCCTTGCACTTATCACTTAATTTTCAATTGTGGCTTTAATGCGGTACCCGACCACAAAAGGGGACTCATTTACAGGCAATTTTACAAATGTTATTTAAAGCCTTACCATCATATATGTATATATTAATATATAGATATACAAGCATACAGTGCTTCAGGTATGTACACACCATTGCGTATAGAATATTTTCTTCTCCTTAAGTAACAGTTCAGAAGCCAGAGTTAAAGCACAAACCCATCAATCATATGAAGAGTTATCCCTCGCAGCCAAACCGACCATACATCAGGCTCTTGCTTTTCACCGAGAGCATTAAAAATTCTGTTTTCAAATTCTATACAGAACATCTGTTCATTTCTCATCATTTATTAGGAAATTTACAGGTTGTGTTGTGGATGTGCCAAAAGAATGGCATTTCCAACTGGTCCCGTTCACTCTTACTATCAATTATTTAATTGAACGTTAAAAAAATATTATATATATTATATATATCTGCAAATGGGGAGAATTTTTATTTTTCTACTTTTTTAAATGCAAGGGACAACACTTCAAATGAAATCAGTTACTTAGTGATTCAGGGAGGTTGGCAAGGCCTGTAACTGTTGGTACTCATGTCAATTGCATAAACCGGTTCCCAGGTATTCTCCGTGCACCAATAGGTCGCAGAACACAATGATGCATCCAAGTCCGCATTACCTCAATGAAGAGAGGTTTCATAGTGCGAGCCCATCATCGGTTTCAGCAGTGGAGAGCGCCTCGTGGTTTCGCCACCACGAATGACGAGCATGGGGGTTGCATGGTTATGCCACGCAAAAACACTGGTGGCTCGGCGATAGAAAATTCCTTATCTCCACCACGCTCTGGTGCACAGTTAGTACTGGAGGGTCCAGGTTAAACATACAAGCACAGATTCACAGTCATTCATGAGAAAATTGTTAAAATAAAAATTTTAAACATATTCCGCAACACCAAAACAATATCTACTGTACAATAAGAGAACCAGCTGCAGCAATGCCAAGGTTACTTCCCTGCAATTAATATATGAGTTCCATTACAAGGAACTTCTCAAGCAATGGGACTCTCTAACTCTCTGGCCTCCTTACCTTCTTCGCATGCTTCCTTCCACATTTCTTCCATTTCCTTACCGTATCTCTCTCGGCCTTCCAGGCGTTTCTCTTTTATTTCTATCATCCCTTCCAGGGTTTCTCTTTTATTTCTATCGTCCCTTCCAGGGTTTCTCTTTTAATCTGGCCTGCCCTTACCTCTCGCTC
>CM068958.1:86036645-86051882 GCA_035128595.1 Eptatretus atami | reverse complement strand
GCAAGGACTTCGACACTTGTCTCCGAAGCCCGTCAATGCATGCTCCGGCATCCTGCCACGCCTGCCATGAACCCGTGGTTTGAATCGGTAGCTGGGAGCACCCACCTCGTGTCGTGCCGTTAGTTGTGCTAATAATAGCAGCTCGCTCCGTGTTGCGCTGAGATGCGGCAGTGCCGCTATTTTGCCGGCAAAGTTCGTGCTCAGTATAGGGTGAGCGGCCCCACTGATTAAAATCAGTGGTGGGGTCACAAAAAGAACTGTCCCGGTCCATGGATCCTACATTCAGACACATTCCTAATCCACCCTGCACCCGTTCGCCTTGGAACGCCATCTTGCTTCTCGGAATAATTTTTAAAAACGCTCGAAATTTAATGGGAATCAAGGGTCGCTCCACACACCCCTGATCCGATTCCCGTTAATTCAGTTGGAGGCGGGATGGATTTGAATCCCACACTCCTGAACACCAGTGTTACGAATTCGCGCACCACCGCGTGCGATCGACCGCGTTTCCCTAATAGCAGCCGCGTCACCACCGGACTGACAATTCAGTCGTGACCTTCCGGAACAACGCCGGAACCCTGTCACGGGTGGGTCTTCAACCCACCACGGCCTAGCCAATTTCTACCTGCGCAAAATAGGGTCAATCGCCGAATATCGATATACCTAAGTACCTGCGCGGGTAGCCTACGGGAGACCGTACCTCGGCGCAGGTCGGCTTGGACACGAACCGCTCAAGCGGTCCGTTCTGTTCTGCAGTGATAACCGAGCGGGTATTATCGCCGACCTCGCCGGATCCGATTCTATTTAATCGGGTATTTAACAACCCAACTATTATTCCGCAATGCAAGATGGCATTTCAATGGGGAGAAAGGAGGATGCAACGAACGGGGTACATTTAACCAAGCACATTTATTTTACGCAGCACGTATACCAGAAAAGCAATGAAAACACTTGTACAGTAAAACATATCATGCACGGGACGGGGACAAAGACACGAGCAAGGTGAAAGCACTACGACCGTCTATCAGCAATTATCTAGTCACTTAACAGTTTTTACTTACAGGACACGGCGCCACCAACATTCATTCAAAAGAAAGGAAAAGGGCCACCCTCAAAGACGAGGGCGCCAGACAGGGTCCGTAGACCTTTATGGCGTGGAGCCTGGATGACCGAACGGGCCCCCCGAGACCGTTGCAGGTTACCTGCACCCTCGTGGTGCGATGGTGGGTGAGTCGCGATGTCTGTCCCCACGGCAGCTAGGAAGCCGCGGCTGAGCTCGGCCTTCCACGGGGCCGGCGAGCTCTCTCCGCGCTCTCCACACGGATGCGCAGGCGTGTGAGACAGAGCTGGCAAAGCGGCGCCTCCCGTCCGCGTCCCCCGTGCCACGCCCGGACTCCACCGACTGCGAGCTCCGACGACTCGACCCGAACCACGGAACCCAAGACTCTCCGAAGACCAAGACGAAACTACCACGAAGACCAGACCTGGTGTCCTGTGCGCCCCATATTCTCAGTTCCAACGCCTCGCTCCTCCCCGTTTACCGCTCCGCCCCCCCTTCCAACTCCTGCGGGAAGCTTCGAGAAAAGGGGCGTTCCTTTATTCCAGCGCCTCACTTCCACGAACCGACCAATCGAACGATCTCCCCGATCGGCGTGCGGGAAAAACAGGCGGGAAAAATCCGCGCGCCACCGATAGAGGGTTGTGGTTTGGTTTGTGGAGAAGGGGGTCGGCAGTTGGCGTAGCGGGGAAGGTGGTTAGGTGAGGTTGGTGGTTGGGCGATCGTGGTTGTTGTGATGGTGGCGTTGTGAAGGTGGTTGTGGTGGTTGAAACGTGGTTGGTCCAAAATAACGATAGTAAAGCAAAACGGCTATCTCAAAGGATCACAGCCCTGTTAACACGAATAATTCCCATTAAACAACGGTGGGGAAATCTAACTGAACCACAGACTTATCGATCTAACTGAACTAAGGACCTTTATGGTGTTGTGCGAATTTCCACAGCCGTAACAATATATATATAAATATATATATATATATATATATATATATATATATATATTCTGTGATGCTCACCCACATATTAAGGATGATAGGCACTGAAATGCTACTTATTAAATGATGGTAATGCTGCCTCTATAATGCCCTTAAGTAGTTAACCGAATGTTAATAAAATTTATTTCCTGTCTTCTCTCGAAATCCTGGCAGATACGTTGTCATCTGAGGGAAATCCAGCTGTATCTATGAGTGCAAAGTGGTGGTGTGTTCATGATCTTGGAGATATATAAACCTTGCCCATTCTTTTATGGCTTTAAATGGAAGTTTTTTATAAATTTTAAAAATTAAAATTCAAAAATCTGCAGCGTCGAACTTTGGATTAGCAGCTCTTTTTGTGAACACTGTTTAATAGAGGAAAATTAGTCTTTTTGCTGGCGGCTGTCATACTAACTAAACTTTTCTTTATACTTCTAATTAAAGCTTGAAACTGCCAAGATATAATTGTTTGTCAGATTTGTTTTAAATACAAAGCCTTTACCTTTTCGAGTATTTGCATATAGTGTACTGTATTCACTTGGAGCGCGCGCGCGCACGCACGTGCACACACAACACACACACACACACACACACACACACACACACACACACACCAACAACACCACACACACACACACAGACAAATCTTTCATCGTCTTTACACATAAAAACACAAACAACAATTGTCATTAAAAAAATACCTAAGGTAGGTTGGCATGGGCTTTTGTATTATTTCACAAATCCAGTAAATGGAAGATGTGGCATATCGATGAATGGTTGTGTGCCAAAAGGGCGAAACCAATTCCCAAGTTGTGGGCAAAATACTGGATATCACCTGTGTCTGATCAAAGAAGGAAATGATAACTCGATCTTCTTTTCATCATTTCTTTTTCCATTCGAAATCTCGGCTTGCAGATCAACTTTTCTGCATGTCGTTTATTTTTCAGGCAAATTTTTTTCTTCCCCAGTAAATGGGCCATGCTGGCTTTGTCGGTGAGATAGACTGCAAAATTATGTACAACTTCAGTTTGCATAATGCATGAGGTAACAGGCCAGCTGCCAAGGTGTTTGGAATACCTTTATTTTGAGGGGTTTTCCTGTTGAGATGATTTGCCAAGTGATTTTGGTGTCATTAAGTAAATTTATCTAATATATAATTAGTCATGCTGCATGCTTTCTTTCGGAAAGCCTGTCCATCTGATTGCTGGTTAGACTATTCGAGCAGCAGTTTGAATAACAGCAGAGTACAGAGATTCGGGTTTGCAATGAAATGTACTGAATTATATTAGTTGTCTGCTATTTTGGATCGAGACATGAGACACTTGGATATATTTGATTATTTGCAGAGGGCTGCCTCTCATTGAAAAAACAAAACAAACAAAAAAATGCCAAATGTCTGTTTCAGCTGTTTTTAGTGCCATTTTTTCCTCAAGTGTGTTAACTCATGTTTTGTGTTTTTTTTTGATACTTCGATCATTTTAGATGAAATGTGAAGCAGCCAAAGGTAGCATGATGGGTCCATTTTGAGAAATTGAGATTTGTCTTTGTGCCATAATGATCTGTTCAGTCTTGTAGTGATTCGGTGTTCTTCATAAAATTTGGTGGTTTTCGTATGGTTGCTGAACAAGGATCACCAGCTATTTTTGCAGAGTTAAAGAAATTTTATTTTACCCATTTCTTTTGGAAAAAATAACTATGAACTGCAAACTCTGTTTTAGTCTCATGTTAAAACGTTTAACTCAATTATTTAAGTCTCGTGACTCTAAAACCGATTGTTGGAAACCTGTAATAGCTTAAAGCGGCGACGTCCTACTTTATTGTGCATCATGCGTCTTTTAAGCTGGCATCGTAAGTCGTCTG
This sequence comes from Eptatretus atami, assembly GCA_035128595.1. Classification (NCBI taxonomy): domain Eukaryota; kingdom Metazoa; phylum Chordata; class Myxini; order Myxiniformes; family Myxinidae; genus Eptatretus; species Eptatretus atami. The sequence goes on along the minus strand of CM068958.1, from coordinate 86,047,992 downwards.
ACAATTGGACAAATGTAGCCAATTAGACTGCAGAATAACTTGGATGCATTTTGCCAACGCTTACTATATCTGACTTTTGAATGGTGCTAGGATCAAGCGAGTAGAGCGTAAGGTTCTTTAAACAAATTTTTTTTTTAATTTATTTATATATTTTTTTTTGCGAAATTAAAAGCCTGTCACAAACAAATGCCAGGACGACTATGGTGAAACTGAATTTGAAGGGAGGCTGCACTTTGTTTCCATTTCCATTTGATAAAACCTAGAATGATAACCATAACTGTGCGACATATTAGTGATGATAATAATGTTGATGTTCGATGTTAGTGTTCCATTGAGAATAGATTTGTGACTTTAAGGCAACCAAGTTGCCATGACTTTATTTAATTTAGACCATTGTATTTTAACATTTTTATTTTGCATTCTAACAACAAGTGGATGAACCTTGGGTGTACATCTACGACTACCACCACCACTACCACCATTACAACAGCACCAATTATTTTTGCACCTCCTTGTGGGATCGACTTTTGAGTTTTCCCCCCAAATATTTAATTGAGTAGGCACATTGGCAAGAGAGTTTGGGTAGGAATTTGATGTCAACGATAACTCTCCTACTCTCTGCGAAAGGCACCGTGGGATCTTTAACTCTTTAACATTCACCAACAACCAGTGTTGGTAGACTAATCTTCCAACTTAATGTCCTTCTGATGCATGTCCCTGCATGCAAAACACCAGGATGATGGTTCATAATTAGGTCAAGATTCAAACCCAGCCTACACAGCTCAAAGGTGAGTGTGCATCCCTCCAACATATCCTGCTAGTTCTAAATATTTTTCTTTTTTTTGTGACTGTAGTCGAAGGCTGGAGGCATTGTTTTTGGGTTATCCTTCCGGCTGTTCGTTCGCACATCTTTGCGTTGTCGTTTTTTGTTGTTTCCATGATAACTTGTGAACCATTGAAGGGATTTCAACCAAACTTTGGACAAGTTTGGAATGTAATAGAAAGATTAATTACATTGTGGGTTCAAAAGGTTTAAGGTCCAGACTCGGTGGTGTTATGACATTACCAGAATCCGCTCTAAGTCTGGGAGGTTGTTGGTTCGAATCCTGAACAAGTCGTACCAAAGAATTTAAAAATAGTACGTGCCGTTTCCTTGCTTGACGCTCATCATGTAAGAGGATAAGAGCACGGACAATCCCCAGAGGGTGGCATCCACGGGGAGGTGGAAGTTCTTAGGAAATGCCCCCGCTGGTAACCATGGTACCCCGGGAAGTGACAACACTTCCCCCGTGTGTGCGTGTTTTTGTGCGTGCGTGCCTGCTGGTACCACTGTGAACTTTGGATCCTGCTTAAGAAAAAATGTGTTACGTGCCCTTTAATTGAAAAAAATTTGTTTCCCTGATAACTTGTGAACCATTGAAGAGTGGTGAGCCAAGCATTATAGGACACACCCTCTCATTTGCCCCCCTCCCACCATGAAAAATTGGTTTGCCCTTTCATTTCATCACTTCACTCCTTCCACTGGATTGTGAACACACACCACTTTATTTACCAATGCACAGGTATTTTTCAGCATGGAGAACCCTGCTAATTGTTATGTTTGTCGACATGAAACGGATGTACGTACTTATCAGTAGTTGAAGGATTCATAACTTGGAATTTCCCAATGTAAATAGGTAGCTCAACCTTAAAAAATGTATATATATATATATATATATGTTTAGAGAGAGTTGTGGCTTGTGGAGGAGTTGGAACACATAATGGACCAGGACATCACAGAACAAAAAGAACAGTGTAAATAGCAGGGAGGGGTGGGGGAGAGAGAGAGACGGCAATGGCACGGTAGAGGGAGATTGGACGGATAATGGATGTGTGGGGAGAATGGGAGCAAGGGGAGGAGGTGAGCAGGATGAATACAGCAGCAAACTCTCAATCACAGAGGCAGAAGGAAAAACTGGAAACCTGGAAAGGGGTGGTGTAGCCTTAAAAACAAAACTTTGAGTGTATCCTGAAATCATGTTTTTACCAACATCTTAAAATTGTAGCAAAACACTTTCATTCTACTTCACCTTCAGTTGGTGGTTTATGAATGTAGTGATGTACGCACAAGTTACTAATTTAAAGCTTTGTGAGGTTTTGCATTGTCCAAGCTGCCGTTACATTCATCGCATTATTAATATTTTATGCTGCTGTTTGGAGCACCATTTTGTTTTTCTTAAGTTGTCAGCTGTTATTGCAGTGTCATGACAGCTTCGATAATTTGCTAATGTGCTTGCCTTTGGTATGTACGTCTCGATTCCCAATGGAGTCAGACTGAAATAGAAGCTGCCTCATCTAGTTCAGTGCCAGCAAGGTGTGCTGCAACTCCTTGTACACCAATCCTCTGTATGGTTGCTTTACGCTGGATGTATCCTGTGCAGTTTTGTTGTAGAATTTAAAGATATGCATGCTGTAAATAGAATGGCACTCGGTAGAGTGCATACATTTGCTGCACTAAGCAGTTTATGTTTTGTGTTCTACTGATAGGCATGATCTGAATCTGGACCTTAACCAAAATTGAATCTGCTTATTCTTGTCACTTAACCAACTCATCCACCAAGTTTTGTCATAACTTGTCCACAACTTTTTGAAATATCGTGCTATATATCGTTTTTGTCCCCCTCTATCAGTGGGGAAGAATCACTTGAAAAATAAAGAATAAATTTTTTTTTAGTATCCGGATATCGATCTTCACTGAAATTGAATCGATTCGTCCATGTCACACACCTAACCTGTCCACCAAGTTTCGTCCAAGTCCATAACTTTTTGAGATATCCTACTCACAGACAGACAGACAGACGGCCAAACAAACAAACAGGGGTGAAAATATAACTCCCGTCCACCTTCGATGGTGGAGATAATAATAAATTGGAAAAAGTAGACTTATGTGTCCGTACCATGATTTATTTGTTTAAAGATTTGGGTTTTAGATGGTGAAAGCTTAACTGGACTATGAGAGAAAAGTTCGCTCTTGTGTAGCTCTTCTTTGTCACTGGCTCAATTGTTTGAGCTGGGAGAGTATTGAAAAGTTAATTCCGTATGATTTAAGCTTTGATATGTATAAAGATTTGCAAATAAGAATGTGTTCATATATTATATAATATATATATATATATATGTATATATATGTATATATATATATATAGATAACAAATAAGATTTGCAGGTAAAGTGAAGGTGTGGTTCAGACACCAGATCATGTGGTAAGCCACACACTGTTCTAACACAAGAGACAGTTGAGAATGTGTGTAACAGTTGTGAGGAGCCTGAGTGGGTGTGTGTTTATCCTCATCCACACTCAACATGAACATTGTATCTATTAGAAACACTCAAAAGTGCTGGGAGTTATCTCCATTTAAGCTTGTCTGCCCAGGCACTCTTAGCAGGTGACAAAGAAGCGAGATTAAGATTCTGTTGTATTTTTCTCAGCTTTAAGGATAATGAGCATGTTGTCGACCAACTCTTGAGTGTTGAGAGAAACATTGCACTGGTTAGTTTTGTTAATATGCGGAACTGTAAATATTGGGGATCGCAAAAAAAACCATTACTTGGACAAAATTGGTGTTATTGGGCCGTACTTTAAAAATATATATTTTTTAATAAAATAGGTCACGTAAGTTCACTGCGAAGTATCATGTTCACATGCTTGAGATGTTGCTGGTTCCTGAATTGCATTGTAACACCTTTTGGTGGAGGTAAGCAGTGAGTCTAGATTTTGGGAGTTTCTTCAGAAAGGGGTTACTGGCAAACTGCGTGTGCTGTGCAGAAACCTGGGAGGGATAGAGCCAAGATTGGGCAGAGGGTGCAAAACCAAAAAGGAGGCGTTGGAGGACAGAGACACCGATGTGAAAGTGATAGACCAGAGACGCACCTTCATCGCAGGAGAGTCCAATTATTTTGAAGACCTTGGTTTCCACGCCGTCAAGCTGAGCAAGGTGTGAGGCAGGGGCACTACCCTAGAGGGGAGTACTCCTTGAAGCTGAAGATGAAGGCCTTGTAGGTAGATAAGTTCAACGCGTTCAGACTCGGAACCGGAAGGCAAGTGTTTACTTTCACTAGGATGGGGCCACATCCCCATCCTCCCGTGTCTATGCATTGTCCAACACAACACTTCAATAGTTATATCATTTATATACAAGGTCAAGGCTCATGGCAGAGTTGAAACATTGAACGGATCAGGGCGCAACAGAACAAAAGGAACAGTAGAGAAAACGGGAAACACCAGCAGTGGGGCTGAAGGACAAAATAGAGGGAGACTTGGACAAATAATGGGTGTGGGGAGGAATGATGAGTAGGGAAGGGTGCCTGGACAGTATGGATCGATACAGAAGCAAACTCTTAGGAAGGAAATACTGGAAACTTGGAAGAAGGTTGGCTTTGGTGTTAATAGTTGTAGGAAATATGGTTTTGCATCATTCATTGTTTGGTGGCATTTCATGGCCATGGGGATCTCTTGATTTAATCATATACTGGATTGATTTATGTGGGACTATTTTAAAAAGTCGGTGTGCATTATCAGAACTTAAGGGTAGTATTTGTGTGGAAGTAGACATAATACTCCAAGTATAATCCATGAGAAATGAGATCGGCACTCGGTTGTGCCCATACCTCTGCCGGTTGGCTATACAGTTCACGTTTTGTTGCCCACTGATCTGCATTAGGACCATTCGGCGTTGTTGTACACTAAAATCGAATCTGCTTGTTCTTGTCACCTCCCCAACTCATCCACCAAGTTTTGTCCGAATCCATCCATAACTTTTTGAGATATCGTGCTATATATTGTTTTTGGCACTATCATTCATTTGTGAAGAATCACTTAAAAAAATTTGGATTCGGATCTTCACCAAAATTGAATCATTTATTCCTTGTCACACACTCAACCTGTCTACAAAATTTCATCAGAATCTGTCCACAACTTTTTGAGATATCCTTCTCACAGACAGAGGGATATGCAGACAGACAGACACATGCAAGCAAACAGACAGGTGAATACATAACCTCCGTCCACCCTCGGTGGTGGAGGTAAGAGCATTTATGTTGCTGTGCCTTGATTTTAAGGGGCATTATTTTAAAAGCAACAACAAAAAATACCCACTAAGATGTGAGACAATACATACTGTAGTTTGAATCGTAAGCCCTTGAAAAGTGTTTATGCAACTGTTGATTGATTTTTGGAAAATGTTTCCGAAAATTATAAAACATTTGCATTGCTTTATATTTTTTCCCCATTATCGCGCTTGCATTATGCACCGCTTGTATTATGCACCGCTTGTATGGGCTGTTCTTTCTTCCGTCTCTTTCGCAGTTGCTTTCTTTTGACCATGAAGGACGATAGCATTGAAGGAATTTACGACACACTGAAGCAATGTGCGCTCATCTCCAAGTCGGCAGGTGGAATAGGTCTTGCCGTGAGTAGCATCAGAGCTACGGGAAGCTACATTGCCGGGGTAAGATCAACTGTGACTTTCTTTACCTTTGGTCTTTCTAACACTTGTTCCTTTCCAACCTTTTTTTTTGTTGTTTTTTTTTGCCTCGTCATTGCCATCAATATTTTGCTATGATGAACTAAATTTGCGTGTTCAGTTTGAGATGAGGCAGTTGCTAAACATGTCATTATTAACGGCACAATGCCCCGTCATAAAAATTGCAGGTTGTGTTTTTACGGCCACAGTTGGTGTTCCATCCATCCATCCATTGGGACCATACTCTGTGCAGAGCGTTGGTGCTGCCTAAGCAGTCTCCTGGGCTATTGGACCCAATCCTTGACAGGTTGCCACTCCGACACGGGATACCAGCATGCTGGCACTCATTTTGCCGACCTCAGAAGGATGACAGGCTGAGTCAAGCAGGATTTGAACTCAGGACCCTAGAATCCCAAGCCCACCACTCGAGCCATTAAGCAAACACCAGGCATACACAGTTGGTGGTGTTACACGTGAACACCACTTGTGTTCATTGTATTTTTTACAGTATGGAAAAGTGGTTGCAGGGCTCATACCTAAAGACAGAAGGAGCGTACAGGTGATGACAGAATGAAGTAAATGGCCTGAAGTTTGAAATGTAATTCATGTACGATGAGGTTAAATTTATTTCGCCAATAGCAATTTGCACTTTCTTCCTCTTTTTATTTTTTTTTCATATCGTGCCTGTGTTAACCCCCTCCCCACCCTCCCCAACCACCTACATCCTTCAACCCATCACTTATCAGGGGGACCGTAGATTGTTCCTTCGTGCTGGCTGGCATTTCTCTTCATTTGTGATGTGGACCCATACTTGGATTCCTGCATCGATATCATCGTGATTTATAAATTGGAGCTGCTTCTTATCTCCTGGTGCATTTTCAACCGGCACTTCTTTAGTTTTATAACTTTATTTTCATGCAGAATATAATGCAAAGGAATTTTCAGTGATGCTAATCTTAACTTCTCTCTCCTCTTGAGCATGAAATATTCGCCAAATTTTAATGCCCCGAATGTTCTGAGTTTACTTCCTTGAAACGTACTAAGTGCAAAGCATAATCTTGGCACAATTGCTTTCAAAATATTGGAGGTATCTCTGAAGGTTTGATTTTGCAATCTCCTCTGTTTTAGTTACTACCTAAGCAAGGAACTTTCCATTGCTAAAAGTGAAACTTTGTATCCCACCTCTGTCATAATATGAAAGCCTTATATATTCTCCATTCAATTCTGATCATCACAGCATCTGCCCCCTTTTAAAGTTCCTTGATAAAGCCATCTTCTTTCCTGGGGCGATCCCACTTGCTAATCTCAAACTTTGCACCACCAAAGTTGCAAGTCCTGATAGAGCCAGGCTCGGTCTTATTCTCGCTTAAATGACCTGGCTCACCCCGTAATGCTTCCTTTTGTGTTTCTCTCTGAGCATTCTTTCTTCAATGTCTAAAGTGGCAAATGGCTCGTCCATGTACAGAAGAAAGGAAAACTCTTTTCCATAATTGTCTTTAAGTGTTCTCCAGCTTCTGATTAAGGCTTTTGAATTCGTCATTGCACTCGTATTTTCCGTTCTTCAACTTGCATTGCGAATAGCTGCATCGATCAATTTGCATTCTGCTTGTAACCTGTTTCTGAATAATGTATCGCATGATTATCCCTTCAGTTCAACAGAAGTGCACACGCGATCCAGGCCTTGCAATGCTTAGTGTGTTGTTTAGCATTCTGCCAGAATGATGTACGAGTGAGCACTTCTCCAGAAGGAGGGCATATTATGTATTGGAAAGCTGCAATCATTCAGCTCTATGGCCTGTTCATTTGACAAAGCTTTGGGATTTTTTTTATGAATTAGCAAATCGTGATCACCGCTGGCTCTCTCCTCATCGCCAAAGGCAGTGGTGCCCCCATGGAATACACTGGGACCTATAATTTGTCAGGGTGCCAGCATACAACAGTCAGCTCTTTATGCAAGGTACTGGAGGATATTTGATAAACACAAGCAAATGCTCACAGACAAGATAAATGGCTGAATGCCTCCTCCAAAGGGCGGTATATCTTTGATTCAACGCCCTTCTGACAACACACCAGTTAAATTTGAGATTTCTGAAAGTGAGCACGTTTCCTCTGAGTGATGTTTCCAGCTCTTTGTTGGATTATTCTTCACTTTCATTCTTACTGAAACCTGGAATTTTGTTTCTGGCAAGCTTTTGCCATGGTGCATTGTTCATCTCTGTCAAAATATTTATTCATCTTCTTTGAAATCAGTGGTGGGATGTTCACACAACTGCAGAAACCTTTCTTATTGGAGCTGTTTCTCATCTCGTGGTGTTTGTTGAAGCATTCTCCAATCCCTATTTTAATGGTATTTGTAAAGTAAGGTGTCTGCTGAAGTTGGAGGTGACCTGAAGGCTCCTCTTTCACTGGCTTCTACCAGTTGGTTTTTATACTGAGGCTATCATGCAAGCATATCAGGCCTTATTAGTCCCCTACCGGCTTCATCAGAGGGGTTCACCATAGGTTAGCTGTCTGTCCGTCTGTCCCACCGATGGTTTTTCGGACTTTTTTCCAATACCCTTTAATATACTTAACTGAAACTTGGTACATGGCTTTATTATGATAAATTACAGAACAAGTTTGAGCTTCAGGGCATTTTGTCAATTTTTCAGTACCGTAATGCCCTTTTTGGATTTGGAAAATATCACATCGGTAGGAGACGTATATTGCAAAGCAATTCTCTCTCTTGTTATATTGGTGTTCAAGTTAAATGGTCTGAATCTGGACCATTTACTCACTTATTTGAAAAACTGAGGTTTTTAGAAGAGTAATGTGGCAAAATGTACCGACGGGGTCATCTATTTACCTGGTTGGGGACTTTTTAATGCAATGAAAAAAAAAAAATATATATATATATATATGTATATATTTTGCACAGTTAGGGATGCTTGTCTGTACCTGTCTATAACCAGCACATGAGCACAGCCAATGATGCTCCGCTCACGTAAATCACAACTGCGTTGGACAAGCGTCGCTGTGAATCTATCTCAATTGCTGGCAATAAATGTCGAACTAGAAGGGCACTCGGTCGGTGGAGCGCATACCTCCGCCACGTAATGCTTGATCCACGAGAACATATCGGGCTCATTACATTTTTGAAATATCATGCTGTATGGTACAATATCGTTTTTAGCCCCATCTCTCAATGGTGAAGATTCATTTTAAAAATTAAATCATCCTCCTATCCAGATCCAGATTCGGATCTTCACCAAAATATATTCAATTCGTCCTTGTCACACACCCAACGTGTCCACAAAATTTCATTCAGATGTCCACAACTTTTTGAGATATCCTGCACACAAACAGACAAACAAACAATCAGACAGAAAGGGGGTCAGAGGTAACATAGTTCCAGAGAGCCCAGTCAAAGTGGAATTCGATTTGAAAGTCCCCCCACTTAGTTGAATTTTTTTTGAAAATATTCCCTGACGAGAATGGCACATGCCTCCACCAGGCCGAACAGTATACGTATGTTTTTTAAAATCACACTTAGAGGCTATATTTACATCTGCACCTGAACCAAAATCGAATCTGCTTGTTCTTTTCACCTACCCAACTCATCCACCAAGTTTTGTCATAATCCGTCCATAACGTTTTGAAATATCGCTATACGTCGTTTTTAGCCCCATCACTCATCACGCCAATGGTGAATAATCTCTTTAAATATTCTAGGATCTGAATCTTTACCAAAATGGAATAAATTCTTCCTTGTCACACAACCCAAACTGTCCACTAAGTTTCGTCTGAAACCGTCCATAATTTTTTGAGATATGCTGTTCACAAACGAACAAACAGACAGGGGTGAAAACGTAACCTCCGTCCACCGCCTTCGGTGGCGGAGGTGAAAATGCGATTGCTGGTGAAAAACGTAACGTCAGTCATTACATGCATTCATGGAACTTTTCAGAAACCTTATTCTTTGACGGTGATAAATTGTCACAATGCAGATCAGATTGCCAAAAATAATTATCAACAACATAAAAAACGAACCTCCGGTGTCTTTGTCTCTATACATACTGGCATGTCTGCACGCTTCCTTTTTCAGTGAGCATTCATGGACGCCGTAATAAAGATCGATTTAGTTTAAAGTGCCACGTTCCACGGATCCGGTTTTCACCTTTTTCCCTCTTGGTGTTTATAATTTGGCTTTCATTTTATTATTGCCTGCGTTTTTGTCACCCCGGTGGCAAAACGCACTGCTCATTGGCACTGCAGAAGATTTTTAGTTTGGAGATTTCAGGGAAATTGTTTTCCAATGCAAGATCTTGACTTTTTTTCTTTTTTCTTTTTTTGCATGTTGCTGTTATTTCTCCATTGATAACACAAAACGAAATTTGTTTTTTGAAATGGAATTAATTTTTTTTTGGAAACTGAAAAGGTACTTTTTTTTGAAATGTAAAATGGCTGGATCTAACCACATTTTTGTCAAAATTCATATTTCTACGACTGTTCGAGACAAAATTGACACTGCAGAATGTGGTGCTGTTCATGTAAGTCAACTGGCAGGGATTGAAATCTGCATTCTCACACACAAAAAAAAATGGATTGCCATCTTCACAATATCCGATATTGGTTTTGCTTTGGGAATCCTTTCACAAAAGCCTATACTCTGTCATTTAATCCATCCCTTCTGTGGCTATTCTCCATCTTTTTAGTCCTGATACACGGAATCTTGTGGTCGGGAAGTTGCAGTCAAGTAGCTGACTTCGCCAACATGGAAGTCTAACTTGACCGAGGACAATTTTAGGTTATTGCGAAAGACTCCCATTTTCAGCCCACGGCATCAGCCCACGTGTCCTATAAACCTGCTCCTCTGCTCTTGCTCACCCTCTCTCTGTTCTATTAACCCTCTCATTTGCTCAAGGTCATCTGCCATCTGCTTAGAAATCAGCAAACATTACCGCTCTGCATAAAAAAGGTACAAAAACAGATCCCTGCAACTTCAGACCAATCGGCCTTCTCCCAATCAACAGTGAGGTTATGGAATCAATCATCGCTCCATACATTAAATCCTTTCTCTTCTCCAAGGGCCTGATTTCCGATCATCAATGTGGTTTTAGACTTGGTCACTCTACGCTGGATATGCTGCTTCTGCTCTCCAAAAAATGGATGGAGGTGCTCAATGCCAGACATGAAATCAGATCCATATCCCTAGACATATCGCGTGCTTTTGACATGGTCTGGCACCCTGCCCTGCTCGCCAAACTCTCTTCCTATGGTATCCAAGGCCATCTCCACTCATGGCTCGCAGACTTCCTCTCCTGTCACAGTCAATGTGTGGCCCTAAATGGAGTTCCTGTCCATCCCCTCTTCCTGTCCAGGCTGGAGTTCCTCAAGGTAGCATTCTGGGCCCTGTTCTTTCTGGTTTTCATCAATGATCTCTCCGACTCTCTGGAAAATCCTCTATCTCTTTGCTGATGAATCCATCCTCTGCTGTACAATCTGTCATCCCTCAGACCGGCAAGCAACAGCTTCTTCGCTCTCTGCAGATCTGGATAAAATCACAAACTGGTCCAGCATGTTGAACATGTCTTTCAATCCTGACAAATCTCACCCTCTCACTATGTCTCTCCGAAAGGATGGTTTAGACCCCCCCATCTACTTTCTCAACAATCCTCTGGAAGAAGTCCTCTCATTCAGGCTTCTGGGTCTCACTATCTGCCATGATCTTTCCTGGAAAGGCACATTTCCAACCTGGCCTCCAAAGCCCGTCACCGACTGGGAGTTCTCCATCGTGCAAAGTCCTTCCTCGGCCCACCTGAGCTCCCTGACCACATACAAAGCTTTCATCCACAGCCTGATGGAGT
>CM068958.1:86004227-86022255 GCA_035128595.1 Eptatretus atami | reverse complement strand
TGGAGGAGGGAGACAGGTTTGAGAGTTCAGACTTTAGATTAGAAATATGTTGTTTTTTGGCTCTTATGAGGGTAGACACACTTGTTCTGAGCTTTGTGGAAGGAACTGAGATTGCCTTCAGTTGGAATAGCCTTCCATGAGGCGAAGGCAAGTTGTTTCAGGACAACTGCCCGCACAAGCTTCAGTGTACCTTGGGCGGGAGGAAGGGTAGGACAACTGAAGACAAATTAATATTAGGGCTATTGATAGGTAAAAAAAAAAATCACAAGTTCACGATAGTGAGTCGCAAGGTGTTTGTGGTCTGGGAACTGCTATGCAGCTATGGGAAGGAAGGTGAGACAGGCCGGGCACCCGTGGTAGCATGCCCATGCTGTGGCAGACAAACCAAATACAGTACTGTGCACTCTGCACAGTATCAACATCTGTGCACATTCTCCTTTTGTCCCTGATGGTGGTAGGGTTGGTGGGAGGTGATGCGGGGGTAGGGTGATGGGGCTCGCAAACTCGTGAATACACGGGTCGCAAATGTGTAATCTGTATACATTTAACCATTGCTGAAACTCACAAATGTCGATTCTGTATACATTTACTAATACACCGACACGCAAAACTCGCAAATGTGTAATCTGTATACATGTAACCATTGGTGAAACTCACGAATGTCAATTCTGTATACATTTACCAATACACCGACACTCAAAACTCGCAAATGTGGATTCTGTGTGCATTTACGAATTCACCAACACATGAAAGTCGCGAATGTGTAATCTGTATACATTTACCAATTCACCAACACACGAAACTTGCGAATGTGGAATCTATACATTTACCAATTCACCAATATGCGAAACTCACGAATGTGGATTCTGTATACATTTAACAATTTGCAAACTCACGAATACAGAGGTTTGCCTGTTCTCTGTTTGGTGATATTGGCTTGCATATTTGCACCATTGGGAAAATTTGGTTGTGTATTTATTTATTTTTAAGTGCGTTTCATTACCTCCGCCACTGAAGGTGAAGGAGGTTATGTTTTCGTCTGTCTGTCTGTCTGTCTGTCTGTCTGTGTTTGTTTGTTTGTTTGTTTTTTTGTCTGTCTGTGTGCAGGATATCTCAAAAAGTTGTGGACGGATCCAGATGAAATTTGGTGGGCAGGTTGGGTGTGTGACAAGGACGAACTGATTAGATTTTGGTGAAGATCCGGATCTGACTATTCGAATTTAAGTGATTCACCATTGAGAGATAGGGCCAAACGAATATATAGCACGATATCTCAAAGTTTTGGACGGATTCGGATGAAACTTGGTTGACAGGTTGGGTGTGTGACCACGATGAACTGATTCGATTTTGGTGAAGTTCCAAAATACGGATCTGGATACGAGATTTATTTAATTTTTAAAGTGATTCCTCACCATTGAGAGATAGGGCCAAAACGATATAGTATTTTATGGCATGATATTTCAAAAATGTATTGGGCCCGATGTGATCTCGTGGATCAGGCATTACTTACGTGGCAGGGGTATGCACTCTACTGAGTGCCCTTCTAGTTTATTGGTGTCACGGGTCCTGCAGTTTGGTTTTTAAACCATAAAACTGTGATGGGAACGACGGAGAATGTGAGACGTGTACCAGATGTCTTGCTGTTGTGTTCCTTTGCATTGCCAGATTCTCTGAAATGTCCATCGGACTTTTGGGTTTCCAAGCTGGCAGGTTTTTTTTTTTTGCAAGTGATTTGTTTTCTGGGCTTTATTCTTCTTCTTCAAAGCTCACCCATTTTCCTTCTACTCTGATGGCTTGTCACAGCCATGCTGTCAATTTGATGAGTCTGATGCCAGAGGCACATCCATATTTCCCCTGCAGGGATTTTGCTTTTTTTCTCTCTCTTCTTAGCTGTTTTTTGTTTTGAGGTTTTCTTTGCCTTTGTATACCAGACTGTCTGATCGAATGCCTCTTTACCATTCCCTTGCATCTTCGGGTATTATTGGACCATTGGGAGGAATGTTCACTGAGTCATTTGCCATTTAGTATTTCTAAAATATCTGATGGTGTCAGTCAACCTGTTTTTTTTTAGAATATTACTGCATGGTACACTGCTCTGATTTGTAACTGTTATTGCATTGTATGTGTTAATTTACCATACATTTTAAATTTGGGTGTTTTTGTAAATTTTTTAAGCAGGTTGTCATAATCCTGTGCTGAAGGAACTACTTTTGCCATGCTTGGCCAACAATCTACCCCAATGTCTTTGCCTCGAATTTGCTGAACGTACAAACCTTTCTGCTTTTTATGTGGAGGCCATTGGCAAAATTTGATTTCCTAATGGGAGCCTTTCAAAACGGAGATGTCAGCATTGTTTGGTGAAGTGAACTGGTGTGTGTGCGTGCGCGTTGTCGGTTGTTATCTCCACATGCAAGTTTCGAAGGTGGAACGGAGTCCTTGCAGGTCTCGAAGTTTCCACCTCCGTTTCATTCAGTGAGGGATCATGATTCATGGACCAGTTTGTGAAGTTTTGTTGTTCTCAAAGTTCTGTTCTGAGGGCTCTTTTGAGGATCGTCTCTGAGTCCCGGACAGATTCCAACTGCAGTTTGTTTGTAGTAATATCTCCAGGGATGGTTTTTAGGAGCCTACACTTGTCTGATTGACTCAGTTCTACCATTTTCTTAAAGCCATTGTTGTAGGGTCTTTGGTCTTCGGCATTTATGATGATTAGTTCTCTATCCCAGTTGAGCTGACCTCTTCTTAGCTATTCCAAAGAGCCTTCGTTGTCTGTACCCAATCTGTCCAACTTTTTAAAAATGATTTTTAATACCTTCCTGCGATTTTCTTTTTTTCCCCGTTGTCAGTGTATATCTGTTGATATTTCATTTTATATTTTTCTTTTGTCTTTTTTACAATTGTTACCTCTGCCACCGAAGATGGAAGGAGGTTATGTTTTCACCCCTGTCTGTCTTTGTCTGTTTGGCTGTTTGGCTGTGTGCAGGATATCTCCAAAAGTTGTGGATGGATGCTGATGAAATTTGGTGGGCAGGTTGGGTGTGTGATGAGGACGAACTGATTTGATTTTGGTGAAGATCCGGATCTGGATCCGGAGATTAAAATGTTTTTTTTTTGTTGTTTAAGTGATTCTTCGCCATTGAGAGATTGGGCCAAAAAGGATTAAATGTAGCATGATATTTACCTCCACCACCGAAGGTGAAGGAGGTTATGTTTTCACCCCTTTCTGTCTGTCTGTTTGTCTGTGTACAGGATATCTCAAAAAGTTGTTGACGGGTCTGGATGAAATTTTGTCGACTGGTTGGGTGTGTGACGAGGACGAACTGATTCGATTTTGGTGAAGATCCGGATCCAGATCTGATAATTTTTTTAAGTGATTCCTCACCATTGAGAGATGGGGCTAAAAATGATATATAGCACGATATCTCAAAAAGTTGTGGACGGATTCAGAAGAAACTTAGTGTACAGTTTGGGTGTGTCCCAAGGACGAATTGATTCGATTTTGGTGAAGATCCGAATCCCGATCTGGAAACGAGAATTGCTTAATTTTGAAAGTGATTCTTCACCTTTGAGAGATTGGGCCAAAAACGATATAGTAATGTATAGCCTGATATTTCAAAAATGTATTTGTCCCGATATGATCTCATGGATCAGGCATTACGTGGTGGAGGGATGCGCTCTACCGAGTGCCATTCTAGTTCAAAAATGTATTGGGCCCGATATGTTCTTCTGGATCGGGCATTGTGTGGCAGGAGGTATGTGCTCTACCGTACAGCCTTCTAGTTGAGGCTGTATTCATTGTTGTTTAGTTTCATGTGTGACTTCCTCTATTCGCACCTGTCTTTGGAAATGCTTTGCTCGGTGGGTTTGGGATACCTTCTCTGTTTTTTTTTTGTTTTCATGTGTGCTTACAAGTTGGATTCGGAAGTCTGTTGCACTTTTCCCGTATTCAGCTAATTGTGTGTGCATGCGTGCGTGCGTGCGTGCGTTAATGGCTGTATGCTGAATGCTGAATTGTGTTGACTAATCATCATGAATAATTAATAAATCTTTGTGTTTTTGTTTCTGAGCTCAGTCTTTAAGCTTTAGTTACTGGGAGAAAAACCTGTTTGCTTGTTTTCATGAAGGAGAAATGTAATGATTTTGCATGCTTTCCTGGAAGCAACATTGCTGTTGTCAAGGTCCATTTATGATTGAGTAAAAAATGTATATAAATAGAAAAGGCAATGCAGTCTTCATATTTAAAAAAATAAACAAATAAAATCAGCGTGAACATTTCATGTCAATTACTTTGCATGTGCTTAGTTTGTAATGTGGCAGATAAACAGCTCTTCAATTAAAGTAGTTGTGCAATCAGTTATTGACAACAAGTTGTGCTGGTAGCAGTCGGTCTTCCTTGTGGGCACAGGCTGGCCACGAACAGCCTTTAGAGTTGATGACGGCAGTGACGGAAAGTACATCAGAAGGCTATGGGGAACAGGTGATAGATACATTGTCCTTCACACTTTCTCAATGAACTGCCGACAATCCCTGGGGATGCAATCAAGGACGGGTCAAGGAGCATCGGCATTGGGAAAGTAGAGTGGAGGGTTGGTCTGGCATGAGAGGAAGCAGAGTGGGAGGAGGGGGGAGGAGGCTGGGATTGGAAGTGGGGGAGGGGTGGTTAGGTGAGTGCAAGTTGCTGAAGGTGAGTTTGTAATTGACTTTGTGCCTCATGGGAAGAGCAAAAACCTACTTTGCCCTTGGGCTGAGAGTTGTGGATTTGCTACATTGTCCCTTCAAACAATTTGACCCCTCTTCCTCTCGTAAGAGGGCAGTCTCACCATAAAATCCCAATACGTTACTTTCCCAGATATGTCATTCGGGTCGTGCCGTTGTCGGTGATTTCGGAGATTGAAAAATCTTTCCGGCACGTTTCAAATATCAAATACTTGGATCGTATTTTTACAGCTGTCATGTAGCTTTCCCATGAGGTTTTGCTTTTCGTTGAGACTTTTTCGACACATTTTGGACGTGGCCTCGAGTTAATTCCGCTGTGCTCTCCTTAAAGTTGGAGTTACTGTTTGTTAATTTGTGTGCATTGCTAATCATTTGGCAAAATGCCCTGATTCGAGCACACGATGTTTCTTGACCCAGAAACTTTCTGCATTCCCTCAGACCAATGGCAACTCGAATGGCTTGTTGCCTATGCTGCGTGTGTACAACAACACCGCCCGCTACGTCGACCAGGGAGGTAACAAGGTAAGCCTTACCTCCACGTTTGTCTCTGAACTCTGCAACAAACAACATGGATGATAATGGCAGAGGGAAGAGCAGACTGAGACCATTCTTGGCAAAGATTCCAATATCGCGAATGTGCTGAAATAGTATTCTTGATCTTTGGCTTTCTCTTATCGCAAGCAAGCAGTTGTATCCCTCTAGAAGGGCGAGAAATTATCATATTTCGAAGACAATGTGGGGCCCTTGCTTGCTCATCTTTTGGTGAAGTTCTCAATCTCCAGCGTTTGGCTCAAGAATGGGTGTATTTGAATGAACCCTTATATAGTAGTTTACAATTTCATATCTCTTGTAGCTCCATTTTAGGGAATGGTATTGTCGTTCTTGCAGTGGGTGAACATTTCATGTCAATTACTTTGCATGTGCTTAGTTTGTAATGTGGCAGAAAAACAGCTCTTCATTTAAAGTACTTGTGCAATCAGTTATTTAATGAGGGTTTATACATGTACACGTCATTTTTTTGATGCTGCACTGTCGTTTGTAGAATTATTTCATCAAGTAAATATAAAAGCAGCATCAGACAGCATTAGAGGTGCGTTTCCTTTTGGCTTGCTTTTCTCATGGCCAAAGAGGTGGCGATGCAGTTTCTGGCAGGTGTGCATACATCCCAGCCAAGAGAGATGTCGTTTTATGGAGTCGATGGCGCCAGGCTGCTGCGTTGCATTCACTCCATTAGCGCTAACAGCCCCGATGGTTTCCCCACGAGCAGTTGTCTTGCTTTATGTGTGCCTGCTTTTGCATTGCATGCAGACGCATGTTAATGCTCGATTTGGGTCGGTTGTTTGGAATTTCAGGTTTTTGATGGTAATGAAGTTTCTGAGCTTGTTGCTTTTTCTTGAGTTTTAATTTTATTTTTTGCAAGTTTAGGGGGAATGGGCTTGAGATTTTGAATGGCAGGTTTGCTGTCTTCCAATTGTCTGCTCCAGGCAGAAGTGTGCCAGGTTGTGGAAAATGTGCAGTATTGTAGGCCCTGAATCTGCTTCCAGTTGATCTTTCTAAGTTTCCACCATTTTTTTGCCCCCTTGTTACCTCCTCTTTCTTAGCGCCCAGGGGCCTTTGCCATCTACCTGGAGCCATGGCATTTTGATGTATTTGACTTTCTCGATCTGAAGAAAAACCATGGCAAGGATGAGCAGCGAGCACGTGACCTTTTCTATGCACTGTGGATCCCTGACCTCTTCATGAAGAGGGTGGAAAGTAATGAGGTAAGGCCAGATGGATTTTTGCAAGATAGCTTATTATCAAGGGACAAATGTTTGCTCATCACTTTAGTATTGCACATCATGCATGTGCTCTCCATCAAACCATTCCACCCATGCCATGTATGTTCGTCCTTTGGATTTATATGTATTGAGGTCAACTGGTGCCCGAGCCACTCTTCTGCTTTGTCCACAACACTCTCCCACTGCCCTCTATCAACAGCCATCTCTCTCCTCTCCATCCAACTCCACCTTTCTGATATCCCTCTTCACACAATCCTCCCACCTGAACCATGATTCATATCTTGCTTTCTTGCCTCACTCTTTCAACACATCTGCTCTTTGTGGATTTATGTTTCTCCATCCTCACCAGGTGCCCTGCCCACTTCGACCAGCTCTTCATCAATTTTTCCGTCAAGCTCATCTGCACCTCGATCTCCTCCCTTAGTTCGACCATCCTCCTCCTATCCACCCCTTCACTCCCGTAGTCCTCCTGACCCAGTTGGTCTCGCAGACCTCCAGCCTCTGCTGTTGTTGCTCTGTCAGTACTACAGTCTCCAGACCATATATTTATGCTGGCATTACACATGACCTCAGGACTTTCCCTTTCAATTCCTCTCCTCTCTGTTCTTGTCCACCATCAAACCTTGCACGCATTCACATCCACTTGTATCCTCCACTTTCCTCCATGCATTAGTTCTCACTTGTCTCCTCATTCATACCTTTGCCTCCAAACTACCATCTCTGGTCACTGTTCCACCTAGACACACAAATCTATTTCCTTCTCATCTCCATCCTCTCTAACCTAATGTTAAATTTCTCTCTCTGCTATATGACCCAACACTTGGCTTTAATTATGGAATGGGTGGCATCGAGAGCTATCTATAAATTTTGTATGCAAAAGATGGGGAGAGGTAGATCGAGAAAATAACAATTGGAAAGAAGAAGAAGACGAAGAAGCGAGAGATTGTGAAGGATAGCTGAGAGGAAGGAAAGTTATGAAGATAGAGAAAAGGTTTGGAAGGAGATGAGGAGGTCTGGAGAAGATGAGAGTATGGGGACTATAAGGAAATTGGACATACGAGCCATGTGGGCTTGGGGGTTTGGTTTGGGAATCTGCACATCTTATTTCATCACCTTTTTAAAAATTTTTATTATGGCCGAGTGGTGAGGACAATGGACTGGTAAAAGAATGGTGCTTTGTGTTGGTCATATGGATATGGGCGTGCATGTCCGCACTTTGCAATGAACAGTGAAATGCAGATTTTTTTAGCCCCGTTGGACTTGGTCCAAAACGGGGGGCTTATGGATTTGGTCTCGATTTTCATGTCCGTGCGTGCGAGTTTCCGCAACCATATCTCGTACATGTCTGGAGCGATTTTTATTCGTACTTGGCACAAAGACAACACATGACGGTATACATATGCCCGTCATTGTTTTTTTTTTAATGTCAGATCCAAGATGGCCGACTGGCAGCCATTTTAGTTGTAAAAAAATAAAAACCTGGTGTCGAACACATTCTCGACTATTTCTCGGACATGCATTTACTGATCTTGTTCAAACTTCGCTTGGCACACAGATAATGAATGATGGCTGACATATGCATGCCGTTTTTTTTTTGAGATCAGATCCAAGATGGCTGACTGGTGGCCATTTTAGTTATAAAAAAAAACAAAAAACCTGATTGTTGAACACGACTTCAACCATTTCTTGGACAAGCGTTTACCAATGTTCAAACTTCACACACAGATATAGAATGATGCAGTGCATAAGCACCTCATTTTTTTTCAAAATCAGATCCGAGATGGCCAACTGGCGGCCATTTTAGTTGTAAAAAGAACCTGATGTTGAACACGTCCTCAACCATTTCTTGGACAAGCATTTTCCGATGTTGTTCAAACTTGGCACCTGGATAATGAATGATGGCTTACATTAGCACGTCATATTTTTTTAGATCAAATTCAAGATGGCCGACTGGCCATTTTGTTACTTAAATGTGTCCCCAACCATTTCTCAGACATGCATAGTCCAATTTTGTTCAAACCTGGCACAAGCACACTACATGATGGCACACTCGTGCCCCTCACTTTATTTCGCGATCTGATCAATGATGGCTGACTAGTAGACTGGTGGCTGTATTAGTTGTACATAAATATGGGCAAGTCCTTTAACTCCACACAGCAAAATTACTAAAATGGGGGCTATGACATTTTTTTGTCTTTTTTTACTTGTTTATATTAACAAAAACTAGTGAAGAACCCTTCCTTATGGACAGGATAATTTCCACAAACTTGGTGTAATTGATTGTTGACTTGCAATACCCCCTCCCTCAAAAGTGGAGCTACACCATAATCATTTATGTAGAATTGAGGTCTTCCTCCCACCCTGAAGCCCCGATCCTATTTTTAACCCCCTTAAACCTTCCTGTCAACCTGAGTACAACCATGTTTTCAACTCATTTCATCCTGCCGTTCAGGATTGCAGGCAAGTCAAACAAACAAACACACAAAGGCACTTCTCGAGTTGGTATGATCATTGAGATCTGTTGAGCCATTCCAAATATATTTAATAAAATCCCTACTTGTGGTTCATTAGGTACTCTTATAGGCAATCAAAAACTGAACTTCAAATCATACAAGGTTTCATCTCGAATGCAATCGCAGGTGGAAAGTGCATGCCTCTGGGTGGAATTTTCAGCAAAGTGCACGTCTCCGCAGAAGTTAGAATGTGATGCACTTTCTAGTGTTGTACTTGACTGTAATACTTGTGTATCAGTGAACTTTTGTTTTGGGGTGTATTTTGTGAACTTTTTTATTTTAGAGATTTGTGTTTCTGTGATCTCTGTGACCATCAGTCGACAGATTTCTTACAAGGGCATTCATTTGTGTCAACATTGTGCAAAGGATTTGAACCAATGAGCCCACTTTGAGCTATTGGTTCAGAGGGGAATGCTAGAAACCCAAGGTTTATTCAAGTAACTGATATAATTTTGTACTATACCCTATGTCCAGTTGGTTTCGCATTAGATTGCTACCAATGTCATTCAGTTTTCAATTTTGCCATCGCAGGAGATTTTAGATGCTTGGTTGCAGGTAAATGGAACCCATAATTAGCTGTCTCAAGAAAAATATTGTTAAGTTTCTCTTCCAAATTGCCAGCTGTGCCCAAACTTTTTTTTTTTCCACCTTCATCTCCAGTGTTCCTAACACATTGTCGCTTACCACTTAGGATTGGTCACTGATGTGTCCCCATGAATGTCCGGGGCTAATGGATACCTGGGGAGAGGAATTTGAGAAGCTCTATGAGAGGTGAGAACATTGAAAATGGTGGTGGCGGTGCTTGCATTAAAATGTTGAAACGAAGATTTTGGAAGTCTGGTGTCAATTCGAGGTGTTTTTTTTTGTGAGTTTAGATCACATACATATATATATATTTGTGGAGAGAAGAGGAAATGGTGATGCCTTACATATCGTGTATTCTTTTCACTTCATTGTTTATAATTAGTGCCGTGAATTGGTATTTAATTAGCTTTTCACTCCCAACCTGGAGTCAGCTTGGCTGGGGGCTTGCATTTTGGGTCGTGTCAGTCTGTCCGTCTGGAGTGCCACTCGAATATGACTGCACGCACTTCTTTCATATTCAGCACATGTGTGGAGTAATATTTGGGTGTGATGTGCATCAAATGATTTTGGGTTCTTAGCCAAAAGTCATGGGACACACGACTTTAATTCCAAAAAAAACAGTCATCGGCCACCAACGTATAACCTTGAATTATTTATTTATTTATTTATATGTACCTTTTATTTCTACAACTTATTCATGTAATTAATTTTAATTGGTTATTGAAATGTAAAATATGCAACTCCCGTTTTAAGGTGTGGTTGGGGGCTGTGCATTCAGCGAGAATCGCATTCTTCTTTTTATTCTGTAATTTTTTATTTATTTCCAGTCTCTGGCTCATGGAGGTTTATATATATATAATATATATTATTATACATTATATAATTATATATATATACTGTAATATGTATATTATTATATTATATATTCTTCTTCTTCTTTCAGCTGCTCCCGTTCGGGTCGCACAGCGGATCATCCGTATGATCCGCATAGTGATTTGGCCATATGTTTTACGCCGGATGCCCTTCCTGACGTAACCCTGGTCGCCTCTTACGACACAGGATATGGTACACCTATTTTAACCGGGTATACACCGGCCCAGTACACTGGTACTCATTTCGCCGACCTCGGAAGGATGACAGGCTGAGTCAACCCCCTGGTGTATTAATTCAGTGCCCAACGGGGCTTGAACTCAGGACCTTTTTGATCCCAAGCCGCTGCCCTAACCACTGCGCCAACACCAGGCTATAATATATATATATATATATATATATATATATATTATATATATATATATATATATATATATTAGTTACGGCTGTGGAAATTCGCAGAACACCATAAAGGTCCTTAGTTCAGTTAGATCGATAAGTCTGTGTTCAGTTAGATTTCCCCACCGTTGATTAATGGGAATTATTCGTGTTAACAGGGCTGTCATCCTTTGAGATAGCCGTTTCTCTTTACTATCGTTATTTTGGACCAACCACGTTTCAACCACCACAACCACCTTCACAACGCCACCATCACAACAACCACTGATCGCCTCAACAACCAACCTCACCTAACCACCTCTCCCGCTATGCCAACTGCCGATCCCCTTCTCACAAACCAAACCACAACCCTCTATCGGTGGCGCGCGGATTTTCCTGCCTGTTTTTTCCCGCGCGCTGATCGGGGAGATCGTTCGTCATTGGTCGGTTCGTGGAAGTGAGGCGCTGAGATAAGGAATGCCCCCTTTCTCAAAGTCCCGCAGGAGCTTGAAGGGGTGGGGCGATAAATGGGAGGAGCGAGGTGTTGGAAGTGAGGAATATAAGGGCGCGCAGGAACCAGGTCTGGGTCTTCGTGGTGGTTTCGTCTTGGTCTTCGGAGAGTCTTGGGTTCGGTGGTTCGGGTCGAGTCGTCGGAGCTCGCAGTCGGTGGGGAGTCCGGGCGTGGCACGAGGGACGCGGACGGGAGCGCGCTTTCCAGCTCTGTCGCGCAAGCCTGCGCATCCGTGTGGAGAGCGCCGGAGAGAGCTCGCGGCCCCGTGGAAGGCCGAGCTCAGCCGCGGCTGTCCTAGCTGCCGTGGGGACAGACTCGCGACTCACCCACCATCGCACCACGAGGGTGCAGGTAACCTGCAACGGTCTCGGGGGGCCCGTTCGGTTATCCAGGCTCCACGCCATAAAGGTCTACGGACCCTGTTTGGCGCCCTCGTCTTTGAGGTGGGCCTTTTCCTTTCTTTTGAATGAATGTTGGTGGCCGCGTGTCCTGTAAGTAAAAACTGTTAAGTGACTAGGTAATTGCTGATAGATGGTCGTAGTGCTTTCACCTTGCTTGTGTCTTGTCCCCGTCCGTGCATGATTGTTTTACTGTATAAGTTTTTTCATTGCTTTTTCTGGTATACGTGCTGTGTGAAATAATGTGCTTGTTAAATGTACCCCGTTCGTTGCGTCCTCCTTTCTTCCCATTGAAATGCCATCTTGCATTGCGGAATAATAGTTGGGTTGTTAAATACCCGTTAAATAGAATCGGATCCGGCGAGGTCGGGCGATAATACCCGCTCGGTTATCACTGCAGAACGGAACTGACCGCTTGAACGGTCGTGTCCAAGCCGACCTGCGCCGAGGTACGGTCTCCCGGTAGGCTACCCGCTTCCCCGAGGAACCACCTCCCGCGCTTCTCAACACGTGCTCGTGAGACGAGGCGCCGATCCTTCCCGTCGATGCGCCGCTTCCCCGAGGAACCACCTCAAGAAGAGGCCTACGAGTCGCACCAAGCCGGGAACCAAACGGAGAACAAAGAGCTACACGAACCAAGAAGAGAAGAAGAAAGCCACCATGCGCAGCTCGA
This sequence comes from Eptatretus atami, assembly GCA_035128595.1. Taxonomy (NCBI): domain Eukaryota; kingdom Metazoa; phylum Chordata; class Myxini; order Myxiniformes; family Myxinidae; genus Eptatretus; species Eptatretus atami. Next base: position 86,009,833 of record CM068958.1, on the reverse strand, counting down.
GCCGAGCAACCGGCTCAACTCTCTTCCAAACAAAGCAGCTCTCCAAAAAGCCTACCGAGCCAAGCAGGACCCGAAGCTCTGCTGAACAACTCCTCTGCAGAAGCAAAAAGCTTCTGAAGGCCTCAACCCTAACCCAAGCCAAACAGGACCCGAAGGTCTCTGAACGACTCCCCTCAACTCCCAAGACGAACAAAAAATAAGATCTCCTCTTTATCCTTCTCGCCCCCTCCCCCGTGCCCGGCGTGACTCATCCCCTCGTGATCCATCCCCCGCTCAACCACGGGCGGAGGGAATTTTTGACATCATGAATCACGGGGGAAGGGCTCTTCTTCCTCTTCGCAGAAAGAGGGCGGACGTCTCCATTGTGTTGGGATCGCTCTTTAACTATTAAATCGATCCGCAGCGCATCTAATCGATTTCTGAACATTTAAACAATGGAAGGTGAGCTATCTAGGGAACAAGCACTATCGACATAGCTGATTAAAGGAACCTGATGTTGTGTGCAATCGAATTCCAAATTCGTAACAATATATATAGTGTGTGTGTGATATATATATTATATATATATATATATATATATATATATATATATATATTTTACATTATATATATATATATATATACTATATATATATATATAGATATATATATATATATCTATTATATATACCAAGCTTACACACTAAAAACTCGGCTCACCGTCACACGATCCCTATAAAACTGCTGAGGCACTTAGTGGACATGCCGACAATGTTTGGGAAGTCTTGGCATTCCATAGTACCACTTGCATTTTGCACAATGTGTATTTTTGTCATTCCCCGTGTACGGTCTGTCATCTGCTACCAGCTATGTTGTACTGCTATCCCGTGCATGTGCACGGGTATCGCTAGATAATATATATATATATATATATATATATATATATATATATATATATATATATATATATATATATATATATATTGCGGTTCTCGGAACCGCATGCATCCAACAGATAGTGGTCCCAAGACAGTTATTCCATTAATATACATGTAGATAGTCCCGTCCCTTTTGTCTAACGGACAACAGGGGCGTGCGTTGCGAGGATCTCATAGCTAGTTTGCTTACATCATTTCTTTGTCCTTTCATTTCTAACGTCATTCCAACTCTTCTTTTCTGATTATTCCTGAGGTAAATCTGAGCCTGTGCGCCTTCCTGTGAGATGGGTCCTCAGCAAAGGCCAAGCAGGCATTACACCCACACCCCTCCATAGAAAACATAGCTTGCCAAACGCACACGCAGCGGTAATTTCCACCCAATGGACAGGAAACACACCCAGCATGACGCCCATGCTGCACGGAACACGTACCGAGGAGACGGAAGAAACGGCACCTTAGAAATGGTGCTCAAACACCACATGAGCATCGACAGCACAGACCTCCCGTCCTCAAGCGATCCCTCAATCGAGGCCGATAATAGAAAGACAACACCCCGCCACGTTGTGCATGATACGGGCAGCACGTACCTTTCAACCCATTTCTGGACTAATAATATCGATCGGGTTTCGTCCCGTGCACACGATAGCAGAATTGGGCGAGTGCTGGCCATGTGTGTAATGGCAGATCGGAACGGAAGATGTTGTACGGAACGTGCTCTCAAAGGCAGACCCGTGCACCGCTCGCAACACTTTATCATGCAGAGCGGGGCACGACTGGACACGTCTTACTGTCTGTGCTTGGTTTCGCCATAACATCGTACCTTCGGTCCTCGTTGGCGGCTGCGGATGTTCCCCGCGGACGGCAAATGTCCCCCCGCCTTTCTGGCCAGCGAAGCTACGATCGGGCAGAGGCATGTTGTGCTGCTCGGGCCACGTGGCGCACACGGACCGGGCGCGTTGGCCAGCGCTGGTCGGGGGCGCCCGAGCGTTTTTGTGGGACCGACGCTGCCCTCGGCCGGTCATCAGGGCACGGCCCAGGGGTTCTTGCAAGGCAAGTCGTGATGCGGAGTTCGGTGTGGGTGATTCATATCATGTCGTGAGGTCGGAGCAAGATATTGTTGCGAATTCGCGCCCGTCGGCGTGCGAACGACCACGTGACTCGAATCGCGGCCGCTTCGCCACCGACGGACAATTCAGTCGTGACCCTCCCGGCTAACGCCGGGATCCAGTCACGGGTGGACCTTTCGGCCTCACCACAACCCAGTCCGCATTCTACCCGCGCGGAATAGGGTGAATCGCGAAAGTCGATATACCTAAGTACCCGCACGGGTAACTACCGAGGGGTTGTACCTCGCCACAGGCCGACTTCGGACACGATCCGCTTAAGCGGCTCGTTCCGGGCTAACGGGATAACCGAGCGGTGTTATCGTCGGCCTTGACGGTTCAGATTAATTATCGGGCGTCCCGCGCCCACGACGAACCCTTTACATGAAACAAGATGGAGACCCAACGAAGAAGGACGCAGCGAAACGGGGGAAGAATTCAACAGAAGCACGTTTAATTCACAGACAACACATAGAGCACACATGAAACAGCATGTATTTACAGAAACAATAAGAATTAAATAAATGCACATATATCAAATAAAAGAAAGAACGACAAACGCAACGATGACGCAGAGCTACAACCGAATACGCGACACACGGACCACTTACACATTCTACTTGCGGACACGGCGCCACACACACACGTTCACAAGAACCCAAAAGAAAATGGAAGTCGACTCCCCTGAATGTTCGAGTCCTGGCGCCCGTCACACGTGGTCCCGTCTGGCCGTGACTCCGATCGAGCGGGGTCGGCGAGGCCTCTCCGGCGTGCCTCGCGCCTGCTCGTGCTGGCCTCCCGACGCCATGGACCGAGCACCGACCGAGTCCACCGAACCACGAGCACCGAACCAAGAGCAGCAGGAGCGAGACGAGCGAGAAGCAGGACGGACGAAGCACCAGACGAAAGCTCGAAGAGGGAGGATCCAGAAGTCAACCAGGAGCGAAGCACGAAGCACACGAAGAAGCCCGATCCTCCTAAACTGCCGTCCCTTTTGTCCCGCCCCACCACGCCCTCTTTCTCCGCCCCGCCTTTGGCTCCACCCCCTTCGAGGCGCTTCTGGAAAGCACTCGAAGCGGGGCGTTCCTCTCGTTCCTCCCACCTCCGTCTTGTGGGGGCGAGGAATAATCAGGCCTGACGCCTGCCAGAGAAGGACCGCGGGAAGTCACAGGCGGGAATGCTTGCACCTCTTCCCGTTCCAGCGGCGGCGATCGTCCCGCAGGGAGCCTGGTCAACGGCGAGGGCGGAGATGCGGGGTGGGGGCGCTGAGAAGCCGAGACGTGGTGGTGTCGCTCAAATTAAGAAAGAGAAAGAAAAACGGCTATACTGAGAAGAATCGCAGCCCGAATGAATCACATTAATACCCTCTAAACCATGGGTTTGGGCTAACTACACATGTACTTAAAAAATATATCTCATCTACGGGACCTGAATGGTGTAATGCGAATTTCCACAGCCGTAACATATTTTTACGGTCCGGGTCACCTTGCCGGAAATGGAATGTGGCGGTTTCCGGCCATCGCGCCAGGGCCGCGCAGGGGGTCGGGCCAATCAGAGCGCCTGATTCGGGTGACGACACCGTGTTTCGGGGTGGCCCCACGCCCCGCGCCGCGGGGCCTATAAAGGTCCGAGCGGATCCTCCTTCTCTTTCTCTCCTCTCTCTCTGCCCTGCCTTTCCGCTCAAGCTGTACCTCGACTCTGCCTTCTGTCGTCATTGTTGGACTCCTCCTCCTCTTCTCTGCCCATAAACGCTGACTCCACCCACCCACCTGGTCCCGCCTATCATTCTGTACACTCGCTCTGACTTCACCCTCCCAACTCAAGCCCCTCCTTCACGCTCACGGTCTCGACGTGAGCTGCCGAAGCAGGAGACGACGTGCCACAGCTGTCAGGGGGTACCGCGCCACAGAGCATTCCCCCAAACGTATTTGTGGCGCGTTCGGTACCGCGTATCAATTATACCAAGGTACCGAGAGACCGTAGCCTCAACTCCTCTCCTGTCTTGCTTCAATTCCTCTTCGTGTGTGTGTGTGTGCGTGCTTGCGTGCGTGCGTGCGTGCGTGCGTGCGCGCGCGCGCGCGTGCGTGCGTGCGTGCGTCGTGTGTGTGTTGTGTGTGTGTGTGTGTGTGTGTGTGTGTGTGTGTGTGTGTGTTTGTGTGTGTGTCCTGGTGCCTGTCTATATAAGTAAGCCTGCAGAAGATTATTATTGTTATTATTATTTTCGGGTTAGGTCTGCTCTGCGTCCGCTTTCATAAGGCCTAAGTCACATTTGCCACGGCGGCCGTGGGTCTCCAAAATCTACGGCCACTAGCAATTATACGGCGGCCGCAGTATTTCCACGGTCACACAATGTAGCAGTCACAAATGTTTTATTTTCGGGAGCCACACGGCGTATTTAGGCCTAAGTCACATTTGCCAGCGGCCGTGGGTCTCCAAAATCTACGGCCACTAGCAATTATAGGCGGCCGCAGTATTTCCACGGTCACACAATGTAGCAGTCACATATGTTTTTATTTTTCGGGGCCGCACGGCATATTTATAAATTGTGGAGAACGAAAACGTGGGGTTGCCGTACGGTCTTTGATTTGATGTCGTACGGTGACCTTAAGGGGCCCTGCGGTGGCCATAGAATTTTCAAGGCAGACGCAAGGTAGCCTCAAGGTGCCCGCAAGGCGACCACAGGGGGACCCTAAGGCGAACGTGCTGCCAGACGGACGGTAACGAATGGTTAATTTTTTTGATTTTTTTACCATTTTTTTTTTCGGCTTGTCGAATTGCTACGGCAACGTAGAAATGAAAAAAAAGTTATAACTCCGCGTTATAATTCCACGGCGACCTTACGACCTGTAAAAGATAGCCAAACGGCGTAGGACCACCCTGAGGCCACCGCAGATACTCTGCGGCCGCCGCACGTTTCTGTTAATTCAGAGGGCGTACGGCCGCCGTATCCTCGCCGTAGAGCAATGTGACTTAGGCCTTGGTCTTAGAAATTGTGGAGACCGAAAACGTGGGGTTGCCGTACGGTCTTTGATTTGATGTCGCACGGTGACCTTAAGGGGCCCTGCGGCGACCATATAATTTTCAAGGCAGACGCAAGGTAGCCTCAAGGTGCCCGCAAGGCGACCGCAGGGGGCCCTAAGCGAACGTGCGGCCAGACGGACGGTAACGAATGGGTTATTTTTTTTTACCAGGTTTTTTTTCGGCTTGTCGAATTGCTACGGCGAACGTAGAAATGAAAAAAGTTATAACTCCGCGTTATAATTCACGGCGACCTTACGACCTGTAAAATATAGCCAAACGGGTAGGGCCACCCTGAGGCCAACGCAGAAACTCTGCGGCTGCCGCACGTTCTGTTCAATTCAGAGGGCGTACGGCCGCCGTATCCTCGCCATAGAGCAAATGTGACTTAGGCCTAAGTTGCTTGTTATTGTCGCACCACACCTCTCTTCTCTATCTCTGCACAACACACCCCAATAAATCTATTGATCGTACCACATACCTTTCCTCGCCTCATTGAAAATAATTATTATTAGAAATGTTCCCTGCTCGTTTTTGTCTTTTCTTCCATTGATCCAGCATGGTCCGA
>CM068958.1:85985203-85995550 GCA_035128595.1 Eptatretus atami | reverse complement strand
CAAAGTTTCAATCGAAATCGGTTCGCTGGTTTGTGCTGTGGAGCCTCGCGTTGCAGACACACACACACACACACACACACACACACACACACACACACAACCACACACACGGAAAACCCGACAATAAGGGATATCTAGCATATATAGCGAATCCAATTATATATCGGTTTACTGGTTTGGGCTGTGAAGCCTCGCATTGCAGACAACACACACACACACACACACACACACACACACACACACACACACACACACACACACAGACACACACACACACAGCACACACACACACACACACAACACACAACACAGACGGAAAACCCGATAAACTTCTCTCAGTGCTCTTGTTTGACCACACCTCCTGACCACACAATATTTTTCCTAAGCCAGCCCTTTTCATCAACCACGTCCACTTTCCCTAAGCTCCGCCCACTTTCCTAAGCCGCTCATAAATTACGGTGAATAGACACCCGATTTTTGAAGGACTACCATTTGAAAAATAAAACCTCAATCAAAAATCGGCTCGAGTAAAATTTTCTAAATATCGCGGTGTTTAATTCCGAAGTCTCGCTTCTCTACCTTCAAAACTGAAGGACAAGTATTAGAAAATACTGTACGCGGTTTTTCGGCGCTGCACAGCAACGGGTGTTGCTAGGCAACGGAATTCACAGCGCACATTCCCAACAAATACTGCACATGTTGGCAAAGTTTCATCGAAATCGTTCGCTGGTTCGTGCTGTGGAGCCTCGCGTTGCAGACAACACACCACACACACACACACACACACACACACAACACACACACACACACACAACCACACACACAACACACACACGGAAAACCCGACAATAAGGGATATCTAGCATATATAGCGAATCCAATTATCGGTTTGCTGTTTGTGCTGTGAAGCCTCGCGTTGCAGACACACACACACACACACACACACACACACACACACACACACACACACACACAACACACACACACACACACACACACACACACAGACGGAAACCCGATAAACTTCTCTCAGTGCTCTTGTTTGACCACACTCCTGAGCCACACAAATATTTTTCCTAAGCCACGCCCACTTTTCATCAACCACGTCCACTTTCCCTAAGCTCCGCCCACTTCCTAAGCCCCTCATAAAAAATTACGGTGAATAGACACCCGATTTTTGAAGGACTACCATTTGAAAAAATAAACCTCAATCAAAAATCGGCTCGAGTAAGATTTTCTAAATATCGCGGTGTTTCATCCGAAGCTCGCTTCTCTACCTTCAAAACTGAAGGACAAGTATTGAAAATACTGTACGCGGTTTTTCGGCCGCGCTGCACAGCAACGGGTGGTTGCTAGGCAACTAAATTCAAGCGCGCACATTCCAACAAATACTGCACATGTTGGCAAGTTTCATCGAAATCGGTTCTCTGGTTTGTGCTGTGGAGCCTCGCGTTGCAGACACACACACACAACAACCACACACACACACACCACACAACACACACACACACAACACACACACACAGACGGAAAACCCGACAATAAGGGATATCTAGCATATATATCAAATCCAAAAATAGGACTGCACGTTTTGAAGCTCACCTGGATCAGGAGTAACAGTCACTCAACAACCCTCAGACCCACTGAGACCCTGATCGAATTTAGGGTGTCAAATCTCTCCCCCCCCCCCCCACCGTAGACTCCCTTAATGAGCACAGATTTTGATGCGGTCATTGCACTTAAGCAGCATCGGGCAGGTAGGTAATGAAGGTTGTGGTCAAATTTTATCAAAATTGTCTGTAGTTTTGGAGAAGAGAACAGATACCTATTTTGAGGGGTCAAACCCCTCCCCAGACCACCTCAATGAGCGCAGATTTTGATGGTCGATACACTTTGGTACTTTATGGGTGATGAAGGTTGTGGCCAAGTCTCATTGAAATTGTGTGTGTAGTTTTGGAGAAGAGCAAACACCAATTTTTTTGTGAGGGGGAGTGGTTGACACCCCCCCCCCCCATGACCCTTACAATGAGTGCAGGTTTTGATGCAGTCAATACACCTTCGTTAGGCTTCAGATATGAAGCTTGTGGCCAAGTTTCATCAAAATCATGTGTTTGGTTCAAGCGATATTGACTGAAGTGTTTATGGATGGACGGACGGACTGACTTGACTCGACTCGCTCACCTATGGACACTGGTTGATCGCATAAGCTCACCTGACTAAAGTCCAGGTAGGCTCAAAATCTTCGATTTTCTCAAGTAACAAACAGATCGTGAAAACATAACCTCTGTCTATCGCAGATGGCGGAGGTAACAAATATTCAGTGACCGATGTGCATTTCATATGCTCGGAGTATCTTGCCCCCTGTAATATCAGAGATTGCCCCCTGTAATTTAGATACGTAATCACCGGTCTGTTCCTGTCTTGATTTCTGCTATTAACTTTCTTTTGACACTTAACACCTCGTGTCTATCTGAAATGTAAGAGTCGGGGGTTAGGAGGGCTCAGCAATGTTTTTTGTTTTCACGGGCATGAGCTTGTTAATCGCGATTCTTTGTGTATTTAGATTTCTGTTTGAATCCTCCCTAATGTTGTAGCATATGCCATTTGGTTACACCTTCCTTTTTGAGCAGTTGGTCATCAGTCTCATGATAAACCATTACATTGAAATATATCTGGTATAAGAGTAAATGTAGAGCATCTCCTGCTAAACTTGTATTTGGTGATCGATGAAGATGACGAGATACGAGTTATTGGATTCGCTATATATGCTAGATATCCCTTATTGTCGGGTTTTCCGTGTGTGTGTGTGTGTGTGTGTGTTCTGCAACGCGAGGCTCCACAGCATGAACAGCGAACCGATTTCGATGAAACTTTGCCAACATGTGCATATGTGCGGGAATGTGCGAGTTTGAATTTCGTTGCCTAGCAACCACCCGTTGCTGTGCAGCGGCTGAAAAACCGCGTACAGTATTTTCAATACTTGTCCTTCAGTTTTGAATGTAGAGAAACGAGACTTCGGAATTAAACACTTTGAGATATTTAGAAAATTTTACTTGAGCCGATTTTTGATTGAGTTTTTATTTTTCAAATGGTAGTCCTTCAAAATCGGGTGTCTATTTACGTCATTTTTTATGAGGGGCTTAGGAAAGTGGGCGAGTTTAGGGAAAGTGGACGTGGTTGATGAAAAGTGGGAGTGGCGTAGGAAGGTGGGCGTGACTTATGGAAAGTGGGTGTGGCTTCTGAAAAATATTGTGTGGCTCAGGAGGTGTGGTCAAACAAGAGCATTGAGAGAAGTTTATCGGGTTTTCCGTCTGTGTGTGTGTGTGTGTGTGTGTGTGTGTGTGTGTGTGTGTGTGTGTGTGTGTGTGTGTGTGTGTGTGTGTGTGTGTGTGTGTGTTTGTGTCTGAAGCGAGGCTCCACAGCACAACAGCAACCGATTATTTTTCAAATGGTAGTCCTTCAAAAATAGGGTGTCTATTTACCGTCATTTTTATGAGGAGTGCCAGTTGGCAAATATGCAATAGGAAAAATCTTGCCAGGCAGAGGAACAATTGTATGTGAACCAATACGTCTTGGCAATGAATCTTCGTCGGTGGATCGGTCAGAATGAAAGCATCGTATCCAGCGCTTCGATCCAAGCAATCCCTCGTCGCCTACCGGCTTGTTTCTTCCTTTACTACTACTATCTGAATAAAAACTATTCATTGACCACAATGTACCTAAATACAATTATTATTTTAGCCAAACATGATATGAACCCAAATCACCGAGAGATGGTTTGCTTGGTCAGTCGAATATGGGAATTGGCTAAAATGACAGTACTGTATTTGCATCTACCCTTCAACATGTTTCTTTCTCGATATAATTGCGAGGAACATTTCAAAATGCTAATTTTTTTTCGCCACTTTTACCCAACTTGAAAGGTACGAGCGTGAGGAAAAGTGCGACGTGTGGTTAAAGCCCAGCAGCTGTGGTATGCAATTATCGAATCGCAGACGGAGACGGCACCCCATACATGCTTTACAAGGATGCTTGCAACCGCAAGAGCAATCAGCAGAACCTGGGGACCATTCATTGCTCAACCTCTGCACTGAATTATGGGAGTACACCAGCACAGATGAGGTCAGGAGTTCGTACCCACTTGCTTGAGATTGTCCCTTTTAAAATCATTGCTAGTGGTAACCAGTTTAACCTTGCATGTGATGATAACTCCGTCAGCAGTGTTTGTTTGAGGCCATCTTGGTTTCAATCAGAAGTATTTATAGAATGGTTTGAGGTTTCATATTGGTGTTGATACAATGATATATTCTTTGGTTTGTGCAGCAATGTAAATGGTAATCAGAGGTGGTGGTATTTGTGGCCGTGGCGTTGTGTTTGTGGCCGTGTCGTTGGTTGTTTGTGGCCGTGTCGTTGGTGTTTTGTGGCGTGTCGTTGGTGTTTGTGGCGTGTCGTTGTGTTTGTGCGTGTCGTTGTGTTTGTGCGTGTCGTGGTGTTGTGGCCGTGTCGTTGGTGTTTGTGGCGTGTCGTTGGTGTTTGTGGCCGTGTCGTTGGTGTTTGTGGCCGTGTCGTTGGTGTTTGTGGCGTGTCGTTGGTGTTTGTGTCGTGTGGTGGGTGTTGTTGGCGTGTCGTGGGTGTTGTGCCGTGTCGTGGGTGTTGTGGCGTGTCGTGGGTTGGTGGCGTGTCGTTGGTGTTTGTGGCCGTGTCGTTGGTGTTTGTGGCCGTGTCGTTGGTGTTTGTGGCGTGTCGTTGGTGTTTGTGGCCGTGTCGTTGGTGTTTGTGGCCGTGTCGTTTGTGCTTGTGGCCGTGTCGTTTGTGTTTGTGGCCGTGCGTTGGTGTTTGTGGCGTGTCGTTGTGTTGTGGCCGTGTCGTTGGGTTTGTGGCGTGTCGTTGGTGTTTTGTGGCCGTGTCGTTGGTGTTTGTGGCGTGTCGTTGGTGTTTTGTGGCGTGTCGTTGGTGTTTGTGCGTGTCGTTGTGTTTGTGCGTGTGTTGGTGTTTGTGTCCGTGTCGTGGGTGTTGGTGGCCGTGTCGTGGGTGTTTGTGGCGTGTGTGGGTTTTGTGGCGTGCGTGGGTGTTGGTGGCGTGTCGTGGGTGTTGGTGGCCGTGTGTGGGTGTTGGTGGCCGTGTCGTGGTGTTGGTGGCGTGTCGTGGGTGGTGGTGGCCGTGTCGTGGGTGTTGGTGGCGTGTCGTTGGTGTTGGTGGCGGTCGTTGATGGCCATGTGTCGTTGGTGGCCGTGGTTTTGGTGGCCGTGGCGTTGATGTTGGTGGCCTTGTGTTGGTGGTGTTGGGGGCCATGGTCGTGACGTTGTTGATTGCCGTGGCATGACGTTTGTGTTGGTGGCTGTGGCGTTGGTGGTGTTGGTGGCGTGGCGTTGGTGGTGTTTGTGGCGGTGGTGTTGGTGGTCGTGGCGTTGGCGTTGGTGGCCATGGTGTTGGTGGCTGTGGTGGTTTTGGTGGTGGTTGTTAATTGGTATTGGTGGTGGTTGGTATTGGTATTGGTGGTGTGGCATTGCTGTTGCCGTTGCTACTGTTTGTGGTGTTGTTGCCATTCGTGGTGGCATTGGTATTGGTATTGATGTTTGTGGTTGTGGTGGTTGTGTTATTGGTGTTGGTGCTGTTCTTGTTCGTGGTGGTGTTGCTGATGATTTTCTTGGTGGTGGTGGTGGTAGTTGTGTTTGTAGTAACTGTAGTCATAAGTAGTAGTAGTGTTGTTGGAGATGGTGTTGAGGTTGGTGATGGTATTGATTGTGATGGTATTTGTGTTGTTGGTGATAGTATTGATGTTTTTGGTGGTATTAGGTGGTATATTGGTCTTGGTTGTTTTTTTTATGCATTATATTTTTCTTTCAGGTGGCTGTCTGCAACCTGGCATCCATCGCCCTTAATATGTATGTCAAAGCAGACAGAACGTATGACTTCCATCGTCTCTTCGAAGTCACCAAAGTTATCGTCCAAAATTTGAACAAGATAATTGACATTAACTACTATCCAATACCAGAGGTATGTTCTTCGTATGCCGAATAGAGTTCTTCCTTGTCGTACTAGATCTTAAATTGTGCACCCAACTGTTTCTCCCCACACTTTTTGAAAATAAAAACTGGGATATTGTAATTGGCTCCGTCCGTCTGTCCGTCCGCCACGCCATCTCCTCCTAAATGATTGTGTAGAAATTCATCGAACTTGATAGTTATGATTACCACATGACAAGAAGGTGCAAGAGCAGTCTAATTTTGGCCCCCTTCCCTGGGGCGGGGTCAACAAGGCAAATACCAGAAAATGCTATTACGGCCACATTTAAAAACGTTTTTAATGAAACTTTGTACATACAATCAACATTGGGGGACACATGAAATATGTAACGATTTTTTTTGTATTTAACTCCTGGGTTCATGCCCCAGGGGGATGGAGACTGGCTCACAGGGGTCAAAATGGGGGGGGGGGGATTTTTCACTCAAGATTTGATACTGGGTCATTCCTGGTGTAACTTTTTGCCATCTTAAAACTGCTTTGATTGGGAATCGTGCGGATTTGTGATGGTCCACGCCATCGACTTTACTCTCGTTTTGTTTGGAAAGGCAAATGTATGTGTGTACTTGGTAGGGGTGATACAGTAGAATACCACTGTTGCACATCTTTGCATTATGTTTCAATGGAATGTACAAAAATTAGTTCAGAGCATTTTCACGTCTATCAAGCATGGGGCTGTGTTTTTTTCTGTTTCACTTGTGTACACAGCTATCCCAGACATCCCGCAAAGTGTACCTGTCAAACCTCACTGATTACTACTTGAATCTGCACCAAATCCCTTTTAAAGTTTAAACGATCTATTAAATCATGTGATGTAAAAGTTAAAGTTCATCGCAATGTTCATTTTATCACATTTACCTCTAAACAAGGACAGTGCGCATCAAACCTCTGTTTTCTTCTTCTTACAATCGGACTTCTTTCTTCCTGTGATGTTTTGGTCAATGTTTGTTTTTTTCCACGTTGTGTACCATCGTTTAAAATTTTTTTTGTTGTTTTTGTTTTGTATACATAGTCGAAGCTCGTGGAAGAGCTAGTACAGTGAACGGATCAGGACGTAATGTACAAAAACAGGACGCAAAACATGCATGCTGGACACGGAAGGAAACTCCAAGGAGGGAAAATTGGAAGGAGGAGGGATTTTGGGTGGGGTTAACGAAAATTGGGATTGGTTCCAAAATAGTTTAATGGTTTTATTGTAGTATTTGTTGTTTAACTGTGAGTGCTGTTGGCCACGATCGTGGCCTCACAGGAACGTGCTGTTGGCTACGATCGTGGCCTGCGTCATTGTTCAACAATCTGTATTGTTTGTTCCTATATACGTGTTTGTTCCTATGGTTACCTTTAAAACAATACAGGCATTTTATTCAGTTTGCCTGAAAAAAACCCACATTTTCTTGTTGCATACTGGAAAAGTTCAGCACTCGGTCAACATTTTTAATGTATATTTATATTAGATTACATATATTGTAGTATAAAAGCACCAATTAGTGTTACTGTGGAACCATGTGGAACCTGTTATTGGTCCCCTACAGGTTTCACTGGAGGGGTCTATAGGTTTTTTTGTCTGTCTGTCCGTCCGTCCATCCGTCTACCCCACCTGTGGCTTTTCAAACTTTTTCCCAATATACTTTAACATATTCAACTGAAACTTGGTTCATGGCATTATTACAATAAGTTACAGAACAAGTTCGAGTTTCAGGGCGTTTCGACAATTTTTTCAGTTATGTCCTTTTTAGGCTGAGAAAATATCACATATTATACGTGGGACAATGTTCGGTTGTCCGAGAACTCCACCCCACTGTTTTACACCCATTGGCTGGACAGCTGGCCTGGCTCCATCCCCAAAAAATCATGCGCCGCCATTGCATGAAGCAGCACGGATCGGCAGGCCTTAGGTCTGGGTGTTGGTTGTTAGTCCATGGCCCAGTGCAATTGGAATGATTCCAGGTATATAACCACGATGTATGATCCGTGCACATAAGCTGTAAACATGTTTTTGCTTCATGTATTTAATCCGGTTATTTTTAATATGAAATACTAATAAGAAAAGCCTCAAAACTAATGAAACATGGTGGGTTTGAGAGTTTCTTTTTATTCATTTTGATTCTGGCATCGGCTCGATTGTGCGTTTAAGCAAACTAATTTCTATCTCCCGAACATTCATTGAGACCGGTATGGGACATGTATTGCAAAGCAATTCTCGCTCTTTTTCCCACTGGTTTCTATTGCACCTGTGTCTCATTTCCCCTCATCACATGGTATGCTCAGAGCAAGAACCAGGGGCCATTTATTTGGTGGAATTGCCCAAGTGCCTTATTATTTCTAAATAGTGTACCTCTTGGGGTATTCAAAACACCTGGTCTCAAGATTCTGTGATGGTGGGCTATTACATCCATCCATCCATCCATTGGGACTATGCTCTGTGCAGAGCATTGGTGCTGCCTAAGCAGTCTCCTTGGCTATTGGGCACAATCCTGGACGGGTCGCCACTCCGACACAGTATACCAGCATGCTGGCACTCATTTTGCCGACCTCGGAAGGATGACAGGCAGAGTCAACCCCACCTGATATTAATTCAACAGCTCAGTGGGATTTGAACTAAGGATCTGAGGATCCCAAGCCCACCACCCTAACCATTAAGCCAACACCAGGCATACTATTATATCAGAGGCTAATAATTAAACTGCGTGCAATGTCGATTGTGGCCAAACATTGCAGTTCCACAAATGACTAGTAACCATTTGTGGTCATATAAAACGGTCTTGTTGGGTATTTAATGAAAGAATATAACGGGTAATATCAATGCACACAATAAATTATTTTTGAGAACATAATAAACAATTTGACATGTCAATTGTTTTTCAATAACTTAATTATTATCTCTAAAAGTTTTTTTTTTTCACAAAATAAAAGCATAGTAGCAACAACTACAAAGACAACATGTGTGAAGTTTCTGATATTTTATTAATCAATAGTTCAAACACTTGCTAAAATATAGACCTGGTCATAATACACACTGATACATCATACAAGACTAGTATGTCAACGAGATACGCAAACCAGTGCTGTACCCGAACTGAGTTCCCAAACTCACTCGGTGTGTTGCCCTTCCGAGGCAAGTCGGAGTTGAGTCCGAGTTGAGCCGGGTTTCGCTGTCAACTCGGAAAATAACTTGGATATTTTCTTGTTGCATAAAATGAAATAATTGCCGTATTTTGAAAATGAGTGTGGTAGAAGTGTGCTTAGTATATGAATCACATGCTTCAGGTCAGGTCAGGTATGGGAGCATGTGCCAGAGCAGCGCGTCGCTGCGTCCACTTTCGCCGTACTTCAGGGGTCCGTCTGGCCATCCCAGGCAGATGCAGGCCCATCCCCATCTCGATGCGTCAACCTGCTGCAACCACGAGGCACGTGGTCGGCCATTGGCCTCCTCCACTCACGAGACTCCCTCCTGAGAGAATCTGTGAGCAGATCAGCATCAGAAAACGAGCACAATGTCATACAGCGCAACTGACGCTCAGGACTATGCAGGTAACAAATCTCATCCGAGTCTCAGCAACCGCTCGTTGGACAACAATCTGACCAGCGATAGCTAAGGATTCTCCGAAGAGACCTGGTACCAAGAATAAGTCTCCATCTCAGATCTTGGTCAGAGTCCAAGTCTCATCCATAGAGCAAGACTGGAAGCACAAGGACTGAGACTCGGACTTTCTCTCCCGCACAGGTACCGGCAGCGCAACCCATGATCCAGTGAATCCATGACTCCCAGCCGACCCAGACGTCTATTGACCTCTGACTCAGCAGCAGAGACAGAATATCACTGCCAAGGTAAGTGAATCTCTCCACGACTCAACATCCTCACACAAACACAACGGACAGCAACATCAAGATGTCATTGAAAGCCTGGATCTTAGTTTGACCAGGAAAACCCGTAATCCCAGCGCTCCCGACTCCTCATCGCACCTCGAGGGCCCAAAAGGATATCTAAGTCTTCGCAAAGATGACTGCACATCTGCAAATCAAGGTCAGAGATCTTGACATTCCAAAATGCACGCAGCTTGATCTTTCGATATCCTCCCTAAAATCAGTCCATACAAGTGTGAAAAGTGTGGGGCATACACACCCCTGAAAACTCCAGTACAACTGGAAATAAGTCAGAGATGGTACCACCACAATTCACAGCACTCCTCAGTACCAGAGTACAGTTCAGACATCAGATCGATCAGTTTTGGTGGCACCCCACGAAAACCAAAAATCCTCCAGAGGGCATCCCGATTCACTGAATCGAACGCTTTACAGAGATCAACATACGCTGCAAGCAGC
>CM068958.1:85923152-85935562 GCA_035128595.1 Eptatretus atami | reverse complement strand
TTTTGTCATAAAAAGGCTATTTTAAAGTGTTTGAGACAGGGGTGCCAGCAGTGCCAGCAGCAAATGAGTAGCTTGAGGGATGAGGTGTCTTTGGTGTAAATTGCCACGATGAGCCGTTAATGGCCCGAGGTTAAGCTTGGCCAAGCTCTGCAGCTACGGTAGTAAATTTAGCCAATTCGAACGGGAAGCGTGCAGAGGTGGTGACTTTTTAAATCTACTTTGGGCTTTTAAAATGATTTAGAATTGGAAATTTACATCTCGTCTTTGAATTGTGGTGTCACTTTCAGGGTGGTATCTTGCTAGCTCTTGAATAAAAGGTCAATGTTTGGAAGCCTTTCAGATATCGACCTATTCTTTAATCCTCAAGCTCTGATCACCCAGTGATTGGCCTTTTTTATTTAATACCATAGCAGTGGCTCTCAGCAAAGTGCACTTGTTTTAATCCAGAGTGAAAGCATGGTTTGAACTTCCGGTTTTGATTATAATCTATCCAGCATACAGAAAAATGTGGACGACACACACACTCATGCTTGCAGACACATGTGGAATGCATCATTGCTTGCTGCGGAACATTGGCTCTCTGATTTGCCCTCTGTGACGATGTGCTGGAATTGTTGTGTGATCTAAAACTAGGGCGTTGTACCCTTCGCCATCAAGTCTCAAATTGGATAAGTTTCTTTTTGCACTGCATAAACTTTCTCACATTTCTTGGCAGGGTGAGATGCATTGCTGTAATAGAATGTGCAGATGGATGGATGGATTGATGGAATGATGACATGTTACATCCTTTTACAGGTACCCCCCACCCCCCCCCCAAAAAAAAAAATTAGTTGTAATTTTATATCTCTCAAGGTTTTGGTTTTGCTGTCATCCCACCTACCTCCATTTTTGCGGAACAAAAGGACAGACTAAAAGCACCGTCTGCATTTATCCATTATCATTCTCATGGAGCAGTGCCCTCTTTCAATCTCCCCATTGTGCGTCTTTCTTGTTATCGCTGCCTGCACAGGGTTCCAGTGCCTTTCATGTGGCCGTGTGCACTTCCCTTTGCACCTCGCATTTCAAAGGCATAAAATAGAGTAGTCTTGTTTCACGGTTTGCATTTGGAATAGAGCAGTGCAGGTGAGTGTCACAAACCGCTTGGTTCACCTGCATTTTGCCGCTGACCCTGTCATCACAGTGTTGTGACTAGATCGTAAAATCTATCAAGAATTTCTGGTTGGCTCCGTTTAAGAGCTGATGATGATGACTATGTCAGTCATATCGATGATAAATAATCGCCATTTCATATAACCACGTGTTAAAGATCTATATTTTTGTTGCAGAATTGGTCAAACAGTCAGAAAGCAATATTATCAAACATTGGTACGTATTTTATGCCTGGTATTGGCTTAATGGTTCGGGTGGTGGGCTTGGGATTCGAGGGTCCTGAGTTCAAATCCTGCGTGGCCATTTAATTATTACCAGGTGGGGTTGACTCAGCCTGTCATCCTTCCGAGGTCAGGAAAATGAGTACCTGCTTGCTGGGAAGATTGAGCCATTCGAGTATCCTGTGTCGGAGTGGTGACCCGTCCAGGATTGTGCCCAATAGCTCAGGAAACTGCTTCGGCAGCACCGACGCACTGCACAGAGTATGGTCCCAATATATGGATGGATGGTATGTATTTTCTGAAATAATTGGTGTTTTAAACTATCTTTTGAAGTCCATGACCAAAAAATCTTACCATTTGTAAGATTGTACTCCATGATTTTTCATTTCTCTTCTAATAATATGGAGTTCTCCACATTTTGAAAAGCACCTGTACATCTGTAAAGAAACAGGCGTAGGTGTTGAAGATACAGTTTCATGTTTGTTTTAAATTTAAATTGTACTTCACAAAACTGAGCACACCAAATTGTTCATAAAGTGTTCCTTTTTAGCTCGCCTGTTCGAAGAACAGAGAGTTATAGCGATACCCCCGGCGTGAGCGTCAGCGTCAGCGTGAACCTGAAATGTTAAATTTTTGGTGCAAGTTATTTCCTTTCTAATGTTTTTATCTACCACACTATTTTTTACTGATTACAATATACAAATACATATATTGCTTTAAAATTATTTGGATAGACTTCACTGCAATGCTTTATAAAAATATTATTAGACGTCTTTTAAAAACTATAAATGTATAAACAGGTGAGCATTGGGTGGCTTTGACACCAACTCTCTGGTTTTTTTAATGCAGCACATGGCTGTGGGAAAGCATATTTTCCTGGGGACGCAGCTGTGCCGCTGATGCAGTGCCCCCATGTAGGGTGGAAGTGGAACTTGGAATTTGTTCAGGGTGCCGGCAATGGCTCACCTACTATCCGCAAAGGACACCGTGGGATCTTTAATGTCCACCATCTAATGCCGGCAAATGGGATGCCCAGTTTAACGTCCATCCGAAGGACGACACACACGTGCACGTTGATGAATCACCCTGCCTGTAAAACACCAGGGTGACAATTTATAGCTGGGTCGGGATTCCAACCCAGGCGAGACAGCTTGTATACGAGTGTGCGTACCTCAAGGCTATCCTGTCAGCCCTCGGAGTACGTGTAAATTTATTCCTCGTTTCTCCTGTCGATGGAACCGTCTTCCAGAGGCTGTTCTTCACTCCAGGGCTTCAAGCTGGCAGTACACTGCCACTGTCAATTGAACCTTGCTCTTCCATGGGCCTTGCTCTTTTATAAAATAAAATAATGATAAAAACTTGTGCCATTTCATTGTCATCTGTTTAAAAAAAAAAAAGAAAAAAAAAAGAAGCTGACCCACACCGTCGACAAAAGGACCCTTTCGACCATATGTTTGTGTATCAGATCATAAAATGTGCAAAAATAAAGCATTTATAGTGATAGCAGAAATGCCAATTTGTTACAAATGCCCAGAGTTCACACACTTGTTAGAATGTAACATTTGAATGTTAAATGAACGTTACTTTTCCTTCAAATCTCAATTTATTCTCAAGGGAGGATTTAATGAACATTTCGGTTTATCACTTATTTATATATTATGAATATAGTTTGCAGTCAGGCTTTTTGTCTTTGTAATTTTTGATAATGGTACTGGTGTATGATAAATAAGTGGAGACCTACCTTTCAAGTTCATATCCACCATCTACATCTTGACTTTTTTTTCTCGTTTTGCCGAGAAAGTTTCTGCTACGCTCGGTTGTCTGGCTTGCTTCATCTTTCCATCACAGCATCAGAAAAAAACACCATTAAACGTGTTTATAACAGAAGTAAAGCACAGAGCCAGGTTGTGTTGCACTCTCATTAGCTACATTTGAACAATCAGTGGACACTGAATATGCTGCCATGCAAACACCATGCCGTCCAAAGTCGTGGTAGCCGGCAAATTCATATTTTTAAGCAATAACAATCCAAGTCTGTTTGAAATGGAGATAAAAGTTTCAATAAAAGAAAAACTAAGAAAAACTAAAAACACAGACCACTTAGTTCAAATTATTTTTCCAAAGGAAAGGGAAAAAATTTTTTTATATATTTTTAATTTTATTAAAACCAGTCAGTGATGCACTCTGTCAACTCCTTAAGCAGGCGTATCCTTAAACAGCCGGCCCCCGGCTTTAATAGAAATCTCACACTGCACGTGAGACTGATTATTGGATTGTGTCTGCAGGTACGGAGTACGGAACAGCTTGCTTATCGCTCCCATGCCAACAGCTTCCACTGCCCAGATCCTGGGGAACAACGAATCAGTTGAGCCATACACCAGTAACATCTACACGCGGAGAGTGCTCTCAGGCGAGTTCCAGGTTTGTATGAAAAGCATTTTCTGCTTTAAAAAAATTTCTTCCCAGATATCCTCGCCTGTATATTAAAGGTTATTTGTTAACTCGTAAAACTAATCTATAAATTTAAATCCAATCATTTGTAAATGTGAACACGTGTTCATAAGTAATGGTGTTTTTTTCTTTGTAAACAAAGTCGAGGCTCGTAGAGGAGCCAGAACACATAACTGACCAGTCCGTAACGTAATGAAAAGAGCAGTGAAAAAGGGGATAGAGGGGACCACCAGCAGCAGGATAGACGGACAAGATACAAGGAGACCTGGAGGAAGAAAGGACACTGGGAATAATGAGAGGAAGGGATTGGGCAGGACACAGGAGATGAACAAGCTGCATACAGGTACAAACTCTCAATCACAAAAAATAAAAATTGGACAACAAAGAACAGCAAAAAAGCAAATTTGAAGAGTGGGTGGGGGGAGAACCCGATAACCCCGAAACACATGAAGAAGTTGGCTTGGGTAGGGTACCTGAATTTTTGTTTTCAGCCAACTTTATCCTCCAGGTATTCTTCATCACTGCCATTGTCATTACCCACCTCATACCTTGCCCTGCTTTTTCACATGAAGCCACACTTGTGAATGTCCCAATCGGAATTTGTTTCCTGCTGCTCAGTTTCAAATCATAGATACGTTTGTATTTGTCCATAGTATGAGTTATCATGTTATTTCCTTTTGTCTTGTATTTAAAAACTTCATTAACTAGAGGGGGAGCACTCGGTAGAGTGCAAAACCTCCGCCGCCAATACTGCTCGGTCACTCAAGTGAACCTGATATCCTATTCATTCAATTGACGTAAACAGTGCTCACAGAGTTATAGTTTGCAACTTTCCCTTTTCTTTTAACTTTTACATACTCATTTCATTCGTCATAACTAGATTCCTTGAGACAGAAATTGATTTTACGTGGGTATATCCACCTGAAGTTCCAAAATCAGCCGCAATTATAATTTTGGCATGTTTTTTTTGTTGGAAATCACTTATAATGTAGAAATGCAAAAAAATCGAAATTTTGTTGAAAAAAAAGTTGCAAATTTTCTGTTTTTTTTTCTTTTTTTTCTCTAAAAAAAATAACATCGAAATTTTTTGAAAAAAAGTTGCAAAATTTTCTCAGGTTTTTTTTCTCTAACAATTTTTTTTTGGGAGGGGGGGGGTTGAAAATCACTTAAAACATGTAGAAATGCAAAACAAAAATTCAAATATTTTTTCAAAATGGCCGCCATAGCGGCCATATTGGACTTTGGACCAAGTCCATAATCTAATGGCATGATCCTTGGACCATACCTAATCCCCCCACCAAGTTTCGTCGAAATCCGTCGAGGAGTTTTTCCGTAATATTGTTCACAAACACACGACGGGTGAAGAAAGTAACCTCCGTCCATCTTCGATGGCGGAGGTTCATAAGCTTTGTATTGCACAGTGATAGAAAAATACAATTAAAGAGTAGAAGTGAAGTAAAGAAGTACATAGTACCTTTCGTTGAGAGGACACAAATATCGTGGTCTGCCATGACAAAACGAGTCAGAAGTCACGTAAAATATTTCTTGAGAAACCGACAATGGTACATCTGCAGAAAATAATCGTTAAAACGACATTGAATATATGATGGCATGTGGGGGTCTTAAGGTGTGGGCAAAACACATTTGTTATGAGAAATGTGAAAAGGCTGGCAGGTAGCATTGAGGTACACAAACTCGCTTCTGAGTTGTCTTGCCTGTGTTTGAATCTCGGCCCAGCTATAAACTGTCATCCTGGTGTTTCACAGGCAGGGCCTGCCCTGTGTGTGCCGCCCCTTGGATGAATGTTAAACTTGGTGCCCTGTCTGGCTTGGTGACTTGGTGGATGATAACATTCTGTGGTGTCTTTCATAATCAGCCATGTGCACAGCACGCTCCCCAGCAAATTATGGCTCGGGTGCCGTCGGGTTGTCGCCAGCACTCTGGCCAAATTTCAAATTCCTACTTTAACCCGCAGGGGGCATTGCATCAGTGGCACAGCCACACCCACAGAAAAGTATGCTATCTGCAGCAATGTGCTGCATACAAAGGAAGAGGAAGAAGAAGAAGAAGAAGAAAGAGCATCAAAGATCAGATAACAGTTTTGTACAGGTCTCTGCAAACCCATCTTGGTGACAGCCATTTATAACACCAATTTCTCTCTGACATTTTGCACACTTGTGGATTGTACCATATCCTAAGTTGCTGCCCATTATTATTGGAATAGGTTCTGCCCATAATGCTAATTGGATAAATTGTCGGGTGTGCACTTTTTGGCTGTTTATTTCTTTATTTTTGCTATTTTCATTTTAAACTATAATTTATTTAACGAATGTTACTTATTGATATTTTAATTACTGCAGGTGGAATAAATTGATCATGTTTCAGTGTACTTTTTCAGTGTTTCAGGGTGACATAAAGTAGAAATTTTTGGCGAGATAAGGATTGTGACCTAAAATGGCTCACAAAGCTTCTAGAAGAAGCCAAAAATACTTGGAAACAAATTTGCGAGAAAGAGATGTGCCTCTGCACAACAAAAGAGTTCAAGAACTTTCTCAGTTCGCCCAAAAAGCTGAGATTTTGCAGCTCTTCCATACTGTAAACTGATGATGTGGACCATTGCATGGCCTGTGGACAGCGAGTTCGAACCGACTTTCCCGATGATCCCTGTCAGTGATGGTAGGTCATACCTGGGGCTTGTCAATGTACAGGGTAAGTTTAAAATTATAATATTTACTAATTATCATGTTTATCATGTTTAGGAGGAGGAGGGGGAGGGAGGGGGGGTTGGAGTTGTACGGCCATGAATGTCTTAAGATAAATATACATTATTTTGTCTGGTTTTGGGGCCACATGAGAAATTATATAAAATTTTGCATTTACTGTATTGAATAAAGTGTGTGTGTGTGTGTGTGTGTGTGTGTGTGTGTGTGTGTGTGTGTGTGTGTGTGTGTGTGTGTGTGTGTGTGTGTGTTATATTCAGTATAACATTGCCGATGCTCACTTGTACGAACCCAACACCTATATCCACGGATATATCTCGTATTTCCGATATTTCTGTGAATCTGCTTTGCATTTATGAACAGAACAATTATGGTTAACCATATTGAAATTGCTACTCTTTCGGCTAAATGCTGAAAATTGTGTTTAAAAGACAATTTGAATCACAATTTGGCACTAGCAATGGCAGGTTAAAAGTGCCCAGCGAGCAGAAGCGAAGCGTCTCTGGGGGAAAAAACACGCACGCACGCACGCACGCACGCACACACACACACACATCTCCACATGTATACACACACATATACACACACATAAACCACATACATAGACATGCACGCACGCACACACACACACACGTGTGTGTGTGTATATATATATATTACAGTAGACTAGGCGTAGGTCGTCACCATCGGACGAGAAAAAAGTGACGACTTAGAAATGTGACGACTTACGCGTATGCGAACATTCATGATGACTGTGGGGTGAAGGATGAAGTCGTGCGTGGCCTGGACACGTATGTGTGAGAGCCGGCTATTGTACCAAAAGGAAAACACAATCCTCGGGCTTAGTGGGGGTTCATTGGTGAGTTGGAAAGTGATCAAGCAAAGATGGAATTCATGAATCAGTTTATCAAAAGTAAAGATAATGAACAACTGTAAGACAACTCATATACCATCGGTGATGGTATGGTGACAAATTACATGACACACAGTCATCGTGGTGATGATTACCACTCAATCCTATGTGTAAGTGAGTGCGTAATGTACAAAACAAGCCAATATAAACCCATGATCGGACTTCAACACGAAGCTCGATCGATCCTTTAGTCCTTCGCGAAGTAATCCGTTATGTTTGACTGCCTCAAACTCTGGGCATCTGGTGCATGAGAAAGGACTCAAACCGGTCATTGTATTCCATGATGTTGTCTGGCAATCCTCCACCGAAAGACAGTATTGGCGCATCACATCCAGGGCGCTGAATGCCTCCCGAATAGTTGGAGGCGCGTTTGGAATGTATGTCTCCCCTAGTCCTCGAGATCAACAATGTCCACATCGTCCACGCCACCCGTATCGTCGGAGACGTTCTTCACAGAATCCACAATTTCTGCATCAGTCATTTGTTGGGTGCTGCGTAACTCAGCGTCCACGTTGATGTATTTTTCCAATGAGGGTATCGCGTCTGAACCAAAGATTTCAGCGAGTCTTTCCCAGACGTTGCGGAACTGGTTTCCATGGTCGTCATCGCTCTCCTCATCAACTTCATGGCGCTGCGATCCGCATTGACGAACCTGACCGAACGGAAGCAGTTCGCGATGGAAGCATTGGAGACCTTTCCCCATGCGGTTTTGGCAGCTATCAGGGCATCCAGCAAATCCCATTTGAATGGGATTCCCTCATCTGCTGCATTCAGGTGACGCGTGGCAAGGATCTGGCGGTAGTGAAGTTGCAGGTTTCTGATGACGCCACCATCCATTGGTTGAGTGTGACTGGTAGTATTGGGTGGAGGAATACAAGTCTATGTTCTCCAGTTGACATGCAGGGTGAGCGGGGCAGTTGTCAACCATGAACGCAATTTTGCGTTTTTCAAGTGACATACGATGGTTCAGTTTCACCAACCATTGTTTGAACAGGCAGAAGTCATCTACGCATTTTTATTCGCTGAGTAGGCCACAGGCAGGTGCTTCACACTTTTGAAGGCTCGGCGATTCTTACTTTTCCCGATGGCGTACAGAGGCAGCTTGTTGGTGCCATCCATGTTCGCTCAACCAGCAACGTCACACGCGATCTTCGCCTGCTTATCACCATGATGGGATTGACCAACGAACCCCAGAGACTTTTCTGGCAGCATCTGCCAGAAAAGCCCAGTCTCATCGGCATTGTACACGTCCCGAGGCTGATACCTTTCCAAGATGTCTTTCAATTTGC
Source organism: Eptatretus atami (assembly GCA_035128595.1). Taxonomy (NCBI): domain Eukaryota; kingdom Metazoa; phylum Chordata; class Myxini; order Myxiniformes; family Myxinidae; genus Eptatretus; species Eptatretus atami. The sequence continues at coordinate 85,926,819 of CM068958.1, read as the reverse complement.
CATCCTTCCAGTCGTGCACCACTGCCGAATCCACGCTGCCTGATTCGCCGCACTTCTTGACCTTGCCGATTCCCCACCTCACTTTGAATCTGTCTATCCAGTGCATCGGCAAGGTCTTGGCATCATCATGCCCGAGGTCCGCAGCGAATTTACGTGCCTTCAGCAGCAACACTTCACCGTCCAACCGAATATTGGCTGAGCCGACATTTGCCGAAACCAGATGATGAGCGCGTCATCGACATCTTCAAAGGACACACATTTCACGCGTTTCACACTTAACACCGGCCTCGCGATCTTCTCCACTTGTGCAAATATCTTGCCCTTATTCTCAAGACATCGTTCAATGTCTGCCGTTTGATGTCCAACTTCTCAGCTATGGCTGTTTTCTTCATCAGTGGGTTTGCCTCGCAAAACTGGATAATGTCGTATTTTTCTTGGTAGGTTTTAGTTGTAAGCTTACGCTTATCGCCATTGTCCTGCCTGCAGTGCGATCAACGTGTGTACGCAGTTATAAATAGCCTATCACTGGCGGTGTAAACCAATGAGCGAGCATCACGATTCCATGAGATCTGGCTTCTCACGAGGCAGCAGTTCCGTGTGACGAGTAAGGAGTGGTAATTTACTTGAGTTTCCATTACGCGGAACGGACAACATCTGACGACTTAGACGAAGTGACGACTTAGAGATGACGACTTACAGAGGGATGACCCTTTATTCAAAGGGATTTAACATGAGATAAATTCGGGACTTTTTGACGCTGCCGACTTAGGCGAAGTGAGGAGTTACACGCTGCCGACTTACGCCGAGTCTCCTGTGTGTATAATATATGTTATATATTATATATATATATATATATATATATATATATAATATATATATATATATATATATATATATATATATATATATATATATATACTAGACGACCCGTTGGCTTCCCGTTGTGACAGCGGTTGATGAAAAATAGACACACACACACACACACACACACACACACACTTGTATTGATATTATATATATATATATATATATATATATATATATATATGTTGTTCTTCTTCCGGCTGCTCCCGTTAGGGGTCGCTACAGCGGATCATCACTGATTGGCACAGGTTTTATGCCGGATGCCCTTCCTGACGCAACCCTGGTCGCCTCTTACGACACAGGGATAAGGATTGGGTTTCGCCATGATTACGGGCTGCCCTACACCCTCTCTTTAGCGCGGCCCAGCGCAGAGCTCCCGTCCTCAAGCGATCCTCCAACCCAAGCCTCCGAGTATCCGGATTACAGGCGCACGCCACTACGCCTGTATATATATATATATATATATTATATATATATATATATATATAATATATAATGTATATATATATATGTATATATATATAGATATATTATATATATATATTATTATATTGTTACGGCTGTGGAAATTCGCAGAACACCATATAGGTCCTCAGTTAGTTATGCCGATAAGTCCGTTCAGTTAGATTTCCCCACCGTTGTTTAATGGGAATTATTCGTGTTAACAGGGCTGTGATCCTTTAGATAGCCGTTTTGCTTTACTATCGTTATTTTGACAACCACGTTTCAACCACCACAACCACCTTCACAATCACCATCACAACAACACGATCGCCTCAACCACCAACCTACCTAACCACCTTCCCGCACCCAACTGCCGATCCCCTTCTCCACAAACCAAACCACAACCCTCTATCGGGGCGCACGGATTTCCCGCCTGTTTTTCCGCGCGCCGATCGGGAGATCGTTCATTCATTGGTCGGTTCGTGAAGTGAGCGCTGGAGATAAGGAACGCCCCCTTCTCGAAGCTTCCCGCAGGAGCTGGAAGGGGGGCGGAGCGATAAACGGAGGAGCGAGGCGTGGAACTGAGAATATAAGAGGGCAGCGCGACGCCAGGTCTGGGTCTTCGTGGTGCGTTTTCGTCTGTGTGTGTGTCGTGTGCGTGTGGTTTCGTCTTGGTCTTCGGAGAGTCTTAGGTTCGGTGTTCGGTCGAGTCGTCGGAGCTCGCAGTCGGTGGGAGTCCGGGCGTGGCACGAGGGACGCGGATGGGAGCGCTGCTTTGCCAGCTCTGTCGCGCACGCGCTGCGCATCCGTGTGGAGAGCGCCGGAGAGAGCTGCCCGGCCCCGTGGAAGGCCGAGCTCAGCCCGGCTGTCCTAGCTGCCGTGGGGACAGACGTCGCGACCACCCACCATCGCACCACGAGGGTGCAGTATAACCTGCAACGGTCTCGTGGGACCCGTTCGGTCATCAGGCTCCACGCCATAAAGGTCTACGACCCTGTCTGGCGCCCTTGTCTTTGGGTAGCCTTTTCTTTTCTTTTGAATGAATGTTGGTGCGCCGTGTCCTGTAAGTAAACTGTTAACTGCTTGTACATTAATAAATAATAGTCGGTCGTAGTGTTTTTGCTTGCTCGTGTCTTGTCCCGCGTCCGCTGCATGATTGCTTTGGCTGTACATACGTGCATACGTGTTAATTAAATAAATGTGCTTGTTAAATGTACCCCGTTTCTTGCGTCCTCCTTTCTCCCATTGAAATCCATCTTGCATTGCGGAATAATAGTTGGGTGTTAAATACCCGTTAAATAGACAATCGGATCCGCGAGTCGGGCGATAATACCCGCTCGTTATCACTGCAGAACGGAACGGACCGCTTGAGCGGTTCGTGTCCAAGCCGACCTGCGCCAAGGTACGTCTCCCGGTAGCTACCCGCGCATGTACTTAGGAATATCGATATTCGGCGATGACCCTATTTTGCATGGGTAGAAAATTGGCTAGCGCCGTGTGGGGTTGAAGACCCACCCGTGACAGGGTTCCGGCGTTGTCCGGAGTCACGACTGAATTGTCCGTCCGGTGGGCGACGCGGCTGCTATAGGAAACGCGGTCGATTGCACGCCGGTGGCGCAATTCGTAACAATATATATATATATATATATATATGTAACCCCCGTTCTCGGGGTTACGTTCCAAACCTCCCCGCACTAAGTGAAAATCCGCGATGAATGACGCCTCCCCAAAAAATCGATTCGACTGTGTCTGATCGGTTTGGCAGTGATTGGGTTTGAGGTGCCGGAGATCTGACTGTCTGGTCTGTCGGTTTGGCAGTGATTGGGTTGAGGTGCGGAGATCGACTAGTCTGGTCTGGTCGGTTGGCAGTGATGTGTTTGAGGTGCCGGAGATCGACTAGTCTGGTCTGGTCGGTTTGGCAGTGATTGTTGAGGTGCGGAATCGACTAGTCTGGTCTGGTCGGTTTTGACGTGCCTGTATGAGATGCTCGTCCAACGCGCGCAATCTTTTTCCTTCCGAACATATATCGAGCACTTTACCTTAACCTTCTCCTGGAGCGTCCCAACCTTCTCCTGGCGCTTCGTTCCTTGCCAGAAGCCTTAGAAGGTGCAGGCGTTTGGGCGCCATCGTGGGGCTTGGAGAAAAAACGAGAAAATATTCTAAGTTCAAACAGACGAAACTTTGTCTCTGTGCTGTTGTGTGACTGGTCAGCACCACGCGTTAAGATTATGCTTAAATAATTTATATTTTATAGGTGAACCGCGATGAAGCGGGGGTTGACTGTATATGTGTATATATATACAGTCAACCCCCGCTTTATCGCGGTTCACCTATCGCGCCCCCGGTTCATCGCGGGTTT
>CM068958.1:85908654-85922617 GCA_035128595.1 Eptatretus atami | reverse complement strand
CCAATCACTGCCAAACCGACCAGACCAGACGAGTCGATCTCAGGCACCTCAAACCCGATCACTCCCAAATCAACCAGACCAGACGAGTCGATTTCTTGGGGAGGCGTCCATTCATCGTGGATTTTCACTTCGCGCGGGGAGGTTTGGAACGTAACCCCCGCGAGGAACGGGGGATTACTGTTTTTTATATATATATATATATATATATATATTAAGGTTGACAGCTCAGATTCACCCACTGTGCTAATGGTCATCTCACGACCCTTGGTCCCAGTCCAAGCACCTTCAATAGACATAAGTCTGTGTTGTTATGTAAATTAAGGATCATAGGGTAAACGACATTTGGCTCCTTCTATTTTCATTAAGGAATTTTGAAAAGGCGCCAAATAAAAAGTGGTTAAGTTAAAAGATTTTGTGTTATCCTATCTTGCTACAACAATTATTTAGTACTTTCTGCATACTTAGGACTGATAGAAGTGTTAATATTGACAACTTATAAATGATTTCTTTATTTTTATCTGCTTCAAATAGTACCTTTTACTCAGTTGATTTTACTAATTCAACTATTATTTTGTCTAGAAGTAACTGTTTCCTGTGTGTTTTTGTATGACAATTACTACTGCTCCTTAAACCCAGGGAGGCATACTAACTTCTGATTTTTCATATAGAGGCCAATTGGGTGCCATTAGAATGGTGTGAGTTGCCAGTGTCAGATATTGCTCAGAACCTGTTGGTTCACACTTTCTATTGGTCAATCATGGTATATGTTGCCCAATTCACAGTGTAAGGTCAGTGAATCATCAGCTTCTTTTTTAGTAGATCTGGACCTGAAAGTGTCATCAAGTTGGTTCCATTGAGAGAAAATACTCTCCCGTGTCAGGCAGCGATGTTGCTGAGGAGGTCATAGTTGGCTCTAAGAACGCGTGCGGTATCCTTCTCTCAAAATGGCCTACTTTGGTGAAGATCAGCGAGGAGAAAATCCTCTTTATTAACCAGTCCAACATTCAAAGGTGAGAAGGAATTGGGCTGACGAGTATGGCCACTAGACCCTTGGATCTTTGGCAAATCGTCATTTATTCAGTAGTCGCCTATGATTTTGCTCAATTTTGTTCTGACAGGTGTACGGTATTGGCTGTTCTGGAGACTTGTCCTCTCGTCTCAAGTAATTTTTTCTTTGAACCGACTTGCTAGTCAACGTCTCATAACACGGGTTTTTTTTCAGTGTATGGTGTCTGGGGAGCTAACCGGTTTTGTTAGCCACTTAGTTGGTTCAGAGCTTTGTGGAGGTTTGTGTTGGTGCAACATATCAACTTTCATTATTATGTACGACCTCCCACCACCCCTCCCATCCCACCAAAATTTTCTATCCTTAGGCTCGACTAGGACGTTTCTCCCCGTCTTCTCCAATCCGGTCAGTTATGTCATAAAAACTACACCTTCGTGGAACATGTGTGCTTCCATGTACATATGCAAGTGAAAGACCAAAGTGATTGTATGTCAGGACAGAAATGGGATATAAGCGACTGCCTTATGCCATAGTAGTTCTCTTTGAGCTTGAATTCCATCTTGACCACCTCGTCTGGCTTCATATTGGAATCAGGCTGTGTTGTATAAAAAGTCCAGAAATCTCATTACATTCATCTCGGGATATTAATTGATCTGAACTCTTTTTGCGTGAATCCTGTGCAGAAATCGCCACAGAGAAATATTTCATGAACCAGTTTGGTTTCTTTTTGCTCCTGAAGTAAGTGTAAAAGTGTTTGAATCTGCATAATGATCAGATGTCTACAATATACTGTGTTTACTATGTTTTTTTTACCTAGAGATGTGTGTCAATTAGCCATCCTAATGCTCGTCCTGTTTTATACATTTATGTGTTTTTAAAAGATCTATTTCCTAGTTATTATTTTTTTTTTATAAAGTATCTCCAGTGCGCTTCGATCCAAATAATTTTTGGTTAATAGCATTATTATATGTTATTTTTTATGTTATATTTGAATCAGTAATTAAACAGGATTTTCACTTTTTACGTAGGATTCAACTCACAGAGGGTGCGAACGTTTCTCGCTGCCCTAAAAGGTCAACAAGTCTTTTCTCAGAGGTAGGAAATATCCGAATTGCCTTCTGAATCTGGTAAGACGAACTTGAAGACGGTTGGTTAACATCACAGATCAGTGTATGGTCGTGGGTGGTGGTTCCACGGTGTGTCAGAATCTATGGATCAAAGCAAGCTATCCGTATCTAATTTCTTTTGTGAGCCTAATTTTCTCGTGACGGTTTTTTGTTTTTTTTTTTTTTTGTGCTACATTTTGTGTTATTAAACCATGTTTGCTGGTTTGTGTGTTGTGTTTTAGTAATTCTCCATTTTTTTTAATTTAGGGATATGGCGTTCTTATTAATAATCTGTATTTGCGCTCAATTTGGCCGTGATTATTGTTTGTTTACTCGCTTGCCTATGAGTAGATGCATTCTATAGAAAAGTTATATTGTTCGTTTAGTGTTAGGGATAGTGATGTGCGGACAGGAATGGTCTATTCTGGTTGCGCATTTTAACCACTTAGATGACGATACGTATTATTTTCAAGTCTTTGCTACCTTAATGTATCCAATTTGAAACGTTGAATAGTTGAAAACTTTTTGGGTTTTTGGAGTGCGGACAGGAGTGACTTTTCAATAAATACGTTTCTTTCTTTATTCTTCTCCGATTTTATTTATATATTTATTTATTTTATTACTTATATTATTTATATTTGTGTATTTTTATTATATATTCTAGTCACCTCCGCTTTCATCGCGTTTCACTTATTCTGTAACCTGTCTTAAAATCCCACTCACTTGCCTCAAATCGACCAGTACTCTAGTCCATCGATCATCCGGCACCTTCAAACCCAATCTCTCATCTCGTTCGCAATATCTCGACAGACCAGTTCGATCATCCTTGTCTACCTTCAAATACACCACTCGTATGCTGCCAAACCGACACAGACCATGATTACCGCTCGATCGTTCCGGCACTCTCAAACCCATCTCATCTGCTCCATAACCGACCGAGACCAGACAGCTGTATTCTCCTGCACCTCTCATAAAACTCCTATGCTCACTGCCAAATATCCGAACTCATACTCAGCACCTAGTCGTATTCTCCTCGGTCACCTCTAATATCCCAATCACTGCCATAACTGACCCAGACATTCGAATTCATTTTTTGGGTGAGGCGTCTTTCATTCATCGCGGTTTTTTCATCTTAGCGTGTTTGGGGATTGGTTTTGATACAACCCCCGCGAGACGGTGGCGATAACTTTTGTATATATATACTTATATATATTTTAATTTATATATATTATAATATTTATTATATATATAGTATTTCGGTGTTTAAAAAAATAGTTTTTTGTTGTGTTAGATCAAAAATCATTTAGTAAAGGTTAAAAAGATAATTTGCACAAAAATCTTAAACATTCTCACGCGTTTTCCTCACGCGGTTTTGGTTATCTCGTCCTATCCTTCTCCGTTTCTCGAACAGTGCTCTGATGCTTATATACACGGTTTATTTAATCAAAATACTTTCAAATGTTCCAATAAATAAATTTCTTTTTAAAAAAACCAATTTTTTTTTTTCGGTTTGGTTTTTGTTCTGTTTTATCTTCTGTCTTCGTGATTGTCCTGTCGTGGTCGCCACGGAAGGTTCATCTTGTGTTGTTGAATCGAGGCGGGAATCGACCGTCCACTCTACGGGTTATTCAAGTAGGGACCGTCAGTGATGGATTTGCTTAAAACCAAGTATACATAAATAATAAAAAAAATATAATTCTTTCCTTGAGGCTCTTGGCTCCACTACTGTGGTTGGCTTGATGCGTGTATTGATTATCTTCAAATTTTTGGGTGATTATGTTGGCTATCGATTGTAATTATTCTGCACTCTTTCGGGCTAAAACTTCTGTTTGGTGTTTTAGAATGATGTAGGTAGGTTACATTCTCATCAAGATCCATTTAATATTTATTACGATCGAGAGTTTGGTTTTTATAATTATTTATTTTAAATCCACGTCTGTAATGGCCTTTTTTTTGTCATGTACTCGGTTTGTAAATGTATAGCTGTTTGATAGGTGTGTGCGATTCATGTTTGTAGTTCAACGGTTCTCAATTTTTTCTATAGTGTTATTTTTGAGACGGCATGTTGTATAAATAGATTTTCTGTCTTTCTTTGTTGGTTTAGTTTTATTATATTTATATATATTTTTTATTTTTATTATTATATATATTGTTTCTCTCGAGAGGTCGTGATCCGGTATGTAATAGGTTTCTGAATTAATTTAGACGACGAGTCCTGAGGTGATTTCAACTGCTTTCTCTCCGTTTTCGTCTCGGCTTTCTCATGGAACCCATGAAAGGCGCTATGATTTCCCAGCAGGCGCCGCTTCCGCAGCTTCGTGCCTTGTACTCAGCAAGGATTAAGCCCTGCGGTCTGTGCGCCTGCTGAGTAGTATTTCTTATCTTATTCTCTGTGGGTTACCATGCCTCTAGGATACAGCTGTTGGAGATGTTCGCTGATTGCTTCTCTTTTCCCTCTGGTTGTTTGAGTTTCTTGCTACAAAAACTAAATTTTTTCCAACCAGGCTGAGTCCAGGAAGAACGCGTATACCTGTCCTGCTCGCTTTTTATTTTATCAGTATGTTGCTCGTCTATTTGCTTGTGGAGTCGCCGCGTGCTCTGCTGTATGCAATGTGCCGCCTCTGTTTCCAAAAGGTGGAAGCTTGTCTATTTTGTTTTTTTTAGGTACTTCGTGTTGCCGGACCTCGGTTACGGTATGTTAGCTCTGATTGAGTCATACCCTACCTCTGCGTTTTTAATTCTTAACTGGCTTGCTCACGATGAGGCGCTAGAAACTTCAAGATCGCCTCTAAGACTTTAATTCCCTGGGCATCTTAACCGTTTAAGCCACACTAGTGTGTTTTTTTTTTGTGTTTCATGTTACTTCAAGTCCTTGCAGTAGTTATCGTCTCATAGTTGGTTTTTTGTTTAGTTTCGGTGATGGCAGCATTATATATACTGCCCCATGCGTTGTGTTGGTAGCTATTTCACTTTTCTTTGTTGTAGGCGTGACCAGGTGTCGCTGACTTTGCTCGGTCTCCTTTCTCGACTCCATGTACACACTTGGTAGCTTTGTGTAACTCTTATTTTTTTGTCGATCTCGGTATATATAGTATGCGGGTGTTTTTGTCTTTGATGTCACCTCTTATCTTTGGTGTATTAATTCAGTGTGTGTCCGACAGTGGGCTTTTGAACTCAGGTGACTCGAGGATCCTAAGCCGCCATCCTCTAACCACTTGAGCCTAAACTAATCAGGGTCTCTGCTCGATGTTGCTCTTTTAAGTCACCCAAGCAATTGTCACTCCTTCTTAAACCGTTGTATTGTTATTTGAACGGCTGTGTATTCTTTTTGTCAAGGGAGGAACTTTGCATTTTGTTGTGTTATATCTTGAACTACTTACCCTAGCCAACCCGTGTGCAGTGTTCATGTAGTTTTATTACTGCATACTTTATAAGTTTATTTGTCGAATAAAACACAACGTATTGTTTATAAGATTCGTTTTTTAAAATTTTCTGGAAAGTTTTTAGCGGTGCTGATATCTGTTCTTTTATATACATCGCCATATTGTTATATCACTGTTAATATGATGACGTTTGTATGTTTCACAGTTAATTAGTGTGAGTATTGGCTCATTTGTTTATCATCTGTCTTGTATGATATGCGAAACTGTTAAATCAGGTAGACTTCTGTCACATCCCTGACCCTCTTACTCATGTCTCGCTCCTTTTATCATGCTATATTCATTTTATACTGTATAGCAGTATGGTTGTTTGGTAATATGATAGTAAACTTGTTTATATGATTCTTTCTCACATACTGAAAGTATTATTGTTCGGTCATCTCAGCTGGCAGTGTCACAGTTTCAATGAAGAAGTCTTAAGAAAATGTGTCTGATTTTAGCTTGCCGATGGACCAACTCTCGGCGTGTGGTCATGGAAGTATAATACGTTTTGCACCTGTTGATTCGGGTGTCATAATGTGTGTTTCAGTGGTGGGTTGCTCAGTGCGCCATGGAAATATAAGCTTGTTTATTCACTTTTTTTCTCACTAATAAGGGGTTTCGCGGTGTAGTAATCCTGCATATTTGTTAAACTCTCTACTTAAGATAGGTTCCGCTGTACGTTGGGCACTTAGATGCGCTCCTTTGGTTCATGTGTCTGCGGTTTTGAGATCAGGTCTCTATGGCACGCTTGTTTTTGTTTTGTGGTTTTTTTTTTTTTGGTACATTTCTCATTGTAAACTCATGTTCTTGAGTATACCACGACTGTGTGTTTTGATATAAATTCGTTGATCCCCCTGTGGCAGGTTGGATGTGGATATATTACTTTCGTTCTACACGACTTCCGTTTAAACCCTTCCTTATTTCTTTCGCTCGTCCCTCGATCTGGGGAGCTGTTTTCTTTGATTTCTGTTTTTTTTTGTGTTTTTCTGAGCCCTACTATTACACCTTCTTATTACTGTCTCTATTGCCTTTCGGGTGTTTGAAGTTCCTTGACCCCTTATTGGCTTTATAACTTGTTCATTCATTACTATTTTACAGCTATTTGTTTTGTTTTTGTATCCTTTGTTTATTTTTTTTTTTTTTGTTTTATTTGATTTTGTTTTTTTGGTTTTTTTTGGTTTTGTTTTGTTTTTTTTTTATTTTATGTGTTTGGTTTTTTTTTTGGTTTTATATTTTTTTTTTGTTGAGTTTTTTTTTTTTTGTTTTTTATTTTGCTTTTAACCATTTTGTGTTTCTGTTTGGTTTTTTGGTGTTTTTAGTTTTTTTGTTTTTATTTTATTTTTCTTTTTTTTTTTTATTTTTAGTTTTTACATACATGTTCCTCTTTGGTTTTTTTTTTATGTGTGTTTACGTTGAAATGTGTTGTCCTTATATTGTTCCTGACATTTAGTTTTTAATGTGTGTTGACGTTTTTTCTTTGTTAATTTTTTTTTTTTTTGTTTAGTTGGGTTTTATTTTTAATTTGTTATGTTAGTTTATTACAATATCGTAGAAAACATGGCTTATTTTTTTCAGTGCAAACTTAATAATATATTGTCTATTAAGCATACTCATTGGGAAATTAGTATATACAGTTATTGTTTTTTTTGAACAATGAAATATCTTTATATTATTTTTTTTTTTTTTTTGAATGTCGGGCTGCGTTTATTGTTTCTTCGATGGCTTCGGAACGTAGTCACTTTTAAATTCAGTTTAATTGAATTCCACAATTATTTTTGTCCTTCTTTTTTTTTTCTTTTTTTTTTTTTTTTTGTGTTTTTGTTTTTTTTTTTTTTTTTTCGTTGTAAGCAGTATTATTTAGTGTTTTGCGAGTCCCTATCGCCTTAAGTTTTGAGCTCCTATTTCTTGATACTACAAATGATTATAAATTCTGCTTTCTATTTAACCCATGTTGGTGGAAGGCAATGGCAAACCATACCTAGTTTATATATGCTTTTGCTCAAGAAACTGCCTTTCTGGCAGTCTATCCGACGTTTTTTTACCAGATGTTTGGTGATTCTTTATTTTTAGACCAGATTTAGTAGTTTCCTGAGTCTATGTCGTGCTTCTAAGCCCTTTTTAAAAATTTTACTTTGGTTTGGGTGCACTCATATGTTTTCCGTAGTTTTCTTGATGCCTTCTCAGTCGTGCATCTTGGCCTTCTTATCGCACATTCCCAACTCAGAGAATTTTGTTACCATGTTAAAATGTGTTATATTTTTTTATCATAGCACGTTGTTCCATCGGATATTCTTCTGGTGGTGTTTTTTTTTTTTAAATTGTTTATTGTTGGTGAGCTTGTTTTGTGTACTTTGTTTGGTAAGATTTTCTATTTAGGTTTTGGGAATTCATCTTTTCCTACATTATGATTTTTTGTTCTTAAAATTATAACCATATGCTATACTTGTTTGTAGTTCTTTTTTGTTCAGTTGCTACTTTTTTTGATTTGTTTATGTGGGCTGTTTTTATTGTTTTTTTTTTTTTAATTTCTGTTTTTCTTCTGCTTTGTTGTTTATTTTTTGCTAGTATTCAAGTGGTTGTTTATGTTTTTTTTTTTTTATGAATATATTGATTTCAAACTAATGATATTATCTTAATTTAATTGAACTTTTTATTTGAAATGTTAGATTATATGTAATAATTTATAATTCCTCTGTCATTCTCTCTTTTTTTGATATACTGTTTTTTCGGACCCTGACATTCTACAGGTTTTGTCGCGACATTATTTTGACGTTCCTTGAATGATTTTTGCTGTTGTAATCTTGCATGGGCTTGTTTTTATTCATTTTTTTACTCGTATTTTATTTTTTGTTTATGTTAATTTTTATATTTCGGTTGTTTTTTCTTAGTTCCCGAAATGTTGGTTTACTGTATGATTTTTTATTTCTTTTTTTTTTTTTTTTGGTTTTTTTTTTTTGTTTTGTGGGTTGGGGTGGTTTTTTTGTGTTGGTTTTTTTTTTTGTTGTTGTGGTTGTTTGGGTTGTCGTGTTGGTTGGTTGTGTGGTTTTTCGATTTTTTTTCTTTTCTGTCCGTGTGCGTTGTTTTAAATTGTTTCTTTTTTTTTTTTTTTTTTGTTTGTTTTTTCTGTTACAACCATTTATCTTTTCGGTGTGATGATTTCTTTTTTTTCTTGTTTTTTAGATTTCCAAATTTTTTATTTTGTAATCTTTTTTTGGGCTTGTTTTTTATCTGTCTTTCTGCTATTCTTTAATTGTCTAACTTACAGAAATATTTCGTCTGTATTTTTTTTAGTTTTTGTTGTTTTTTTATTGTTTTATCGATTTGCATTGATGCAAAGTATAGGTATTTCCTCGTTACTGTGCGTGGTTTTTGTTCTTTTTTGTGTTTTTGTTTGTTTCTTTGTGTCTGGGTGTCTGGTTGCTCTTCTTTTGTGTTTACCCTTCCCACCGATGTGTGTACTTGGTGGGGGTGGTTTTGAATCACGTCTTCTTGTGTGTTCTTAACTTTTTATTCATCTTGTTTTTTTTTTTTTTTTTTTATTTGTTTCTTTTTAGACTTTCTTATTTCCTATGTTGTGGGCTGTTATGGTTGTTTGTCTTTGTTTTTTCTAGTCTGTTCAAAAACTTTGTTTGCACATGCGTTTAAGTTTCTCATTGTGATATTGTATTGTGTTTTTGCGTTGTTTGACACTTTTAATGTCACTGTGCATTGTTTTTTTGTTTTTTGCCGAGGGGGATAAATTCCCTCTTTTTCTCTTCATGAAGTCTCCAAAAGTTTATGGGTGCGTACTGGCGTTTTAGCCTATTTTTTATTATTTTTTTTTGTGTTTTTTTTTTTTTTTATTTTTTTTTTTTTTTTTTTTTTCTTGCTTTTGTTCTTGTTTGTGTTTTTAACTTTTTTATTTTATCTTTAAACTGTTTTTTGTTCTATACCATTTTCTGGTTTTTGCTATCGTCTATTTTCTTTGATTATTTTGTTTCACATTTTGGTTCCAACAAGTTCACAGTTAACTAATTGTGTATTTTGCGACTTTGCGTATCTCGTCTCTTTTTTGTTTCCTCTTCCTCATTTTTTTTCCTGTTTTGTATTGAGTATTTTGTTGTGGTTTCTTTTTTGAGAGATGTGTTTTTTTTTTTTATGCGCTAACATTATTTCTTGGTCGTTGTTTGTTGTTTTCTTTGCATTTGCTCCTATTTGTATTTTTATTTGATGCTTGTTTTTTGCCAACATGTTTGAAGCAAATCAGATTCGTGCATATCATAAAATGGTTTGGATTCTTTTTAATAATAAATGCTGCCAGTGTGTTCGGCCTCATTGATCTGTAGATTCTCGGTCAAATCATGTCACGTGTCAGTATGTAAGCTATCTTTCATTTATCGGGTGCCAAGTTTAATCAGCACGGTTAAATGCAGGTGTCTTTGAGAACATGGTTGTGAGGATCGTGGTTTTCAACATCTTGGTTGGGTGTGGCTTTTTACAACTAACATTAGGCCGTTGATTCCGGTTCGGTTTCTTTATTATATTATTCTTCTGTTTTTCTTTCATATTCTTTTTTTGTTTCTTGTTTTTTTTATTATCTATTTGTGTCTTTTCTTTCGGGTTGTTTTTATTACTTATCATTGTGTTTGCTTTGTGGCAAAGCTTCAAATAAAATTGGTTTCAACATGTCCGTGAGTGGTTTGTGCATTCCACGGACACATAAGTCGAAATCCAAATTTCCATAAGCTCCTATTTCGGTACTTATAGTAAAAAATATAATTTAATTTATTATTTATTATTTAATCTATAAACTCAATGCCCTTGGCGATTCTACACAGTGTTTTTTCAATCTTCAGGATACGTGTCCTCCTCTGTGAATGTCAGGGCTCCGTCAGTATCTCAAAAAGAGTCAATGACGTGTGATTTTCTTCATAAATAGTTCAAATTAATTTATATATTGTTTTTAATATTTTATACAACCTACTTGAGAATACTGAAATGGATAAAAGCCCTATCATTGTTATAATTTGCTCATATTTTGTGGGTAAAAAGTATTCAACCCCTCCCCAGTTCCTGCTTGTACATACAGTGCTTGTGATTAAAAAAAGATAGTACCATTAACATTGGTATCAATTTGGTGGGTTCTGTGCGTTGAGGGTATCCAAGCAAAACTCGAAAATGTGCCCCAAAGTAGAATTAAAGCTTTGAGAGCACCGACATAGACGTGTATACTATCTAATCTGGTTCTTGATGCACAACACTTCTGGTTACAAAAGCGCTCGTTGTGTTTTGTCCGAAGGAGTTTCTTGGCAGCATTTCTTTTACTGGGTTGGTTTGCATTGCGCTTTCCTCAACAGTTTTTTTATGGCAGGTAATTGTTATCATTTTGTTCATGTCTTGCGATTAGCCTCGCCCTACTCTTGCATCGAAGGACTATTTGTGGGTATCTGATAACGTGTTTGCAGTGCTCGTCGAGCAGCATCGCAGCCCGCATCATTGTTCACAATTGTAATTACTTGTTCGCTATGGTTGCCTTTAGACATTTTATTAAGTTTGCCTATAAAAATACTCTCATGTTTTCGTATTTCTATTCTAAATCATTTTACCATCGTCAAATAACGTTCACCACTAAAATGTCGCATACATTTGGGACACCCATTTTCAACGGTCCATCCAAGGTGACGCATGTACTTCTGAACTTCCATCCCTCTGCCTTTGAAATAGTGGGATGACATTATAGCTTGGGTCAGGATTCAACCCAGGCAATAGACAGTCTTGAGTTGATTTGGTGCTCTCGGATCCTCCCTCCTCTCGAGGGACGATGCTTGTAGCGGAAGGTTTAACGGAAGATGTTACGATGCTTTCCTCCCTGCCTGGGGCTCACGTATTGTACACCGTCTGGAAAATAATACTCAAACTTGATTCACTTGAGTTACCGCGTGTGCATTGGCGCCTGAATCCTCCCGCATGCACTGTCGCTTTGCATGGGCGCCACGTCACGGTCATTCTTTATCTTTTTAGGGTTTTAACTTGCGTTATTTATCTACCGCGCTCGAACCCCTTTTTAGTGAGCTAGCTTTATTTCCTATGTGCACTGGTCATCACCATGATCACTTTATGACACGACCGATATCACCAGGTGCATCGTTATTATTTCATGTGACCCAACGCCGAGTGATTTGTCCATCGGTGCTACGCCACTCTCCCTCTCTCTTTCCCTCCCCTCCTTTTCTTGTGCTTATTATTGAACTCTGTGCATTCGCTCTAGCTGGATGAAGTCATCAATCTTTAGTTGGTGAGAAGAAGCTCGGTGTGGTATAACTGCAGTTTCTAGCTTTCCTCCTCACAACTCATGCTTAATATCAGTTATTATTTGTATTATATAGCTATGATAGGGCGAGCCATTTAGAGGTCGGGTGTGACGAGTTACCGAATTGAGCTGCATTCTACAGACTCATGATCATGAAGCCTCAATCTACCTTAAACTGTGGACTCAACGTCATCTATATTACAGTGTATCTATATTTGATGTATAATAAGACAGGCGTTCTCAGCACCCGCTCAAAACTTTGATTTTTTAAAAAACTCGTTATCTTAACAATATTTTTTTTGTAAAACTTGTTGAAGCTGCTTAGTATTATAGCTTGAACACTGCACAGGTGGCCTGTGGGTGTTCAGTTACCAAGCAGCTAGTTCCCCTCTCCTTGCCAAGCCGCCGTTCATCAATCTAACTGGTTTCAGTTGAGTGCTTGCCTTGGGTGCCTAACAGCACTCTCTGGCTGCTAGCTCTGGGTTGGTCTCAGTGGTTTCAGTTGTGTGGCAGGTCTTTGGTCATCTCGATTCCGGTAGATTCATAAGCCCCGTCGGCCACTGAAAATACACCGAGGGGGTTGACTCAGCCCGTCAATCTCTCCTGATGGTCGGCAAAATGTAGTCACAGCTCCTCCAGTGGTTGTACTGGTCGTAGGGCCTTTGCATCGCGACTCACTTGATCACGCCTCAAGAATCATGATAGCTACACTGGCAGTTAAGCTGCCATCCGATACACCATGCAGCTTGTAGTACTCTTGCAAAGATAAGCTTGGTAACTGAACACACCCCTAGTGTTGGTTCTTAACTCGTGTTATAGATAGCCGGCTTCAATAGTCTTTGTGGTCTTGAGTTCTCAGCCCCTCTCGCGCTGCTTTATAAATAAAAACCAGTTGGGGTTGCACTCAATCAGTATCCGCTTCCGAGGTCTCGGCAATCTTCGTAGTATCCATTGCTTTCCTGGATACAGGGGCACGTGCATCAGCGCCACAGCGGCTAGCTCTCCAGCAATTTACGCAACCATCTATTAATACTTCCGGTTTGGTGTCGCAATTTCTCTGGACTCCCTGGTTGGGATATGTTTGGACAGCTACACTTCAAACACCGGGCATATTCATGCTGAACTTTCTACCTGTCCTTTATGGTCCACGTAGAGAAATACTCTTCTCAGCCGCGACCCAGGTGCTTCTGTCTCTTGTGCTGGTACTAGGCACGAGCGCGGAAGCGGTCGCCTCTCTGTGGTTCATGGCCTCTCTTGGTTCCTGAGCCGAGATCGCGTTGAGTCTCGAAATAGAGCGTTGAACCGCACTCGATCCTCTAATATTATTGTCTATTACATCTCTGTGTTCACCCTTCGACTCATATATCATATATTATATTTATATTATATTATATAACTTAACTCAGATGAATAGAAAATCTATTTATTATCAACATATCCAGTTCTAAATATAATACAATATTGATAAATTTGAGCCGTTATCAAATGTCGCACACTTATCGCTGAACTTCAACCGTCATGGCCTTAGACGTGCGTTTAATAAATAGTAAATAATTATAAAACCACTCTCGCTCTTGAATTTAATATTAGTATGAAATTGTATCTTGTTTTTAAAACCATCAGCTTTAGCCGAAGAGTGTCGAGATATATTCACGTGCCCAATTTTTTCACCTTTGAAGTATCCCACGCACACAGCACCGTGGGTGCTCTAGCTCAATTAGAGTTCATTTTTTTTATTAGAAATATATCTTTGTTTTTAGAATCTCATCACCTGAGTCCTCTTGCATTCCTTGAGTGTTGACTGGTCCGTATTCCCGCCTGATTCACCTACCAAATCGACCTCCGTGGACCACGACGTGACACGTGACTGAGGTATATACACACCTTGGTTTTTTAAGAATTATATTATGAACATTTGAATGTATATTGAATCCGTGTGTGTAGCTCGCCTTGTTCGTAGAACGGAGTAGCTCCTGAATTAGCGATTAGCCCCCTGGTGCGTGAGTGATGCGTTGAAAATGTTAACTCGTTTTTGGTGCAAACGTTATTTTTTATCCTTTTAATGTTTTTATCTACTACACTATTTTTTATTACGCTCGACTCATATATTTCTTCATATATTTATAATATATAGGATAAT
>CM068958.1:85890924-85907062 GCA_035128595.1 Eptatretus atami | reverse complement strand
TACCGGCATAGCTAATCTAAGGAACCTTTATGGTGTATTGCGAATTTCCACAGCCGTAACACTATATATACTAGACGACCCGTTGTGACAGTGGTTGATGAAAAAAAAAGACACAAAATTTTAATATTATTTAGTGGTCAAACTGTAACTTGAAGAAAATTTGAGCGTTTACCTCAGAAGTCATCGTTCGGCCAACGGGTTTCTCGAGGTACAGCAACACATTCTCCATTGTTTGTCACCTGCGCTTTATTGATCGTCATACCAAAACTTGACTGAATCGGGAATTGATTTTTTAATAATTTTTTTCGTTGCCCGATTTTTAACGAAACTTGATACTGCACACCGCAGGCGAATGGTGAGTAAGGTGGCCGTAAATTTTTTGCGCTATCGTTGTACCGTTTTGGCTGTATTTCGGGAACATACATACATACATACACTGTACACACATACACGTAACACATATGACGTACACACTACATGTACACACATATAACACTCACACACACACACATACATACATACACACATATAACACAAAAATATACACACATATATAATATATATATATATATATATATATGATATATATATATATATATGTCATAATATACTATATATACACACACACACACACACACCACACCACACACACACACACACACACACACAACACACACACACACACACACACACACACGCACCACATGCATAAAAGGCCTCATTTAGCATTCATACATCATTCAGAATGTCCCATATTTGTGGGGTTATGTTGAGTGGTTTGCCATTCCTTCCAAGGAGTCAGGG
This sequence comes from Eptatretus atami, assembly GCA_035128595.1. Lineage (NCBI taxonomy): Eukaryota > Metazoa > Chordata > Myxini > Myxiniformes > Myxinidae > Eptatretus > Eptatretus atami. The sequence continues at coordinate 85,906,258 of CM068958.1, read as the reverse complement.
TAGAAATTTGTAATGTGTTGAGCATGCTGGCGATAACTCACTTGCTCTTCACTAAAGGCACTGGGGGAGTTTTAATGTCCACCAATGAACCCTGTTGGCAGACTGGTCATCCAGTTTAATGTCCTCCAAATGGATGGTGTGAACATTGATCTCTCGCCCTGCCTGTGAAACACCAGGATGACAGTTTATAGCTGGGTCAAGATTTGAACCCAGGCTCGGCAGCTTAAAGTGCGCACAACTCTTGGCAATACCACCAGCCCACAAGCTACATAAAGCAGCTTGATTAACAACACTTTAGATGGCTACTGACATTTATTTATCCTTTCCATACGTTGTCAATAAATTTATTTAGTTCGTATCATTACTATTATTATTATTGTTATTATTATTATTTATTATTTTCAGAAAAGTACGAGGAATATTTGAAGTCCTTGCTGTCGGTGAGTGACATGGTCCCTGTGAGGCTGGCCGACTGAGAAACCTTTAAAATAATGTCATTGCCAACCTGGTTTCAAAGAAACTTGCTGTTTAACATCTGTCAAACTTCGATGTTTAATAGCCTCAGTAGTGCCCTGGTGCCTGAATTTGATGCAGTGAAATAGACTAAAAGGTGTCTGAGAACACACAGTTCTGGCACATGCCAACGTAAAAGCAATAGAGAGGTCTCATTTCATATGCATGTCTTCCTGTTTAAATATGTGCAATCATTTGTAGGCGATGTCGGTTCTGATTCTTTTTACTTAGACTTGCAGTTGATATTTCATTTGTTTATATTTGTTCATGTTTTATGTGCTGTAATGTTCTAAGCATTATGAGCATTGTACATAAGTCCCTGACAATGACTGTTTTTTATTTAGTGTGTTTGTTTACTGACGGGGAATGATTGCCATTGTGATCCCTCCCGTCTTGGCATCACTCTTCTGAGGGTAACCTCCACCCCATCCCCCCCCCTCTACCATTTTGAATGCCCATTTTAAGCATTGTTCTAGTTGACGGCATATTACTTATTGCAGTCCACGTAAATAGCATTAGTGGAGGAAATAGCAAAAAAATAAGGACTGAAGAAATAGCTTCCTAATCCTCACACTGCATCGATAGCTTTGGACAAGGTGATGATGTTCCACAGCGCGTGGTCGCTGATGACAAATCTGCATTCACGATTTGGGAATACCAGCGCCATCCTCGCAATAAAGTCTATTTCTTCACGTTATTTCCCACAATGCTCATGGCTTTACCAGCTCGTTTAATATTCATGAAACTCCTTTGAAATGATTCCTGATGATGGCTTTCCAGCATTATGTGATACACAGATGTTGAGCATGTGAATCATTGCGAAACGCAATACTTTCTTGGGTCATTTATCGGGCAGATTTTTTGCTACTACCTCTCATAAATCATGTTAAAGCGGTGTTGATGAAGATTTATAGTGATAAAAGGTGCAATCACAAATAAAGTAGATTTGTTTAACTACAGTATTCCAAATGCCAAAAACCTGAAAATGTGGCCATTTCTGACCACGAGCATACATGTCTGTCTGTCAGTACTGGAAAAAGAAAATAAAGAAATAGAAGCTCCTTGCAATTTATAGGCCAACATCATAATGGGGCACATTTTTCTGTGAGGGATTTCAATATAAATGGAGACGACAAAATAATTTACTTTTCTTGCGATAATAGTGAAATTTGTCTGAAAGACAATTCGCATTTTTGACACTCTACATCCATGTAAATTTACTTTTCGAAGCAAAGAATAATTCTCCCAGAATTGGTGTATTTTAGTTCGACTTGTGATTCCTGTTCTCACAGGAAATGGCACAATGCCATATTGACACACAGAGAATTGGAGTCCTCCCCTTCACTCTTAACCCCTGGGACTATGATTTTCTTTCTGACGAAAACCTTCCCGTGATCCCCCCTCTCTCTTCCCCGAATCCTACCTCCCGCTTTAAAGTTTTGCCGTCCAGTGATTCAGCATTGCATAGCATTCAACCACACGCACAAACAGACAAGATAAAAATAAACCAATGTCACCCTTAGGGTGACCCGTATCTTGCCAAAAGGTGACCACGTGTGACTTCTTAAGGTCACACTGGAGGTGCACAGAGCGTCTTCCACCAGGAGCGATTCTTGAGATATCTGCCTACAGATAGATTCCCGCATTTGAAGAATCGTCCCTAACGGCAGTAACCATGAAAATATTGTTGTGCCTTCATACGGTCACGCAAATGACGCCATAAGTCTCAAGCTTGACATATCTAGAACGAACTCATCGACGTGTTTAATTTGAGGGTACTACACGATATGGTTCTAAACTTGAACACTTTGAGACCTTGGCGGTCAATATGTTTGACCTCAGCGCTAACCATATTGAAGGTCAAGGCCGCGATCCAGCCAACAAACTAAGTCAGGTCTGAGCGCCAGTACACGTACTACTACATTCCCATAAATTTGGAGACGATTTGATTAAAATTACTCAAAATAAGGTTTCGTCGACTCCCCTGATTTGCGACAGTGACCTTGACCTTGACCTGACCTTCAAAATTTTATGCGCTGAAAGGGACCTCTATAGGCCTCTGATATGCGAGTTTAAAAAAATTCCATGAAATACTGTGCTCTGCAGAGTGATTATACATGTACGTTGATTACAGACAAAAAAAACAAAAAAAACATATGAAGGTCAAGGCCAATCGCCACCAAAATTAATCAGCTGAGCCGCAGACCATGAACTATATTCCCATGAAGTTGAAGACTGATCCGATCAAATTACTCAAAAATAAGGGTTTCGTCCATTCCCTAGATTGCGACATAAGTGACCTTGACCTTTGACCTTGACCCTTCAAAATTTTGTGCGCTGAAGGACCTCTATAGGCCTCTGATATGCGAAGTTACAAAAATTTCCATGATAAACTGTGCTCTGCAGAATTTTTTTATACGTGATTAGACAAAAAAAAAAAAGCAAAAAAAAAACATACAAGCTGACTAACATGATCTTGCAAAAACTTCGTTTGGCAAGAAATAATTCAACTTGTCATATCCAGAGAGAACACAGCTGCTGTCTGTGTGTCATTTGCATGGGAACTGCATGGAATAGGGAATCATCTGCAGATGGTTTATGTGGTATGAGAGGTCATTTTATGTATTAGAGGGGCTATTCGGGCCTGGATGTTGTGGGGGAACTCCAGCCTCTGTCGTGACCTTTCTCACGGGTGTCCGCGATATCTCTGCAAGTACTTTTAAAGGGCCGATGATATGTTCAAGAGATGGTCGTTGACCTCTCGTTTAGGATTTGTGGCCGATCATGTGCGTTATTATTATTGTTATTTTTTGAGGAAGCAGAAACTGCAAAAATGAACAAGTCTGAGATGACGATGGTTCACGAGAACGATAATTTGACTGATGTTGATTGTTTCTAGAAGTCAAGGATGAGAACAATGTGATATGTCTGACAATTTATAAAAGATGATTTTAGTTATGTGGGTACGTAGTGACAGGTTAAGTTTATAGCTGCAAAATGTCGAAAGACGAAGCGGTTCGTTCATCAACTTTTCAATTTGACCTTTGCATACCTTTAACATGTCAAAACAAGTTGGTGGACATTAATAGAGGAACAGTGGATATGCGTGCTATAGCTTTATTGGAGTTGGTTTCGTCAGAAGAAGGTCGAGATAACCCGTGTTCGATTCCCACAAACTTTAAAGATTTGACTTTGTGAACCTTTAAAGCTCAAGATTATGTCCTTTGGTGCAAAATTCTTGGAGACGTTCACGAGGAACACTTATACCGTCATATGGCTATATGGCTATTTCTGCACTCCTCGGATGTATCCATACTGTGGATGAATATTCAGCGTAAAACAAACTTGGAAAGGAGGGCGCCACGGGCAAGTGTTGGAATATGAGCCGCCAAAATGGGGTTTGTCAAGACTTTAGGTGTTGGGAATGATCCTCAAGTTAATGCATAAAGAAATATTGTCTATCCGTGCTTTTCAAGTTTGGGCGGTCTGATGAATTTTACGTCAAAATTTGCAGATTTCTAAGTTGTGACCTTGACGCTCTTGTGACGAAAATGAAAATTGAGCTCCGTGGGGCTTTCGTGGTGCCATGTGGCTAACGCATAATACGATAATCCTGCCAGATTCGGACAAACCCCTCGGAGATAGATATGATTTTTATGTCAATTTGCGCAATTTTCTAAGTTCGGTGACCTTGTGACCTTGGACCTTGGCACGAAGAATAAAAATCGAGCTCGTGGCGTGCTATGCAGGTGCCGATTGGGCTAGGACTCAAATACGCGAACCCGTTCAAGATGCTACGAAACCCTAGGAGAAGAGCAATATTGATAATATCGGCTACCCCCTACAAACTGTGTTTTTTTGTGGCGTGGCTCGCTCATAATGGCGGACAACGCCCATTTCAGGAAATTCCAACAATGATCATGATTATAAATTCTCCACAAAATTTCATCAGGATCGTGATCAAAACTCTGGCGGACTATGCTTTGGGAGACAGACAGAAAAGCGACGAATCTTCGATACCATACAGACTACAAGACCACACAATCATATAACTACATATAGTTCGCATATTATATGTTTTCGTGATATATTTTCTCGTGAAACTATTACTGCCCACATCCCTTACCTTGCCATTAGAGAGAAGTCATGGAAATCCATCTGGTTTAGTATCTGAAAAAGGTTTAGGGTTTTCTCAATGGCCCGGATAATATTCCGATCAGAAGTTGTGTCCGCATTCAATTGGTTCCACAAAAAATATTTTCAACGAAAATAAGTGACCCACTATATTCGGTTATTGGTGTGTCTGTCTGTCTGTCTGTTGTCTGTCTGTCTGTTCTGTCGTCCCGAGATAGCTCCGTGGGTTTGATCCGATCCTGATAAAATTTTGGTGGTTTTATCATCGATCTAGTGTGTTTTCCTGAGAATGGCGTGGTGCACCCATTTATAATCGGCAGCAACCACGCCCAAACGTGTTTTTTTAGGGGGTAGCCGATTTCAATTGCATCTTCTCCTAGGGGGTTGTCGAATCTGACAGGGGTTCTGTATTTGGTTAGCCAATGGCACCTGCATAGCCCCACGGAATATCGATTTTTCATTTTCCGTCCCAAAGTCCAAGGCTAACAAGGTCAATTGAAAACTTAAGAAAATTGCTAATTGTGTTTTTAGGGGTTAGCCCGATTTCAATTTGCATCTTCTCCTAGGGGGTTTGTCGAATCTGGCAGGAAGGTTTCGGGTATTTGGTAGCCAATGGCACCTGCATAAGCCCCACGGAGCTCGATTTTTTCATTTTCGTCCAAGGTCAGGTCACAAGGTCACGAACTAGAATAATTGCCGAATTTTTGAACATAAAATCATCTTTCTCCGAGGGGTTGTCGAATCTGGCAGGAGTTTCGTATTTGTTAGCCCTCAATGGCACCTGCATAGCCCGCACGGAGCTCGATTTTTTCCATTTTCGTCCCAAGGTCAATGGTCACAAGGTGACGACTTAGAAAATTGGCGATTTTGACATAAAAATCATCTTCGTCCGAGGGGTTTTGGTGAATCTGGCCATTGGTTTCGGTATTTGGTTGGCCCAATGGCACCTGTGCATAGACCCACGGAGCTCGATTTTTCATTTTCGTTCCCAAGTCAAGGTCAAGGTCACAAGGTCATTGAACTTAGAAATTTCGAAATTTTGACAAAAAATCAGACGACTGCCCAAACTTTGAAGAGCTAGGGATGACAATATTTTTTTATGCATAATCTGAGGTCATTCCCCACCTAAAGTCTTGAAACCATTTTCTCTATCTCGAACCTCTTACTCGTGGCGCCCCATTCAAGTTTTGTTTTTACGCTGATTTCATTCAAAGTATGGAAATATCCGATGGAGTGGCGAAATGCATATAGCCCAGATACGTTAAATTGTTCTGGATATGTCCAGAGGAAGTTTTGCACCAAAGGTCATAAATCCTTGACCTTTTGAACTTTTAAAGTTCACAAAGGTTCAAATTTTCAAAGTTTGTGGGAATCAAACCGGGTTTCGACCTTCTTCGAACGAACTAACTCTCATTGAGCTATAGCACGTATCCTGTTCCTTATTTTAATGTCCACAACATTGTTTTGTGACCTTTAAAAGGTTATGCCAAAGGTCAAAATTTTTAGTTTGTTGAAACGAACCGGTTTTCGACATTTTGCAGCTAATAACATGTCACTCGTACCACATCATGTGATCATTTTTATAACTTGGTCAAACATTATCACATTTGTCCCATCCTTGAACTTCTGAAAACTAATCTACATCGTCAAATACCGCTCGTGAACCATCATCATCTTCAGACTGTTTGAGCATCTTCTTTTTGCTACCATTTTTGGTTTTGTGAGTTATGTTGGGTTGATCCTCAATTGGAAGGAAGGTGGTGCTCGATGAAGGAAATTGCTGAAGAGTTTTGCCCTGCTTTTGTCTCTTCCCATCTTAGCCAGTGGCTCATGAGCAGGGTAACAAACCATGATGTGACTCATGTGAGGGATACAGACTCAGAATGCAGAAGGAGATAGTCGGAGGAGAGGTCCACACAGAGACCTCTCCTGACTCCTCTCTCGTCCACAAGGGCGCGTCCTTGAGAGGTCCCCAATCTCTGTGGAGAGAGAGCCAACGAGAGTCTGTGGAGAAAGTTAAAGTATAGAAACTCTTGACCACTTTTTTATACCACAGGAGAAGATTCTTCAAGCCTTAAAAAAGAAAAGAGAAATGCCAAGACAAAAGACATGGATGGGATGAAGTGAACAGACTTTTACCAACCATATAGAATGTCTCAGACCGCTCCTGGAATAATTAATATAATATATATATATTGGTAGTTTATATATATATATTATATAGATATATATATATATATATATATATATACATATATACAGTAATATATACATATATATACATATATATGTATGTTTATATACATGTGATGACCAGTGCAGAGAGTGTGATGCTGATGACAGGACAGAGAGAGAAGAACTAGAGCATCGGTACAGTTTTATAGCCCCAATGACAGGCGTAGCCGAGGACCACACAATCCATCTCCGAGGTAGCCTGGACCACTATTGGGCCTACATCGGATATTATCAAAGCTGGCCCCATGCCAACCATTGGGGATTTCCCGCCCGCAGCCCGCCCATTCTGCTGCCCATGCCGGATATGCACTCGGTTGATTCGTCTGGCTGTCATCCAGGAGTGGAGCTCCACTTAACATGGGGAAAATCCCTTCCAACCCCCATACAACACGGGATGAACCCACACGTCCATAATGTCCATGGCACAAAACGCAGGGAAGGGCAATTATTGCAAGGAGGCTGTGTTGTGTCCTGGTCCCGTTTACCGGCCATGTCAGGTGGAGGAGAATGAAAGTGGGGATGAGGGAAATGAAAATAGCCGGGGGAGACGGCAATAAATTAAGTACAGGGTAGACGTCCACACAGACTAACAGGCAAACAAGGCTTGGTGGGGCTTTAACAATATATGGGAATTTGGCGTGCGCTTCTAAAGCCCATGGCTCGGCGAAGTTTCCAGATGCTGGTGTTATTCACACATGCCAGCAGCCACGGTATCAAGTAAACCATTTGTTAACCGCCAATCGTGATTATGTTTAGTCAGCGGCACACATGATCTCTACAGGTTTGGGGGGGGGGGGGGTGGGGCGCTAGCTATCCCAACCCAACGCATTTAATTCCATAACCGCTGACAGGGAAGGTGCCACATAGATTACGGAAATAATATTCTAAGAGTCTACATGCTGTGTGCATTTCAATTTCGGTTCAGTTTATAAATCCGCAACAATATAATATTGTATAACATACACAATACACATACACATATACACCATATATATATTATATATATACTGTATATATATTTATATATTTATATATATAATTATAAAATAATATATATATATATAGAGGCCCGGCGAGGAGGAGTGATGTAAGCGACATTTTTAATGAGTGTGATGATGATAGGCTCGAATGAATAGGGAAGGGTTAAAATAGTCTATATGGGCATTAACTCCAAAATGGCCGATGTGGCCCTTACATCACTCCTCGTGGGGCGGCGCCTCATATATATAATATAATAATCTATACATTTACACAAATAATACAAACATGACACATATCGAGAGGAGGGATATTCACATGGGGAGAAGAAATAGAGAACAAGGACAGCAGCGCAAGGTTTAATGCCAGTCCGGCTGCGTTGCCGAGCATATACAAAGTTTGTCAGGATGTTTCTGGCTTTTTCCCAGGTGAAAAGGTCACAGGTCGAGAAGGCAATTGTCTGGAGAAGGTAAAGTGGAACACAGAGGAATAGGTTGAGAACACTAGTTGAGACTAGCACTGAATGCAGACATTTACCTGGTTCAAATGTTGTAACTGTGAAGCCAATTGAGGGGAGTAGGCATAGTGTCCATCAGAGGACAGATCTTTCATAAGCCGACAACCAAAGATGCTGAAGGAAGACGATTGGAGAGTTTGAACTTAAGATGGCCAAGATTTGCATTTTCCGGCTTACTGAGGATCAACATGCACCGCTATTGTGAGCTTAGAAGAATGATTCCATAGTTTCACTCAGTGGGTTCACACTTCCATGATGAGAAAACAAACTGCCTGATGGAAGTTGCCTCATTACAGGACTGTATACGCAGAGCTGAGGGGGTGAGCACAGGTTCCAGAGAGAATGAGATCCAGATTTAATCAAGAACCAGATCCCAGAGAGATTGAGATCCAGTGGAATAGCTGCAAACAAGATGAGGTGACAGCTTGGTTCACGTCCATCTACTCTATGTATTTGTCCATTGTGTAACAAATTCCCAATGATTATTTATGTGAAACTGCAGTTATTTCTCCCTTATGTAATCTAACTTGTCCATTCCGTAATATCCACTGTTCCCGTGAGCCTGTGATCAGTGTAAAGAATTTGGAATATCCAGAGCTCAACTAGCTTGTTGACTTAATAATCTTGAATCGGGAATTGAAGATGTTGCTCTGTTGGTTTTGTACAACCGACTCGAAGGTGTACTTAGCTTTGCAATGCTTTTCTTGCTCTTGTGATTTATATTTGCTCTGATTTTTAGGGTAGTTGGGTAATCGTCGAAGTGGCAAAGTGGCTATAGTAGTGAGAGCTTCAGTGTGGGATGGTAATATAACAATATTTGAAAAGTGGACGAGCAGTTGTTCATTAAATAATTTTCTTTAATTGTCCCAATCACTTGATTATACTTAATCACATGAATTTGTTAAACTTGACATTTCCATGTTTGTTTGTTGGTTGTTTTTTCTTTCTTGTGTTTTTTCCCACAAAGGCTGCATTATGAATGTGTTTAACATTTCATCAGTGTGATTAACTTTCATTTGTTTGGAATTGTAGACAGGTTGTTGAGAGATTGAGATTTAAGTATTTGTCCAGCAGTATCATACACACTTACGCGTTCCTTTCACGAATCATTTCTCTGGTAGGGGTAGAGGTGGGGTACTCCACTCAATGACGTATCCTTCCACTGCCTTATAGCTTTCTCTGGCACACATTGATTCGTTTTGTCCTGATTTTCATCCACTTAAATGGCCATTGTTTACTTATTCCCCCTGCCCTCCATTCTCTTTGTACCTTCCAAACTTCCTCTCTCGATCTCTCGCATGTCCTGACTACGTGTTTGTCCATCATGCCTGCCTTTTTTAACGTCCATGTTGTCTGCTTTATCCTCTGCTCATGGTGGTTGCATTCAACTGTTCTTATAAAGTCCACTTCTTCCACAAGCCTTGAGTTTGTATTTAAAGAGATAGAATTTCGTTCAAGATAGGATTGCCATTGAAAATAAGCACCAACTTTTGTTTGCAACTTCTGCAAGAGCTAGGATGGTGTCACCTTCAATGTTGTGACGTAGGCTTCAGTAAATTGAAGGACAATAAGCAGACTTTAAAGGGTGGAAAAATAAAAGGTAGACAATGAATTGATAAACGTCCTCTTTACCTTCATTCAATTCCAAGCAGGTTGATGTAAGTTTGTCAATTGCGGCATATCAGTTGCTACTTCAAAGGTACTGCAGCTCCTGTATGGATTATACACTTTAGACGTGACCTTTGTAGATGTGAAATTCCAAACGAGTGTAGAATACAGCCAAGTTTTCTTTAACGTATTTATTTCAAGGAAATTCATCAGTCCGTTGTTTTTGGACAGTTGCAAACCGGCATGAAATAAAAATGTTATTTTGTAATTCATTATACATGTATGGGATTTGTCTCGTGACCGCGCAAGAAGATTTTCACATGTATTTACCTTCGTTCTATGTTTGTTCAATAGCCATCTAGTTGGTCAGTAGGAACAAATCACTGTGAAAACAGCCTTATATCAATGCAAGTCAAAAATCCCACCACAGCCACTTACAAAGTAAGATAGCTCCTTTCTAATGATCCATTCATCGTCACATCAGTTCCAGTTCACATACAGCACAGTTCTTCCTTTCCACTTCGATTACAATAAGAATCTGAACCTGCCAGCAACAGTCATTGTGCGTAGGGTTGTGCAAGTTAAGGGTGCTTGACTCTTCACACATTTTTGCAGTTTGTCGATTACAATTGTAACTACAGTCATCGTAGCAATTCATTGCAAAGCGACCTTTTTCAAAATGGGTTCTTTGACGAAGCTTCATCTCACATTAACTCTGACACTGGAGGAAAGAGAGAGGAGAGGATCGGTGAGGGGAGAGTTGCTGGAGTGGGAGGAGGTGCGGTGGAGTGGGAGAAGGTGCGGTGAGGGGGATGGTGCGGTGGAGGGGGGGATAGGTGTTGCGATGGAGGGGGGATAAGTTGGTGCGGTAGATGGGGAGGGGATAGTGGTGCGAGTGGAGGGGGGGATTAGTGGGTGCGGTGGAGGGGGGATAGGTGGTAGCGGTGGATGGGGGGGATAGGTGGTGCGTGGAATGGGGGGGATAGGTGGTGCGGTGGAGGGGGGATTAGGTGGTGCGGTGGGGGTGGTAGGAGCGGTGGGGGGGGGGGGTAGCTATAATTATATTTTCCTTTAAATGCTTCCTGAAAAGTGATTTTTAAAAAATATATATATACAAAAACCAAATATAACTGGACAAATGACTTCCAAAAATTAAAAAGATTTGAGTTCTGGATCAGACTGGATCTTCATACAAATCAAATCAATCATCCTTGTCACGCACCACTCCTGTCCCACCAAGTTTTGGCCGAATCCATCCATATCTTTTTGAGATATCGTGCCCTCACAAACAGCCAGACCACAGGGGGAAATCATACAGCCGTCTACCTTCGGTGTGGAGTAACTAATCATAAAATGCATATCTTTGAGTGTTAAACGTTGGTCTATTAGGAATTCAAGGTGAACATGTTGAAAAGTAAAAGGGTTTTGCTCTGAAAGAGACTGGCTTAGAAGTTTACTATTGCTTATCAATTGCGTCTCACCAATTAAACTGCAATGAGAATGTTTATTGACACTGAATGTCATTATTCTGGTTGTAAGCTGTTCTGTATTTATTTAATCATGTTTTTTGTTTTGTTTTGTTCTTTAATCAGTTTTGAGGTTTACTCTGTGTTTATTAATAACTGTTTCCGTTAACAATGTAAGAATACTGATCCCGTTTTCGCAATGGTCAATGATGGAAGTTTATGACAAATTATCAGCAAGTTCCTTTCATTCGTCATACACTTGCCCCTCCCTCCCTCCCTCCCATCCCTCCTTCCATTCTCTTGACCAATTTATCTAGCTCTTGAATCTGCCATATCGCAGCGGCACAATCCGAATCCGCTCTTCTGAGCGGGCCTGCTCATGTAATATTTGCCGCAAATGGAAGCCTTGTGCGTGCGCGCTGGCGTGTAAATATTGGTATTTTCTTGGAGGCACTTCGGATGGAAACCCATTCACAAAGCCCATTGCCTTTCCCCTTTAATTGTACTCATGGCTCGCTCTGCTCTGTGTGCTCTGAGCACTCTGTGTGAAATGATTCTTTCTGCCAGCAATCGTGTTTTTCTCTGTTTTTTATTTTACTTTTTTGCCTTTGTTGAAGCTTGGGACAAAGCTTTTTAGGTACAAGGAATTGATGTTTGAGGTTCTTGTGGCATGGGATAATGAGCAGGAGGGGGTCAGATGATTTGGATGTTTTCTAATTGCAATTGGCTGGTAAACAGAGAGTATGGGAGGGAAGTTTGGGATGTTGGGACAATTATTTCAGCCTCAAATGTCCTCGTTTGGTCCCTGAAGCATCATTGTACAGCATAAATGTGCCAAGGATGCCCATAGAGCTCGTCATGAGCAAATGTAGCGAGTTAAGTGATACTCCAAAATTTTCCTCCCGAGGCGAGGATAAATTTAAAGGGAAGTAACTCCATGAACTTAAGGGGAAGTAACATCCTTAAAGCAGCAAAGAGAAAAAGTTGTTTTATCTTATAATTCACAGAGCTTTGTCACTCGCAATGAAGATAATCAGACACAGGAGTACAATGACATGAGAGGCAAATCAAACAAATCAATAACAGAACACTATGAACAAGCCGTAGGCGGAAATGGGTAGTCGATCAAGTCAGATTTAGTCGTTTTTCAGCCGTTACAAGCACAAAGCATCCATAGCAACGTTCTTTCTCACACATAACTAGGACCATACATAACCTACCATACCATGTCATGTATATCTGACTCAGTCTCTAGAGATATAACGACCGTTTATTTTAATTGTTTTCGACCAGGGTTTCAAATTCAAAGTCTAATCTTCTCGACAGTTTTCATAGGATCCCGGCTGGAATTTTTGACATAGGCTGAATGTACTGCCACAGTCGGCTCGTAAGCCCGCCCGATTGTGATTTATCTAAAAATAATTTTTTATGATTTTTCAAAAATTTCAAGTCTCGTTGCCTAGGCACAAGTGGTAGTCCATAGCAACAGTTCTCATTGCACACAACATAAGGTCATGGTATGAACCTACCAACCAAGTTCCAATCGAAATCGCCATTGTATAACGGAGCACGGACCGAAACAGACAATACATACAGACAGCGTTGGCGGACATGGGTAGCGACACCCAATAGAACCTGACGCGATGGCCCGTTCGTTGGGGAAAGACCGAGGATTAAGCACAAGAAAATTCATGATTCCTAGCTTAAGGGTAATGCTGCAGATGTTTTTCGTTAAAATACCCCCACATTAGAGGGTTTTCGGCCGTTGCTGGCAACGGAGGGCCCATAGCAACGGTTCTTCTCACACATAACTATATGGGGCAAACTTAGCAAACAATCGTGCATTTTGTGAGGAAAGCACCAAATTTGGCACACTTGAAGCCTAACATATGTAACAGATTGGATATTGGCATCTCAAATTCAGCCGCTGAATGCTCAGGCAGCCATTTCCACTGCCATCAAAAATTTGAGATGGCGCCAATATCCAAATCTGTTCATAATATGATAGGCACTAGTGTGGCAAATTTGGTGCTTCCCCAAATGCACAATTGTTATGCTATATTTAGCTAAGTTGCCCCACTACTAGGACATACATGACCTACCATACCAGTTCATGTATAATCTACTCAGGTCTCTGAGATATACGAACTTCGTTTTTTTTTAATTGTTTCGACCAGGGTTCATTCAAAGTCCTATCTCTCCACAGTTTTTCATAGATCCGGCTGAAATTTGACAATATGGCGAAGTACTGCCCACAGTCGCTCGTGGCCGATTTTTTTGATTTCTAAAAAATTAATTTTTATGATTTTTTCAAAATTTCAAATCTCAGTTCTAGGCAACAGTGGTGTCGCATAGCAACAGTTCTCATTGCAACACTAGGTCATGGTATGAACCTTATCCAACCAAGTTCATCGAAAATCGCCATGGTATAACTGAAATCGCCATTTTGAAATACTGTAATAAGGGAGACAAATCTCAAAAAAAAATTTTTGGAATTTTTTTTTTTCGACTAGATCGACTACACCAACAGAACAGACAGACAGACAAACATAATCGACGGAAATACTGATAATAAGGGTAGACTAGATCGACTACCCAATATGTATCTACACAAATAGACAACTTAAATGCGGTGCGAGTGAGGGACTAGAGTACTAGACAGTAGGGAGGGGGAGACAAGCCTTCACATCTCAGATGACTGCTCAAGTAATTGGTGGGCTGGGAAGGCAAATGGGAGGTAGCCCGAGTGATACAATGCCCCTCACCCTGATTGGCTTCTATGTGGTCACGCGGCGAATCTGGAATTGAGATATCTCTGGTCGAGCTATCAAACGGGCCTGCCCGCGATCCGGATTGGAGAAGTTGTCACTCAGGTGATGTGGAGAGGCAGGATCAGAGTGCCGGGAAGTACGAATAGTTTACAAAGACGAACTTTGTGTTGAAGCAAGAAAAGAGTCCTCGAAGCGAGCATAATAGACACAACGTAATTTCGCAAGTACTAGTAATATTAACACTGTTGAATATTATCCTAGTGTAAAATAATGAAAAATAATGTCAGAATTGGCAACAGTATAGGTGCAACGACAACCACCTTTGCACAATGGGATGAGCGTTTGATTGCATTGGAGTGACAGGCACAGACATTACAGCACAGAATGTACCACGTAGGATTTAATGTTTTGTTATATTTTTTTCTTTTATTCCAAAACAGTGAGTCAGTTCATCGTCCCACACCATAAAGGTCAACATGACAACCTGGTGCCTTCACCCTGTCTGTAAAATGGTGGTCCCAGGCAACACTTGTTGAGACTCTGGTTCCCCTGATTTCAATGCCAGCAAGCCCGAAATGAAAATGGAGGTCGACTATATGGAATGAGTCCCGAAGAAGAGCTAAAATGACAACAAATATGATAAAACACAATGAATTGTTGAATACAAATATTTTACAGATGTTTGTCTACTTTGAAATACGATGTCTATAATTTACATTCAAAAAATTCCCTCATCAGAAGACTGGAGCAACCTCAATAGTCTAAACTGCAACAACATATTTGGCCCTAGAGCTAGTACCCCATTTACAGAATGAAATGGGATCGCCCTGTGGGTCTCTGACAGGAAATTAGTTTATAGCCAAATGCAGGTTGGCCCAGGGTGGGGTGCTTGACTGACGTCTCTAAAGGCCAAACATATACATATAATAAACATATATAATGTATACAATATATATAAAATATGTATATATAATGACCCCTCCCACACTCCTCTGCCGAAGTAGCTGCATAAAGCAACCCAAAAGATACACACTGTAAGTACTTACGCTGTTTAAACCCTCCCAGAGTTCCTATACAATTATAAAGACGTTCAACACAGCACACGAATGAGA
>CM068958.1:85856283-85871152 GCA_035128595.1 Eptatretus atami | reverse complement strand
GAAAAACTATTCTAAGAGTCTACATGCTGTGTGCATTTCAATTCGGCCTCAGTTTATAAATCCGAGCACAATATATATGTGATATTACATACACATACACATACACATATACACACAAATATATATATTACTATAGTACTTATATATATTTTAATATTTATAATATATATTAATATATATATATAATATATATATGAGGCCCGGCGAGGAGGATGTGATGTAGCGACATGTTTTAAGATGTTTTGTTCTGATGATGCATTAGGCCTCGAATGATAGGGAAGGGTTAAAATAGTGCTATAGTGGCATAACTCCCCAAATGGGCCGATGTGGCCCTTACATCACTGCCTCGCGGCGGGGCGCACTATATAATTATAATATATATATATACATTTACAAAAATAAATAACAAACATGAACACATATCGACGAGGGAGGGAATATCACATTGGGGGAGAAAATAGAAAACAAGGACAGCAGCGCAAGGTTTAATGCAGGTCCGGCCGCGTTGCCGAGGCAATATTACAGAGTTTGTTCAGGATGTTTTCCTCTTTTTCAAGGTGAAAAAGTCACAGTGTCGAGAAGGCCATTGTCTGAGAAAGCGTAAAGTGGGAACACAGAGGAAATAGGTTTGAGAACACTAGTTTGGAGACTAGGCACTGAATGCAGACTCTAACTTGGTTCAAATGTGTTCAAAAAAACCTTGAATGCCAATTGAGGGGATGTAGGCATCAGTGTCCAAATCAGAGGACAGAACTTCATAAGCTGACACCAAGATGTGCGAGGAAGACGGATTGGAGAGTTGAACTTAAGATGGCCAGATTGCATTTTCTGCATCTTGAGAATCAACCATGCATCGCTTATTGTGAGTTTAGAAGAATGATCCATAGTTTGCACTCAGTTGTGTCACTTCCATGATGGAGGAAACAAACTGGCCTGATGGAAGTTTCCTCATTACAGATGTATACCAGAGCTGTGAGCACCAGGTCCGAGAGAGAATGAGATCCAGATTTAGATAAAGAACCAGATCCAGAGAGATTGAGATCCAGTGAATAGCATGCAAACAAGATGAGGTGAAGCTTGGTTACGTCCCATCTACCTCTATTGTATTTGTCCATGTTACAATTCCATTGTGATTTTATGCTGAAACGCAGTTTATTTTTCCTTATGTAATTCTTACTTGTCAGTTCGTATATGCACTGTTCCCTCGAGGCCTGTATCAATGTATAACGAATTTGGAATATATCCAGAGCTTCATAGCTTGTTGACTCAAATAATCTTGAATCGGGAATTGCAAGATGTTGCTCTGTTCGTTTTGTACAACCGACCGAAGGTGTACTTATGGCTTTGCATGCTTTTCTTGCTCTTGTGATTTATATTTGCTCTGGATTTTTAGGGTAGTTGGTATCGTCGAGTGGGCCAAAGTGTATAGTAGTGAGAGCTTCCCAGTGTGGATGGTAAATATACAATATTTGAAAAAGTGGACGAAGCAGTTGTTCATTTAAATAATTTCTTAATTGTCCCATCACTTGGATTATACTTAATCACATGAATTTGGTAACTTGAATTCATGTTTTGTTTGTTTGTTGTTTTTCTTTGTTGTGTTTTTTTTCCCACAAAGGCTGCATTTATGATGTGTTTAAACATTTTCATACAAGTGTTGATTAATTCATTTTGGTTAGGAAATTGTAGGACAGGTTGTTGAGAGATTGAGATTTAAGTATTTGTCGCAGCAGTATTCATACACACTTACGCGTGCCTTTCACGAATGCATTTCTCTTGGTAGCGGTAAGGTGGGGGTACTTCCAGCTCAATGACGTCTCCTTCACTGCTCTTATGCTTTTTGCCACACATTGGATTCTGTTTGTTGCTGATTTTATCCACTTAAAATGGGCATTGTTTACTTATTCCCACCTCTGCTCCATTTCTTTTGTACCTTCCAATTCTCTCTCGCTCTCTTCGGCATGTCCTGACTCGGTGTTGTCCATTCTGCTTGCCGTTTTTTAACGTCCATGTTGGTCGCTTTTTATCTCTGCCTTCATCGGTTGGTGCATTCACTGTTCCTTATAATGTCCAGCTCTTCCCACAAGCTTGAGTTTTGTAGGTTTAAAGAGATAGATTTCGTTCAAGATAGATTGCCGATTGAAAAATAATCACCAACTTTTGTTTGCAAACATTCTTGCAAGAGCTAGGATGGGTGTCTTCAATGTTGTGAGTAGGCTTCGTAATTGAGGACATTAGAGCAGACTGTTTAAAGTGAAAATAAAAGAGGATGAAGAAAGGGGGCATTAAAAATTAAAAGAAAATAATAAAGGGATAAATGATACTCTTTACCTTGCATTCAATTCCAAGCAGGTTGAGTAGTTTTTGTCATGCGCATATCCAGTGCTACTTCAAGGTTACTGCGCTCCTGTATGGATTATACACTTTTAGACGTGACCTTTGTAGATTTGATTCAAAAGAGTTGTAGAATACAGCCTAAGTTTTCTTTAACTGTAATTTATGTTTCAAGGAATGTCAATGCAGTCTTGTTTTTGGTACAGTTGCACCGGCATTGAAATAAAAATTTTATTTTTGTTCATTCATTATCAGTATTGGATTCTGTCTCGTGACCGAAGGAAGTTTCACATGTATTTACCTTCGTTCCTATTTGTTTGTTTCCAATAGCATCCTAGTTTGGTTCAAGAGGAAAGCAAATCACTGTGAAAAAGCCTTAATAATCAAATGCAAGTCAAAAAATCCACCACAAGCCACTTACAAGTAAGCTAGCTCCTTTCTATGTCCATTCATCGCGTTCCTCATTTCCATTCTACACAACAGCCAATTCTCCTTTTTCCAACTTTCGATTAGCAATAATGAATTCTGAACCTGCCAGCACAGTCATTGTTGTGTAGGGTTGTGCAAGTAATTGGGTGCTTGACTCTTCAGCACATTTTGGCAGTTTGTCGTAAATTTAACACAGTATGTAATCTTCAACGTAGCCTAAGCGAGGGAAAGGGCCCCACGTGACGCGCTCCAAGCAACTCTGTCTGGGATGGGTCCGACCGGCGAGCCACCGGCAGCCCCAGCGGGCGGGACGCGCCAGCCGGGTGTCCCCCCTTGCACCCCGCCAGGAGATGGCCTCTCTGGTCGTCCATGAGCTCGATCCGACGCTTCGATCGCCGGATGCGCCCACGTGAGTGCCCGATCCGGAGGGAGCTCTTCGCTCGCACCACTCTGTCCTCCGAACCCCCACCTTTTGTCAAATGGGTTCGAGAGTCACATACCTGAAGGAGAAGAAGGGAGAGATGCGGTGGAGGGGGGAGAGCGTGTGCTGGAGTGGAGAGAGGTGCGGTGGATGGGGAGAGGTGCGGTGGAGGGGGATTGGTGCGGTGGAGCGGGGATAGGTGTTTGGCGATGGAGGGGGGGATAAGTGGGGGCGGTAGAAGTGGAGGGGGGATAGGTGGTGCGGTGTGAGGGGGATAGGTGGTGCGGTGGAGGGGGGATAGGTGGTGCGGGTGGTATGGGGGGGGATAGGTTGGTGCGGTGGATGGGCGGGAATAGGTGGTGCGGTGGAGTGGGGGGTAGGTGGTGCGGTGGGGGGGGGGGTAGGAGCGGTGGGGGGGGGGTAGACTTAAATTTATATTTCTCCTTTAAATGCTCCCTGAAAAGTGATTTTTAAAAATTTTATATATAAAAAAATAAAAAACAATATAAAACTGACAAATGGACTTCAAAAATAAAAAAGATTTGAGTTATCTGGATCAGGATCTGGATTTTCATCAAAATTCGAATCAAACCATCTTGTCAGCGGCACACCCACCCGCGTTCCACCAAGTTTTGGCCGAATCCATTCCATATCTTTTTTGAGATAATCGTGGCTCAACAAACAGGCAGACTTCAAACGGGTGTGAAATCATACATCCGTGTCTACCTCGAGTTGGTGGAGGTAAACTAATCAAAATGGCATATCTTTGGATTTTATACGTTTGTCTATTCAGGAATTCCAAGGTGAAACATGTTGAAAGTAAAAGGGTTTTGCTCTGAAATGAGACTTGGCTTAGAAGTTTACTTTGCTTTATCAATCGTTCCCCAATTAACCTGCAATGAGGAATGTTTTATTTGACACTGAATGTTCATTATTCTGGTTTGTAAGCTGTTCTGTATTATTTATCATGTTTTTGTTTTGTTTTTCTTTTAATCAGTTTGAGGTTTACTCTGTGTTTATAATAACTGTTTCCGTTAACAATGAAGAATACTGATCCGTTTTCGCAATGGTCAATGATGGAAGTTTTAATGACAAAATTATCAGCAAAGCTTCTTTCATTCTGTCATACACTTGCCCCCCCTCCCTCCCCTCCCTCCCTCCTTCCATTTCTCATTGACCAATTTATCTAGTCTTTTGAATCTGCCATTTCCGCAGCGCACACCGAATCGCTCTCTTGAGCGGGCCTGCTCATGTATATTTGCACGCAAATGGAAGCCTGTGCGTGCGCCTGGCGTTGTAAATATTGTATTTTTCTGGAGCACTCGGATGGCAAACCCATCACAAAGGCCCATGCCTTTCCCCTTTATTGAGACTCTGGCTCGCTTCTGCTCTGTGTGCTCATGAGCACTCTGTTGTGAAATGATTTCTTTCTTGCCAGCAATCGTGGTTTCTTCTTGTTTTTTTTTACTTTTTTGCCTTTGTTGAAGCTTTGTGACAAAGCTGTTTTAGGTACAAGGAATTGATTTTTGAGGTCTTGTGCATGGGATAATGAGCAGGAGGGGTCAGATGATTTGGATAGTTTGTCTAATGGCAATTGGCTGGTACAGAGAGTATGGGAAGGAAGTGTTGGGATGTTGGGACAATTATTTCAGCTCAAAATGTCCTCGTTTGTCTGAAAGATCAATTGTTACAGACATAAATGTGCAATGCCCAATAGAGCTCGTCATGAGCAAAATGTAGGCGAGTTAGTGATCACTCCAAAAATTTTCTTCCGAGGCGAGTGATTTAAATTTAAAGGGAAGTAACTCCATGAACTTAAGGGGAAGTAACTCCTTAAAAGCAGCAAGAGAAAAATTGTTTATCTTATAAATTCACAAGAGTTTGTCAACTCGCAATGAAGATAATCATGAACACAGGAGTACATGACATGAGAGGCAAAAAAAATCAAACAAATCAATACAGAACACTATTGATACAAGCCGGTTAGCGCGACATTGGGTAGTCGATCAAGTCAGATTTAGTCGTTTTTCAGCCGTTTACAGCCAACAAAGCATCCATAGCAACGTTCTTTCTCACACATAACTAGGACTACATGAACCTACCATACCAGTGTCATGTATATCTGACTCAGTCTCTGAGATAAACGAACTTCGTTTTTTTATTGTTTTCGACCAGGGTTCATTCAAAGTCTATCTTCTCCGACAGTTTTCATAGGATCCGGCTGAAATTTTTTGACAATATGGCTGAATGTACTGCCCACAGTCGCTCGTGGCCCGATTTTTGATTTTCTAAAAAATTAATTTTTTATGATTTTCAAAAATTTCAAAGTCTCGTTGCTAGCAACAGTGGTGTCCATAGCAACAGTTCTCATTTGCACACAACTAGGTCATGTATGAACCTACCACCAAGTTTCATCGAAATTCGCCATTGTATTAACGGAGCACTGGACCGAACAGAACATACATACAGACAAGCGGTAGGCGGAACATGGGTAGTCGACTACCCAAATAGAACCTGACGCGATGGGCCCGTTCGTTGGGAATGACCTGAGGATTAAGCACAAGAAATTCATGATTCTAGCTCAAGGGTTAATGCTGCAGATTTGTTTTTCGTTAAAATACCCCCACATTAGAGGTTTTTCGCCGTTGCTAGGCACGGAGGGTCATAGCAACGGTTCTTTCTCACACATAACTATAGTGGGGCAACTTAGCATAACAATCGTGCATTTTGTGAGGAAAGCACCAAATTTGGCACCACTTTAGCCTACAATTGCTGAAACGATTTGGATATTGGGCCATCTCAAATTCAGCCGCTGATGGCTGCAGCAGCCATTTCCACTGCCATCAAAAATTTGAGATGGCCCAATATCCAAATCTGTTCATAATATGATAGGCTATAGTGTGGCCAAATTTGGTGCTTTCCTTCACAAAATGCACAATTGTTATGCTATATTTAGCTAAGTGCCCCACTACTAGGACATACCATGAACCTACCATACCAGTTTCATGTATATCTGACTCATAGTCTCTGGACTATAACGAACTTCGTTTTTTTTAATTGTTTTCGACCAGGGTTCATTCAAAAAGTCTATCTTCTCCGACAGTTTTCATTAGGATCCGGCTGGAAAATTTTTTGACCATATGGCTGAATGTTACTGCCCACAGTCGCTCGTGGCCCGATTTTTGACTTTCTAAAAAATTAATTTTTTATGATTTTTCAAAATTTCAAAGTCTCGTTGCTAGGCAACAGTGGTGTCCATAGCAACAGTTTCATTTGCACACAACTAGGTCATGGTATGAACCTACCAACCAAGTTCATCGAAATCGCCATTGTATTAACTGAAATCGCCATTTTAAATACTGATAATAAGGGTAGAACAAATCTCAAAAAAAAAATTTTGGGAATTTTTTTTTTTCTTACTAGATCGACTACCCAACAGACAGACAGACAGACAAACATATCAACGGAAATACTGATAATAAGGGTAGACTAGATCGACTACCCAATAATGATCTACAACAATAGACAACTTAATAGTGCGGGTTGCGAGTGGAGAGACTAGAGTATAGACAGTATGGGGAGGGGGAGACAGGCCTTCACATCTCAGATGGACTGCTCAAGTTAATTTGTTGGGCTGGGAAGGCAAATGGGAGGTAAGCCCGGAGTGATACAATGCTGCCTCACCCTGATTGGGCTTTATGTGAGTCACGCGGCGAATCTGGAATTGAGATATCTCTGGTCGAGCTATCAAACGGGCTGCCCGGCGAATCCGGATTGGAGAAGTTGTCACTCAGGTGTTGTGAGATGGCAGGATCAGAGTGCCGGGGAAGTACGAATAGTTGTACAAAGACGAATCTTGTGTGAGCAGAAAAGAGTCCTCGAAGCGATGCAATAGACACAACGTAATCGGCAAGGTACTGTAATATTTAACACTGTTGAATATTATCCTAGTGTAAAATAATGAAAAATAATGTCAGAATTTGGCAACAGTATAGTGGCAACACAACCAACCCTTTGCACATGGGATGAGCTTTGATTGCATTGGAGTGACAGGCACAGACATTACAGCACAGATTACCACGTTAGGATTATGTTTTGGTTATATTTTTCTTTTATTCCAAAACAGTGAGTCAGTTCATCGTCCCAACTCATAAAGGCAAATGGACACTTGGTGTCCTTTCACCCTGTCTGTAAATGGTTCCCAGGCACCACTTGTGAAGATCTCTTGGTTCCCTATGTTCAATGCCAGCAAAGCCCACTGAAATGAAAATGGAGGGTCGACTATATGGATGAGTCCGAAGAATGAGGCATAAAAAATGACAAAAAATATTGCATAAACACACAATAATTGTTGAATACAAAATATTTTACAGAAGTTTTGTCTACTTTGAGAATACGATAGTCTTATATTTTACATCAAAAAATTCCCTCATCAGAATGACTGGAGCAAACCTCAATTAGTCTAAACTGCAACAACATATTTGGGCTAGAGCTAGTACACCCATTTACAGAATGAAATGGGATCGCCCTTGTGTGGTCTCTGACAAGGAAATTATGTTTATGCCAAAGCAGGGTGGCCCAGGTGTGTGCTTGATGGACTGTCTTCTAAAGGCCAAACATATACATATATAAACATGTATATAATGTATATATATATATATATATATATATATTGTATATATGATTGACCCCCTCCCACACTCCTCTGGCCGAAGTAGCTGCATAAAGCAACCCAGAAGAATTACACACTGTAAAGTACTACGCTGTTTTAAACCCTTTCCAGAGTTCCTATACAATTATAAAGACGTTCACACAGCACACGAATGAGAATCCCAATGCTACACACCCCTTAGCGCCCAGACCGGTTTCATCGCTTATTGGCGAATCATCAGCGATCGCGTAGACAGCAATGCATACCAATGAGGCTCCCAAGCATGGGAGGGGTCAATCATTATAAATCAAGCCACCTGGGTGTAGACTATTAGGTGAGAGCTGATTGGCTATTCCCGCCATTCACAGGTGAGAGTGTGGTGGGTCTATATATTGTTTACGAATTTGGAAGCTTACTGCACACAACAGTCAGAGTCCCTACAGATGAGTTATATCGGAAAGTATTGTGTTTCTAGTTAGGGTCCTGTCCTAGTCTTAATGGGAATTAATTGTTGTGTGCTGCGGAGTTATTTTAATAGTCAGGTTTTCTTTTACATTTTTACATCAACACGCCAACAACAACACGCCTTCGCCTCGCTTCCTCAACCCGACGGCCATAGCGCCCGCGGTGGGCGGAGTTCAAGGCGGAACCTCACGGCTGGCTCTCGCCCAATCGGTGGTGTGTGAGCGAGGTTGCCGTCCTTCGACCAATGGGACTCCTCCACTGTGTGAGGGGCGGTCCGCGTGATGTCACACGCCCCCGGACCAATCAACGGACTTGGCGCCCGTTTTGGCCAGTGACAGAGAGCGACGAGCGCATTGCGCGCCAAAACCGTCCAGTGAGGGAGAGCGGTCGTGAGGAGCGTCCCCCCCTGGACAAGAAGGGGATATTGTTTTCGGCGCGATCGGACTGAGCGGAGAGAGTGCGAGACCCGACGGTGCACGAGTGAGGTTGCGATCGGTCCAGCGCAGTTGTTGGGCCAGAGTTGTGTTGAGGTCTAGTCAAGTCGCCTTGTCAGCTCGTCGCCTGGTCGTCTCGTCTGGCCTGCCGGCGTTCTGTCTGATCCACCTTCGCGCGGCTGGCGTCCATTATTGCATTGTTTTGCGGGTTCGAGTCCCGCCGAACCGGATCATCGAAAACCGCACGAGGCGGGGAGGTGCGAGACAGGTTCCCCCTTCGGCTCACTTCCCTCGAGCTGGGGGCATCAATAAAGCCGGCCGTCCGTCCAATTCGTTGTGTGTGTGTGTGTGTGTGTGTGTGTGTGTGTGTGTGCGCGCGCGCGCATCTGTTAAGTAGAATGTTAAGTGCTTTTTGTTGTACATTACTTGCCTTGCTTAGTCGTGATAACTCTGCTCTTTGTGTGTTCCCTTCCCCCCCCCCCCCCCCCATTATAAATAAATCCCCTGTTAAATGTTTCAGCTCTTTCTGTGTTTCTTTCATTGTTTAGCACGGTGCGTGTTGGGAAATGGGAAGCGGCAAATTGTGCATTTGGACGACGGACCTCGGTAACCATCCGCTCGGTTACGCACGGTTCGAGCATGCTAACGGCTCGTTCCGCTCGAGCTTCGCCGAGGGTGAATTCCCCGGTTGTTTGGACAACGTGGGTATTCAGGTAAATTGAAATTGGCAATCGATTCTATCCCACGCTGTCGGCCTAGTGGCGATCTTCGGTGCGATAAGGACCCGTCGGCTCCGGAGTTATCCGGGGTGATGACCTATTAATTCCGGGTGTTCGGTGGAGCCGACTCTACTGCTCCATCTAGCGTCGTGCTCGCCGCCCCACAACTATATATATATATATATATATATATATATATATATATATATATATATATATATATATATATATATATATATATATATATATATACACACACACACATACATATACAGTGGGGAGAACAAGTATTGATACACTGCCGATTTTGCAGGTTTTCCCACTTACAAAGCACGTAGAGGTCTGTAATTTTATCATAGGTACACTCAACTGTGAAAGACGGAATCTATAACAAAATCCTGAAAATCACATTGTATGATTTTTAAATAATTAATTTGCATTTTATTGCATGAAATAAGTATTTGATACATCAGAAAACAGAACTTAATATTTGGTACAGAACCTTGGTTGCAATTACAGAGATCAGACGTTTCCTATAGTTCTTAACCAGGTTTGCACAGACTGCAGCAGGGATTTTGGCCCACTCCTCCATACAGATCTTCTCCAGATCCTTCAGGTTTCGGGGCTGTCGTTGGGCAACACAGACTTTCAGCTCCCTCCAAAGATTTTCTATTGGCTCAGGTCTGGAGACTGGCTAGGCCACTCCAGGACCTTGAGATGCTTCTTACGGAGCCACTCCTTAGTTGCCCTGGCTGTTGTTTCGGGTCGTTGTCATGCTGGAAGACCCAGCCACGCCCCATCTTCAATGCTCTTGTGTAGCGAAGGAGGTTGTTGGCCAAGATCTCGCGATACATGGCCCCATCCATACTCCCCTCATACGATGCAGTCGTCCTGTCCCCTTTGCGAGAAAAGCATCCCCAAAGAATGATGTTTCCACCTCCATGCTTCACGGTTGGGATGGTGTTCTTGGGGTTGTACTCGTCCTTCTTCTTCCTCCAAACACGGCGAGTGGAGTTTAAACCAAAAAGCTCTATTTTGGTCTCATCAGACCACATGACCTTCTCCCATCCTCCTCTGGATCATCCAGAGGTCATTGGCAAACTTCAGACGGGCCTGGACATGCGCTGGCTTGAGCAGAGGGACCTTGCGTGCGCTGCAGATTTTAATCCATGACGGCGTAGTGTTGTACTTATGGTTTTCTTTGATACTGTGGTCCCAGCTCTCTCAGGTCATTGACCAGGTCCTGCCGTGCAGTTCTGGGCTGATCCTCACTTTCTCATGATCATTGAGGCTCACGAGGTGAGATCTTGCATGGAGCCCCAGACCGAGGGAGATTGACTGTTATCTTGAACTTCTTCCATTTTCTAATAATTGCGCCAACAGTTTGCCTTCTGACCAAGCTGCTTGCCTATTGTCCTGTAGCTCATCCAGCCTTGTGCAAGTCTCAATTTGTCCCTGATGCCCTTCGACAGCTCTCTGGTCTGCCCATTGTGGAGAGGTGAGTCTGATTGATTGAGTGTGGACAGCTGTCTTTTATGCAGATAATGAGTTCAAACAGGTGCAGTTAATACAGGTAATGAGTGGAGAATGGGAGGCTAAAGACAAAACTAACAGGTCTGTGAGAGCCGGAATTCTTACTGGTTGGGAGGTGATCAAGTACTTATTTCATGCAATAAAATGCAAATTATTATTTTAAAATCATACAATGTGATTTTCAGGATTTGTTTTTAGATTCCGTCTTTCACAGTTGAAGTTACCTATGATAAAAATTACAGACCTCTACGTGCTTTGTAAGTGGGAAAACCTGCAAATCGGCAGTGGATCAAATACTTGTTCTCCCCACTGTATATAAGGATATATAGATATATATATATAATATATAAGATATATATAATACATATTGGTTGGGATTTTCCCCCGCCCGGCGTGCGTGCGACACTTTAGATAATTGCGGCCGCGCGCGCCACCGGACGAGCAATCTAGTCGCAGCTTTTCGGATCAACGCCGAAACCCAGCTACGGGTGTTGTTACCACACCATACATCCGCCAACTCTTCTGTCCACGCGCTGCAGGGTTGATCGCCGAATTGTCGATGTACCTAATTATTCGCGCAGACAGAAATGCCGGGGATTTACACTCAACGGAGCCTGCACGAAACGAGCTGCTTTAAGCAGCTCGTTCCGTTTGCGATTGCCGAGCGGTTTATATCGCCAAGCCCCGTCAGATCAGATGTACGTTTTATCGGCTATTAATCAGCCAGCTACTTATTCTGAACGAAATTATGGCAGTCAATGGTTGGAAGGACGCAACGAGCAGGCGACATTTCAACAATGGGGACATTTATTTCAAATGCACAGATGCAATGAAGGGGGATGGGGGACAGACACGAGCAAAACCTACAGCCGATTCTATTTATTATGTACATGCACTTACAACAATTCTACTTGTGTAGAACAAGGCACCACAGACTTTCATGCAAAAACCCCAGAAAAGAAAAGAAGAGAACTGGGCTCGTAAGCCTTTAATGTTCCTCGGAGCTGGGATGACCGAAGGAGCTCCGCGAGGCCGTGCATGTTACCTTTATCACCCTTAGGTGACTCGATGGTCTTTTTGTCGGGACCTCCGTATGTCTCGGTTGTTAAAGTGGCAGCGTTGTCGCCGCGGCTTGGTTGGTCCAGGCCTAGCAGCGCGGCCTGGTCGATCGGGCCTGGCCGACGACGCTTCAGAGGAGCGAACGGCCTTGCTCTTTACGAGTTGATGCTCTTTAACAGCCCGCTCACTCCTCAGCGTCGCTCGACCGACTCGGGCTCGATCGCCCGGACCGTTATATAGCTGGCTGGCGACTCCGGCTGGCGACCTCCTCTCCGGCTAGCGACCTCTCTCCGGCTGGTGACCTCTCTCCAGCTGGCGACTTCGCTGCTGCCTCACCGACCAACTCTGACCATCTCTGACCAAGGAGAGAGTCTCGCATCGAAACGCGCCTTTTATAGCCCCGAGGGGAGGGGTTGCCCTGTGCTCCATCGCCCAAAATCACCCCCTCCTTTCTTTTCACCTTGAACTTTCACCCCGGCTGGCTCCGCCCCTTTCGTCGTTTTCATCCGTTCTCGCCGTCAGACGCGGCCGTGGTTGAGATCACTTTCACAACGCGGCCGTGTTTGAGATCACTTTGCCGCTGCGAGGATGCCATCGTGTTCGCCTATGGGGAGGTTGTTGTTGGTGAAAGATGGCGGCGCCGTGGAGATGGCTGGTGAGGAGATGTCGGCGGTTGTTGAGATGTTGTTTGTGGAGATGATGGTGAGGAATGTTGTTTAAATAAAGATAGGAAGAAATACACTACCTCAAAGGTTCACAGCCGGCACACAAATAATTCCCGTTATACATTGGTGGGAAATGTAATCTGGACACCACACTTCTTGACATAACTGATCTTCGGGGAACCTGAATGGTGTTCTGTTAATTTCCACAACCGTAACAAGATATATTATATATATATATATATATATACATTTAAATATATATATATATATATATATATATATATATATATATAGGCAATTATGAAATTCTCTTGGCTTGGACCAACATCGTGATGATGACCTCATCACGACAGCCTCATGCCTGCCAACCTCGAAGGGCATCCAGTAGTTCATGTGAGGCAAGTCAAAAGCTGTCACCAAGCAGATGAAAAGCGAAGTTACCGACCTGGTTTTGCCCTTCTTAGGGCAAAAAAAACTCAGGCTCATCAGGGCAACATAGAGCTGTTCCATCCACCTGGTGACTTTTGAAGCCATTTGGCTTGTATGCTGGCATTTAAAAGGTCCCATGACACCCAAAAGTACTGAAATTGCATATATAATATATATTATATATATATATATATATATAATATATATATATATATATATATGTCCTATAGGAGTTTTCCATTGCGATTTCAGATCTGACAATGTTTTTTCACAATACTTGTTCTGTAAATGTAAAATTAAAAAAACAAACCTCTTCGGAACGCCCCTAAAAATTATACTGAAAGGGTGTAACCCACATGACGTCAACTGCAGGATGACAAAGGCTGCACGTAAATTCTCTGTTGGTGGTCTACGTGATTCTATTGGCTTTTCTGTGCTTTCCACATTAGATTGATCGACTCAATCGCTTCGTTCATTTCTGCTTTAAAAAAATCAAAACATTGGTTTTGAATAATGGATGACATGGACTTTGATTTGTCTGGTAGCGACAGTGAGTGTTGAGAGAAATGAAGGATTTTGGTCTGAATCAGATGGAGATTGTCTGATACGTAGTCGCGGGAGGTGAAGTTCAGGCAGCTGGGAAATGGTATACGCGCCTTACCAGTTTGAGCCCGAAGCAGGACAAGCAGAGGAAACTGTGATGAAATTCCCGGAGTTCATGATGATCGGGAGGACATCGAAGGAAGACTTGGCAATAACAACTGGTTAACAAAATCCTATTCGTAATTCAATATGTAAATTCGATTTGCATACTGCTCGATATCAGAAATATTTAGTGACGTGACGTGACCAGTGCAGCGGACATGTTTTCCGCGGCGAATGAATCACAAGCAAGCCAGCCCATGTCATCGGCCGTATCTCTCCGCGCATAAAACGAAGCAATCTCGCTGTCCGGATACGATGAAATTGTGTGCAGAACACACCTGCGACACAATGTTCTCGTAGTCCGATTAAATCTGATGTTCTGTTGCATTTTTATTTATTTTATTCCTACTGTCGTCATTGAGCGCCAGTAGAAAACAATGAGAAAGAGAAATAATAAAAGAAAGCTACAGCACGTCAGATTTATCAGCCTAGTCAGACGGACGACGGATTTATCGGACTAGTCTAGACTCTGAGATCTCGAGTTGACAAGTAACTTGTATTAGCATGCACACAATGTATAAGTCAATGCGTAAGAGTCCCGAGGCTATGAGGCCGTTGTAATAGGACAGATAAATTTGTCTTTCATAGTTGTGCGAACATATTTTTCCCTGTTCATTTATTACAGCATTTTGGCTAATTGTTAATGAATAGCAAGCCAATGGAAGCAGTACCTTCAGTTCAGAATAAACCCATGTATGTCGAGTGCAGCCATACCTGGCTTGCATGTATGTGGAATCGTACATATCCCAGCGGCTTGGTTTCACATGACATATCAATATAAGCTGCAAAATGTGGGTGCAGGTTTTCACATTGTTTGATTTTAAAAATACCTCCTTGTGCCTTTGAAATGATGCAATATTAATCTTTAGTATTTTACTTGTATATCCCTGTAAGTTTCTTTTTTAATGGAAACGTTCAACAGTCACATTTTATATTTTGTGGAGACTGTATAGCGACACGACTACGACAAGGTAGTAAAGGGATAAATAATTGCCTCGTGATTGTTGTGCATACACGGCTCAGAA
>CM068958.1:85841203-85856258 GCA_035128595.1 Eptatretus atami | reverse complement strand
GAAAAACTATTCTAAGAGTCTACATGCTGTGTGCATTTCAATTGTCGGCCTCAGTTTATAAATCACACAATATATATGTGTATATACATACAAATACACATACACATATATACACACAAATATATATTATTACTATACGTATTATTATATTTATAATATTTATAATTATATATTATATATATATATTATAATATATATATGAGGCCCGCGAGGAGGAGTGATGTAGCGACATGTTTTAATATGTTTTTTGTTTTTTCTGATGATGATAGGCCTCGAATGATAGGGGAAGGGTTAAAATAGTGCTATGGCATTAACTCCCCAAATGGCCGATGTGGCCCTTACATCACTGCCTCGCGGGCGGGGCCATATATATATATAATATATATATATACATTTACACAAAATAAATAACAAACATGAACACATATCGACGAGGGAGGATATTCACATGGGAGGAGAAAATAAGAAAACAAGGACAGCAGCGCAAGGTTTAATGCCAGTCCGGCCGCGTTGCCGAGGCAATATTACAGAGTTTGTTCCAGGATGTTTCCTCTTTTTCAGGTGAAAAGGTCACAGTGTCGAGAAAGGCAATGTCTGAGAAAGGTAAAGTGGGAACACAGAGGAATAGGTTGAGAACACTAGTTTGGAGACTAGCACTGAATGCAGACATCTAACCTTGGTTCAAATGTGCTCAAAAAAACCTTGAATGCCAATTGAGGGGATGTAGGCATCAGTGTCCAATCAGAAGACAGACTTCATAAGCTGACACCAAGATGGAGGAAGACGGATTGGAGAGTTTGAACTTAAGATGGCCAGATTGCATTTTCTGCATCTTGAGAATCAACCATGCATCGCTTATTGTGAGTTAGAAGAATGACCATAGTTTGCACTCAGTTTGGTCACTTCCATGATGAGAAAAAACTGGCCTGATGGAAAGTTTCCTCATTACAGGATGTATACGCAGAGCTGTGAGCACCAGGTCCAGAGAGAATGAGTATCCAGATTTAGATAAGAAACCAGATCCAAGGAGATTGAGATCCAGTTGGAATAGCTGCAAACAAAGTATGAGTGACAGCTTGGTTACGTCCCATCTACCTCTATGTATTGTCCATCGTGTACAAATTCCCATTGTGATTTTATGTGAAACGCAGTTTATTTTCTCTTATGTAATTCTTATCTTGTCTAGTTCGTATATCACTGTTCCCTTGAGCCTGTGATCAATGTATAAGAATTTGGAATAATCCAGAGCTTCATAGCTGTTGACTCAAAATAATCTTGAATCGGGAATTGCAAGATGTTGCTCTGTTGTTTGTACACCGACCGAAGGTGTACTTATCGTTTGCATGCTTTTCTTGCTCTTGTGATTTATATTTGCTCTGGATTTTAGGGTAGTTGGGTATCGTCGACGTGGGCCTAAAGTGTATAGTAGTGAGAGCTTCCAGTGTGGATGGTAAAATATACAATATTTGAAAAAGTGACGAAGCAGTTGTTCATTAAATAATTTTCTTTAAATTGTGTCCCATCACTTGGATTATACTTAATCACATGAATTTGGTTAACTTGACATTCATGTTTTGTTTGTTTGTTGTTTTTCTTTGCTTGTGTTTTTTTTCCGCACAAAGGCTGCATTATGAATGTGTTTAACATTTTCATACAAGGTGTTGATTAACTTCATTTTGGTTAGAAATTGTAGGACAGGTTGTTGAAGAGATTGAGATTTAAAGTATTTTCCAGCAGTATTTCATACACACTTACGCGTGCCTTTCACGAAATGCATTTCTCTTGGTAGGGTAAGGTGGGGGTACTCCACTCAATGACGTCTCCTTCACTGCTCTTCATGCTTTTTGCCACACATTGATTCTGTTGTTGCTGATTTTATCCACTTAAATGGGCATTGTTACTTATTCCCACCTCTGCTCCATTCTCTTTTGTACCTTCCAATTCTCTCTCGTTCTCTCGCATGTCTGACTCGGTGTTGTCCATTTGCCTTGGCCGTTTTTAACGTCCATGTTGTCTGCTTTTATCCTGCCTTCATGCGGTTGGTGCATTCACTGTTCTTATAATGTCCAGCTCTTCCACAAGCTTGAGTTTTGTAGGTTTAAAGAGATAGATTTCGTTCAGATAGATTCGCCATTGAAAAATAATCACCAACTTTTGTTTGCAAATTCTTGGCAAGAGCTAGGATGGGTGTACTTCAAATGTTGTGATGTAGGCTTCAGTAATTGAAGGACATTAAGCAGACTTTTAAAGGAAAAATAAAAGTAGGCATGGGGAAAGGAAAGGAAAATTAAAAAAAAGAATAATATAAAGGATAAATGATAACTCCTTTACTTGCATTCAATTCCAAGCAGGTTGATGTAGTTTTTGTCATGCGGCATATCCAGTGCTACTTTCAAGGTTACTGGCGCTCACTGTATGGATTATACACTTTTAGACGTGACCTTTGTAGATTTGATTCCAAACGAGTGTAAGAATACAGCCTAAGTTTTCTTTAACTGTTAATTTATGTTTCAAGGAATGTCATCAAGTCTTGTTTTTGGTACAGTTGCACCGGCATTGAAATAAAAATTTTATTTTTGTACATTCATTATCAGTATTGGATTCTGTCTCGTGACCGAAGGAAGTTTCACATGTATTTACCTTCGTTCCTATTTGTTTGTTTCAATAGCATCCCTAGTTTGGTTCAGAGGAAAGCAAATCACTGTGAAAAAGCCTTATAATCAAATGCAAGTCAAAAATCCACACAAGCCACTTACAAGTAAGCTAGCTCCTTTTCTATGTCCATGTCATCCGTTCCTCATTTCCATTCTCAAACAGGCCAATTCTCCTTTTTGCCACTCTCGATTAGCAATAATGAATTCTGAACCTGCCAGCACAGTCATTGTTGTCTAGGGTTGTGCAAGTAATTGGTGCTGACTCTAGCACATTTTGCAGTTTGTCGAATTACACAGTCTGTACACTTGCAACCGGAGCTTCAAGAGAGAGAGGAGGACCCAGGGTAACGGCGTGGCCAGCATATCCGCCTCATGGTCACGAGCCCCGGCGGGTTCGCACGCCAGGCGGGCTACGCGCAGGCGCCGGATGTGCCGGCCTTGCACCCGAGACGATGAGCTTTCTTCTCCATGAGTTCGCACGCCAGCGTTCGGATGACGCGTGCCCCACGAGGCTGCCACCTGATCGAGAAGTCAGCGTGCCCAATCTTCCTCGAACCCAACTTGCAATGTCTTGCGAAGCTATCAATCCGAATTGGAGAAGAGAGAGAGAGATGCGGTGGAGGGGGGAGAGGTGTGCTGGAGTGAGAGGTGTGCGTGGAGTGAGAGGTGCGGTGGGAGGGGGATTGGTGCGGTGGAGGGGGGGATAGGTTGTTTGGCGATGGAGGGGGGATGAAGTGGTGGCGGTAGAGTGGAGGAGGGATAGTTGTGGCGGTGTGAGGGGGGATAGGTGGGTGGGTGGAGGGGGGATAGGTGGTGCGAGTGGAATGGGGGGGGATAGGTGGTGCGGTGGATGGGGGGATAGGTGGTTGCGGTGGAGTGGGGGGTAGGTGTGCGGTGGGGGGGGGGGTAGGAGCGGTGGGGGGGGGTAGACTTAAATTTATATTTCTCCTTTAAATGCTCCCTGAAAAGTGATTTTTAAAAATTATATATAAAAAAATAAAAAACAATATAAAACTGACAAATGGACTTCAAAAATTAAAAAGATTTGAGTTATCCTGGAATCAGGATCTGGATCTATTCATCAAAATCAATCAATCTCATCCTTGTCACGGCACACCCACCCGCTGTTCCACCAAGTTTTGGCCGAATCCATTTCCATAATCTTTTTTGAGATAATCGTGCTCACAAACAGGCAGACTCAACAGGGTGTGAAATCATAACATCCTGTCTACCTCGAGTGGTGGAGGTAAACTAATCAAATGGCATATCTTTGGATTTATACGTTTGTCTTATTCAGGAATTCCAAGGTGAACATGCTTTGAGAAGTAAAAAGGGTTTTGCTCTGAAATGAGACTTGGCTTAGAAGTTTACTTTGCTTTATCAATCGTTCCCCAATTAACCTGCAATGAGGAATGTTTTATTTGACACTGAATGTTCATTATTCTGGTTTGTAAGCTGTTCTGTATTATTTATCATGTTTTTGTTTTGTTTTTCTTTTAATCAGTTTGAGGTTTACTCTGTGTTTATAATAACTGTTTCCGTTAACAATGAAGAATACTGATCCGTTTTCGCAATGGTCAATGATGGAAGTTTTAATGACAAAATTATCAGCAAAGCTTCTTTCATTCTGTCATACACTTGCCCCCCCTCCCTCCCCTCCCTCCCTCCTTCCATTTCTCATTGACCAATTTATCTAGTCTTTTGAATCTGCCATTTCCGCAGCGCACACCGAATCGCTCTCTTGAGCGGGCCTGCTCATGTATATTTGCACGCAAATGGAAGCCTGTGCGTGCGCCTGGCGTTGTAAATATTGTATTTTTCTGGAGCACTCGGATGGCAAACCCATCACAAAGGCCCATGCCTTTCCCCTTTATTGAGACTCTGGCTCGCTTCTGCTCTGTGTGCTCATGAGCACTCTGTTGTGAAATGATTTCTTTCTTGCCAGCAATCGTGGTTTCTTCTTGTTTTTTTTTACTTTTTTGCCTTTGTTGAAGCTTTGTGACAAAGCTGTTTTAGGTACAAGGAATTGATTTTTGAGGTCTTGTGCATGGGATAATGAGCAGGAGGGGTCAGATGATTTGGATAGTTTGTCTAATGGCAATTGGCTGGTACAGAGAGTATGGGAAGGAAGTGTTGGGATGTTGGGACAATTATTTCAGCTCAAAATGTCCTCGTTTGTCTGAAAGATCAATTGTTACAGACATAAATGTGCAATGCCCAATAGAGCTCGTCATGAGCAAAATGTAGGCGAGTTAGTGATCACTCCAAAAATTTTCTTCCGAGGCGAGTGATTTAAATTTAAAGGGAAGTAACTCCATGAACTTAAGGGGAAGTAACTCCTTAAAAGCAGCAAGAGAAAAATTGTTTATCTTATAAATTCACAAGAGTTTGTCAACTCGCAATGAAGATAATCATGAACACAGGAGTACATGACATGAGAGGCAAAAAAAATCAAACAAATCAATACAGAACACTATTGATACAAGCCGGTTAGCGCGACATTGGGTAGTCGATCAAGTCAGATTTAGTCGTTTTTCAGCCGTTTACAGCCAACAAAGCATCCATAGCAACGTTCTTTCTCACACATAACTAGGACTACATGAACCTACCATACCAGTGTCATGTATATCTGACTCAGTCTCTGAGATAAACGAACTTCGTTTTTTTATTGTTTTCGACCAGGGTTCATTCAAAGTCTATCTTCTCCGACAGTTTTCATAGGATCCGGCTGAAATTTTTTGACAATATGGCTGAATGTACTGCCCACAGTCGCTCGTGGCCCGATTTTTGATTTTCTAAAAAATTAATTTTTTATGATTTTCAAAAATTTCAAAGTCTCGTTGCTAGCAACAGTGGTGTCCATAGCAACAGTTCTCATTTGCACACAACTAGGTCATGTATGAACCTACCACCAAGTTTCATCGAAATTCGCCATTGTATTAACGGAGCACTGGACCGAACAGAACATACATACAGACAAGCGGTAGGCGGAACATGGGTAGTCGACTACCCAAATAGAACCTGACGCGATGGGCCCGTTCGTTGGGAATGACCTGAGGATTAAGCACAAGAAATTCATGATTCTAGCTCAACGGTTAATGCTGCAGATTTGTTTTTCGTTAAAATACCCCCACATTAGAGGTTTTTCGCCGTTGCTAGGCACGGAGGGTCATAGCAACGGTTCTTTCTCACACATAACTATAGTGGGGCAACTTAGCATAACAATCGTGCATTTTGTGAGGAAAGCACCAAATTTGGCACCACTTTAGCCTACAATTGTGAAACGATTTGGATATTGGGCCATCTCAAATTCAGCCGCTGATGGCTGCAGCAGCCATTTCCACTGCCATCAAAAATTTGAGATGGCCCAATATCCAAATCTGTTCATAATATGATAGGCTAGTAGTGTGGCCAAATTTGGTGCTTTCCTTCACAAAATGCACAATTGTTATGCTATATTTAGCTAAGTGCCCCACTACTAGGACATACCATGAACCTACCATACCAGTTTCATGTATATCTGACTCATAGTCTCTGGACTATAACGAACTTCGTTTTTTTTAATTGTTTTCGACCAGGGTTCATTCAAAAAGTCTATCTTCTCCGACAGTTTTCATTAGGATCCGGCTGGAAAATTTTTTGACCATATGGCTGAATGTTACTGCCCACAGTCGCTCGTGGCCCGATTTTTGATTTTCTAAAAAATTAATTTTTTATGATTTTTCAAAATTTCAAAGTCTCGTTGCTAGGCAACAGTGGTGTCCATAGCAACAGTTTCATTTGCACACAACTAGGTCATGGTATGAACCTACCAACCAAGTTCATCGAAATCGCCATTGTATTAACTGAAATCGCCATTTTAAATACTGATAATAAGGGTAGAACAAATCTCAAAAAAAAAATTTTGGGAATTTTTTTTTTTCGTACTAGATCGACTACCCAACAGACAGACAGACAGACAAACATATCAACGGAAATACTGATAATAAGGGTAGACTAGATCGACTACCCAATAATGATCTACAACAATAGACAACTTAATAGTGCGGGTTGCGAGTGGAGAGACTAGAGTATAGACAGTATGGGGAGGGGGAGACAGGCCTTCACATCTCAGATGGACTGCTCAAGTTAATTTGTGGGCTGGGAAGGCAAATGGGAGGTAAGCCCGGAGTGATACAATGCTGCCTCACCCTGATTGGGCTTTATGTGAGTCACGCGGCGAATCTGGAATTGAGATATCTCTGGTCGAGCTATCAAACGGGCTGCCCGGCGAATCCGGATTGGAGAAGTTGTCACTCAGGTGTTGTGAGATGGCAGGATCAGAGTGCCGGGGAAGTACGAATAGTTGTACAAAGACGAATCTTGTGTGAGCAGAAAAGAGTCCTCGAAGCGATGCAATAGACACAACGTAATCGGCAAGGTACTGTAATATTTAACACTGTTGAATATTATCCTAGTGTAAAATAATGAAAAATAATGTCAGAATTTGGCAACAGTATAGTGGCAACACAACCAACCCTTTGCACATGGGATGAGCTTTGATTGCATTGGAGTGACAGGCACAGACATTACAGCACAGATTACCACGTTAGGATTATGTTTTGGTTATATTTTTCTTTTATTCCAAAACAGTGAGTCAGTTCATCGTCCCAACTCATAAAGGCAAATGGACACTTGGTGTCCTTTCACCCTGTCTGTAAATGGTTCCCAGGCACCACTTGTGAGATCTCTGGTTCCCTATGTTCAATGCCAGCAAAGCCCACTGAAATGAAAATGGAGGGTCGACTATATGGATGAGTCCGAAGAATGAGGCATAAAAAATGACAACACAAATATTGCATAAACACACAATAATTGTTGAATACAAAATATTTTACAGAAGTTTTGTCTACTTTGAGAATACGATAGTCATATATTTTACATCAAAAAATTCCCTCATCAGAATGACTGGAGCAAACCTCAATTAGTCTAAACTGCAACAACATATTTGGCTAGAGCTAGTACACCCATTTACAGAATGAAATGGGATCGCCCTTGTGTGTCTCTGACAAGGAAATTATGTTTATGCCAAAGCAGGGTGGCCCAGGTGTGTGCTTGATGGACTGTCTTCTAAAGCCAAACATATACATATATAAACATGTATAAATGTATATATATATATATAATATATATATTGTATATATGATTGACCCCTCCCACACTCCTCTGGCCGAAGTAGCCTGCATAAAGCAACCCAAGAAGAATTACACACTGTAAAGTACTACGCTGTTTTAAAACCCTTCCAGAGTTCCTATACAATTATAAAGACGTTACACACAGCACACGAATGAGAATCCAATGCTACACACCCCTTAGCGCCCAGACCGGTTTCATCGCTTATTGGCGAATCATCAGCGATCGCGTAGACAGCAATGCATACCAATGAGGCTCCCAAGCATGGGAGGGGTCAATCATTATAAATCAAAGCCCACCTGGGTGTAGACTATTAGGTGAGAGCTGATTGGCTATTCCCGCCATTCACAGGTGAGAGTGTGGTGGGTCTATATATTGTTACGAATTTGGAAGCTTACTGCACACAACAGTCAGAGTCCCTACAGATGAGTTATATCGGGAAAGTATTGTGTTTCTAGTTTAGGGTCCTGTCCTAGTCTTAATGGGAATTAATTCGTTGTGTGCTGCGGAGTTATTTTAATAGTCAGGTTTTCTTTTACATTTTTACATCAACAACGCCAACAACAACACGCTTCGCCTCGCTTCCTCAACCCGACGGCCATAGCGCCCGCGTGGGCGGAGTTCAAGGCGGAACCTCACGGCTGCTCTCGCCCAATCGGGTGGTGTGTGAGGAGGTTGCCGTCCTTCGACCAATGGGACTCCTCCACTGTGTGAGGGGCGGTCCGCGTGATGTCACACGCCCCCGACCAATCAACGGACTTGGCGCCCGTTTTGGCCAGTGACAGAGAGCGACGAGCGCATTGCGCGCCAAAACCGTCCAGTGAGGGAGAGCGGTCGTGAGAGCGTCCCCCCCTGGACAAGAAGGGGATATTGTTTTCGGCGCGATCGGACTGAGCGGAGAGAGTGCGAGACCCGACGGTGCACGAGTGAGGTTGCGATCGGTCCAGCGCAGTTGTTGGGCCAGAGTTGTGTTGAGGTCTAGTCAAGTCGCCTTGTCAGCTCGTCGCCTGGTCGTCTCGTCTGGCCTGCCGGCGTTCTGTCTGATCCACCTTCGCGCGGCTGGCGTCCATTATTGCATTGTTTTGCGGGTTCGAGTCCCGCCGAACCGGATCATCGAAAACCGCACGAGGCGGGGAGGTGCGAGACAGGTTCCCCCTTCGGCTCACTTCCCTCGAGCTGGGGGCATCAATAAAGCCGGCCGTCCGTCCAATTCGTTGTGTGTGTGTGTGTGTGTGTGTGTGTGTGTGTGTGTGCGCGCGCGCGCATCTGTTAAGTAGAATGTTAAGTGCTTTTTGTTGTACATTACTTGCCTTGCTTAGGTCGTGATAACTCTGCTCTTTGTGTGTTCCCTTCCCCCCCCCCCCCCCCCATTATAAATAAATCCCCTGTTAAATGTTTCAGCTCTTTCTGTGTTTCTTTCATTGTTTAGCACGGTGCGTGTTGGGAAATGGGAAGCGGCAAATTGTGCATTTGGACGACGGACCTCGGTAACCATCCGCTCGGTTACGCACGGTTCGAGCATGCTAACGGCTCGTTCCGCTCGAGCTTCGCCGAGGGTGAATTCCCCGGTTGTTTGGACAACGTGGGTATTCAGGTAAATTGAAATTGGCAATCGATTCTATCCCACGCTGTCGGCCTAGTGGCGATCTTCGGTGCGATAAGGACCCGTCGGCTCCGGAGTTATCCGGGGTGATGACCTATTAATTCCGGGTGTTCGGTGGAGCCGACTCTACTGCTCCATCTAGCGTCGTGCTCGCCGCCCCACAACTATATATATATATATATATATATATATATATATATATATATATATATATATATATATATATATATATATATATATATATATATACCACACACACATACATATACAGTGGGGAGAACAAGTATTGATACACTGCCGATTTTGCAGGTTTTCCCACTTACAAAGACGTAGAGGTCTGTAATTTTATCATAGGTACACTTCAACTGTGAAAGACGGAATCTATAACAAAATCCTGAAAATCATTGTATGATTTTTAAATAATTAATTTGCATTTTATTGCATGAAATAAGTATTTGATACATCAGAAAACAGAACTTAATATTTGGTACAGAACCTTGGTTGCAATTACAGAGATCAGACGTTTCCTATAGTTCTTAACCAGGTTTGCACAGACTGCAGCAGGGATTTTGGCCCACTCCTCCATACAGATCTTCTCCAGATCCTTCAGGTTTCGGGGCTGTCGTTGGGCAACACAGACTTTCAGCTCCCTCCAAAGATTTTCTATTGGCTCAGGTCTGGAGACATGGCTAGGCCACTCCAGGACCTTGAGATGCTTCTTACGGAGCCACTCCTTAGTTGCCCTGGCTGGTTGTTTCGGGTCGTTTGTCATGCTGGAAACCCAGCCACGCCCCATCTTCAATGCTCTTGTTGAGCGAAGGAGGTTGTTGGCCAAGATCTCGCGATACATGCCCATCCATACTCCCCTCATACGATGCAGTCGTCCTGTCCCTTTGCGAGAAAAGCATCCCCAAAGAATGATGTTTCCACCTCCATGCTTCACGGTTGGGATGTGTTTTGGGGTTGTACTCGTCTTCTTCTTCTCCAAACACGGCGAGTGGAGTTTAAACCAAAAAGCTCTATTTTGGTCTCATCAGACCACATGACCTTCTCCATTCTCCTCTGGATCATCCAGAGGTCATTGGCAAACTTCAGACGGGCCTGGACATGCGCTGGCTTGAGAGAGGGACCTTGCGTGCGCTGCAGATTTTAATCCATGACGGCGTAGTGTTGTACTTATGGTTTTCTTTGATACTGTGGTCCAGCTCTCTCAGGTCATTGACCAGGTCCTGCCGTGCAGTTCTGGGCTGATCCTCACTTTCTCATGATCATTGAGGCTCACGAGGTGAGATCTTGCATGGAGCCCCAGACCAGGGAGATTGACTGTTATCTTGAACTTCTTCCATTTTCTAATAATTGCGCCAACAGTTTGCCTTCTGACCAAGCTGCTTGCCTATTGTCCTGTAGCTCATCCAGCCTTGTGCAAGTCTCAATTTGTCCCTGATGCCCTTCGACAGCTCTCTGGTCCTGCCCATTGTGGAGAGGTTGAGTCTGATTGATTGAGTGTGGACAGCTGTCTTTTATGCAGATAATGAGTTCAACAGGTGCAGTTAATACAGGTAATGAGTGGAGAATGGGAGGCTAAAGACAAAACTAACAGGTCTGTGAGAGCCGGAATCTTACTGGTTGGGAGGTGATCAAGTACTTATTTCATGCAATAAAATGCAAATTATTATTTTAAAATCATACAATGTGATTTTCAGGATTTTTTTTTAGATTCCGTCTTTCACAGTTGAAGTTACCTATGATAAAAATTACAGACCTCTACGTGCTTTGTAAGTGGGAAAACCTGCAAATCGGCAGTGGATCAAATACTTGTTCTCCCACTGTATATAAGGATATATAGATATATATATATATATATAAGATATATATAATACATATTGTTGGGATTTTCCCCCGCCGGCGTGCGTGCGACACTTTAGATAATTGCGGCCGCGCGCGCCACCGACGAGCAATCTAGTCGCAGCTTTTCGGATCAACGCCGAAACCCAGCTACGGGTGTTGTTACCACACCATACATCCGCCAACTCTTCTGTCCACGCGCTGCAGGGTTGATCGCCGAATTGTCGATGTACCTAATTATTCGCGCAGACAGAAATGCCGGGGATTTACACTCAACGGAGCCTGCACGAAAACGAGCTGCTTTAAGCAGCTCGTTCCGTTTGCGATTGCCGAGCGGTTTATATCGCCAAGCCCGTCGGATCAGATGTACGTTTTATCGGCTATTAATCAGCCAGCTACTTATTCTGAACGAATTATGGCAGTCAATGGTTGGAAGGACGCAACGAGCAGGCGACATTTCAACAATGGGACATTTATTTCAAATGCACAGATGCAATGAATGGGGGATGGGGACAGACACGAGCAAAACCTACAGCCGATTTCTATTTATTATGTACATGCACTTACAACAATTCTACTTGTGTAGAACAAGGCACCACAGACTTTCATGCAAAACCCCAGAAAAGAAAAGAAGAGAACTGGGCTCGTAAGCCTTTAATGTTCCTCGGAGCTGGGATGACCGAAGGAGCTCCGCGAGGCCGTGCATGTTACCTTTATCACCCTTAGGTGACTCGATGGTCTTTTTGTCGGGACCTCCGTATGTCTCGGTTGTTAAAGTGGCAGCGTTGTCGCCGCGGCTTGGTTGGTCCAGGCTAGCAGCGCGGCCTGGTCGATCGGGCCTGGCCGACGACGCTTCAGAGGAGCGAACGGCCTTGCTCTTTACGAGTTGATGCTCTTTAACAGCCCGCTCACTCCTCAGCGTCGCTCGACCGACTCGGGCTCGATCGCCGGACCGTTATATAGCTGGCTGGCGACTCCGGCTGGCGACCTCCTCTCCGCTAGCGACCTCTCTCCGGCTGTGACCTCTCTCCAGCTGGCGACTTCGCTGCTGCCTCACCGACCAACTCTGACCATCTCTGACCAAGGAGAGAGTCTCGCATCGAAACGCGCCTTTTATAGCCCGAGGGGAGGGGTTGCCCTGTGCTCCATCGCCCAAAATCACCCCCTCCTTTCTTTTCACCTTGAACTTTCACCCCGGCTGGCTCCGCCCCTTTCGTCGTTTTCATCCGTTCTCGCCGTCAGACGCGGCCGTGGTTGAGATCACTTTCACAACGCGGCCGTGTTTGAGATCACTTTGCCGCTGCGAGGATGCCATCGTGTTCGCTATGGGGAGGTTGTTGTTGGTGAAAGATGGCGGCGCCGTGGAGATGCTGGTGAGGAGATGTCGGCGGTTGTTGAGATGTTGTTTGTGGAGATGATGGTGAGGAATGTTGTTTAAATAAAGATAGGAAAGAAAACACTACCTCAAAGGTTCACAGCGCGCACACAAATAATTCCCGTTATACATTGGTGGGAAATGTAATCTGGACACACACTTCTTGACATAACTGATCTTCGGGGAACCTGAATGGTGTTCTGTTAATTTCCACAACCGTAACAAGATATATTATATATATATATATATATATAATTTAAATATATATATATATATATATATATATATATATATATATAGGCAATTATGAAATTCTCTTGGCTTGGACCAACATCGTGATGATGACCTCATCACGACAGCCTCATGCCTGCCAACCTCGAAGGGCATCCAGTAGTTCATGTGAGGCAAGTCAAAAGCTGTCACCAAGCAGATGAAAAGCGAAGTTACCGACCTGGTTTTGCCCTTCTTAGGGCAAAAAAACTCAGGCTCATCAGGGCAACATAGAGCTGTTCCATCCACCTGGTGACTTTTGAAGCCATTTTGGCTTGTATGCTGGCATTTAAAGGTCCCATGACACCCAAAAGTACTGAAATTGCATATATAATATATATTATATATATATATATATATAAATATATATATATATATATATATGTCCTATAGGAGTTTTCCATTGCGATTTCAGATCTGACAATGTTTTTTCACAATACTTGTTCTGTAAATGTAAAATTAAAAAAACAAACCTCTTCGGAACGCCCCTAAAAATTATACTGAAAGGGTGTAACCCACATGACGTAACTGCAGGATGACAAAGGCTGCACGTAAATTACTCTGTTGGTGGTCTACGTGATTCTATTGGCTTTCTGTGCTTTCCACATTAGATTGATCGACTCAATCGCTTCGTTCATTTCTGCTTTAAAAAAATCAAACATTTGGTTTTGAATAATGGATGACATGGACTTTGATTTGTCTGGTAGCGACAGTGAGTGTGAGAGAAATGAAGGATTTTGGTCTGAATCAGATGGAGATTGTCTGATAACGTAGTCGCGGGAGGTGAAGTTCAGGCAGCTGGGAAATGGTATACGCGCCTTACCAGTTTGAGCCCGAGCAGGACAAGCAGAGGAAACTGTGATGAAATTCCCGGAGTTCATGATGATCGGGAGGACATCGAAGGAAGACTTGGCAATAACAACTGGTTAACAAAATCCTATTCGTAATTCAATATGTAAATTCGATTTGCATACTGCTCGATATCAGAAATATTA
Organism: Eptatretus atami; assembly: GCA_035128595.1. Classification (NCBI taxonomy): domain Eukaryota; kingdom Metazoa; phylum Chordata; class Myxini; order Myxiniformes; family Myxinidae; genus Eptatretus; species Eptatretus atami. The sequence continues at coordinate 85,842,344 of CM068958.1, read as the reverse complement.
GTGACGTGACGTGACCAGTGCAGCGGACATGTTTTCCGCGGCGAATGAATCACAAGCAAGCCAGCCCATGTCATCGGCCGTATCTCTCCGCGCATAAAACGAAGCAATCTCGCTGTCCGATACGATGAAACTTGTGTGCAGAACACACCTGCGACACAATGTTCTCGTAGTCCGATAAATCTGATGTTCTGTTGCATTTTTATTTATTTTATTCCTACTGTCGTCATTGAGCGCCAGTAGAAAACAATGAAGAAAGAGAAATAATAAAAGAAAGCTACAGCACGTCAGATTTATCAGGCTAGTCAGACGGACGACGGATTTATCGGACTAGTCTAGACTCTAGAGATCTCGAGTTGACAAGTAACTTGTATTAGCATGCACACAATGTATAAGTCAATGCGTAAGAGTCCCGAGGCTATGAGGCCGTGTAATAGGACAGATAAATTTGTCTTTCATAGTTGTGCGAACATATTTTTCCCTGTTCATTTATTACAGCATTTTGGCTAATTGTTAATGAATAGCAAGCCAATGGAAGCAGTACCTTCAGTTCAGAATAAACCCATGTATGTCGAGTGCAGCCATACCTGGCTTGCATGTATGTGGAATCGTACATATCCCAGCAGGCTGGTTTCAATGAACAATTCAATAAGCTGCAAAATGTGGGTGCAGGTTTTTCACATTGTTTGATTTTTAAAATTACTCCTTGTGCCTTGAAATGATGCATATTAATCTTTAGTATTTTACTTGTATATCCCTGTAAGTTTCTTTTTTAATGGAAACGTTCAACAGTCACATTTTATATTTTGTGGAGACTGTATAGCGACACGACTACGACAAGGTAGTAAAGGGATAAATAATTGCCTCGTGATTGTTGTGCATAACGGCTCAGAAGCAGAATTTCTTTTCCGCGAGAACAATCACAGGATTAAGACGATCATGAGATAGCAAACACATGTGCACAATGCCATTTGTACGTACTTTATACGGTGCGCGACATCTCGAGTCAATCCACTCTGTGCGAGTTTCTGCAGATGACGTCAACAGTCAGGGTTTTGAAGGTCAACAGTCAACAGTCAGGGCTGCGGTTCGCTGAAGGCAACTTTTTTGAGGGGCGGGGCATAGCAAGTTGTGAAAAGCACCA
>CM068958.1:85828626-85839675 GCA_035128595.1 Eptatretus atami | reverse complement strand
CACACACACACACACACCAATGAAGAAGAGATAATGAGCATAAAGAAGAGGAGATGAGGCTAACGGTCTCGTAATACCTTGCACGATTGACTGACCGTGCCACCAGTACGTTTTGGGGGGATGCTCCGCTAAATGATATCTCCTTGATAGTCGGCGCGTCGTCTCTTGCTTGGCTTCGGTGCAGCAAAGCGTCTGCGTTGATCCGGAGAATGGGCGTGACCGTCAGACGTGAGGGAGGGACTTTGGGTGGAGTTGCGGCGAGTGGGTGGAGAAGAAGTCGAAGATGGGGCACGTGGAGACCGATCCAAGGCCAGCAAGGAAAATTAGGATGACCACAACGATGACGACGACTCTCTGCCGACTCTTCTGACGACGACCCTCACGATTTCTCTGGACGGCTTCGCGATCCGTCCTTTATAGACCCTGCGATGCAGGGCGGGGGCGACGACCCGAAGCGAGGTGTCGTCACCCGAATAGGGCGCTCTGATTGAGCCCCCTACCGTGCGCTGCCTGGCTCCCATGGCCAGAAGCGGTCCCATTGGTACATCCGGCGAGACATGTCCAAGCTGCGGAATCGTCTCGCTCCGAACCACATGATATGAATCGCCTTGCACCAAACTTCCGGCATGCGAGCATGCGGTTATTTATCACAGGCAGTGGTGTGCACAGTGCCGGCCCTGATCTGTCATGAATTGAAGGAAACTATTGGATATAATTATTAGATGTAGATTTGGGTTGAAAAGAGTATAGATAAAAGTATTAGATGCAGAAATGGGTTGAAAAGAACACGCCGCATGCGTCCTGTACAGCAGGGGCGAGAATGTTTATTGTTTGCTTTTGTGAAGACGTATTCTTATAGTGTAGGGTGTGGCTGCAGTTTTCACAGGCAGCCGTCTGAGTGCAGTGCCTGCTTTGATTTATTCCAAGAATAAGAGGAAAAGATTTGGAATGAAGATAGAGATATAATCAGACCTAACTATAAGATCCACACAACGCACCTCGTCCTGTTTGACCCAGTAGACATGAGGGAAAGGTCTAACTATACGATATATTAATAAAATAAGTGTCATGTGACCACTGCTATGATGCGATCCATTGCCTTGGAGCATGCGGTTTCCAGAACTGACAACAAAAATTATATAATTGTTACGGTTGTGGAAATTCACAGAATCACATTCAGCGTATACCCGAAGATCAATATGTCGATAGTGTGTTCCAGGTTAGATTCCCCACCGATGTATAATACAGGAATATTTGTGTGCCGGGCTGAAACCTATAGGTAGTGTATCTTTTCTGTTTTTATTTAAACAATCATCTCCTCCACACTTCTCCCACAACCGCCACATCTACCACTCTCCCCACTCTCCACCACTTTCAAAAAAACAGCGCATACAGACAACTAACCGGTTTACACATTTAAACCTGCAGATACTCCACCAGATAAAAACAACTCGAACACGATGAACATCCACAACACCAGCCAACACCGTAAAGCCGACACCGCCCCCAACATCTCCTCACCACCTTCTCCACAACCGCCAACATCTCCTCACCAGCATCTCCACAACACCGCCATCTTGCACCAACAATAACATCCCAACAAACAACACTCCACAAAACACGATGGCATCCTCGACAGCGCAAAGTGATCTCAAACACGGCCGCGTTGTGAAAGTGATCTCAACCCGCCGCGTTTGAGGGCGAGATCAGATCGAATGGCGAAAGGGGCGGAGCCAGCGGCGGGTGAAAGTTCAAAGGTGAAAAGGGGAGGGTGCTGATTTGGGGCGATGAGCCAGAGCGACCCCTCCCCTCCGGCTATAAAAAGGCGCGTTTCAACGCGAGAGTGTTGTTAGTCGGTGGAGGCAGTCGAGTGGAGTTGAGAGAAGAGTTGGGCTGGGCCGTTGGAGTCAGCAGTGGAGTCGGGAGACGGAGAACCAGCAGTTGAGTTGGAGTCGGGAGAAGTCGCCAGCAAGCTACGTAACGGTCGAGCGATCGGCCCCGAGTCGGTCGCGACGCTGAGGAGTGAGCGGCTCTTAAAGAGCATCAACTCTAGAAGAGCAAGGCCCGTTCGCTCCTCTGAAACATCGTCGGCCAGGCCCATCGACCAGGCTGCGAAGGCCAATCGACCGAGGAGGCGCCCGCCAAACTGCTCGAGCCGCTTAAGCGACTGACGCGTTTGGTGACACCCCCCGGTGAACAGAGACATACCGAGAGCCCCCCACGAACAAAAGACCATCGAGTCGCCACAAAGGGCGACAAGGTAACCTGCCCGCCTCTCGGAGCTCCTTCGGTCATCCCAGCTCCGAGGAACATTAAAGGTTTACGAGCCCGGTTCTTTCTTTCTTTCTTGGGTTGCATGAAAGTCTGTGGCGCCTTGTCTACCAAGTAGAACTGATTAAGTGCATGTACATAATAAATAGACATCGGCTGTAGGTTTTTACTCGTGTCTTGTCCCCTATCCCCATTCATTGCATTGCTTCGTGTGCAATAAATGTTCCCCATTTTGATGTCACCTGCTCATTGCTCCCTTCCTCCATTGACTGCTATAATTGCGTTCGAATAATTAGCTGGCTGATTAAAGCTGATAAAACGTACATCTGGTCGACGGGGCTTGGCAGTTTAAAACCGCTCGGCAATCGCAAACGGAACGAGCTGCTTAAAGCGGCTCCTTTTCGTGCAGGCTCCGTTGAGGTGTAAACTCCGGCATTTCTGTCTGCGCGAATAATTAGGTACATCGACAATGGCGATCGACCCTGTAGCGCGTGGACAGAAGAGTTGGCTGGTTATGTGTGGTTAAAACACCCGTAGCTGGGTTTCGGCGTTGATCCGAAAACTGCGACTCGATTGCTCGTTCGGTGGGCACGCGCGGCCGCAATTGAGCTAAAGCGGTCGCCCACACGCCGGACGGCGAAAATCCACAAAACAAATATATATATATATATTTAATTATTAATACATATATTATATATATATGTGTGTACATACATACATACATACATACATACACGAAAAACATGGTCTATCCATCGTGAAACGTCCGTGCTGTACATCCTCGGGGATGTCAAATTTCCGCCGAAAGGCGGAAATCTGACTTTTTCATTGCGCAATTGGGTCCTGTGATTCGTTCAGATTTTGCAATAAAAATCATGGGGGGGGGTAGGGTCTTCTCTATCCAGGGTAGGGGCAAAGACTATGGGAAGCTCAGTCAAAAACTCAGAAAGTTCGCTGAACAAGCCGCTGGCGAAACGCGGCATGCCCGGCCTCCCGGTCCAGACGAGACGCATGCCATACGGCTGTCTGAGAATCGTTAATTTATGCGCTAAACTTCCCGCGCTCTATCAGCGGTCCAATTTCACGGCTGATAAAACCAGCATCGAGGTTGCTACGCGACATCCCCGCCAATTCTTTTATGAATGAACTCATTCACTACAGCTCGTACCTAGACCATATTAGGAACAGCATGACCTGATCATATCGAGTATCACGTGGCCGTGTGAGTACCGTGATTGGTTAGAAGATTTTGCATCCCTAATAGTAGGCTCTTAGTTTCGTTTTGTACTATTCATGGCAGTGCATGGTATTGTGATTAAATCGTCATGTCTGCATATCAACGACCTGATATCGTTGAACGCAACCCTGCATTAGAATCGGAAGCTAATCGTGTTGATAAGGAAGCCGGTTTAAAGAACCGTTGCGATGGACTGGCTGGGAAAAAAGGCGATGACGGCGAGATCGTGGGGACGTTCGTGAGGAAACTCAAGACTGCTGGCCGTGCTGTTTGTATTATCTGCAACTCCGAGTGGCTTACGGCAGTCGGGGATCGGTCGTTTTAAACAAAGCATGCCACCACCGGCAAACATGTGAAGGCTGCCAAGCAGTGAAAGGAAAATTATCGTACCAGGTAAGCCCCCTCCCGGCCCAAAAAGCCCTATCATAACCCTATATCATAACGCCCACGGCCTTTGGCGCCTTAGAACACGTGCTCGAGTGCAGCCATTACGTACGGCAAAAATATAAACTAAACATTAACCAAACGATCTTTGCGGACGCCTGCACGTGGGCATGGTGACCATCTGTGTTTTGTCTTGTCCCAGTGCCTAGCTAGCCCCTTTTGGCCTGTCTCTCAGAGGTCAAGGTTAAAGGTCAAATTGGGGTGAATCTTGATAATTTATCATAAATGCAATTTTATATTGGCTATCAATGAAAGTGGTTTGGGGTCAATTCCTTCACAAATAACAGAGATATTTCAATTTTGAATGTTCAGAATAAATGGAAAATCTGAAGAAATTTGCACGAAATTGTCAATAACTCCTTAATCGTCTGACTTTCAAAAACATTCATATTCCTTGGAAAATGAATGTTTGAATTTCGATTGCCATGACACATTGGGTAAACTTCTCTGGTGCCGTCATGACTATTATGTCCTCTTTCAGGTTCAATGCCGTTACAGCTGCTAACAACGAGACCATCACTAAAACGGTTGCACCAGTCCAGGATCGAGTTACAAACAGCTGAAGCATTGGTGTGTGGATTCGTCTGTGAAAATTCATTGCCATTTACTCTGGTGCCAAAAGTGATCGAATTATCAAAAACTTTAGCTAAAGACCCAAGGCTCTTGACTTATTATCAATGAATCGTGTGTCTGCCTCGTACAAGACAGGCATGGATTGGCAAAGACACTGAGGAAGAGACTCTGCAGCAGTTGAGAACGTGCTTTTTCTCGCTGAAACATTGATGAGTCTACCTCTGAGAGTCTCAAAAGGATTCTTGCGATTCTCGTGAGTTACTTCTGCGAAACTACCAAACGGTTGTGGTGAAACATCTGGCATCTATTGATGTAGTCCACATGGATAGTAAATCTCTACATGATGAGATTGCATTGTTAGGCAAGAGGACATTCCATTTACCAACTTGATGTCTATGCTCTTGGATTCATGCAACGTCATGCTGGCTCCAAGACTGGCTTGAAACTCGCATCCGGAGAGAATGCCCCACACTTGTTAGACATTGATGTGACACCTGCCACCATGCACATAATGCTGTAAAGGTATTCTGCAAACCATTTGGTGGTTGGTGTGAGTCATTATTCACATTACTTCACAAATGATATGAAATGGTCTGTTGATCTGAGAGAACTGTATCAGGAGGTGTGTACTCTCGTTGATGTCCAATTCAACATGCCTGAACGATTCATCAGCCATCGCTGGCTATCGGCCTACGACTTGAGTGTGGATACTGTGCGTCAGCTTGATGCCTCACAGTTTTTCACTATGGCTTCTTACCCAAGGCACATCGCCCTCATATCAAGCACTGTTGCTGAAATCTATCACAGGAAATGGTGACTGAAACTGCACAGCCCAGAATCCGAGAATACATTCCACTCTTGAGAAGAAAATAGACCGAAGATGAAAAAAACGACAACAGAACATCTTGGATCGTTTGTTCTATGTGAGAAAAAGATGCGCCTCATCTGGAGGTTTATGTTGCAGTGTTACCTCTCCTCAAAAGTATGTAGTGCTGTTCCAACAAGGTCTCCCATGATTCACAAAATCCATGACGAGATCTGTAGTCTCTGAAGGAGTTCCTAGCCTGCTATGTGAAGCCCCAGGTGATTAATGATCTGTCCTACAGAAGGCTACAATCACTGCAAGTTGGCCCAGGGAATGCCCAAAACTTGTTGAATGTTGAAGATATGTCATGGAAAAGCAAGTCCATCTTGAACTGTCTACATCCATCCAACACGACTGTCAAGGACTTCAAAACCAATCTGAAGGAAGCCTTTAGCACAGGGATGTACCTCTTGAAGAAGATGCCGATACTGAATCCCATTCTCCGTGCAGCATCAGCTATTGACCCAACTGTAGAGCCATGATGTGACTGTGAAGCTTATGTTGCGACTTCCAGACTTGATGACCAATGTCTTGATGAGGAAGAGAAGGTTGCCTATGACCTTGAGGTACGACAGTACCATGTAGATGCAAACTTGGCTGCCCCAGAAGATGGATGGCGAATTATGAGTGGTGGGCAAACCAGGTCTTCAACAAGGACAAGTATACTCGCAAGTAAACTTGTGAAGGCACTTCTGTCTTGCTTCCATGGACCCCAAGTTGAAGGATCCTTCAATGTCATGGAGACGTTATATCATCCAAAACAGCAAGAGTTGCACCGGAGACATACAGTGCTATTCAGACTGTAAAATATTCACTGAGGGCAATCTGGAAAGTCAGCAGTGAATACTTTAAAGGGATGACCCAAAGTTTGATCCGGTTAATGTTACTCTGGTCAAAAACATGCGCACAGCCTACAAGGTGGAAAAGAGGCTCAGTTGAAAAGAGACAAGGAGAGAAAAAGAGACTGAAGCTATGGCTCTGAGTCAGAGAACCACCACGAGTGCCACTAAGAGAGGCGAAAAACTTAGTATGCTGGCAGCAAAGACTGCAGACTTGCCCATCAGAAGAATCTGATGAGGAAGTAGCCTGTCTTGTCTCGGATGTGTTTCTTGTTTCTGTCACAATGCTGTTCCTTTTAAATCTGGTTTGACTGTGACTACTTACTAGTAATACTGTTTTATCGATCTAACATTGGGCTCTAAAACATTGTGATTGTTACGGAAACCAATTTCAGGAGAGGTTATGCTGCTGACTGCTTTGATATGCAGGACTGATTTGTCTGACAAACATGACAAAAAACACTTAAGTTGAAGGTTTTATTTTGATTTAGAGTGAGTATAGGAACCCAATAAAAATTCATTTTTTGGATGCTTCAATCAATCCAAAGCTATCTTAGAATTAGAAAATTTTCTGGACGAGGGGGGATACACCCCTTCGTGCCCCTCGGGCTTCGCCCTCACTTCAGACTTTTTCCTATATTCTGTTGACATCCTGATCTCTTATTACGTTCTGTCTGAACATTAGTTGCACCCTGACTGCACACCATACTATTTCATTATGTATTTATTGAAACATATCTTTTAACCTTTCTAACTTTTACACTACTGAGACCACTTAGACCTTTGAAAGGCCCTTTCGGACCTTTAGATGCCTTGCATCCTTAGACAACTCTATACTATAGACCCTGAGACCCTCTAGACTCTAGAGTCTAGACCAGGTTTCTCAACCGGGGCCCGTGGCCCTCCAAGGGGGCCATCGCCTTCGACCGGGGGCCATGAGCGGACGCCAAAAAACTGCAATCAGAATGCAGAAGCTTGTAATGTACAATTAAGGTGACGAGTCTCCGGTCATAGTGTCAAAGTAAAAGGGTAGATGAGTTTAACCACGATTTTAAAGAGAAGGCGGAGCCCGCAGAGCATTCATAGTAAACCAATGTTTACAAAAACGTTAGAATTTGTTTTTTTCAATTTTTTTCTCAGATGTCGAAGGTTCGAAAATGGAATGACAGCTATGTCAAGTTTGGATTCACGAATGTCAGTCGAGATGGCGTGGACTGCGCGCAATGTCTGCACTGCTCGGTCGTGATGTCAAATGCGTCACTACGTCCTTCCAAACTTTCAAACCATCGTGACAAGATGCATCCCGAAGGAAGGAAGATAATATCGACGCTCTGTCTGCGAAACGATCACGATATGACCGTGAAGCTACACTTCCCAAATTTGGATTCCGCCAGAAGAAAAACCTGCTCTTCATCCAGCTACAAGTGGCAAACGATTGCGAAGTGCAAGAAGCCGCACACTATTGTGAGACCTTATCAAGCCATGTACAAGAGAAAATGGGAATTGATGATCGGACCAGAGGCGAAAAAGAAGATCCAGCAAGTTCGCTCTCTAATGACACATCCGACGACGGATTGACGACATCGCCGCTGATGTGTGCCGTCAAGTTTGCTCGAATCAAACAAAGCACGCTCCAGCTAGCCTTCAATTAGACGAGTCTACCGACACCGCCCTGGAGAGCCAGTTGATCGCCTTCGCTCGCTACGAGAGAAAGGAAAGATGAAGGAAGAGTCTTGTTCTGCAATACCCTACCAACCACAACGACAGCGCAGATATCAAAACTATTGTGGACTCTTTTTTTTGAAGCTAATGGACTCTGTTGGCAGAATTTCAAGCACATTTGTACTGATGGTGCCCAGCTATGGTCGGCGTCAGAGGAGGGTTCGTCACGCTTGTGAAGAACGAATGGCCCCATGTGACGTCTCCCACTGTTCGCTACACCGATACGCTCTTGCGTCAAAGACTCTTCCGCCTCGTTTGCTGGATTCATGGACGTCGCGGTCAAAGTGATCAACTTCATTCGTAGCGAAGGCCAAAATAATCGGCTTCTCCAACTCCTGGCCAACGAAATGGGTGCGGGAACATGTTGGACTTCTGTTCCACACCAAAGTCCGTTGAGCTATCGAGGGGAAATGCCTCTCTCGGCTGTATGAACTCCGGGTTGAGGTGAAACTTCTGCGAGACAACGAAAACAAACTCCATGTCCACTTCGCATGAGAGTCATGATTCGCCACGACGATTCAGTGCATGAGTCGTTTCTCGCGCGGAATTCCAACTCATGAACCGTCCTTTCAAGGCGTAGTGTGACAGTCAGTGACTTCAAGACAAGCTGCCGGACTGTCTGCTAGAATGAAGTCTGGCAGGCACGAATCAACCGGGGTCCACTGCCTCGTTCCTTTCTTGACGAGCACCTGCGACGCAGAGGATTGAGCTTCCCTCGGCATCAAAGTGCATCACTAGACATCTGACAATCTCTCCGCTGAGTTCAAATCGTATTTCGATGATGCACCGTTGGATGTTCCGTGGCACAAAGAACCCGTTTAACGCCAAAATTGAACCTACTGAAGACGAAGCAGAGGACTGGCAGAGTTGAAGGTTCAAAAGCAATGAAGCTGGTCTTCAGTAACAAAGAAGACCACTCCACCTTTGTTGTCTGTTCAGGATGCGTATCCACTACTCAGCAAGAAGGCATCCGTAATGCTCATTCAATTCGCCACAAATATCTTTGCGAATCTGGATTTTCTGACTTGCGACCATTAAAACGAAGTCCAGAACCGCGCTTGACGTTGGAAACGATATTCGCCTTGCTGTGTCCAAGACGGAGGCGACATAGAGGCCTCGTCAACAAGCCCAACAGCAAGTGTCTCATTGATTGTATTGCTTAGAAAAATGTTCTTTGATTTATCTTTTAAGACTGAATAAATAAATTTCATAAAACGAAATCTGCATCTTTTATTGAAGGGCAGGGGACCACGAATGTTAAGCGACTCGGTAGGGGGCCATGGGCCATCAAAGGTTGAGAAACGCTGTCTAGACCCTTAAGACCCACAAGCCCCAAGACCACCCGTAAACACCCTGAAGACCCCCAAACACCAAGATCCCCTAAAACTCTTAAAACCCCTAAAATCTTTAAGACCTGAGACCCTCGATATGCCCAAGACATTAAGACCCTTCAGACCCCCCCAATACCGTTAAGACCGTTAGATCGTTAAACCCTTTTATCTTTGAGACCTTTTAGACCCAACAACCCTCGACCTTTAGCCCTTAAAGCCCTGTACACCTTGACGATTTAGCCACGTATGCCGACGTATGAAAATTTGTCTAAAACGCTGGCACAGTTGAATATCGTTATGGGTAAGTTTGGTATACGTTAAGAGCACGCTGGCATACGTCGTAGTATGCTGGCATATGTCGTAGTACGCTGGCATACGTCTCAATACGCCGAGCTCGTCGACAATTTTAACATGCTTGAAATTTTTACGTACGTATGCCAGCGTATGACTCGCACTTTCGCATACGCTGGCCATAAGTTGTAGGCACGTTACGCGATCGTTGACACACGTCGACACACATTACTTGTAAGTTACTCATAAGTCGAAACACGTCGGGGTAATGTTTAGCTCAGTGTTCCAGACTCCATGGTTTTTTTTTTTGGTTTTTTTTTCTTCGGCATGACGGTGATGTTGCACTTCGATTTATAGTGCGGTATAAATATATAATTAATAGGCTGCGCTCAACGATTTAAATCATAACCGCCACTGAAATCGAAGTGTCAACATCACCTCATGCCGAAGGAAAAAAAAAACATGGAGTCTGGAACACTGACGGGTTCTCCTGTGTGAAGCCCATTTTTATATACCAATTCCCCTAAACGCTGCCAATACGCATTATACGTAGTGAAGTTAGTAACGTTCAGTAAGTTCTGTTGTCGTCCGGAAGACGTCAAATACGTCAATGTGCGTTGAGATACGTTACACATAGGTTCAAAGCACGTTACTCATAGGTTAGAAATATGTTTCGGGTACGCTAAACATTACCTGACGTGTTTCGACTTATGAGTAACTTACAAGTAACGTGTGTCGACGTTGTATCACAGTCGCTAACGTGCCTACAATTATGCCAGCGTATGCCGAACGTGTGCGTCATACGCTGGATACGTCGAAAAATTTTCAACATGCTGAAAATTTGTCGACATACTCGCGTACTCGACATATCCCAGCGTGCTTCAGCGTGCTCTTAACGTATACAAAACTTACCCATAACGTATTCGCACGTGTGCCAGCGTATTCGGCAAATTTTTCATACGTCGGCATACGCTGGCTAAAACGTCAAGGTTGACAGCGGCTTGACACTTCGATGTCTAGTCGGTTAAATTTGAATCGCGAGCCAGCCTTTTAATAGCTACGCCATGATCGTCGGCGTATGCTGCCGCCCTATGCATAAGATGACTATCGTTGGCATAGGTTGTGAACGCCGACAACCGCTCAGCATTCGTTGGTATAAGTTATCTATATGTTATGAAACGTTCTGTGTACGTTACTAATACGTTATGCATACGTCCAACTCGTTATGAATACGTCCAAAACTGGAAAAAAAACATCAGTATTCAGCGTACGCCAGCATTTACATACATTTTGATACCTTGCATACGCTGGCTAAAACGTCAAGTGTGACAAGGCCTTAAGTCCCTTTAGACCCCTTACATCCTTCAGACAGATGAGACAGCTTTGACCCTTGACCATTGAGAGCTTTAGAGCACTTAGACCCTTTTTACATGCCTGAGAGATTAGACCCTTTCACCACCTTAGACCCTAACTACT
>CM068958.1:85801319-85817983 GCA_035128595.1 Eptatretus atami | reverse complement strand
CAAACATTCAACCGTCATACGAAGAAAAAAAAAAAACAAAAAAAACCGGGAGTCTGAACACTGACGCTAAACATACCTCGACGTGTTTCGACTTATGAGTAACTTACAAGTAACGTGTGTCGACGTGTGTCAACGATCGCGTAACGTGCCTACAACACGTTGCTCATAGGTTAGAAATAGTTTCGGGTATGCTAAACATTACTCGACGTGTTTCGACTTATGAGTAACTTACAATAACGTGTGTCGACCTGTGTCAACGATCGCGTGACGTGCCTACAACTTATGGCCAGCGTATGCGGAACGTGTGTGTATACGCTGGCATACGTCGAAAAATTTCAAGCATGTTAAAATTTGTCGACGAGCTCGGCGTACTACGACGTATGCCAGCGTACTACGACGTATGCCAGCGTACTACGACGTATGCCAGTGTGCTCTTAACCTATACAAAGCTTACCCATGACGTATTCGACGTTGTGCCACGTTTTTTTAGACAAATTTTTCATACGTCGGCATACGCTGGCTAAATCGTCAAGGTGTGACAGGGCCTTAAGCTTGGTTTTTTTCAATTATTCATTATTAAATCACGATCAAATGAAGCACACTAACAATTTGTGTGATATCGTGATCCCCTGTGTGGCTGCAACAATTCTTACCACATCATGCTCGACCAAGTGAAGATGATGTGAAGACTTCAGACAACCAGTAAATCCAAATCGTTATATGCAGTAATCAAGGTGAGGAATGATGAAAGAGCATACCAATGCTGTGGCTGTTTCCCAATTGATACAATAATGGATCTTGCTATTAAGTAACTGCTACATTACAGATTTACATTTTGTGCAGGTACGAGTACACAAACCAGACAAATCCCTATACATTCCAGGATTGCAGGTTTGGTCAATAGTATCAAGTCTGAGTTTATTCGATTTAATTTGAGAAAATCGTTTAGCCGTGATATGAAAGCAGCAAAACAAAAGTGAGAAGGACAATTAACTCGTCGAAGCAGGATTTGTTGGATTGAAAGGTAGTTAAGATATAATTACCTATAATCAATCTTGCATTGGAAAGCAATGTTGTGTCGGCAAATTGTGATACCCAAGGGGAGAAGATAAATGCTCAAAATAAATGGTTCACGAACTCCACCTTTTTGCCTCCAAATCTATTTTTGTGCTATTTTTAAAGTCATACAATTCCATGATTCACCACCATCTTGGTTACCTATTCAAGACCAGTTTGTTTGTTTGTTTTATTTGATGTATTTATTTAACCTCTGGATGTCATTGTCAGATTTGAATTTGTACAATTGTGAATGCAAACTCATGGCCCGAATGTCGTATTCATTTTAAGTCTGTTCCCTCGTTCTCTGTGTGAAAACTGATGTGCTGGCCTGACAGTTTCATTTTCCTTTTGCCTTGAAGGTGTTAAATCCACATCTGCTGAAAGACCTGACCGATCGCGGACTCTGGAGTGAGGAGATGAAGAATCAGCTCATTTCTCACAACGGCTCAGTCCAGGTAACTACCCATTCAATTCGGGTAACTATGAGCACCACGTGTCAGGATGAAAGCATTGAAGATTGCATGTACTGTTCCTTGACGTCAGAAACTCTACTTTGGTTTAAATTTTGTTTTGTATGCATTGTACATCGTCTTCAATTTGTGGAACTGTTTATTTTAAAGTCCCAGATTGTCTTTCGTGAGTATCGTCGACTCGATCTGCGCTATAGATGACAAATCGATCACTTCAGGTTATAACCCACACATCTTCTCTCTGTCTCGTTCTTATTTGGAGTGGGTGAAATACTGCCTTTAAAAGAATGCACTCGGAAAGGGGTCGGAAATGATTCAGATCTTTCTAATGCCTCCTGCTCATGCTGTGGAGGGTTTGTTTTATTACCCATTTCCATTATGTCTTTATTATTTTTTTTTTCCCCCTGTTTTTTAATCAACACTTTGTGTTAACACTTTCTAATTAATCACCAGTCATAGTTTTGTATTTGTGTGTGCATTATTATCCTTTTATCTTGAAAGTATTTGTTTCGGGATGCTTAAGAAAGAAAATAGCAAAAATCTCTTCAAATACTTTCCATCAATTCCTCTTGTTTGCTTATTGTGGTTGAAGATGCATGCTGAATGCCAATCAGGTTTTGGTGTGCATGCAAGGGTTAAATTCCACTTCTTTTTCTTCACTTTTTGTTTTGCTTCAATCCACAGAAATACGATCACCTCCTCCTCCCACCTGCACCACCCTCCCACCCCAAAGTACAAAAAAAACACTAAAATAATGTACAAACCCCTGTTGTTGTTGTTGCTCTTGTCGTTGTTGTTGTTGCAATCCCCAGGCCATGTTTTGGAAACAGGCCAACATGCTCTGAATATCTTTTCCCATACTGGGTAGAGAATGTTATAGCCCTGATATGAGTGAGGTTGCACTTTGTGGAGCCAAACAACTGGTTTGGATAGGAATTTGTAATTTTGCGATGGTAATGGTAGACCTTCTCTTTTCAAAAGAGACACGGTAGTATCTTTAACTTCTACCAGTGGGTGCTAGTACACTGGATAGTGAGTTTCTCATCCCCGTGAATGACGGCATAATAATTGATGCAATATGCCGTGCCTGTGAAGTTCCAAGATTGCAGGTTTGGTCCAAGTTTAAAGTTAGGTCAAGAACCAAACCCGGACAAAACAGCTCGAGGGCAGGTGCACTGCATCGTCATCATCCTGTCAAGCCGTAAAGGAGCGACTATTTCCTTATTTTTTTTACATACTTTCAAAATTCCCCTGGCAGCAGTTAAGTTGACAACAATTTGCATGAATTGTTTGAAATACAGAGGGCGAAGCTTGGCCACCAAGGGAGAGAAGCCATCACGCAATCAGCAAAGAAGACGGTACCAAGTTGACAAGGGAGACATAGGCAAGGCAAGAAGAAACAGCAGAAATAGAAATATAGGGTAGGTGGTTTAGCAGCATGTAGAGAGAGAGAGAGAGTGTAGCCAATCAATGGCAATTATGGAAAAATTAATAGGTGGATAGATTATAAAATCCGAGCCCCAAAAAATTATCTGAAATTGGATGAACACAATGCGAGCACAAATCACAACGATGCAAGACTTGTTTGGGGATGTGATGGCATCTCCCATCTCGATCCTCAAAATAGTTCCATTTTGCATTCAAATCCATGTCTTTTAAAAGCGTAAAATTGGATGGAATTAATCGAATCATTGATGGGGTCTAATGTTAGATATTTAATGAGTGGTAAATTTCTCGCTCACAGTTGAATCGTTCACTCGAAGTGCACCCCCCCCCCCCCCCCATTTTTAGCTCACCTGTTCGAAGAACAGAGAGCTTTCGCGATACCCCGGCATGAGCGTGAGCATCAGCGTCAGCGTGAAAATGTTAAAGTTTTTGGTGCAAGTTATTTCCTTTCTAATGTTTTTATCTACCACACTATTTTTTACTGATTACAATATACAAATACATATATTTTCTTAAAATTATTTGGATCAGACTTCACTGCAATGCTTTATAAAAAATATTATTAGACTAGTCTTTTAAAACGATAAATGTATAAAACAAAGGCAAGCATTGGGTGGCTTTGACACCAACTCTCTGGTTTTTTTTCTTAGTTTATAACGAAAGCAGGACTTCTGGTGTCACTATTCACTTATACACATAATTTAAGGAATTTACAAGCATATAAGCACCCACCTAAGCATTCTCGCCTAACTTTGAAGTGTATGCCCGATACGTTAACAGCGGTTTGGGGAAAACGATGGAGGCACAAGATTATATGGATGTAAGGAGGCGATTCCATAGATGGGAGAATAGGAGGGGAAAAAGAATGAAGGTGAGTGAGACTATTTCAGAAAAATAATTGGTTGTCAGGCGAGCTTGTGCGACGTGTTTGGTCTTGGGAGGGACAAAGGCCTGAAAGGGCAAAGGTGGCAAGACCACCAATCAGTTGTTGACAGGAGAGAAACCCTCCATGTGCTGTAACCTGCTGGCCGAGAGATACTAAATACCTTATTCAGGACTTTTAATTATACTGTCTCCAGGTGTGAAAGGTAAGTTGCAACATCACCATCCCACAGATGGGAGCAGTACTTCATTGAACTGTGGATGAACATGTTGGACACCATTAATAGTTGAAGGCATCCCCAAGGGAGGGAGGTTTTAACTTAGTGAGGAAATTCAAGGAGACATCCAGTCTTGGAGGTCACCTTCAAGGTATGGAGGTCCAGGCAGACTAAGGACAGGGATTCCAAGGATTGCATATCATTCTTCTTTTGTGTTTCAACCATTGATAGAAAGGTTAACCATATGGTTTTGTGGGGGAAGGAGGTGATTATGAGGGGAATGAAAGAAGAGAAGAGAAGGTGAAACTAGAAAGAGCGATAGCGCTGCGTATCGACTTATAACAGGATGGCCAATTTCATGCAGAGTTTTCTGCAGCAGCATGATGCTTGGAGTTATTGCTTTGACCGACCTGATGCTCTTACCTGAATTGGTCAACAGAGCATGCTCCTGATGCCAGCGGAGCTCTTTCGTTCCAATAATTTAGGATGTTGTGCGTACCTCAAAGCGTACAGAAAGATCAGCTGTAGCTAAACTGTCCCTCTGTAATACTTTTATTGTTTTTATCTTATTTCATAATTTTATTGAAAAACATTTAGGTCCATTACTTTTTTGACTTCCTGGAATGCTTATTTATTTAATTTTTCATGCTGAACATGCTATAGAGACTTAGCAGAGCAATTGCAAACACAATCCCATCCCAGTGAATCACAAAGGTGTCACTGAGACTCATTAATATTTTCACGTGACGTGCGAATGCCAGACCAAGTAAACCCACGAAAACGTCTTTGATTGCACTGTGAAGCAAGTACCACTATTCGCTCTAGTTGATTAGTTATAAAGTGCAAACTTGTCATTATATTTATCAATAAACTCCAGTACCGAACACTGGTACACGATTGTAAGCATGTTTCAAAATTATACAACAATGATATCAAGTTGACCATCCTGCACACATTTTGTATCCAGCTGGAGAATGTAAGACTCTCCAGCACTGAAATAATATCACTGTAACGAGGAGCGGTCCGATGAGTGGAATCATCTGTGAAGTGGTACAAAGATTTTCCTAAAAGGCAGTGTGATCGTTGATGTAAACCAGAAACTGGTTTGACCTCTGCCCTTAAGCTGAACTGGTTTTGCATTGTCACCCTTCCAAAGTTTGGGCAACCTATTGATTACCTGTCTCCAGCTTTTCTATCCCTTTCCTTTGCTGTTATTTTGCACCCGTTACATTTTCCAAGCAACACTCCCACAATAATTGTGTTTCGGATCTAGATCTGTCAACCCAAAGTGCCCCTGAAAAGCACCATAGGCTTTTAGCTCGCATTTGCAGCTGGTGATTGTGGATGAATGTCATGTCACATTAATTTTAGGGAATTATATGATGTAAACCTGAAATAGGAATGTTATTACCCTGACAAGACATCGGCCTCAAATGAGGAGCAGGAGAAATTCCATCCAGAAAAAAAATGCACTGCTTACATGTGCAGAGAAAATCTGCTCAGGTCCCATATAATTGTGATTAAATGCTGATGGGAAGGTTGGAAGAGGAGAATTGGTCTCAATGTACAGGTTTCATGTGGGGGTAAGGTTGTGGGCAGCGGGGGCGGTGGGGGGGAGTTAGTTGGTCTTTACCTTGGCATGCGTGCAGGGATCAAGATCAATTTGTGAGGGGTGTTCAAATGTTCCAGCAACAGGTTATTTGTTGGTGTCCTCGAGCCACATTTCTTTCTCATTAATAAACTTGCATGTCTGCATGTTTTCTGCATTTGTTTCCTGAATTTGACACTTATGGAATTTGTGAAAATTGAACTTCGTGTTGTAATCAAATTTCTTTATGAAGCTGGCCTTTCAAATAAATCAATGAACAAATCATGGCTGTACATAGTGAAGGTGCGCTCACATTCTACAGGTAGTGGACAAAGAAATGGACACACCTGGGTAAATGATGAACACCAAGCAACGGCTTCCCCACAGGTGTGGCCCATGTGTTAATTAATCAAATAACATCCCAGCATACTTATGCTCATGTATAAAAATGCTGTACAGGCCTGGTTGCCCATAATTATGGCTAGCATGGCTGCAAGAGGAGACACCCTCCCCACCCCCAACTCCCTCGTCCACAGAGCACGTGTGGTCGCCCAATTGTTTGATGAGAATGACACTGACATTATCCATATGTCATGGCCTTCTCAGTCACCAGATCTGAAGCCAATCGAGCATTGACGGGATATTGTGGAATGACACCCGAGATGGTTTTCTCCACCTCCATAAAACAGGTGTGAGTTGATTGACGTTCTCATGGAAAAATGGTGCTGCATCCCTCCTGTAGAATTCCAGATGTTGGTGGACTCTATGCCATGATGCGTACAGGCCATACTGGCTGCACATGGCGGCCCATTGCCATATTAAGTGACTTGACATTGGTGTTTCCATTTATTTTTTTTGTCCACTACCTCTACATTGTAAGCCAAATGGGTGGATGTGAGTCCCTTGAAGATGATTCCAGGTCAGGATGGCCTGCAGATGTCACTGACCCTCAAACTGTTGCCCAGTGCAGAGATTAATTCCATAAGCTTTATTTGTTACCTCCACCACCGAAGGAGGACAGAGGTTATGTTTTCACCCCTGTTTGTTGCTTGCAAAATCAAAGATTTGCAAGTACTGTATATTGGTTGTCTGGTCTGTGATTCTGCTTGTTTGTCTATATCAATCGCCTTCAGGTCACAATTTGGCCTGGGGTTGGCTTGACGGTTCAGGTGGCTGGCTTAAGATCCTTGGGTCTTGAGTTCAAGCCCCTGTCAGACTGTTGAATTAACACCAGGTAGGGTTGACTCAGCCTGTCATCCTTCTGAGGTCGGCAAAATGAGTACCAGCACGCTGGTAGCAGGGGCATTGCATCAGCGGCACGTCCGTGCCCCCGGAGGGTGATGCAGCCAAGCAGCCACAGGCTGCAAACAAATAAATAAGGTCATTTTTAAACCGATCTTCATGAGATGGTAGAGTTGGTCATAAGCAAGAAACCTATTGATTTTCACATCAAAAAAAAGTCAATATAGGCCAAAGGTTAACAACTTTGTTGAACTTCTAAAAATCAATTTTCATCCGATTGACTTGAAATTTGAACAGGATTTGCATAACAGGTCACTGAATTCAAACACACATTATTTTTGAGGTCAACATTGGTCAAAATAGGCCAAAGGTCAACAACTTTGGCAGAATTTTTTTTAATCTTCAATTTTTATCCGATTGACCTTAAATTTGAAGAGGATTTGCACATCACGTTACTGAATTCAACCACCAATTATTCTTTGGTCAAATTTGTTTTAGGTATTCCACAAGTATCATGCTCTGCATGACGTCTTTCTTGTTTGTTACTTGCGAAAATTGAAGATTTTTCAACTACTGTACATTTGTCAGTCACGAGCATTATTAGCCCCCGTTGGACTTGGTCCGAAACGGGCTTATGAATTTGGTCTCGATTGTCATGTGTGTGCGTACGTGTTTGTGTGCATGCATGCGTCCACAAACCATATCTCGGACATGTATGGACCGATTTTATTCATACTTGGCACAAAGATAACAAATGATGGCATACATACGCACATCATTTAGTTTTGTGATGCGATCAAAGATGGCCGACTGGCGGATATTTTAGTTTTAAAAAACAACCCGGTGTCGAACACGTCACCCATTTCTTGGACGTGCATTTACCGATCTGTTCAAACTTGGCACACAGATGACGAATGATGGCTTACATATGCACATCATTCTTTTTCGAAATAAGATCCAAGATGGCTGACTGGTCCCCAACCATTTCACAGACTTGCATGGTCTGATTTTGTTCAAACTCGGCACAAGCACAGTACGTGATGGCATACACGTGCACTTCACCTTATTTTGCAATCTGATCAAAGATGGCCGACTGGTAGACTGGCAGCCATTTTAGTTGTAAAAAAAAGAACAAAATGAGGGTATCAAACACATCCTCAACCATTTCTCAGACTTGCATTTACCAATGTTGTTCAAACTTGGCAGACAGATAATGAATGATGGATTACATGAGCATGTTTTCTTTTTGAGATCAGATCCAAGATGGTCGACTGGTGGCCATTTTGTTACTTAAATGTGTCCCCAACCATTTCTCAGACGTGCATGGTCCGATTTTGTTCAAACTTGGCACAAGCACAGTACATGGTGGTATACACGTGCGCCTCACTTTATTTTGTGATCTGGTTGACTGTTGGCCATTTAAGTTGTACATAAATATGGGCTATCCCTTTAACTCCGTGCAGCAAAATTCCTAAAACAACGGGGGCTATGACGTTTTATGTCTTTTTTTATACTTGTTCTGTCTGTCTGTATGTCAAGCGTCAGTTTATGATTGAGGAACAACATGATTTCACTTGAAAGTTATATTTTGAACACGAATCGGAACATGAATCGTAAAACGAACCTGCAGTTTATCAGTGCTTTGGCTCTGAATTCATCCCAGTCACACATGCACAGAGAAGAGTGAGATGATGTGTTTTTGACGTCCTTAAAAAGGAAACACTGTTTTTAAGGATGTCAAAAAGGACACAAACAACAGGCACTAAGAACTAATGCAACATGCTAGATAGGCTGGTGTAAGAGTCACTGCCACAATGGTGGTAAACTTCCAGAATTTATTTATTTACATGACCTTTTCAATCTTTATTTCATTTAAATTGAATTATGTACTTGAACACTGAAGAACACAAATGACCTTCCTTCCTCTTCCAAAAATCTCCAGTTTTGCAGTACTTGGACATGTTTAATAAGGTGGTATGCAAGACTGCATCAACGGTACTGAATTCCGGAATTAGTTTTGTATACGACCTTTACAATCTTTATTTTATTTTAATTTGAATTATATACTTGATCACTACGTGGGGTAAGGTGTTGTTTTAACTCTGGTTTATTTATTTGTTTGTTTGTTTTTCACTATTTGCTGGCTTTTGTTCCTTCTCTGCTTTATTTCTTTCTCCTGTTTCCTACATAGCACAACCTATTGCAGGGGTTCGACTTGAAAACACAAGAGGTGTGTTTGAGATGTCACTCCATTACTTGGCCTCTGTGCAACTCCTCCACCTTTCGACTTTGTATACTTAAACCTGGGATGTGCTGATATGTGTAGTTGGGAAGGTCTGTCTTGCCTTTCACAAAGTTTGTTGAATAATTATCAGTTTAAATTTATGTATTACACTTTACGTACTTTTTTTTTTTTAACTCATCAAAAATGTAACAGTTTCAAGCACTTGGCAGGCAACGGGGAGTCGATTTGACAATGCCACAAAAGATGCCGATTGTTGCAGTGCCTTTTGTGACTTGATGTTGTGCATTTTAGGGGAGATTTTGCTGACAAGAAGAAAAGGTTGCATTTTGCCTGCAAAACCACCTGTAATCTTGCACTCTAAAAGCTTTCACAATCCATGTCTGTAAGCATGTTTCCCCCATAATTTTCAACAATTTGCAGGTCCTGATAATGCGTACAATGTATTCGGATGTTGCCTTAATGTCTGTCTCTGCTTATCTCTCCTGGCTCTAGTTTCTCTCGTCTCTTCTTCCCTTTTAATTTTTTTCATGACTAAGATTCATGGAGAAGCTTGTACGAGTATCACATCTGTAGAACAAGGACATTGGAATACACCGGTTCATCTTTTACATGAATTGCAAGGACGTTGATGGACTATGCACAAATCCACACTGCATATAGGGTTTCAACATGGGAGCCCAATATCACAAGCTACCTGTTCATCTGGGAATAACAATCAGGCCAACTCATAAATCTGTGCCTCCTGTGCCCCCCCCCCCTCTTATTTTCTTTCATCTCTCTGTATATGTATACCTGTATTCATAAGTATGTGTTGCTTGCAAACCATCTGGGTTTC
Source organism: Eptatretus atami (assembly GCA_035128595.1). Taxonomy (NCBI): domain Eukaryota; kingdom Metazoa; phylum Chordata; class Myxini; order Myxiniformes; family Myxinidae; genus Eptatretus; species Eptatretus atami. The sequence goes on along the minus strand of CM068958.1, from coordinate 85,807,998 downwards.
TTACACGTCATGAGAAATTTATTACTTGGTTGTAAAATTGGTAACAAGTTGATCACTTGTATGTTCAGCCTCATGTTATAATGCAACTGAAACTGAAAATAATGGAGAGCAAGCAAGTGCAGGAAATTTCATCCCCAAGGTTGCTTTGTGGCAGTATAGCAAAGCCTCCCATTGCTGTTGCTGTTTATTCCACAGGAATCTACAAAGCACAGCATGTGGCACTAACCTATATCAGTGGTACTAACCTGCAGGTGCACATTTTTCAAAAATCCATTCCCTTTTTGTATCATAATAATAGAGTTCCCTCACAAGGGACTTCGACGCAGGAGGAGGCCATTCGGCCCATCAAAGCTTGTGCTACGATTGCCAACCTATGGTTTTTTATTTTTTAAAGTCTTTGGTGTGACTCGGACGGGGCTTGAACCACCGACCTCCCAGACTCCGAGGAGAGGCTCAAATCATTACACCGCTGAGTCTGTTTTTTCTTCTTCATTTTCATTCTTTGACTTGCCTTTTCATCATGTATTTGTCCTTTCGTTCACAAAACAATGAAAATGTGCTGCTCGAATAAGGGAAACTGTGGCTTTTATTTTCATCTTGCACTTTTTATCCTTGCACTCCTCTATTTGTTGCTCCTGCTAAAAAAAAAAAAATACGAGGGTCGTTCAGTAAATTTTGAGCCAGACCTGGAAGTCATAGACTCTTGACAATTCATACACAGAAACACAGAATCCTTATTTATCAACATGTAATCCCGTGCAATAATTATGCATGTCTCACATTTGTGTTCGAATTTAATTTATTTTTGAAAAATGATATTTTTTTATTTTTTTTTCATCATCCTATATCATGTTGACCCCTCCATTGGTCTCAAAATATTTTCTTCTCAGATATTCCTTCATATTTGATAATGCACTTTAAGAGGAGTGTGAAAATCAGGGAATACTCACACGTCCTGTAACATTTGATCAGCCTCTTTGCATCAAGGCAAAATGGACTGTGGCAGCATCAGAGGAATTTGGAAACATTTTCATTTGACTAGCTGGCGTCCATTTTTGTCTTACATGGGAATATAATGTGTGGGAGTGGCCTTGAACAATATGCAAAGGGTTCGGTTGTGCATATGATGAATGGGCATGCATACTCGCTTGCTTTGCATGCCCATTTTCTAACCCAGGCAGCACTCACGAATATTTTGCTTCAAACATCGGGTTATATTGATGACATTGACAAGGAACGATTGAACGCACTGCACAAGTCGCGACTCGTCCAGGAGTGGCATTCTGATAAAAATCATTCACGAAGAGTGTATCAAACAAGTTAGCAACATTATCTCTGAATTACGTGGACGTGCTGCCAGCATGAACAGGAGCGCCAAACTCTGGATTCGATACTGTAAACGAATATCTATCATGCGTACGTTCATACAGGCTGAGAGAATAGGTGACTGGCAACTCCATATTTACTGTATCAGTCAGATGCTGCCCCATTTCCTTGCAGCAAGGCATCTTGCTTATGCCTCGTCAGCCTATTTGTATATCCAACAAATTATGGAACTTCCACACAATATGCCTGCAGAGTAGTATGGCCATTTCACGAAGAAGGGCTACTTTGTAATTCGGCGATCAGATAAGTTCTGGGGTGGAGTGTTCTCTTACCAAACTATCGAGCAGTTCCTCATGTGGCGATCGATAATGTTTGGTGGAATGACTGACAGCACACTAAACTAAATGGGTGCATGTGTTCCCACGAAGTGTCCCCATTTGCACCACATTGGAGAAGCTTACAGTGGTGTACTCAGGAATGTCGGTGCAGCATAAAGACCTGTGTCCAGCCAGTGAGCTCAAAGACAACACTGATCCTAGTCACTTCATTCATTAGCTAGAGGCTCATCCACCATTTGTTTTCCATGAATCAATGCTCTTGGTGGGCAATGCTACTGGGATTGCAGCAGATACTTCTGCGAACTGTGATGGTGCTGTGCAGATCGGTCAGTCTGCAGTGATCAAAATGCTGGGCAAGACCAACGCTGAGATTACTCGATGCCATGAGGATAAAGTGAAACTTATTGGTACTATGAAAAACACCATCAAAGTACAAGGGCAAGATGTTGTTGTCAATCCTTCCTTGCTCCTCAATAGGATAACCTGTATTCTGAACGCATTATGAGATGGTAACATTTTGACAGTATGAACTAGCTCCACAACCCTCCCTCACTCTTTTCCATCTACGGAAAACAACAAAAAGTACTCCAGGAATGATGATGAAGTCCCTGGTCAGCAGTCAGAAAACGATTCCTGATGATTCCATAGTTGCGTTGAGTGGGGATCATCTGCTCCACGCTGTAGTTTGGCCGCAACCTGCGACCGACGAGGGCGTATTTGCATCCTTCAAGTCTTTTCAAAGTCTCTCATTACAAGTCTCAGTCATTAGAAAATAGATGTAACTGTTGCTTTCGGTGGATGTGATGGTCCTTTGTCAACCTATTCAGTAGAGCAGACTCAAAGAGCGAAGAACTAACCACTTCTGCAGATATCTTGGTTTCACCCAATTTGCAAACTACATCACAATGAATTCCTTGGAAATGGGAGCAACAAGATGCATCTTGTACAAATACTTATACAAATTCTTGAGAATGCTGGAATCCTCGTGAAACATAGTCAAACATTGACAAACTCATTGTGCTTACCACACATCATATGGCCACAGCAAGTGCTTCCCCAGTGGTGGTGGTTGGAACCAATACAGATCTATTAGTCATGCTGGTAGCTTCTTCCATTAATTTGTATATGCTCTGTCACAGCAAGCCAATGACAGAGTAAACAAATACAGCCGTGTTGCATATGAACGTGGAGTTGCAAGAGCGTCACCGAGTGCAACCTTTCATGTGCACCAATTGCATAGGCACGTCACGTTGTATCGCACCTGATGTCGAGAGCCTGGAAGTTACAGAAATTGATAACTAAGGCAAGCAAGATTCTGTGGTGAGCAAATCCATATTTCAGTCCACTAGCAAGTTGCCCGTGCCGACACGAGATTCTAAAAGGGGTACGGATTGAGGGAGCAAAAATGCAAATGGCATCTTCTGCCATCGAGCCGGCAAGGTGGGAGCAACAATTCATATTTATTGCCACATCTGATGTAATTTAAATGCTCTATTGGTGGTGAGGTGCTCTATTTGAAACTTTGTTCGATATGTGTAGCTTTATGATGCCGAGGGTCCGTCATAAAAATTTGTATTGGTGTCAAAGCCAGTGACCAATTGCAAATTAATAGTAGGATTGTGCAGAATTGATATCATGTCTTTGATTTGTAATTATTGCAAACTGTCCAACCTGTGTTGATGACGTAAGATGATGAGTGTGAATACTAAATTTCATCAGAATCGATCGATTCGAAAATGCTGTTGACGGACAGGTGGACATCCAACTATTGTCCGATTGGACAAAAATTTTAATCAAGGGGTTCACTCAATAGGTTCGGTATATATATATATATATATATATACATATACATAATATATATATATTACATATATATCCCTGTGTCGTAAGAGGCGACCAGGGTTGCGTCAGAAGGGCATCCGGCGTAAAACCTGTGCCAAATCATGATGCGGATCATAACGGATTATCCGCTGTGGCAACCCCTAACGGGAGCCGCGGAAAGAAGAAGAAGATATATATAATATATATGTATATATATATGTAAATATATATGATATATATATATGTATATATATGTATATATATATGTAAATATATATGTATATATATATATATGTATTATATATATATATATATATATGTACCGGGCGTAGTGGCGTGCGCCTGTAATCCGGCTACTCGGCGGCTTGGGTTGGAGGATCGCTTGAGGACGGGAGCTCTGTGCTGTGCCACGCTATGAGAGGGTGTGGGCAGCCCGGAATCATTGCGAAACCCAATCCCTATCCCTGTGTCGTAAGAGGCGACCAGGGTTGCGTCAGGAAGGGCATCCGGCGTAAACCTATGCCAAATCAGTATGCGGATCATAACGGATGATCCGCTGTGGCGACCCCTAACGGGAGCAGCCGAAAGACGAACAACATATGTATATATATATATGTATAATATATGTATATAGTGTATGTGTATATATGTATATATATATATGTATATGTATATTATATATATATGTGTATATATGTATATATATGTATGTATATATATATATATATATTATATATATATATGTATATGTAGCCTGGTTTGGCGTAGTGGTTAGGGTAGCGGCTTGGGATCCAAAAGGTCCTGAGTTCAAGCCCCGTTGGCCGCTTGAATTAATACCACCAGAGGTTGACTCAGCCTGTCATCCTTCGAGGGTCGGCGAAGTGAGTACCAGTGTACTGGGCCCGGTGTATGCCCCGGTTAGAATAGGTGTACCATATCCCTGTGTCATAAAGAGCGACCAGGTTGCGTCAGGAAGGGCATCCGGCGTAAAACCTGTGCCAAATCATTAGCGGATCATAACGGATGATCCGCTTGGCGACCCCTAAAGGAGCAGCCGAAATAAGAAGATATATATATATATGTATGTATGTTATAGTATATATATTGTTTATATATATATATGTATTATATATATTATTATATAATATGTATGTATGTATATATGTATATATACATACATGTATGTATATAGATGTATATATTGTTGCGAAATCGCGCCCGCCGGCGTGCGAACGGCCACGTGACTCGAATTGCGGCACGTCGCCCACCGGACGGACAATTCTATCGTGACCCTCTCGGACTAACGCCGGGAGCTAGTCACGGGTGGGCCTTTCGGCCTCACCACGATCGTGCCAATCGCCACCCGCGTGGGATAGTGTGTTCGCAAACTGGACCTACCTAAGTACCACGGCGATTGGTAAACCGGGCGATCGTACCTCGCCACAGTCGACTCCGGACACGGCCGCTTAAGCGGTCCGTTCCGTGCTATCGGGATAACCGAGCGGTGTTATCGTCGGCCTCAACGGTTCAATTAATATCGGGCGTATCAGGGCCCACTATGAACCTTTTACGTGAAGCAGATGAAGATTCAACAAAGGAAAAGGACGCAGCGAAACGGGAACAAGTTCACACAAAGCACTTTATTCACAACGGACACCAAGCACACATATAGTCAGTCAGAATGCACATATAGCAATTGCAAGATGAAAAACAAATAAAGCAACGACGACGCAGAGCTACAACCGACTAAGACCGACATACGGCAACACTTACACAATTTTACTTCACCTGACTGGCGCCCACACACACCGTTTACACAGAACCAAAAGAAATGAAGTCGACTTCCCTGTTGGCCGTCGAGCCCCTCTCCTACGTCCGTCGACGTGGTCCCGCCTGGCCGCGACTCCGTGCCATGCGGTGGTAGGCGAGTCTCCTGTGTGCCTCGCGCCCTGCTCGTGTTGACCACTCGACGCCACGGACCGGGTGTTCGCGCTATCCCAGCGCGGATAGGGGGGGGGGAACGTGGATGCCCGAAGTCGGGAGAGGGGAATGGCGGACGCTCCTCCCGCCAGCGGGTCTTACAACGGCCCCACAAAAGACCAGGCCAGCGCCTCCAGAGAGCGAGCCGGAAGACGAGAGCGAGCCAGAGCAATCACACGAAGCAAAGAGCTCGCCAAGAAGCGATGAGTGTCGACCAAACCAGAGCATTCACCCAAAAAAACTGCTTCCTCCGTCTCCGACTCTTATACCCCGGAGCTCCGCCCTCCACTCCGCCCCCGTTTTAGGCTCCACCCTCCTTCGAGAGGGTTCTCGGAGGGGGGCGTTCCTCCTCCCTGGCCGCGTCACACCGCGCATCCACCAATCGAGCGCCAGCTTGCCCTCCCCTCCCCTCGCTTCTCTCGAATCTGGCCGTGGAAACCAGGCGAGCCCTTTGTTGGTTTTTGTTGGTGGAAATAAAAAATAGAAAAAGAAGAACGCTAATCAAAGGATCGCAGCCCGATGGATCCATAAATTCCCTCTATACAACGGGTTTGGGGCTAACTATACATGTACTTAAAAGATACCTCATTACGGGACCTGAATGTGTTTTTGCGAATTTCCACAGCCGTTACAATATATATATATAATATATATATACCTATTGTATGTGTGTATATATATATATATATATGCGCCAAGTTTCATCGAAATGCATCCATGACTTGTTTTTCAAAAATGGTGTTTTCTGATGGATGGACATCTAAATATGGTCCAATTTGTCTCAAAATTTTCTCTTAAACTACTGAATAAGTTCGTGTACCAAGTGTCATCAAAAACAACTTTTTGAGTTATCGTGGTCTCATACACTACCGGTCAAAAGTTTTAGAACACCCCCATTTTTCCAGTTTTTACTGAAATTTAAACAGTTTAATATTTCAAGTTACTCTGAAATTAAAGCATAGAACAATATACAAATGTAGAAAAAAAAATAATGGAATCATTTTGTTGAACAAAATTTCATCTAATTTTGACTCATCAAAGTAGCCACCTTTTGCAGATATAACAGCCGAACTCGTGGCATTCTTTCCACAATGGAAATCAAATATTGTTCGGAAAGTTCTTCCCAACACTGTTGCAGAAGTTCCCACAAATGTGTTCCACTTGAAGGTTACTTTGCTTTCACCCTTCTGTCCAGTTCATCCCAAACCAGCTTG
>CM068958.1:85777259-85799168 GCA_035128595.1 Eptatretus atami | reverse complement strand
CAGAGTTTCCTCCAGTTTCCAAGTGCCTTTTGATGGTGTAGGAAACTATACTGACTGACACCTTGACACCTTTGATGGTGTAGGAAACTATACTGACTGAAACTGACACCTTGGCTTACTTTGCAATTTCTCTAATGGAAAGACCTACACTTTTTCCGGTTATAATGGTCTGTCTGTCTTCCTTTGTTAATTGTCTTTTTTCTCGCCATCATGATAGCAATATACTACTTCCTGCAGTGCAATATTGTCCAAATAATGCTTCATAGTCTGTTCTGTTCATAACAACACAGTCTGTTCCAACACTGCATTTATACAGACAGAGGGGTTGTAACTAATCAACAAAAGTTGGGACACCTGTAGGAATTGTTTGCATCAACTTTCAAGGCTTAATTTACTTCCATTGCTGCAGAACAGCTGCAGTTGCTAACCCATTACTTGTTCCCTGAAAAAGGCCTTTTTTTAACAACTCTGAAGTTTACATTATTTTTCAGTTTTTGGTGACCTAAACTTTTTATTTTTAACCTCTGGCAGTTTACCGCTTAGCTTTGTACCATTTCAGGTTATTCACTGGACTTGAACTGCTTAAATTTCAGTAGAAACTGGAAAAATGGGGGTGTTCTAAAACTTTTGACCGGTGGTGTACATAAACACGCACCACATGGGAAACCTGGGGACTTTTGATATGTTGTTCAATTGGGTATTCTGCAACTATGCTGAAAAAATTATTTTGGTGCTATTTATTTCCGTGTTCACCCTCATGCTCCTAGACTCCAAGTTGACGTGAAGCAGTCTGAAAACAAAAACAAAAAAGACCTGTCACGGACTTTTATTTGGTTTGGCCACACTTAAGTTGACAGTGAATCGGAGAGGGGGAGAAACCCTTATGGCATCCCTTCACCGTCGGACTCGAGACGAAACCTTTTAAATGACCCTCGTAGCTGTTTTTTTTTTTTTAAATCTTTTCAATAATGCCACATGATAAATGCATGATGTGGAGCATTTCTGTTCGAGACCAGACTCGAAATGCTTTTAGTGCCGTGTGTGCAGTCGGTAAATGATCTTTGATATAAGGGTGCAACACCTTTGTTTTGTCCATTCTCGAAATTCCATTCGGCTCCTTTTCCCTAAACTCCCCAGAGTTAACCGCTGCAAATACGAGTCTAGTATCCGATTCTGGAAGCACTTTAATTAAGGTTTGGTGTTGTACAGTGTGGATCATTTGTTATTTGTTGACACTTGTTTTCATAAGGAGTGATATTTGTTTTTTGTCATTCTGTTCTTGTTTTTTTTTGTGTCATATTGGGAAAGGATTCATTCCTGCTTAACACGTGTTGACAGTTTGTTTAGAAATTATTTGCTCGTTTGGATTTATTTACTTAAATTTTATTTTTGCGCTTATTTTAACTCGTTTAGATACTTGAGTTGAGCTTCTTTTCACTTTTCTCAATTTTATTTTTCTGGACCTCCTTACATTGGCAAACTGGTGCTATTTGGAACCAAACCTTGAATTTGATGGACCCATATTTCTTATCTTGATACTTCTCGTAAATATTTCACTTGAAGATGAAGTTTTCCACCTGCCTCCATTGTATGACGTTACTATCACTCCAATCGCCCGTATACATGCTGCATCAAAAGGATAAAATTTGCTCCCGTCACCTTGCTCCTTTGCCAATCCTTTCTTTTGATATGGGCTCAAACAAAAAGTGTCGAGACTGACTGGGATCAAGCTTGTCACTATTTCGCTGCAAGAAAGCAGGAACGTTTCTCAACTTTTTTGTTTGACTTGGCCTCAGATGTTTGTCCTTTGTTTGAACGGATGAACACCAGATCGTTTGTCAAAGGACATCCGATTCATACCTATTTTCTCCAGTTGTGGTTCAAACTGTTTCGAGACCAATACGGTAACCAAGTCAAACATTTATTTTAGTATTTATTGACTACTCGAAATCTTAAAGGAAAAGCATAGCATGCAAAAGCAAAATATAATAAGATGTGTGTGTATATTGTAACTTCGGCTGACAGGATGGCCCAGAGGTAAGTACACTCGCCTCTCAGCTGTCTAGCCTGGGTTTGAACCCAACCCAGCTATAAACTGTCATCCCGGTGTTTCACAGGTAGGGCGTTTCATTAATGTGTGTGCCATCCCCCGGATGGACGTTAAACTGGCGTCCTGTCCATTGACATTAGTTGGTAGGCATTAAATATCCTATGATGTCCTTCGTGAAGAGTAGGCCAGCTATCACCAGCACCATGAACAAATTCAAAATTCCTGCCCTAATTACTACTGGGAAGGCAATGGCAAACCACCTAGTATAACCCTTGCCAAGAAACTGCTTCAGCAGCACCGACGCCCTGTAACAGAATATGATACATTAGAATCTGATTGTATTGATGCTTCACATGTTGAGGAGATAAAATGTGTCCTTTTTTGTCATCAATTTTCTAATTTCATGCATGTAGACCAAGGTGGGCAAGGGGGGTTGGGGAGTAGAATAAATGCACTTGTCTATGATATTGTTTAATGAAGCCGAAACAATTTATTTTTTGGCTGTAAGGTGGTTCACTTGTTTGGTCTTGATCATGCTCAGCCTAACGTTTTAGATGTGATTAAATAATTGTACACAACAAATCTCTGGTACATTAATCTTTTTGTCATGTAAGTTGTCACAATTGAACATTAAAGTTTAGCAAAAGATGCAAGAGTCCTTCAGCCTCCACCGAGTCGAATGCTGCCTTTACTGTCGCATTGCTAAATACAGCTACATCAGTGGTGCAGATTTTCTTCTGCCAAATATTTTGTTTATGATTATTTAATGAGGAATAGGTCCTTTCTGACAGTGCTTGCATTCCAACAGAATAAAGTCCTCCATTGTGTCATAATAAAAGCAAAATGTAACTTTATTTTCCTGACCTGTGTGTGGACTGTGATTTAAATTATTGAGTAATATCGATAATTCAGGAAAGTTTTAAAATTTGACCTAGACCTTTTTATTTCTAACTCCAGTAAGTTTTATTTAACAAATTAAAAAAAGATTCTGAAATTGCTGGTGGTCAGGCAGAAAGTGGTCCACTCGTTTGATCTTTGAATTCGTTGATCAAAATGGCCGATCTCACAGCACATTGTGTGTGCAGTTTTACGCCCACATCTGATGGATTTGCACCGGTTAAAGACTATTTCTTGACTGGCAAGCATAACCTCACTTTCATCAGGCTTGATGCTTTCATTGGGCAGAAATTTAATAACTACTAACTGCTCTAACACATTTATCTCACCTGTTGCCATCTTCATTTTCAGCACATGCATGAAAGTTTGAAACATCTGCAGATGCAGTAATAAGCCTGGTGTTGGCTTAATGTCTAGAGTGGTTGGTGGACTTGGGATCCGAGGGTCCTGAGTTCAAATCCTGCCTGGCTGTTGAATTAATACCAGGTGGGGTTGACTCAGCCTGTCATTCTTCTGAGGTCGGCAAAATGAGTGCCAGCTTGCTGGTATCTTGCGTCAGAGTGGCAACCCGTCCAGGATTGTTCCCAATAGCCCAGGAGACTGCTTGGGCACCACCAACGCTCTGCACAGAGTATGGGCCTGATGGATGGATGGATGGGGTAATGGTATGGATTGCGAACACTATGAAGACAAATCCTCTCCAAAAATCGTTTATCTATGTACATTGCTTTGCCTTCGAATAAATATCTTTTTTTTAAGTTCTTGGTTGGTTCTTGGTTATAATAAATATCTTCCGGCATGAGAAAATTCCGCGAATTCGCGGAATTCCGCGAATTTATTCATTCAGGAACGTTCCTGAGTTAAGCACAAATCCGTTGAGAAAAAATAGGGGGTATAGGGGGGGTTAAGTCAATTGTTGGGAGTGATTTCACACCGCCGTCGATCTTTATAAAAAAGTATTCCGAGGTCCCTAATACAGATTCCCGGCACTCTGCACTGACGTCATTGCCAGATTCATTAACATAACGTTCGGACCACCTCGCCGCATTACTCCTGAAACTGTCACAACAGCATTAATCGAGCTAGCCTAGAGGCGTGGTGTTCCGAGTGTGCAAGGCCAAGGTCGTCTTCTAAAACATGGCCGCATTCAGTAGCCGCAGGCTGTCCCGGGATTGTGATGCTTGTTTGGCTGCACTAATTGACAAGACTTGCAAGAATTCCTGGAAGTGGGAATGGCTGGAGCGTATGCCATGCGGTACAGTGGCTTGTGGGGCTTTCATTCAAAAGTAGCCCAGCCAGGAAAGGCTGTATGCACATGGTCTCAAAGGAGATTGTTTATGGAGGACGTGGGTACAAGTCATTGGAATCCCATGCGGAGAGCAAGAAGCATCGTGATATTCAGAGAATCCGGGCATCCAATTACGTCTTCCTGGTAAATATAGCCTTGGGCTTTATACATGTACAGTTATCAGTATACATGTACACAGAGACATCTATGCTGTCAATGTAGTGTAGTGTGGTGTGATGCACTTTCACTACAGTAATAAATTATGTTAATTGTCAAGCAAGCCAAAACTCAGAATTGGGTCAATCTTGTTTACCACCAATAGCATCTGGCAATGACTAATAGTCTGAGGCTTAGTGCTAATCACTGTACCGGTCACTGTATTCACTTTCTGAAGCACGTATTATAAATGGTGATTGGCTTTTCTTTTTACTCTGCATTGGCTTTGGGTTTTGCTTTTTCTCCAGGTGTTTCCTCACCTTCTGCTACCTCTTGCACTGCTGCTTCTACTGCCCCATCCCCTGTACACTGATGCCTGCTGTACCATAGTGACAGGGTATCCAATGCTCAAGCCATGGTCCTTCCTTCCTCGCACAGCATTCCTATCATTCAGCCTTGCCCCTGAACTGATAAGCCTGGCCAAAGCACTAACCTGGATGCAAAGGCCCTTGGTCAGCTCACAATGGGCAGGACATCTGCTTCCTACAAGCTTAGGTTGGACTAGGACATACCGTACATCACCAGTTGATATCAGCACTGCAGAGGGAATACTTCTCTCTGAACATTGATGAGTCAACAAGCACAAACCATCAGAGGTCTTATGTGTCCTGGCCAGTTACTACAGCCCACTGCATAAGCAGGTCATAGTGCAGCATCTAGAGTCCTTGTTGTGATCAAAGTGGACAGTGCCTCGTTGCACCAGAACTGGTTGACTTGTTGAAGAAGTTATGAGCTACCGTGGAAGAACTGCATATCCATCCTCATGGACTCCTGCTCAGTCATGCGGGAATCCAAGTCAGGAGTCGAAGTTCACATCAGGGAAACAATGCCCCACACTGTTGGACATAGATGGGGGACTCCTGTCACCATGCTCACAATGCGTCAAGAAGCTGAGCGACCATTCGACAACTTCGCAGAGCGCATGCTCTCTGACATCTACAATGACTTCAAGTGGTCACCTGACTTAAAGCAGTTCTTGCAGGAATCTGTGGGTGATTGGTGTCAGGTATAACCATGCCAGAGCGGTATGTCAGTCACAGGGCTCTCTGTGTATGATGTCAGTGTTGACACTCTGCGGCTGTGGGATGCCTTGTTGTCTTCTACTTTGGCTTTCCTCTCAAGCTGATCGCACACTACTATTGTCACGGGTTGTGGAGGTTTACCATCGCAGGCACGTAGACACAAAGCCAAGGAGAGAATACGCCAGATCCATGATGTTCTGAAGAAGAAGAAATATGACCAAAGATGGCAAGGCACGAAAGGAGCGTATACTGCAGCGAGTCTTCCACAAGAAGAAATTGATGAGACTGATATTGATGTTCTATACATCAGTGTTCCCGCTGCTGAAGAAGTACGTCCTCCTGTTTGAGATGAAGCCCACTGATCCACAAGCTCAATGACCAGCAGGTGGACCTTGTCCGAGAGTTCATGGCCTGCTTTGTCAAACCTGAGAAGCTGCCATCCTCAGGCAAGAGACTTCAGACCCTCGACCTGGATGAGAAAGCAACCTGCTACAGTGAAGAAGATGTTTCTGGAGTTGGTGTGTCTGAGATTGTCAACACTGCCCGTAGTGGAGATGGAGAAGTGCATGACTTCTTGCAGAGTGTGGAGAAGGCCTATGTGACACGTGGAAAGTACTCCAGAAGAAAATGCCCTGCATAATGCTGTCCTCAGAAGTGCCTCAGCATTGATCCACTCAGCAGAGGGCACACTGTCAGCCAGGAGCAGCTCCTGAAGTTGCCACCCTGGTGACAAATTTCCTTGCACCAGAGGAATGTGTGATGCCTTTGAACTGGAGTTCGGAGTTTCCAGATAGACTCTAGCCTGTCACCAGCTCAGGAAGATGAGTCTGCTCGCATCGACGACTGGTGGACCAAGGTCTTTGAAGGTGGAAAGTACCCCCTTCTCTCAAGAATGGTGAAGGCTCTGCTGTCCTGCTTCCATGGCCACAAGTTGAGAGTGCCTTCAATCTCATGGGAGATGGCTTGGATGTCAGATCACACTGACTAAACATGGAGACCTACAGCGCAGTGATGGGTGTCAAGTACAATCTTCGATCATCAGGAAAAACTGCAGTGGAGTACTACAGTAGGACTGACAAACTGCACAGTCCCATACACCTAGACCTGTGCAAGAACATGAGGGAGCTACAAAACCTACAAGGCAGAACTGGCAGACAGGAGGGACAAAGAAGAAGAAAGAGGCGAGAAGTGGGTGCAGCTGCTCTCAGTAAGTTGACAAGCGCAAGACCAAAGAACTGACTGAGAAGGCTGCAAAGAAGGCAAGACTTTCCCACCAAGTGCAAGCAAGAAAAAGCACAACCTGAACCAAAAGACAAAGAAGTGAACAATGTTCAGTGGTTAGGCGCCTGTCGACATTATCGACTCAACAACTCAACAACTAGTGGATGCAACGGTGTTACCAATTGTGAACTTATTATGCAAACTTTTAGTGCAACTTGTTATCAATTATTGTCAACTTATTATGCAAACTTATTATGCAACTTGGTATAAATTATTGTCCACTTATTATGCAAACTTATTATGGCAACTTGGTATCAATTATGTTCAACTTTGTTTAATTTGCTATAAAGACAATGAAAGAATATTATCCTACAGATTGATTCATGATTTGTACAATGAATTTTGACAACAATTTACATTACAACATTGATTAATAATTTGCAAGATGATTTCATGTCTTCAATGATTGTCTTCAGTGCTTTTACCCTGTTAACAAGGCCAACACTATACACAATCCTCTTAAAAGGACCAGGAAATGCAGTAGAATGCAGGTGAGAACACCTGGAACCTTTAGCGTTCGGGGCCTGGGCGGCCCCGAACCCGGCCTAAAAAATTTTTCCGCCTCGGCCCATCGTTTTTTTTCAGCTAATTTTTTTTAGACTCACTCTCATGCCTGTATCTTGGTTCAATTTGATTCACCCCCCATATTGTTCATCTGAGTTTATCTGTGATATTTTGATTGAGAGTGCACACTATAGATGGAAAGCGATCCATCTTTATCAAAACCTCATTTGAGTGAGGATGTACAGCTAAATATTTATTTATTGCTTCTATGTACTTATGTTATAATTATCATGTGTAATCACTAGAATGATCATATGCCATCGTTAAAAATCCCCTTTCAGTATCGATACCGGATAGCCCTTGCTGTGAAAGACACGAGCCTTCATCGAACAACCGTTCGAGAACAAGCACTACTGTGCTATAATCTGTACTTTTTATAGGAAAGGTCCCTGACCATTTGCGAAGACATTTCCATTGGCTCTTCTGCCTCTAAACGTTCTTGATGAGAGGAGCAGTCACAGTTTTCAAAGCCTTGTGCAAAACAAGGGGTTTTCAATCTTTTACGTCTGTGAGAGAGACAGACAGACAGACACAGAGAGAGACACACAGAGACAGAGACAGACAGCACATGGGAACCTCTGTCTCTCTGTCTTTGTCTCTGTCTGTGTCTGTGTCTGTGTCTGTGTCTGTGTCTCTCTCTGTCTCTCTCTCTCTCTCTCTCTCTCTCTCTCTCTCTCTCGTCTCTCCTCGTGTCTCTCTGTTCTCTGTCTCTCTGTCTCTCTGTCTCTCTGTCTCTCTGTCTCTCTGTCTCTCTGTCTCTCTGTCTCTCTGTCTCTCTGTCTGTCTCTCTCTCTCTCTCTCTCTCTCTCTCTCTCTCTCTCTTCTTCTCTCTCTCTCTCTCTCTCTCTCTCTCTCTCTCTCTCTCCCCCCCTCTCCCCTCTCCCTCTCCTCTCCCTCTCCTCTCCCTCACCCTCACCCTCACCTCACCCTCTCCGTCTCTCTCTCTCTCTCTCTCTCTCTCTCTCTCTCTCTCTCTCTCTCTCTCTCATACTCTCACATACATCCTCTCCAATAAACATACTCTAATCTCTCTCATCTCTCTTCATCTCTTTTTCTCTCTCTCTTTCTCTCGTTTTCTTCCCATTAAAAATGCACGAAAATTCAAGGAATATAAAGTATTTTAAAGAGATTGTCATGCCAATCCTAACTATATTCAATCAAGGCATTTGCGACATTTTGCAGAACTTGAACTACGTTTAAAATGCTGCTTAAAAAAAAAAAATTCAAATTTTCTCACCTATTTTGATCGTTTTATTTTGGTATTTTATTCCAGTTGGATAGCTTCACAATCTCCTTGATAAGAAATCCATCGGATGGTAAATTCCCAGATCCCTCGATAAGCGTGTTTCTAATGCCTTGTCCAGATTATCATTCAAAACGGAATAATGAGACCAATGCCTTGCCCGGATTACCGTATATTAATCTTGCATTAAAATAAAAACTTACTTGGTATCATTCATTTATTCTCAGTTTGTAAGTTATCAATGATAGTGTGGTTCAAGCTTAACAGTGTACGATGTACACGTCTGTTTTTTTTTTATTATTATTATTATTTTTACCTCCACCACCGAACGTGGATGGAGGTTATGTTTTCACCCCTGTTTGTCTGTGAGCAGGATATCTGAAAAAGTTATGAATGAATTTGGAGAAACCCTGTGGACAGGTTGGGTATGTGACGAGGACGAATTGGTTCAATTATGGTGAAGATCCTGATCCGGATTATGGATACTAGGATTCTATAAGTGGTTTTACATAATTGAGGGATGGAGCCAAAAGCAATATAGAGCAAGATATTTCAAAAAAGTTGTAGACAGATTATGACAAAACTTGGTGTATGACTTGGGTAGGTGACGATAACAAATCGATTCGATTTTCTTTAAGGTCGGATGCAGATCCGGCTTATCGGCGGGATACAAAACGTAAACTGTTCAGCTTGGCGGAGGTATCCACCCTACCGAGTGCCGTTCTCGTTATTATTGCATCCATTCGTCCGAATATGTGTTTATTTCATTCATTGTAAGCCTTGTAAATAATTTATAATTAGTAGATTAAATTTTTTTCTTATGTACAAGTTCAGTTGTTTTTTTTTTGTTTTTTTTAACAAGGCCACTAACAAGTCTTGTGGTTCGTCACTAATATGAACCTCACCTGTGCCTTCTATCCTTTGACTGCTTCCTGTATAAATTGTGTTTCTTATTCATTGTTTATCACAATCTCAACTGCTGTTGAGGTTTATTAATGTCGGTAATTAAGAAGGACACGTGTGATCCCTCATTTTTATGTCTGTGCAAAATTTAAACACACCAAAAAAAATAACATTTCGTTTCTTTTTCAATTTCCTTTTGCGGAATCCTTATAATGTACTTGAGGTCCCTCAGGGTCTATGATCCACCAGTTGGAAGACATTGTGCTGAACCATCATGGGAAAATACATCTTCACAGCCATTAAGGACCAATTTGCTTCACCTTTCCTTGAGCTCTTCACCGAGCCCTTGCCCTTTTTTTGCCTTTCGATTTATTTATTTATTTTCGCTCCGACCAGGCGTCGGCCCGCCTGGGGGGTTGATATTTTCGATACCGTCCGTCCATGACTACATGATTTCATTTGTATTCGACGTGTAAGCAATAATGGCTGCATTGAGGCATGTCAAATGATTTTGGGATATTTGCCAATTTGGAATTTTGGCAAATTTTTTTTTTTTTTTTACATTCCTGAGAGGTAATGGTGTATGCTTTTGGGAACCATTACTTGTTTATACCATCTCTACTACCAACACACAACTTTATTTTATTTGGCATGCAGCCCTTTTTTTTGTCCAGATAACTTTCATTAACACCAAGCGTCCCCTCCATGCATGACTCACAAAATACTTCAACACCACAACACGCATGCTGCCCTTTATAGGGTATTTTTGTCCATTCTCACTTTAGCAGCTTGTCACCTGAAGTGCAGAAAAATTTAGCCCTCTCTTTTTTCTGGACATCTTAAACTAGTCCCTCCTGGAAGGATCACGTGGCCAACCCTTCAGCTTTATTCTATGACCAACCTTTGGCAGAGGCAATGTCTTTGGAGATTCTAAACATCACCACCTACCATGACTACTTTGGCTGATCACATTTTCAGACTTGCTTCCAAGGCAAAGTGCTGCTTGGGCACTGTCATGCCAAGTTTTACTTTACCCCTGTGCAATTGACTATCATGTACTTCATCCGCAGCGGCATCATATGTACCTCGCCAATGTTGGCAGGAGCAGCAGCATCCCATACGATCCTTATTGATATGAACACCATGAAGAGAAGAAGCACCCTTATACGAGCCCACCATAGGCTGGTTGGCACATTATATATTTATATATATATATATTTTTTTTAAATAAAATCACGTTGGTGTTGGCCTCGCACCATCCCTTCCCTCTACCTCCTCTGTCCCATGGCAGTTTCTTCAGTAGAACATG
This sequence comes from Eptatretus atami, assembly GCA_035128595.1. NCBI lineage: Eukaryota > Metazoa > Chordata > Myxini > Myxiniformes > Myxinidae > Eptatretus > Eptatretus atami. The sequence continues at coordinate 85,788,395 of CM068958.1, read as the reverse complement.
TTCATCCGACAGTTCTCTTTCAGTGCTCCCTCCCCCACCCCTCCCAATATATTGGTGCTCTGCCCATTTACATTCCTTCATTTCTCTCATTTCCAATCTTTGAAACCCTCCTCTTAACTCCATACTGTTGTTTATCATGGTTTCCATTCACCAGTTCATGTCAAATTATACCTTCATGTGTACCGTTATTATTAGTTCCGCATTCTGATATCTTCAGTTTTTCCTCGTCTGCTGTCGTAATAACCCATTGGCCTCAGCTCAATCATGAGCCACGATCCAAGTAGCGGAACAAAGCTATGTAGGTAGTTTCCTTCCGACATGATGCAGCTAGCAATCATCGATGCCATACATATTACAGCTGAACTAATGTACTGTTTCTGCATTGGAACACATTTGCTTTTGTGTCCTGTAATTTTTCATTTCTCCTCCCTCCTCCTTTCTCACCGTTGCCATCATGATGCCAAACACTATATGTATTGAAACACAAAATTTACTACTTCACAAGAACATTGCACCAATTGTTGGATTTGTATGACATTCCTGTGACTAATGGTCTGCTTTGCACACGGCGTGCTGGGCAAAAACATATTTGAAACCCAAAGGTGACAGGGGCCTTCTCTGACGTATTGGATGGGCTCGTGGACGTGACCCCCACTTTTCCCTGGGATCCATGAAGAAGTCACGGGTTCTGGGTCCCTCTGGGGAGAAGCGGAACACTTTGTGCAAAGTTTCCATGGGGCTCGGGAGACGTGAAAAACTGCCCAGAAAACAGATGGGCTGCTATCCACTGATCCCACCCGGGGCAGGTGGGATCATGTTGAGTGATCTAAAGCCACGCTTGATTATCTGAGCTCGAGTCTCCGAGCCCTTGCCCCTTCCCCTCCCCACCAATCAAAAAGCATTCGGTTGATTTTGATTATTATTATTATTATTATTATTATTCTAACATGGTGTTGGCTTAGCGGTTAGGGTGGTGGCTTGGGATCCTAGGGACCTGAGTTGAAGCCCCGTTGGCCGCTGAATTAACACTAGGGGGTTGACTCAGCCTGCCATCCTTCCGAGGTCGGTGAAATGAGTACCAGTGTAGCAGCTAAAAGGCTGCACATGAAGGGAAGGCGGGGGGGGGGGGGGGGGGGGGGGGTATCGACTGATTTATTAAAAATCTGGTGTTGGTGTGGCGCAGGCATGATGGGCCGAATAGCCTTCTCCTGCGTATAATTTCCTTGTAATTATTATGTATTTATTTATTTTTACTCCTGCCACAAAAATAGCAACAGGGTTTGCTTGGAGGTTTGTATACATCAAATGAAAAATAATTTATCGAATTTCATTTGTTGTTAATATTGAACAACCAAGACTGTTGTCTTGTGTTGCGGTTTGCAAAGAGCCGGTTGCTTCCTCTCAGAGATTACAAGGTATCGTAGGGTGAGAATGCAGACTTCACTTGTTAAAGTAAAGGATCCTGACAGCTCTGGGCAATTTGGATGCTGTCACTGGTCAATTGCTCCCATTTCTCTTCCCTTTCCTACCCACCTCTCCCATTCTCTCTTCCTTTTCGTTTTCCCCATCCCTCTGTCACCGTCTTATTCTCTTCTCAAAGCAGTTACCCCGGGTACTTGCTTTGCCTGGCAAGCAGGGTGCTTTCCAAACCATATTACAGGAAATTGTATTCAAGTGGAAACTGTGGAGTATATTGTGTGTACCTTGTGATTAACTTCACACGTATGAGCTCGGGCGACATTTCAGTCTTCACTGTCTCGTTCTCTGCATTTCAACTGGTGAGCAATTGGTGCTGAAATTCTCGAGGACAAATGCTCATTTTCACGTTGTCGGTTTCCTTTTATACTTTAAAAAAAAATCCTGATGACCTTGTCAGTGTGTCGCCCTTTATTTATTTTTGAAACAAAAGTCTGAAAAATTTGTGTCGGCCTGTTATAGTTCCAATCTGAATTCCAGGTTCATGATGCATGGAACCCAGGTTTAAATCCTTTATACCAGATGTTTGTCCATTGTTTGCTATGGTAACTCATATAAACATGCACCGATGTCTACACATGGCTGTCCTGTATGTGATACATATGTACAAGCTCCCCTATGAGACTTCGATCAAATTTATTTCCCGTCTTCGCGACAGTAATTCGATTAAAAAGAAGATGAAAGGAAATATCCCAGAGCCTCGACAGTGGAAATTGTATCGATTCCTGTGTGTCCTTCTGCATGCATGATTACAGGAGGAAATATGCATGAACAGTTCTTGGTGCAAAGGAAGTAATGTTAGTTTGGCTTAATTCATTGGTGCTGTAATACTTTTATTTTTAGCCTGAATTTTCCAGCATTACACGTGTCTGCAATGTTTTTACCCTCGCCAAAGGAGAGGGTATTGCATTTGGGTCTGTTTGTTTGTTTGGTTTGTTTGTCCGCACATGACTTTCGTGTTTTTCTCTGCATCCGCTTGTCAGATTGTTTTCACCATAGATGTGACTACTCATGTAGAATGTTATCATGATAATTATGATGTCATAAGTCACGTGGTGTGGCAGCCAGGTTGGAAACACTTTGGACCTCTGTATCTCCGAAACCGCACCAAAGAGAAAATTTAAACTGTGCAGAGCAAATACTCCTCATGGGGAATGAGTGATTTTTATTTTTATTTGTAAATGATGTCCTAGTACCCTCGTTATGACGTAACAATTGCATATTACGCTACTTTTGATCAGTATGAAAATTTTTGAGGGTCATCTAAGGATAAAATGGTCTACAGAAAAAAATTGTATTTTTGCAATAATAATTTGTAATAAAAAAACACTATAGCAGGCCTATTTGTGTTTTATTTATCAGTCATGTCATTCGGCAGTCATATTGCTAAAAACAAACAAAAAAAAACCTTCAAAAATCTTATTCTCTGAAGTGGCTTTACAGGTATGACTGCCTATTCATGAGGAACAAAAGGTTCACACATATGGCATCATAGGTCACATGGTTTGGCAGCCATTTTGGATTTACCCTAAAGCCCATAAAAATTTTCTCCAGAACGGCTGGATAGATCGAGGGGAAACTTCACATAAATGTTCCCCAAGCCATGGGTGTACAAGTGTGTTAAGGAATAATTGATAGGTCACATGGTTTGGCAGCCATATCGGATTGAAGATAAATATTAAATAATGTTTTCTCTGGAACCACTTAATCAATCAACATGAAACTTCACAATTATGATCTAGTAGTGATGGGGAATACATGTTTTAAATTTCAACTTGATCAGATGCATGGTCTGACAGCCAGAATTATGTAATTTATTATTTATTTATTTATTTTTTTTGAAATAAGGCTCACTTGGCTGTTACCTCGACGGGTTTGAGGGTCGAGGAGTAGCAGCTGAAATGTAAATCCTATCCATGTTTCTCCTGATGACTTCATCTTTGCTTTTGCTTGTTCGGGTTTCTTCTGATTACTCCAATGCAGGACTGTACCTATTTGGTCTTCTATTGGATTTGAATTGAATTTATTTTAATCCCATTCCAAATTAAATTGAATAATAATAAACATCATGGGTCAGGGTCAGGTGTCCAATCAAAGCGGGGTTGCATCAAAGCGGGACGTCTTGGTACCCGGTCATCACTGCCAGCAGTTATAAAGTGTCAGTTCTAATTATGTCTCATTAATTACATAACACACCAGTACACAAACGCCAGACAAAATACACCACACAAAACTACACAAACGCCACATAAAAGTCCTGGTGAGGGTCTGCAATCTGTGATTGCTTTTCTTGTTTCCTAATTTTTCACAATATCCCAATTAATAGCACTGTATGCAAGTATCTGGTTCTGTTTGAACTCTGCACTGAAGCTTCACCAGTTTTTTTATTTATTTGTACCCATCCAAAGTTTTGGAAGTTTAAGGAGTACCCATCTACAGCTCTATCCTGCTCTTTTGTTCCCTTTACGTTCCCAAGCACATTCCCTCAATAATTGTCTGGAGTTGGTTTGTTAATGTTCACCTTAAAGGTACCACATGTTTTTAACTTGCCATTTGCAAATGGGGGGTCTTGGTTGAATGTCAACATACGTTGATCTTGAGGGAGTTGGGGTTGGGGGGGAAGGGGGGGTGTGTTTCTTATCTAGCTTCAATGATTGCCTCTGAAAATTGTATTTCTGGATACTCACTGGTGACCATGCACCAGACATTGAGCGAGCCATTGTTGTTGATAACAGAAGTTCTGAGAAACATGTATAAAGAGACATCTTATTCTCTGTATTTGAAGGTTAGCTCAGCTTGCAGAGATACTATTCCTGCTTGGGAAAAGCAGAGACCTCTTTTGGGACTGCATGTGGAGAAGGGCAAAGTGGATATTGAATGAAATGTGCCGTATCTTCCTGACTCCCTAGGCCTTGCAAGATGTACCGGATGATTTGAAAAATCTGTACAAGACAGTGTGGGAGATCTCCCAGCGGACAATCATCAGTATGGCAGCAGATCGAGGGGCATTCATTGACCAAAGCCAGTCCTTGAACATCCATGTGGCAGAGCCGAACTACGGGAAGCTCACAAGCATGCATTTTTATGGATGGAAACAGGTCAGTGCCACGTCATGTGGTTTTTTTTTATCTTAGTACTTTCTCATTGTTGTTCGCCTCTTATGTTCTTGTGGTTGTACCCTGGCCTTTAAATTTCTCAAGCTATGCAAGGCAATACACAATCGACAAGGAAAGTAGCAATTCTGCCCATCGAGCCTGCAATGCACCCCACCCCCACTACAAACGCACAATGCACACATCACAAATAGGATCATAAATCACCACGTGGAAAGGAGGTAAAAACTGGCTTACAATCATTGACGAACGAGCAGAAAGCTATTACTGGTGTTGGTGGTGATGGTAGTTGTAGTTATAAAACCAAAAATACATGTCTGAGATTTCAATCATTGGTCACTTGCCTGATTTCTTTGTCCAGATTGCAGATATCACACTTCGCATCGCTTTTACTTTAATAGACAATCAGTCGCAATGAGCAAGCGTGCAAGGTCACCTCCAAGGGATGCAGCCATTGCTCACTTGACCGTGCATAACGTGTAGAAAGTGCAGCCATCACCTTTCTCATCAGAATTTTAGTGTGCCAAACATGCAGTTGTACACACAAGCTTCTTATATATAGTATATATATATATATATATATATATATATTAATATATACTATATATATATTATATATTATGACATTCTCACCTTTCTCAGAATTGGTATTTGCTCTTCTTAATACATCAAATCACTCCCCTCCGCCCCCCGTAATATTTCATTTTGGAAAAGGTGAATGCAAAATAGTGTCTCAACATCGCATCTGTCTTTCCTGGATTATGTGGCATATAAAACTCTCAAAAATGGAATTTCCTATAATGAGGCCGAAGCACATGATCTGTTGCTTTCACGTCGCAGGCAGGTCAGTGGTCTGTGTCTGTTTTATACCATCTCTTCCCCAACATTACTCCCTCTGCTCTCTCAGTCCTCTGACCCTCCCCAGCAACTCCAGGATATACACATTCTTCCAGTAACCCCTTCCTGGTTAAACTTCCAAAATACAGGCTGATTGCACAGCTCAACTTCTCACATTTATCGAACCATCTTCCAAAGTCTGTTCTGTCTTGCTCTTTTCTCCAAAGGCTTCAAGGAAGCAGTGCACTGCTATTTCTTGTCTTCCCAAGTTCTGGCACATGATCTTTATTACCACCATAACCTTTCCTAACCGAACCTTTGGACTTGCAAGTTTCAGTGCTCCTCCACCCCCCCCCCTTTTCTTGGCCAATGACTTCCGAGTCATTCATTCCCTTGATTGTCCCACTGTCAGATCTATCTCTACCTGAGATCTACCTTTTATCTTCTAAGCTACCCAAATACCACCTTCAATTATTTATTTACTGATGTACAGTACCAGTCAAAAGTTTGGACACACCTACTCATTCAAGGGTTTTTCTTTATTTTTACGTATTTTCTTATTTTTCGATTTCTACATTGTAGAATAATAGTGAAGACATCAAAACTATGAAATACCACATATGGAATTATGTAGAAACCAAAAAGTTTTAAACAAATCAAAATATATTGTATATTTTAGATTCTTCAAAGTAGTCACAATAGACCAAGGTGCTCGATGAAGCCAGCGAAACGTTGCCCTGAGACCGGGTCTGCCTCTCGTTTTTGCTCAAATTAGCAGTCGATCTCGTTTTTTACTTTTAGGTGTAAGGACTGCCTCCTTAAAAATGTGTAATCCCAACCACCCCAATCTTGTACATATATATATATATATATATATATATGTATATATATATATATGATGTATATATATATGTATGTATATATATATATATATATATACACACACACACACACACACACACACACACACACACACACACACACACACACACACACACATATGCAGTTAAACCCTTGCTTTACATGGGTTTGGTTTACACGGTTTCAACTCCACACATAATTTTCTGTTTTTATGCATGTCCGGTCTCGCTTTTACGTGGTATTTTTCCCCCGGTGTGGTTGGTATTCTTCCTTTGTTTTATTCTTCTTCCTCCGCCATGGTGCCACTTGCATCAGTGGTGTTGCGTGTGGGTGGTAACTGAGACACGCAGTGTGTAAAGTACTGTACTCATCTCTCTTCCCGTCAATACTGCACGCAGTGGAATCGTAATGAATTCCTTTTTTTGGGGGGTTATTTTTGCGCTTAGTGATTTTTTTTTTTTTTTTAACCAAGGCTTCCGAGAGGAAAACTTTCGCTCCTGCTAAAACAGTGCAAACAAGTCAAGGAAAGTGATTTATTTGACACGAGCAGAGCCCACCCATCGCTTCACTGACGAACCAATTAGTCATCCTGTTTGCCAATTTCCAACCCCTCCTCCCCCCCACCCTCACTCTAACCCCTCCCCCCCTCACACACCCCTCTCACCCTGGCCACATGTCCCTTGCTGCTAAAAAATGTTTCCCTGTCACGATGTCCCTGGCTCCCTCTGGTTATTTTTTTCCCCCCACTTTGACAGACCCCTCCATTTTGGGCGAAAGGAGAAGGAAAAGAAGACAAATTTACCCGTGCATAAGAGTGCTTTAACCCCTCCCCCCATCCTAACGTCCCGTTCCTCTCCCTCTTTGCCCACTTACCACCCCCCCCCCCCACCCCTGCCATCCCGTTCGTCCTGATGTCCCTTCCTCTTAGAAATGTCTCACACATGATGACAGGCCTCTCCATTTTGCAGGGGGTTGGGGGGAGGGTGAGTAGAAGAGGACAAATTTAGCAGTACCCATGTGAAGAGTGCTTTAACCTTAGCATTGCCCAGGTAAAAAAGGAAATTATAATACCCTCTGCTACCACCACCAGGTGGTGCTACACAGCACACATTTACATAGAGAATTTATGCCACACCCCCTTCCCCACTCCCAGTGAGGCCATGACCACGTAGGCTGTTACCCCCCTTCCCCAACCCACCCCACACATGCAAAGTGTTGTATTTGTACCCTGAGTTTGAATTGTCACCTTAAAGATGTGACCGTGCATAAGGAAGAGAGAAAGAGTGAGACACACACACACAATGGTGTGTGTGTGTGTGTGTGTGTGTTTTTGTTGGAGGTTTTGGCGAAACTTGGTCCGGCGCACTTCACTGGGCAGTCATTATGGTGTTAACGAGTCCAATATCGGCCGAATAAAGAAATACGCAGAAAACATCGGTTAGTGAATGATCTGCTTTTATGCCGCACGTGTTGGTGACTCCCATAAACCACTCCAGTGCATGATGCGTGAGTGTATAGGTGAGAGTTCTGAGCACAGAACTTAACCCCATTTTTTTCCCCCAGGACCTTGGTCTTGTTTTATCATGGGCAAAAAAAGCGAATTTTGCTGAGGTAACTTTTCACTAATTTTATGCTCTTGAGGGCTGTTGGTGTTTGTAGCAGTCGCCCCTCCCCCCCCCCCCCCCCCCCCCCCCCCTCACCCCACTCCTTGACTTGTATGCAAAAAAAACCCAGAAAAAAATTGTACGTTTTACTGGGTTTAGAGTAGTTTCTTTGAAAGGCTTTGTCATTAAACAAAGCCGATCCGAATGGAGCCAGGCCGGGTTTCGTTGCCAATCCGATACGTCATCACGAGTTGGTCTCCTAAAAGCCAAACACGCTTGCCGAATGCCTTAAGTTTATTCATTCAAAATTGCTCTCAAACATGAGGTTTTTGACACAGAAAGTGCTTCAGTGAAAACCCTCATCGATGAATTAAGCTGAGACAATAAACAAAGTACCCCAAATGCGAAAGATACGGAGCCAGAATTGATTAATCTTACTGTCAGTGATGAATCTTCTGCACCACAAGCGTGCTACATATTATTCAACCGTCTCATCTGCTGTTGTTTCAACTTCGGCTACTCCCAGTAAATGCATAATTCATCACATAAAGGTCTTCATTTTGGAAGTGGTGATGCACTGTGTTCTCAATGGCTGCATCGGGTGAATCCAAATACACAGAGTATGAGGGGTGGGGTAGGGGCCAAGGTCGGCTCCCAAAGTGGAATTATATAATCAACATGCAACGTTCACAACAATAAATATACAAACAGGTTGAACTGCGTTTCACTCGTTTATTCCACGTCCAACATGGCACCTGTCATTTGCTGCACGGGGCGAATCCAAATACACAGAAAATGAAGGGGAGGGGTGGTAGGTTCGGCTTCGCTATTGGGGTTCAGGCTAGGGCACAACACATTGTGTGTTGAACACAAAGGCATCCATAAAAAATATTTCAAAAATTTTAATCGACATCCATTAACCGGAAGTATCGTTTATCTGGAACACCTTTGGTCCCCACCATTCTCAGAAAAAAGAGGTTCTACTTTCTTACTGCCTCCTTCGACTCGCATATTATATACCCCGGTTCATACAGTGAGCTCTTGTTCAGATGAATGTTCCTCATATACATGACATAGACAATTTGTCCAAAACCAGAATTATCATGTTTTTTCTTTCTTTATTATTGTTGTCATTTCTTTCCCCCACATCGTAAAACACAGTAGCTTCGGATGTACACATGACATAAAGCTATCTTGTATGTGATCTTGAGCATCAGTGGCACTTTTCCCTTTTTCCTCTAATCGTCTGACCTCATCTGCAGGGCCTGAAGACCGGCATGTACTACCTTCGTACAAAACCAGCAGCAAACCCTATCAAGTTCACTCTTCAGAAAGAAGAGTTGCAGGAGAAGCAGCGCGCAGACATGGTCTGCTCTCTGGAGAACAGAGAGGCCTGTGCTAGCTGTAGTGCTTAAGAATCATGTGCTGTTATTGGCAGTGGAAGCTATTTGCTGGGCTTCCTTGTGGTTTGCTTTTGGTTTTCTAAGGGCTCACAAATCATTTGCCCGCTGTAATTCTTATTATTGATATTGCAAATGAAAAGCATAAATCTGATAAACACAGGGAAAACTTTTGGAAAGCTCGAAATATTTAGGATTGTTGCAAAAGCACGTTGTTCATATCAGTCCTTTAAATTCAGCTATTTTTCTATTGGTGCATTTCATTCCATGGCTTTATTTTTGAAGCTTAATTGTCCATTCATTAAATTCCACTCGACCTCACAATTGATATTTCCTGGTTCCTTGTTCGTATGAGTTGCATTGAAAGTTGCAGTGAAATAAAAAGAAGTTTGAACAAGAACCTGACTTTTAATGGATAAAAGCAGAAGGTCACCAAGTCTGGGATGTGCTCTAAAGGCGAATAAAAACAGCCGTGATTGCAGAGACCGAGGGGTAAGTTTTATTTTGCATTTTCTTGTAGCTCTTCAAGGGCAATCCATCAGATTTCTAATCAAGCATTTTCAAAATAGTGTTTTTAACATGAACATCACTGTGATGTGCTGAATTGGTCACATAATTTATACAAATGTAAGCTTTTGTGGAATGCAGAAAGTAAATTCTATTTTATAATCTCCGACTATGCACAAAACTATACTGGCTCGAAACGTATGACACAAAAACATGTTGACATGTGGATTTATTGATGCGTTTGACTGAACATTGCCTTTTTGCAAACAGGAACTGCATAAGAGCCTGATCCTGAATGGGACGTTACTGGTATGGTTTTGTCCAAAATCGAGACAAAAATGGTCCGTGTTTTTCGACTGAGAATCAAATGAAAAAATAAACTCACCATCAGGTCAGATTATATCAAATGGTTGCAACTTCAAGTGCATCAGATTTCTGCCCGAAGCGCAAGGAAATATAACCGTAGTTGTACTGCCATTTCCCATCGCTTCCTCTGCACTCCCCGTCCTCCCAACCTTGCGACTTATTTACAAAGCCTACAGGGCAGTTTGTTTGGTAATGAAATCCTCAAGGAACGAGGAAGTTTAAACTCTTCTGATAATGCTCACATTGCTTCAGGAGTGTTTTTTTTAAGCAGTTGTTGAGATTTCTTATTTTGTCCATGTCTCAGAATTTTGCATTGGGGCCTTGCATGGGAAAAGCAAACTGGCTACCAGGTTAAAAAAAACAAAAAACTATAACCACATTGATGAAAACTAAATAGAAATTGTTTTTTCCTCTAATTTCTTTAAAATTTTCTTTTTTACTTCCCCTCTCTTGCTGTTCTTAATTAAACGGTTTGATACAACTTTTATTTACATTTGTCTTCACAGCTTGAAACAACTGTTAATGTCTAACCGACAAGTTGAGGCAAAGGATACACTCGGAGATCGGCAATGTCACGACGAAATGGTGAGTTGCGAAGATTAGAGGGGACGAGAAAATTGAGTTGCGAACGTGATGAGGGGAAGTGCATCGAATGACTAATTTAAAATCAGGAAATGATGTTGGGAAGACTTGAAGGGATATATGAATGATATTTCAACATAAGTTCTCCATTTCCATAGGCAAGTCTAAACTTCAGAGTTATGCTGAGATTGCATGGCATGGCACTGTATAACCTGGTGCTGCCCCAGAACTCACCATGCATTAACCATATACAGCCAGAGAATCATGTACTTGTACCTCTTTGGCTATGCCAACTAATCCAGCCTTTACAACCCAAATATAAAAGTAATCCATCGACCAAAGTGTGCACCTTTTACATACAGTCTTTGACATGCCGGTGAAAAAAAAAAA
>CM068958.1:85744567-85768114 GCA_035128595.1 Eptatretus atami | reverse complement strand
CCAAAAAACAGACGGGCTGTCAAAGCCTGTCATCGTGTGTGAGACATTTCTAGAGAGAAGGGACATCAGGATGGATGGGGGGCAGGTGGGGGGAGCAGGACGTGAGCACGGGGATGGTCAGCGGGGTGGGGGAGTGAGGGATTAAAGCACTCTATGACACTCTATGACTCTATGACATGATTAAAGCACTTGAAAGACATGCTCCATTTCTCGACTTGAAAGACATGCTCCATTTGACATGGGTAAATTTGTCTTCCTTTACTTCTCCTTCTCACGCAAAATTTTGGCAAACAGGACGACTAATTGGTCCGACAGCGAAACGACGGATAGGTTCTGCTAGTCCTTTATATAATCAGAGCAAATGTTCAGATGAGAAGAATCTTCGACATCTCAACAGGACTCCCAGTGCAGTACTTCTTACGACCTCATAACCTGACATCCTCCCATTCACACCCATTATCACTTAGCCAGTTTCCAATCCAGTTAGCTTCTCTCCCAGCCACTCCACTAGCCCTCAAATTAGCTCGTAGCCTTCGATGTGGTATCTTATCAAATGCCTTCTGAAAGTCTAGAAATACTCCATCCACTGCACTTCCCTTATCCATCCAATGAGAAACTGCTTCATAGAACGCCAATAAATTTGTTAAACATGACCTCCCTTTAGAAATCTGTGCTGGATACCTTTAATTACTTTAAATTCATTTACGTGGTTCCCAATCTTATCCTTCATTAACTTCTTTAACATCTACCCCACAACTGAAGTTGTTGTATAGCCTCAGACAGTTCTCTAAAACAGGCCCGTGGCACGGAGACAGCCAATCGATCTCCCAGGAGAGAAGAGGAGGAGATTGGGACCATACTCTGTGCAGAGCATTGGTGCTGCTTAAGCAGTCTCCTTGGCTATTGGGCACAATCCTGGACGGGTCGCCACTCCGACACAAGAAGAGAAGACAGAGACAAGAGGGAGTGCGTCAGTCCATCGGGACCGATCGGTGCTCTGAATGTGGCCGCGTGCTGCCCTGACTAACACAGACAGCAGGGAAGATTTGGGCCCCGACTTCCATGGGGGGGATACAACCAATGTAAAGAGGCTTCCCTGATAGTTGCCTACATCTGAAGTTAAACTTACTGTTCTATAGTTCCCTAATTCCTCTCTGGATCTTTTCTTAAATAAGTGTTGCATTTGCTACTCCATCATCATCATGGCCTATTATTTTTTTGAGAGATGCTGTGAGATCTATAACATCCACAAACTACCTGCAGGTGAACAGCTGGCTGTACATCCTCATCCAAAAGATAGCATGCTCCAATTTGCAATGCCTGCTACAAGCACTTCACCAGGATGGCATGTTTAGTCTGAGTTGAAGCCACAGAAGAACAAATTCAGGATCAGACAGCTCAGATATGAGATCCAATTGAGCTGGGCTGGTATCAAATTATTATAGATTAACAAGCAGAGTTTTAAAGGATGATGAATATAAAGAATATGAGGTGGGAGGTCAGAAAAGTATTTCACTGCGTGCTTTTATTATTTTATTTTATTTAAATACCTCCGAGACCAGGCCTCGCTTGCAACGTTGCAACGTTATACCAGAGGCAGAAGCTGACAGGCACCGACGCGCTCCCACATTGCGAATCTGCAGCAACATTGATCTGTGATGAACATGACCATGTGACCAATTCCCCTTGGTAAACATCTTGGTTTCATTCTGATTAATAATAAAATTACCTCATTCTACAGCCAATAACCAACACAAATGCTTTTCTAACACAGTGGAGCACACAAAGCTGAAGCTTGCATGTCAGACAAGGTGTATATCTTTTACCTCTAGGGCCTAGGCTATCCCGCCAGTCCTCATATATGTTTAAGTTTTCATTGTTTTTCGTGTAAGGCTCATGGAGGAGAAGCTTGTACATTATTGAGGCAGGATAAAGACATTAGTAGACATCAGTGCATACATGTATTACAAGGATTTGATGGACATTTGCACAATATTCGTAGGATTTGGTTCCCAGCATCATGAGCCATCAGTTCAGATGTGACTGCTAAACAGGCCGATGTACTTGGTCAAGGTAGTGATAACGTAAGGTAACTTTTGTTTGACTTGTAGAGCACTTTTCATTTGCTTATATGTTAGGGTGTCTCCTTGAAATCTTTACTGTGGTGTTAAATTCTGACTGCTCAAAACTAGCATGCACCACCAACCGCTGAGCAGACTTTATAGATGAGGAAATTTAACTTCAAGCTGTTACAGGATTTCACCGATTGAGCACTTTTGTTCAGTCCTAAATAGCCCTTCCAGGAGCAGAAGAGGGCGAATGTAGGAAAATGTAAGCACATTAGTGACAAGCTGAGTGGAATGCTACTTTATATTCTTTTTTAAGTTGTAGTATCAAATCAAGGTTCATGACTGATGAAAAGTCATGTAAAGTTGATTGCAGGCCTCAGACAGAGGGAATTTAATTACACTGAGTGAAGAGCAGATCAGCTACATACTTGAATTGAAATGAAAAGATTCATATAATTGAAAGTGTTAACATATTTTTTTATTTTTAGATTTTTCTCTCTTTATTCTATGAGCATCATTTCAAACCCTGGAAACATTGCCGAACCAAATGGTCATGCCATAGGATCCAAACACTCACCTTTCCAGAGGTGAGAGCGGGTGGTTCGACGATGGGGAAGTATTCTGTGACTTCAGGGGCCACTTCAGACAGATACCAAGAAAAGTTATGACAGGAGAGGCCCTGTAGAGCAATACGTTCAGAGGGGACGTTTGACGAGTGAGCAGCACGCAAAGCTGGCTTAAAGCGGTACACCACTTCAGCATAATCGTCCATCCATGTCTCGGCTACACGCTTCAAGTTCTGCAGTGGGAGTGGAAAACAAAGGTTTGGAGTGTTGCTGTTGCACTCCTTTGTGAAAGGGGAAGCAAAGTGACTGCATCAAGGAATGTAGATGCAAAATGGAAGAGAGGGGAAAAAAGGGTAAAACGTACAAACATTTGGAAATTTTGATATTACATTTTGGAAAAAGGAAGGCAGGTGCGGTGAACGATCTGGGGAGTGAGCGGGATAAATTTATGAAGATTGAGGACGAACCTGCAGAATGACGGAGCCTGATCCCGAAACGGGCTGTATGGTGTACGGAAGAAATTTTTTGAAGACGTGTCCAACCCTGGAACAAGGAACCTCCTCGATTCTCCCACCACACATCCACACCTAGAATGAGGACCAGAGCGGTGCTTCGGAGCATTTTGTCATCCAAGTATTCTAAAAAATCAATCAGCTGGACGACATGCCCCTTTGGGTACGTTTGTAAGTAACCATTGGTTTCCTGAATTTTATTTGTAAAACAGGTGTATAGAAAATGAAAGTGGCACAAGATTAAGTGCTGTTATCAGCTGAAAATGCTGCACCTTGTTGGTTTATTGTGAAAAACTTGAATTATTATTATTTTTTTTTTTGTATACCTTGTCGAGGCTCGTATGAGAGCTAGCACACAACGCACAGTAAGGGGGCATGAGACAAGAGGGGCGGGAGTGGAAGGGACAAAACAGTGGGGAACAGACACATTATGAGATCTGTGGAAGGGAGAGGGATGGGACGGGGAACATGGGGAAGAGAAGATGGACATTACAGGGACTTTCAGGAAGGAAAGCAGGGGAATTGAAGGAAGTGGGCTTGGGTGGATTATCGGTAGAAAAGATCGAGGATTTGGATGGGGATGATAAGAGGTGGTGGTGAACAGCTGTTTTGAAGCCTGGAGGGAAGAATGGGAAGAATAAGAGTGAGGGAGTTTATTCCAAAGGCGGGAAAAAAGAGGAATGAAAGAGTGAAGGTGAGCAGTGATTCGTGATTTTGGTAGTTTTACCAGAAGGGGGTTGTTGCGGACCTTGAGCGCCCTGTGGAAATGTGGTGGGGACAAATCGCCATGATTCCACCATTTTCACAAAGTTGTTCCTTGGCTCATGACTTATTTTTGTTTCAAAACAAAATCTAGGCTCACAAACGAGTAAGGTGACCGAGGGTAAAAAAGGCAATGTGCTGAGAGTGGGGCCACAGGTGGATGCAACAAGTAAGGGAATGAACAGACATTAAAAAGAGGAGAGAGAAGAGGGCAGGAGAACTAGAAGCCTGCAAGTCAGAGGGTTAAGATTAGATTGGGTTAATGAGTGAAGAAAAGAGCATGTGTCAGGATGAAGGATGAAGAAATGAGGGTATACTGCCAGATTGAAGCCCTGGAGTGATGAGTGGGATTGAACTGCCTTCAAAAAGCAGTTCCACAAATGGGATGAAATGTTGCCGGTGGACAGTCGGCCTGATTTTTTGGAGGGTTGCTGAACTAACACGTACCTCCTTGGAGGAGCTGAGGGGAGGGGTCAGAGGGCTGAAATAGAACTGTACAGGGATCAAAATCGGAGGAGAGCCAGTAAAAAAAAGAGGCCTCCAACCTGTTTGTGTTGTGAGAACAACATGCCTAGTGCTTAATTAAGCCTTATTGCAGGGGTTGCCATTCATTTTGAGAGCTTTATATTCCACAGAATCGATGGGAGACGGATGTGAAGTGGGGATTCCAGCCCATAGGAGAGAGCAGTACTCCGTTGAGTTATGGACAAAAGCTTTATAAGGCGTGTAGTTCTGATTTTTCAAGGAATGGCTTGGAGCGACGGAAGATGCCCAGTTTGTGGCTGGCTTCAGGGGCTGTGAGGTCCCGGCTAATAGTGAAACATAGGAGTTCAAGAAACTGAACTTTTCCTGTGGATCACCATGATAATAGATAGATGGGTAGTTTTGATGACCCAAATGACCAACCCTCTCAGAGTGACGGGGTAAGAATGTGAGATTTTCTCGACTTGAAAGACCATGTCCATTTGACAGATTGGCATCAAATCAATTTTGATGAGCAGAGAGTGATGCAGCAGCAGTCTGCCTGTCAGAGGGGGTGTACTGCAAGACAGAATGTGGAATCGTCTGCGAAAAGGTTGCGTGAGTGTTCCAGAGCATCAGAGATGTCGTTTATTTACCAAAAGCTGAAATACCCCTTCTACATTCTGGGAAATTGAGTAGTGGGGGGGGGGGGTGTGGAGGATTGGATGAGGGGAGGGAGTGGGGGTAGAAAGTGGAGTGGGGGAGATAACTTCTTTCTGGTGTTGGCTTCTGGCTTCATGGTTCGGGTGGTGGGCTTGGGATCCTCGGGTCCTGAGTTCAAATCCCGCTCAGCTGTTTAATTAACACCAGGTGGGGTTAACTCGACCTGTCATCCTCCGAGGTCTGCAAAATGAGTGCCAGCATGCTGGTATTCTGTGTCAGAGTGGCGACCCGTCCAGGATTGTGCCCAATAGCCAAGGAGACTGCTTAGGCAGCAACCAATGCTCTGCACGGAGTGTGGTCCCAATTAATGGATGGATGGATGGGAGATAACTTGTCACCCAGGTGAACCTGAGTTTGGGGGGTGAGGATGGAAATTGGTGCGGTTGTGGGAGGTTTGGGATGTTGGGGTGAGGGAATGTCAAACTGTAAAAACCATTATGGAGTATTGGACACACTTGATGCCAATTTAGAGCCCCACAACCGTTCAGCCTCAACTTTTGCAGATATATCAACACAAAACTGCCGGAATAGACATTTGTAGCACAGCAAAATGTTGAAGTCACCATTATGTTGAAATATAAGCAGAAAAGAGTGGAACTTCATGGTGGACACCTTGAACTGAGCATGAGTTGATTGACTCTGGAGGGTATAGCCATCCTCTCTATTTGGAAACAGGAGTGGATATTGGAGAGGATCATAGGACCTGTGGGTCTCGCATATTCAATGGAGGAAGCTTTATCTGTGATGTAAAACAATGTCACGCTTGCCGTGCTCCATATCTCTCATGAGAAAGGCAACCTCATTGCATTTAGGAGCATTGATGCACCTCTCATGCTCAGTACTGGTCTGTCAATCGACATTGATGACAATCTTGTAGTCTCTGTTGCTTGAGTCAGTCATGAAGTCCATGGCCATCTTGAGGCTGTTTACGTAGACATTGCAGTTGTGCAGCATCTCCTGTAGGTCATGGATGACGTGCTGCTTCAGACCAGGAAATATTTTGCACTGGGTTTTCACCTCCTCTTCACCCAAGAAGTAAAGTTGCGCAAAGCTCGCATCTTCGTTGGGGATTGGACATAAACTTCCGATCCGGTGATGAACTTGACCCTGGATGGTGAACGTTGAAATCCAGCCATGTTGAAGGTTAATCTCCTTGCATCCAAACTCTCCCGTTTGAAATGCAGAGTTATATCCTCGAATGTTGGTGAGAAAGTGTTTTGAATCGGTTGTTTGAGCAAGAAGTAGCTGGTGGAGAGAGGTTGTGGAGGTGCTTGAAGAAGTAGGACTAGGACTTTGCCTTTGGAGCAACAGAGACCAGGTGTTTCAGGCATCCATTTCAAAGTTGAACAGCTAGCACATTCCTTGTCCATCTCACCCACAAAACATGAGACCAGTGGGCTGATACTGTCATAGGTTAGAGCTGCCTTTTAGGTTACACTTAGTTTCTTGCGTCTTTGTCCTGGTCTGACTCATGTATTCTCTCAGGGCAGAGATAGCCTCGATTGTTTTTGCAGCCAACGTCCTTGCCATTTGCTCACGTGTACATGCAAGTCGATTGCAGTATCTTCCAGTGTCTCCTGCAGTCAAGCCCGTTTCATGCATGTGGCAGATGAGGTGCTGCGACCTATATTAGTCATGTTCCTCCGCTACTCTGTGTGATCTTCCTTCCAGTATCGGCATTTGTGCGTCGGCAATTTCACACGCATTGTTCGGTATATCCGGGAAATAAATGCAGCGTTATGCAAGGCTGAATGATGTGAAAACATAGAATTTCTCTGCTAGTCTGTATATATTGATGTGCGGAGAGGGGAGGGGGGTGGGGGTTGGGTTGGTTTGGATGTTGGAGAAGCAGGTCATCATGCAAAGCCATCCTGAGGAGAGTGAACACTCTTGATACCAAGTTTATGCACCATGTGTCAAAGAGTGCGACTGGATAATCATAAGAAACACACACAGTAAGGGTAATGGGGGTGGGGTTGGGGCAGGAGCTCTACTGGGGAGTGGCCCTCTTCATGCCAAGTATGAGTGAACCCTATGGGTGAAAGAGTGTTCTGGTATATGTAACGACACAACATTGGTGTGTTTGTGTGTGTGTTGGGAGGGGGGGGTGTTATGGGGGTCTGTGGTGGGGTTGTGGGGAGGTTTGAAGTGCAAAACCGCCCTGGGGAAGCGAACAGTCTACATGGAAAGTTTGAGCCCTGTGGATCAAAAGGTGTGGCTGGTGAATGAGAACAAACACACAAAGTAGGGGGGTGATTTGGGTTGTGGGAGGAGATGTGGCAAAGTGCAAAACTATCCTGAGGGAGCAGACATCCTTTATGCCAAGTGTGAGTGAGCCCCATGGGTGAAAGGGTGTAGATTATCGTGCAGAGGATTATCATGCATAACCACCCTGGGGGAGTGAACAGTCTTCATGGCAATTTTGAGCCCCGTGGGTCAAAAGTTGTGGTCGGCAAATCAGAACAAACACACACACACGCACACAACTCAAATATGTATATATATTTACAGATATGAGAAACAAGATTGGGCCCAACTAAATCCTTTATTTCTTTCATTGAATCCTTCATTGACAACCAAAATAAATGGCGTCCTCAGCAACTGAGATACTGATGTCATTTTTAGACAAGAAAACAGTTTTTTATTAGTTGGTAGTTACGCCACTTTCAAAAGTGCTAAATTTTAAGGTGTTTCACGTTTTCTTCTTTCAACTCTTCATGTGACTACTTGGAAGCCTTCTTAATCATTATTAGCAACTCTCGTTATTATTATCATTGCTTTGTTAAATTTAAAATGTTTCAAGTGTGTATGGTGCTAATTATTAAAACAATAACATAGACATTGCAAATGATGAGCAATTTACTACGTTCAATTGAAATAAACAGCTCTGGTCCTGAGCCGTAATGCAGACTTGGAGAAAGAAGGGAAGTTTTGGATTTAAATAAAGTAAGTACATTTAAACTGAAAAAGGGACGACATCATCAAATTATGTTCGTGATAGCATTAGCATTCTTTCAGCTCTTCTGGAAACATGAAGGAGGGTTTGCATTGCAGTGGGTGCAGCTCAGTGTTGAGAGGGGGGAGGAGGGGGATCGATGGAGCCGATCTGATTACGCAATCACTCACAAAAAAGTCACCCGTGACAAATGCCTCAGCTATTCTCAATGTCACTGGAGTGGGGCACAAGGAAACACATGATGACCTTAGGGTGACACGTGATTTTTGTGGGGTGAGAATATAGCGATAATGGATTTTTCATATCACGGGCCACACAAGATGTGGTTTAAGTTTTTGAAGGGGTCGGGGTCGTGGAGCATGTGGGGTGAACTCACTGTGCCACATGTAAAGTGAATGGTATGAGTAGACCAGGAAAGGTACTTGGTGCTCAGATAATTTGAAATACAGTACATCTGTGCGTGATTACCCCAAAGGCCGCTCCTCTCCAAAGATACCACGGGATATTTTAGGCATGACAATTGGCTTGATGTCCTGCATGCTCTACATTGCAGCACTCTCGACTGGCTAATTTTGGTCAGTGAAAATGGAACCCAGGACAGGTTGTTTTTGAAACAAAGGCACCACTTCATATTTGAACTCAATCATTTTTTCACCGGAATGGATAATAATGGATGTTAAGCTCATTCGTAGTTCATTTTATGAATTCATACAAACAATGTAACAATTAAATATCCTTGTTGAGGAAAATTGTGACTTGCAATTCCGAATGAAAGCATGACATGGATTCCCTTGTGGGCCAAGTATTGGTCTATATTCAGCAAAAACAAGGTAGTAGCCCGTGTCTCTACATTCATTGGCCCAATGTTTTATGTCCTTGTCTCATGTACAAGCTATTCGGTGAATCTTAGTCATTGTAGGACGAGAAAATGCTGGTGGCAGGACCGAGCTTTGATTAAACGTTTCAGTGTCAGTAGCCGTTAGCATCTGATCCCATTAATTCCATTTTAAACAGCTATTACGAGGACACCTTGCTCTTGCTAGAATATATTGTTGGACGCAAAAACTATTGGATAATAACTTGCTGCTCGTCAAAGCTTTGTCCATTTAAGTTGAAATACTGACAAAATATTCTTGGAAAGGATTATTTTTTCCGGACAAGGTATATTTCCCTTAGATGTATGTATGTATTAATCGTCTCAGTGGCATTTAGATGGGAACAATCGTCTGGGTGGCAGATGGATGGTTGTTCTTTGCGGATTATGCGGTTTTACCGTGTGAGACATTATTCATGGCTGCTCACCATAACAGTCAGGAGGTGCATCTGATGTGTATATATATATATATACATACAACGGGAGCAGCCGAAAGACGAACAACATATATGGTATATATGTATATATCTTTTCTCTTCTCTTTCTCTATATAATATATATATATATATATATATATATATATATAATATATATATATATATATAATATAATATATTATATATATATATTATAATATAAGTTGAAAGTGTGTCTGTCTGTGTGTCTGTGTGTGTGTTTCTCTGTGACCTATGCACGCGAAAATACTGGACTGATCCTCACCAAACTTCACATGCTGACAGAACATGTACCCGGGAGTGTCCCGATGTAAAAAGATTGTACTTTCGACTTGCGGTTTCCGAATTATGACGTCATCACCTGATTTCGTAACGTTAATTTTTCAAGTTCAGCGATTGACATGGGGCCAACGCCATTTGCAATAGAATGGAAAATAATGATACAGTCAATTGAAGACAATGACTTCCGACTTCCCGGTTTCCGAATTATGACGTCATCACCTGATTGCGTAACGTTAATTTTTCAAGTTCAGCTGATTGACATGGGACCAACGGAATTTGCTAGAGAATGAAAATTGATTAAGCGCAAATGATGACATGAAACCAGCCTCACATTGTTGAGGCATCATGGTTTTTTATCTGATGCGGCAATAAATCTTAACATTTTTGAACTCGAGTCTTCTGCTATAAAACATGGCGGGGAAATATAATATTATAGTGGTGATGAAAAAAATATTAATGGTGGCAGCCTCTACAATTTTACAATTAACTGTGACATATACACCTTCAGACCCGCCGTCATCCACGGATTCCTGTGCGGAGCACGGGTATCCCTGCTAGTATATATATATATATATATTATATATATATATATATATATATAATAATATATATATACACACATAATTATCCGTGTCGTAAGGGCGACCAGGGTTGCGTCAGGAAGGCATCCGGCGTAAAACCTGTGCCAAATCAGTATGCGGATCATAAAGGATGATCCGCTGTGGCGACCCCTAACGGGAGCAGCCGAAAGACGAACAACATATATGGTATATATGTATATATCTTTTCTCTTCTCTTTCTCCTATATATAATATATATATATATATATATATATCTTTTCTTTCTTTCTCTTTCTCCATATAATATATATATATATATATATGTTTATGTATCTATATGTGTTTATATATCTGTATATATATTTATATATATGTTTATATATCTATAATATATATAACATATATATATATATATATATATATATATATATATAAACATATATATATATATATATATATATATATATATATGTTTATATATCTGATATATTGTTACGAATCTGGAACCATGCACACTCAACTTTCAGGTCCCAAAGTTAGTTATGCCGGTAAGTACGTGTGAGACAGGTCCCTTCCTTTTGTCTAGTGGGAGAGTCGAATATGTGCGTTGTGATGTTTTTTTTAATTGTTAGGTTATTACATCTCACCACCTGCCCATCACGCTCCATCACACCGTTGGCTGCTCGTACCTTGACTTGCCGGAGGGGGGCCTCGCGGTCCCAGCCCTCGGGCTTCCACGAACGTTCCACACGCAATGGTGGCTTCACCACCATCCACCTTCCTCAAACACGCGTGGATGGTAGGGGCGGCTTTCTCCGGGCATGGCCGAAACTCCGCCCAGGAAGGCTGTGCCCGTAGGATCCTGGCCAATTAGAGGCGAACAGCAAAGCGTGCTGACCAAGGCCCTCCCCACTGAAGGAGGTCCATAAATTCCAGAGACTCTCTGAGGAATTGTTTGTGGGTTGCATGAGAGTTCTGGGGGGTTCTTAAGGGTTTTTGGCTGTTACGAAGGGATGGTTATGAGGGGCGATTACGAAGAGTGGTCACAGGAGGTCTACATTGCTGTACGAAGGGGTTTTTGCTGTCACGAGGGTTGAGCAGAGGGCCATCGAGGCGGCGAACGTGTCTCTGCTGGCCCTCTACTGGCGAACGTGTCTCTGCTGGCCACACAGAGCGGGGCACTGACAAGGAAGGACAGAGCGACCCTGACCCCTCCTCCGTGGACCCCGATTATTTGCCACCCGAACTCCGCCACGAGCCTCGAGTCCCCACGTGCGACTGGGGATCGGACCAACGACCTTTGTCAGGTGCCGCATCGCAGAGTACTCCCTTCCCTCCAACGACCAGGTACAAGCCGAACTCTGACCCCCAGCTCGTCTCACTCATCGGCTGGAGGGTCGAATAAAGAACCTTGGGTTTTCTTTTCATTTGTGTGTATGTCTAAGTGTGTTGGGCCCGTCTTGTAAGTAGAACTGCAGAAGTGTTTTTGCCCATTGTGAATACTTGCATTGAATATTCGCTTTAAGTCTCACGTCTCTTGTCTTTCATTTACTCCAAATAAATTTATTAGAAATGTTCCCAGTTCATTTTCGTCCTTTCTTTATTTGGTCCAGCATGGTTCGGGTCTGAGTTCAGACGTCCAGGTCTGAGTCTGAGGTTCGGCCAGACGTTCCGAGGGCGTGAATCCCCGGTAGCCAAGACTGCATGGTTACTTAGGATACTTGGTCTGACCAGTAACCCTACACCACCGCGGTCGAAATATATTGGCGTCTTCACAGTCGACTGTAATCGACTCGCCGGCGCTTACGGAAGTTTACAGAGCAGGCCAGGGTCAGCGATATGGGAGCCATGTGCCAGAAACAGCACGGCGCGCGGTCCACCTTTCCGCCGGTACTCCAGGCCGGCCTCGTCTGGCCATCCCGCCAGGCAGGATGCGCAGGCCCAATCCATTTCTCCTTGAGATGATGGTCAAACCTGCTGCAACCACGAGGCACTGTGGTCGGCCACTGCCTCCTCCCACTCATCGAGACTCCCTCGCTGAGAGAATCTGGGTGAGAGGATCAGCACAGGGGAAAACGAAGCCACATGTCCATACAAGCCGCAAACTGACGCCTTCACGGACTATCGCAGGTAACAAATCTCATCCGAGTTCTCTCCTCAGCAACCCGCTCGTTGGACAACAATCCGGACCAGTGCCATACGATTAGCCAAGGAGTCTCCGACAGGGAGACGAGATTTGGGGGGCGTGGGGGCCTTGGGTACCCAAAGAAATTAAGTCTCGTCTCAGATCCCTTGGGCAGAGTCCAGTAGTCTCGCATCCAGAGCACGGTAGAGCGAAGATTGCACTTGGTGGTAAGTACAAGACCCTGAAGACTCGGACTTTGGCGTGCGCGTTTCCCGCCAACAGGTACCCATGGCAGCGCCACCATCCCAGCATGATCCAGTGAATCCAATGACTCCCCAGGCCCGACCCAGACGTCTAGTTGACCTGGCTGACTGCACCAGCCAGCAGAGACGATTGTGAAGTGGAGATCACTGCCAAGGTAAGGTGAATCTTCTCCTACGTACTCTCAACAGTCCTCACGCACCCAGAGAGCAACAGCAGACAGGACAGCAGCAGGTCCAAAGATGTTCACGTGGGCGCGAAGATCCTGGATGATTCTAGTTTGTTGACCCAAGAAACCCGTTATGAATCCCAGCGGCTCCGAGACTCTCACGGTTTCGAGCACCTCGAGGGCCGGCCCCAGAAATGTGGAATATCTAAAAGTTCTGCCGCATAAGGATGACTGCTGAGTCATTCTGCCAAAATCAAAGGTCCGTAGAGTCGTTGACATTCTGCCAGAACATGGCACCGCAGGTCCTGAATCCTCTCCGACATTCCTCCCTAGGGAAATCCAGTCCATAGGCAGTAGCGGAGGTGCTGAAGGAGAGTGTGGGCCAGTACACACCCCTGACGAACTCCAGTAACAATGGCAAATAAAGTCAGAGATGGTAGACCACACTTCACAGCACTCTCATACCAGGTAGAGGTGTCAGACATTGTCAGTATCGTCAGTTTTGGTGGGCACCCCACGAAGAACCTAAGAATTCCTTCCAGAGGGAGTCATCTGGGGCTCGTGATTCACTGATGATCGACGCTTTTACAGAGATCTAGACGATGTGAGGGCTGCGAAGCGAGTCCGCGAACGTGGCCGATAAATACTCTCGTCGGCTGGTGCGGGGGGTCGGAGGGACCACGGGATGATGGGAAGAGCAAGGATGGGTACGGGGTCAATCGTTGACCTCTTTGGTGTAAAGGGTCCTGACTGCTCTGGCGTGGGCGTGCTCAAGGCAGAGGGGGGATGGGATGGCGAACCCCTGGGATCAGTATGAATATCCGAGCAAAAAGACCTTGTGCCCCGTGCATCTGAGAGAGCAGCGTCACCCCCTCAGGTAGTTGTTGCAGTTGTGGCGAGCAAGCGGCGCCCTTCGGCCATGTTTCAGAGAGGAACAACAAGGGCCCCTCGTTCGCTATGATCGGTTGGGATGGAGGCCGTGGCTGTGTGTCCAGGCAGAGCAGAGCCGGTCAAAACTGCAGGGTTGCAACGACACGTGAGTGTGCGCAGATTGATCCATCCGGAGCCTTGAGAAGTTCAGCAGGTGGGAGTGGCCGAGCTAGGATCCCTGGAGCTTTGCCCCGTTTCAACTTGGTTCATCTGGGCAGCCCCGTGTGTGTGTTCCACTAAGGGCGAAGGGTGCGACGGGTGACTCCCACATGGGTTGATGTCGGTGCGGGCCGGGGCGAGGGTCGAGCAACGGAGGGGTACTGGTAACGACCCTTACGTGGGTTGCGTCAGCATCTGCCGACAGCTGGTAGGGCGATCAGCCTGGGTACAAGTGCGGCTCAAAGTAACGCCGGCCCAGCGCGGCCTTCACTGTAGGGGGCGGGTGGTGGCTGGGCGTATTGTGGTGGCGGTGGGGGAGGGGGGCAAGGTGTGGGGCGGACTCCGGGACGGGGGCTGTCATGATGGCTCTCTTCAAGGAGCCCTACCAAAAACTCTCTGCTCTGGAATGCTTGTCAGTGTCTGCCGGGATTGGCTGGGTCGGATGAACTGCACATGTGGCACGAATTCCCCTGTAGCGGGGACGAGAATCACCTGTCCACAGGTGATGCTCTACCCCCTCCACAGATTCCTCGCACATACGCCTCCTTGTCCACCCTCAGTGCACGTACAGTTTTACGCCTCAGCTCCCTGAACAGCTCAGCTCTGCCATTCAGCCTGCCCTGCGACTCTGGTCAATGGTATCCAGTGTCCCTTGAGAGACAAAATTCTTCTTGCCCTGCGGTGATGTCCAAGACATACACCGGCAACATCAAGGGGACGTGGTCTGAACGCACTCCACACTCTTCAGACCCCCAAAGCACCCAGACCCCGCAAGTGTCCACTCAGCCTGTTCGCAAAACTCCTCAGCTACTCTCTCATCCCTGAGCCTTGCCAACATCCAGCCTAGGCTGGGATGGTACCACTTCTCCAGGATTTAAGTGCAGCTTTAGAGTTGCTACAACAAGCCTGTGGTCAGTATTGAGATGAGGAACTGTGAGACTCCGGTAGACCCTGCAGTTCTGATCATCCTCCAACGACCGTCAATGAGGACATGGTCAATCTCCTTTCACAGGTCCACCAGCGTTGGGAATACCAACGTCCAGCGATTGAGCTTGTGGGCGCTGAAACCATGAACCAGCCACCCTAAGTCCATGACTTCTTGCAAGTCAAGGAACTTAGTGTGCTTATTCTGGGTTCATTGTGTCCTGACCCATGGGACCGACACACACCTCATAACCTCCCTATCAGTTCCTAGTCGATGCATTGAAATCCCCCAAGACTAGAAGTGTATCTCGTCTGGTGGCACGTGATCAACCACAGACGTCGAGCGTGCGGTCGTAGAATGCATCCTTCACGTAGTGATCACTCGCCTCAGTCGGAGCAAAACTAATAGAGACCAGGGAAATGACACCTAAGGAGTTGACGAATCCTTAATCTCATAATACGCTCGTTGACCGGTGTTACCTCAATTATCATTGGGGTCAGCTTATTGGACAAGCTACAGCAACTCCTTGGTATGGAACCATCAGAGCGACCAGACCAATAGTAGGTGGAACCATCCCACCATTATCTCGCCGCAATCCGGTCTTCCGAACCTCAGAGAGAGCTGCAATCCGATGTCCAAGACGCTTGAGCTCAGATAGATAACAGAGACAGTGATCAACCTCTCTTTAGGATAGGACATTCCAGCGACCCACCCGAAGGGACGCCTCAGTTAACCCAAGGAGACCGCCGTCTGGTGGACGACACCTACGAGCACCACTCCGACACACTTCTCCCGCAATCTGACCCAGGGATTTTACCCCGTGGTTTCCCTCCTATCATCAAAGATGGGGGTCCCGAAGGCTTTGCTCCCTAATCCCGTCATCCGTGAGGCTGCCCTGCGAAGGGAAGCTGCACAGGAGGTACTCCCACGGGAGTGGGTTTTCAGATTTTTTTGCGTTTTGTGTTTTGCGGATGAAGGTTTTACGGTGGCCGAGTGCAAATCCTACCACCAACCTCCTAATAAAAAAAGTAACCTGTCAATCAGGAGACGTCGCAGACACAGTTGTGGCACGTATATGGATGGCCGTTGGCTCACAAGGAGCTCTCTCCGCCCTTTGACAGGTTTTTGTTTTATCCTGCTGGGTGTCCATATCCAAACACCCCTCCTCACCAGAAGACTAGGATGGTGGGGAGACGGTTTAGTCAGCCGACAACCCGACCATGGAACAGAGTTAGTACAGGTTTACATAGGTTCCTGTAGCAGGGTCACTGACGATCGAACCTGACCTATACAGAGCGACGGCCTATAAATTACGGGGAGTCGGATGGGGACAGTTGCGGGGTTAGAGCTCCTGCCACCTACGGTCGTTCTCGGCCACCGACCCCGCGAGGCCCAGCAGTACAAGTATATACACCGGACATAAGTATACTATATATATATTATATAATATATAGTTTATATATAATATAATATAATATATATAATAAATAATATATATATATATATATACTGTATATATTTATACATATACAAGGCGGTGTCCCAAAAAAATGTACTCACATTTATTGGCTCCTCATAACTCATGAATTTTTCTTTTTTCAGATCAATTGACCCTATAATGGCAATAAGTACGACTATGGTTTTGAGAGAAAGAAAATTTATCATAAATGCTACTGGAAGCACGAAACACATCGTGGAATGCAAAAAACAATTTAGAAACATTTTCACAAAGATCCACCAACGCGATGCACCATTGCTCGCATCCGAGATAAGTTTGAAACAGATGGAACTGTGCATGACGTCCATAAGGAGCGTTCGAAGGACCACACGTCATCAACCACCCCCGCAAAGGAAAATCAATTGCTGGGAACCCTCCACCGATCCCACGAGAATCTGTACGACAAATGGCTCGTAGACAGGAATCCCAAAATCAAGCGCCCATCGATAATTTGAAAGCAGATTAATTGGAAAAGTTACATTCCAAAATTAATCACGCTCTAAATGAAGACGATCCTGACCGGAGAGCTGAATATTTGTGAGTGGTACCTGGGCAAATGCGAAGGAAGATGCAGCATTCCATCCAAAATGGTTGGGAGCGATGAGGCCAGCTTCAAGTTAAATGGGCCCAATTAACCGACATCCAATTGCACCTACTGGGCTCCTGAAAATCCGCATGTTTACTATGGAACAGCCATTTAAACTTACCAGGGTTACAGTAGGGTAATGTGGGTAATTCAGCAATGTGGCATCCTAGGCCATTCTTTTTTGACCAACTGTCACTGGGGATGTTTACTTAAACTTGCTGCAGGAATCCGTCGGTCCACGTGTCGAAGAGATATTTGGTGACGAAGAGATTACTTCAGCAAGATGGAGCTAGCACCTCCGACTACCACCGTGATGTAAGGCTGATCTCGAAGCAACTTTTGTCCGACAGATGGACGAGGCGAGATGAGTGTAGTGTTGAATTCCTGCGCGTTCCCCAGATCTCACTCCAATGGACTTCTTTTTATGGGGATATCGCAAAGATAAGGAGTTTACGGCGCAAAACCAGCAAGAAGTCATGAGCTGAAAGAGGAAATTGAAAGACAATGTCTTGCAGTTCCAAATGATACATGAATTCGGTTAACGCTGTTGAATCCATTGGTCCGCGTTATCGGCTGTGTTTGGAACTGAGTCAATGGTCGTCTAGTTTGAACATTTGTAAACATGCATTTATCCATTTAATCCATTAACCAATAATCTTGTTCTAAGTCAAAGAACAACGCATTTATATCATTTAAAGAGTGAGTACATTTTTTTGGGACACCCTGTAATATACAAATATTATATAGTATAGGTATATATTATATTATATATATATATGATATAAGTATGAGCTTATAGTATATAATATATATATATAGGTATATTATAATGGATGTAATTGGTAAGTAATATGTCACTGTTATATGGTGAGTAGTTATTGGTACCAGTGTGCTGGGAACCGCATCCCTCCAAGGCAATAGCATCCAACATACAGTGGTCCCCAGACAGTTATTTCATTAATATACGTTCATATTGTCCATTCCTTCTTGTCTAATTAATCGGTCAAACAGGTCAGTGTGTCGTGTGAATCTCATAGTTAGGTCTGATTATATCTCTGAACTCATTCCTATATTTTTTCTCTATTCCTGAGGTAAATGCAAGCAATGGGTCCTTGCGAGGGCCAGCGGGCGCTGCGCTCGGACACCCATCTGTAAAAACCACGGCCACGCCCTTCGCCATGAGAAGGGGTCCTCGCGAAGGCCGGCAGGCACGACGCTCGGACACCCACCTGTAGAAAACTACGGCCACACCCTTCGCTGTGAGAATACGTCCTCACAGAAGACCAAAAGGAACAAAACACCAAGCGCCCACACCGCTTGGAACATGTGCAGCACAGAGGTAATTTCCACCCATTGGGCAGAAGAGATAGGAAGGGTAACCAACACGACGGCGTGCTGCAGGAATGCCATGCCGAGGAAATAGAAGGAACAACACACCAAATGCTAACAACGTACAGTACGCACGTGGCGCACTCTTTTCAACCAATTTCTGAGTCTAATAATTATATCTATCTTCTTCTTCAATCCGAATCTCCATCTAATAATTATATCTGTCCTTTCAATCCAAGGCTACATCTAATAATTATATCCAATCTTTTCTCTCAATTCCTGGCACAGATCAGGGCCGGCACCACGCACACCACCGCTTTTGATAAATGACCGCATGCTCAATGGCGGCGGACCCAAGCGCAGCCCAGGGGTAGTTTATTATCGCACACAGAGCGGGGCACGAGTGGCACACATCTTGTTCGGGTCTGCGCATGTGTTACCATACCATCTTACCATCGGTCTTCGCTGACCACGGGTGTCTCCCGCGGACGGCGAACGTCCTCTCGCCTCTCCGCCCAGCGAGGCTGCAGCCAGGCAGAGGCGTATGACTCGGGCCGCATGGCTTAGACAGGCAGCGCATTGACTGGCGCTGACCGCCGGTCGCCGTGGATGGCCCGGTAGTTCGGGGCAGGACGATTCGTGTCGCGGTGCTCAGAGCGAGACGATTCTGCAGCTTGGAACCATTTGGCCGGAAGTAAAGTGGAGCCGCTTCCGGCCATCACGGCTGGGCCGTGTGCTGGCCGGGGCCCAACCAGAGTGCCCGATTTGGGTGAAGACACATCGCTTCGGGTCGTCACCCCCGCCTGCACCACAGGGTCTATGAAAGGACGGGTCGCGGGGCTGTCTGTCGTCTTTCCTGCTCAGCATTCCTCATCTGCTGATTCTGCCTTCGTCACCAACTCGCCTGCTGACTCCGCCTTCTTCACCGCCTTGCCACTGACTCCACCCATCCACTCACCCACCTGATCCTGTCTGCCAATCTGCCCACTGCTTCGGACTCTGCCTTCCTCCACCCACTGGCTTCTGACTCCGCCCAAAGTCCTTCCTTCACGCCTGTCGGTTGCGCCCCATTCTCTGGATCGACGCTTAGCTGGCCGAGAGCTAAATTAAGCGGGAGACGAGCGCCAGCTGTCAGGGACGGTATCCGCGCGCAGTGGGCATCCCCCCAAAACGTATGTGTGGCGGTCGGTGCAACTCGTGCAAGGTATTGAAAGACCGGCCTCTCTCTCCTCTCCTCTTTCTCCATTATGATCTTCTTCATCGGATGTTGTGTGGTGCGTTGTGGTGTGTGTGTGTGTGTGTGTGGTCATGGCACCTGTCCTCGCTTAATTTAATGTACAATAATTATATCAGATAATCTGCTCTGTGTCTGCTTTTGTAAGTTGTTTGTATATTATCGACCATCCTTCACATTTCTTCCAGTCCCAGAAATGTTCCCACTCATTTTTGTCTTTCTTCATTGATCCAGCATGGTCCGTACCTAACCAAGTCGGACTTTATTCCAACGATCCCGTCTTTGCGGTAGCGTCCTTGGCAGTGTCGCTCGGCTCGAGCTATATCCGGTAGGTGTTCTGGTTCGGACAAGGCGACCAGGGCATAGTCCCGCGTAATTATGTCACGTGATAATGAGGTACCGCGGTAACCCATAGATGAGGACCCAAGGTCACGTGGTTGGTTATGGCATTCACATTCGGTTAGCGACCCGCCGCATCACGGATTATCTGTGTGCGATGGCCTGCAATTCCGGGGAGTCTGGTGAAACGAGATAGCTGGTGTCTTCATCCAACGGCCCGCACGCAACCGCACCACAACACACAACACACCACACACCTGTGCCTGGTTTGGCTTAATGTTTAGGGCGTATCGGCTTGAGATCCTCGGATCCTGAGTTCAAATCCACTAGCTGTTGAATAAATACACGCGGGGTGACTCTTCCTGTTTCTCTATTAAATATAATTATATATATATATATATATATATATATATATAATATAATAAATGTTTATGAGGCTAATATTGTAATGTTTCCATCCACCATGTATGTATAGTATACGTAATGTATGTTTAGTATATATGTACACTGTGAGTGTACTTGTCCATATATAATATATATATATATATATTATAAGTTAACACCGCGGAGGGTCCCGCCACCAACGATGCCGTGAACGGAGCCGCAAGTCGAGTCGCCCACCGATTGCCCAATATAGTATCGCCGCCCGGATAACTCCGAGCGACGGTCCTGTACAGAAAGAAATACCCAATCGGCAATCACGTGGGATTAGGTTGATTGCCAATCTCAATGTACCTAAATACCCACGTGATCCAAATCCGGGGTATTCCACCCTCGACGGATCTCGTACGGAACAAACCGCGAGGCGAGCTGTCGTCGCGCGATTCACGGCGTAATCGCCGAGAACCGCGGTCAAAATGTCCCCCTATTACGGAAACCAACGGCTCTAACTCCCAGACAACACGAAATGTTCAGTCAATGAGGGAATGGACGAAGCGAGCAGGTTTACATTACACAAAGGACATTTATTATGAACACACGTATGCAATTAAACAAGCAACAAAAGAACTACAACCGTTAATAAGCATTATTAATGTACAGTCACTTACACAGTTACTTAAGCCCAGTCACATGACGTTTGTAGCCGCGATGGCAACGTATAAAAATGTAATAAAACGCTGGCTTACCGTTGAACTTTGATGTTTTTTAAAAGATCGGACGTATCATAACGATGGTCTTAGCATAACTATTAGTAATGGACACAGAAGTTTCGTTGTATAGAAAACATATACCAACGATAGCTGAACCTGTTGCGGCCTACCAACCTATGCCACGATAGTCTAACCATGCATAGCACGCTACGCATCGCCGACGATGACGTGGCGTAGTTATGAAAGGCGCCGCACAAACGATCATAAAAATGGAGAAAGTGGTAAGGCATCAGCACACCTTGGCGATCTTGCCAGCATATGCCACCCTGAAAAAATGCGTCTAAAACGGCGCACGTCGAATACGGTATGGGTAAGTTGGTATCGTGAATAGAACGCTAAAGTACGCTATCATACGCCCTATTAAGGGAGTACGTCTGTAATTTAAGCATGTGAAAATTACGACGTATCTGGCCGTTATGACACACGCTCCGCAGCGATGGAATTAAGTTGTACGCACGATATGCGATCGGTGCACACAATCGACACACGCTACTGTAGATGTCACAAGTCGAAACACGTCAAGTAATCGTCGGTCATGTTCCAGACTCCCGGTTTTTTTTTCTTCGTATGACGGTTGTTCAGGGGACAGTGCGGTTATGATTTAAATCGTTGAGCGGCATCTATTAATTAATATATACAACCGCACTAGAAATACGAAGTGTCACATCACCATCAACCGAAGGAAGAAGAAAAAAAAATTAAAAAAAATAAAAACAGGGATCGTGAACACTGACGCTAACCATTCCTTGACGTTTCGACGATGAGTCTCTACAAGTAAATGTGTCCGATTGTGGTCCAACGACGCGTAACGTTAGAAACATAGTAACATAATCTAGAAAAGTTTCGTACGCTAAACATTACCTCGACGTTTCACTATGAGTAATTACAAGTAACTGGTTAACGTGCCGTGACGTGCCACCATCTTATGGGAGCGTATGTGAACGTGTGAGTCATACGCTGGATAATCGTAAAATTTCAAGCATGGAAAGCTTGAACAATCGAATGACATCGTTAAAGCCAGCGTGCAACGACGTATGGCATGTTTTTCAGCGTTCTCAATGGTATACAAAACTACACCATAACGTATATCGACGTGACCAGCGTTTAGCCAATTTTTTCAAAAATCGGCAATCGTTGGCTAAAAACGTCAAAGTGTGACGGGCCTTTACGGGACTCGGTCCCACAAACATTCATTCGAGAAAAAGCAGGAAAAATGACCCACCAAAGGCAATGGGTCAGACTGGACTCTTGTTTCTGGCATGGACTGCAGACGAACGAGTCCCACGAACCGTTGCAGTAACCTGCACCCTCGTGGTGCTGGTTGGGCGACCCACGAAGCCTCTTCCCCACAGCAAGCTACTGTAGCCACGGTGAGCTGGCCTTCCGTGTGGCAGGCGAGCCTCTCCGTCTCTCCACACAACGCTGCGGTTCGCGACACAGCAGCAAGGCGCGCCTCCAGCTCGCCTCCTTCGGACAGCCCGGACTTCCATGCAGCCCTGGTCTGGTTCCTCCGACCTCCCCAACTGCCGGAAGCAAAAAGCTTACTCTCCACGGACTCTTTTACTCGACTTCCAACATCCTTGATTTTTCACGGCTTCACCGGAACTCTTCCACGAACCTTTGATTCTTTTTCACCGGGGACTTTCACCGCGAACTTTCCACGAACCTTTGGATCTCCTGGTATCCTCTCGAACAAAAGAAAGAGATGTCCTCTTTATCCTTTGCACCCCCTCCTCCGCCCGGCGTGACTCATCCCCTCGTGATCCACCGCCGCTCAACCACGGGTGGGAGGGTTGTGCGTCACCCGAGGATTCTTCTTCCTCTTCGCAGAAGAGGAGGAGGTCTCCATTGTTTCTTTCCCTAACTCTAAATCGATCCGCAGCGCAACTAATCGATTTCAAAACATTAAACAAGGGAGGTGAGCTATCTAGGGAAAACATGCCACTACGACATAGCTACAAGGGAACCTATTTGTGTGCGATTGACCAAATCGTAACAATATAATAATATAAATATAATATATAATATAATATAGATATATATATATAATATATATATTTGTTGAGGATCACGTGCGGGGTGTCGGCGTTGGCGTCAATCACTGTCCGTAACCAGTTTGGTGTTTCGCAGCCCTACTCTCGACAGCCAAATTGTACAGATTGGCGCCACCCTAATCCACTGCGTCTCCGGTTATAACGCCGGCTGGTTCGCACCAGGCCTCGGGTCACGCGCTTCACCATACCATAATACCCCTGACCTTACCACTGGGAAATAAACCCCGTTACATAGCTGTTGTCAGATACCGAGAATTGCCAGTCCGTACACTTTGTTTAAGCAAATCGACGTGGATAAAGAAAGTGTCCCGCGGCACGAATAAATCAACACGGTCAATCTACATACAGCCAGATTATTGGGGAATGGAGAAACGACAACAACACATTCACGGACAAGTATAATTAATCTAACCGTTCTTTAACTAGAGAGCTACGGATTATGGGTTTCGAAGGGGACTCTAATGAGATAAGCCTTAAACGACATGCAGACAAGTCAATGGACAGCATGCAGACAAGACAGAGTACTTGGTGATGTTTCATGGACGAGAGGAAAGTGTCAAAAGCCC
>CM068958.1:85699816-85729090 GCA_035128595.1 Eptatretus atami | reverse complement strand
ACGAGAGAGAGATTGAACGTATTTAACGCCCATCCAAGGGATGGCATACACATTGATGAATAACTGTGTGTGTGTGTGTGTGTACGTACACATCCACAGTGGATTAGGTTTATCTGAAAAGATAACCACAAACAACCTCGGCATTCAGTACTGCAAACCTGAAAATGAGTGAGTGATTGAAAAGGAATAAATCAACTGAATGACTACAAGTAGTGGAGGCAGCCAGTTGGCGTTGGGTCACAATGGGATGTCGAGGAACACCAGTATGGGAGCTGAGGCGAGCCGAGCACCCAAGGTACGGGGCGACTAGGGGGCCGCCCTCTGACGCAGACGAGTCATACGTAAAGGTGGAAGGTCTTCTCTGTACCGACAATTCCCTGCGACTTCTCCTGGAGAGTAAAACAGGTGCCTTGTGTGTTGTTGTTGTTGTTGTTTTATTGTTATTCATTCACTGCATTATTGTTTGCATTTCCTTTATTAATGTTCACTCATTTACCCGTTCATGGTGAATTCATTCACTCAGTGAATTCATTCATCAATGCTTGCCTTTTCTCTTTCTTATCCCTTTGTTGTGATTGATTTTCTCATTGAATCATGAAGCTATCTCCTCGTTATTCACTCATCGTCTATGGATACCGCATACTCATCATCTGTCATCAAGCAGGAAAGGATGAGGAAAAACAAACACAGAGAGAGAGAGAGAGAGAGAGAGAGGAGAGAGAAGAGAGAGAGAGAGAGAGAGAGAGAGAGAGAGAGATTTGAACTTGCCCTCATCGCTGCTGTCGTCCACCAGGATGATTTCTGAGAGGAGTGCAGGCGGTGTGCGGGAAGAAAGAGCACGCAGTGTCCGAAGCAGAGCAGACCAGTGTTCATTGTGGTACGTGATCACCACGGAGACGGAAGGGAGAGAGCGTGGGTATCGCATGGAAGCACATCTGAAAAAAGAAAGTGCCAATCAATGTTGGACATTATATGATGAGAGACAGAGAGATGACGCGAAAGCCGCCATATTTAAACATTATTAGACGACTCAGGAGGTGGATCGTCGAGCTTGCCTGACCTGCTGTGCCTCGTGTCAGGAATAGCACGATCAACACTGATTTTTCCGCTGACGTGACCGTTGTAACCATAGCTTTGGTAACCATTGAGCTTGACACGTCGGTCATACGAAGAGTAAGTGTACGCTCTTCCTTGCTCTCCTGGGCCTGCAAGAACAAAGTGAAAAATGAGATGCAGTGTGAATCAATAAGGAAGGTGGCTTTGCAGACCCATGTGTTCGCCTGCAAGGAGTTGTACAATCAGACAGTGTAGTCATGGTAACGGTGAATATGTAGAAGATGACATATAACATGCCCGTCTCTCGTGTAAAAGGCAGATTTTTGACCCAATTACTCTTCCCTAATGTCTCCATGCGCTCGTGCATATACATGTCACCATCTCGTGTGTGTGTGTGTGTGTGTGTGTGTGTGTGTGTGTGTGTGTGTGTGTGTGTTCCCCCAGAGTGGCCAGTTACCAAGGCGTTGGCTTGCAAACGTATGGAGGTGTGGTTCTGATAATCGATCAGCTCGGTCTCATTACCCTGGGCCGTGCTTCGTGCCTGAAATGTACACAGCCACAACATATATTCCTCGCATCACTGTATTTATTTCACTATTTTTATACGGTGTAATTACTGTGATAATAACGACATGAGTTTGTAATTATTTTTATGGATGGCTGAGTTTCAAACAATGACTGTATTAAAGATAGCGTGCTATACATCGTTTTGGGCCCCATCTCTCAATGGTGAAGAATCACTTTTAAAATCCTCGTATCCGGATTCGGATCTTCACCAGATTCTAACCAATTCTTCTCATCGCACACCTAACCTGTCCACCAAGTTTCGTCCGAATCCGTCCACAACTTTTTGAAATACCATAGTATATATCGGTTTAGCCCCCATCTCTCAACGGTGAAGATCGCATCACTTTGAAAATTAAATAATTCTCGTATCTGGATCCGGATTCGGATCTTCACAAAAATCGAATCAGTTCTTCCTTGTTACACACCCAATATGTCCACCAAGTTTCATCCAAATCCGTCCACAACTTTTTCAAATATCGTGCTATATATTGGTTTAGCCCCGTCTCTCAATGATGAACATCGAATCACTTTGAAAATTAAATAATTCTCGTATCTGGATCAGGATCTTCACCAAAATGGAAAGAATTATTCCTTGTGACACAACCGAACCTGTCCACAAAATTTCGTCCGAATCGTCCACAACTTTATCAATATCCTGTTCACAGACAACATAACCTCCATCCTCCTTTGGTGGCGGAGGTCATAATGATCCTCCAAGAATCTCCAACACCCATGAAACTTTGTTTCCTCTTCTCAAATTCATTTTTTAATTTGCCCCCAACGCCTTTCTGTAGGCAATATATAAATGAATGTGGTGACTTGTTTTTTTTCATCTTTGCTGGAGATTATTGATGAGCCAAACATGTTGCTGTTGGAATACTTGATGACCCCCAACCTCGAAGATGATTGCTTCGATTTTACGGCAGCCTGTGTTCTCCAGTGAACATGGATGGCAGTGTTGTCTTCTGTGAAAGTGTCCATAGCTCAACATAAGGTACGAGCGCCGCCATATTGTTTCGGTCAAAATCTGGGCCACAACCGTCCGTAGTCATGTCGTTTCATGACTGGACAAAGTAAACAGCGGTCATGTAACAAGCCACGCATAAGATCAACCACATCTTTGGTCCCAACTGTATTTGAGCTCAAGGCCATGGAAAATACCCTCCAAATGGAGAATTTAGAGAAAGACTGCACCACGAAGGAGTTGTCTCATCACCATGACATTTGAATGTTCACCATATCTGAACCACCTCACCTTCGTTACTTTTTGGAGTATACCTCGGTTCGTGGGGGAGCGAGAACACAGAATGGATCAGGGTGTACCAGATCAAAAGGAATAACAGAAATAGAGGGGGAAACACACCAACAGCGGGATGGGGGACAACATAGAGGGAGACTTGGAAAAGTAAGGGATGTGGGGAAGAATGAGGGAAAGGGGGGTGGGGGAGATGGATACAGCTGCAAATTCTCAGGAAAGGAAAACTGGATGCTCAGATAGTGGGTGGCTTTGGTTGGGTTAATGGGGTAGAAAAGATCATGGTTTTGGATGGGGGGGGGGGGGGTTGATCTGAGACTGTTGTTATATTTCTTTATCATCCACCCCGAACCAGTCAGCCACCCAAACTCACTTAACGGCCCTGGTGTCGTGTCGTAGCAATTTACAAAAGTAATCTTATCGACTCTACGGGATAATCTTAACACCATGGTTACACCTTTGCTTGCTCCAGTATTTCTCAAGCTCAAAAGACTACACGACTTCGCAGACATCATCACAGCTGGACATCGACAGCATATTCGCACCGAACCCACCTGCCGCGACACTACGGCTGGAGCGTTGCTGTTTTTTCCCCACAATGCTGAGCGACACGAGAACAATGGCTGTGAGGCACAGGCAGGTTCCCGCCTCGCCCCGCCGGACCATGGCTGACCATGGAACACCGAGCTGAACCCGAGCGCACGGGGTGAGTGCAATTCTCTCTGGAGATGGGAATGTCGACCGAAGAGTTTGAAACTGAAACGATAAGTCTCCTGAATGAATTGAGGTACACGGTGGGAGTAAAACGGTGGAAGAACATAAAGGTTGTGTGAATGTGACAATAGAGGTTAATAAAGCTGATACTGTGTGATGGAAGATGAAGGGAGAGTTTGTGAAGGAAAATCGAAGTTTTTTGCTGGGATTACATAAAGATGAGGGAGGGGGGTTCAAGACTATGTTTGGGATATGTGGGAATATCAACAACTTGAAAACAAAAGTGGAAATTGAAATGGTGTGTTCCAGGTAAGAAATGAAGCCAAAGGCCGGAGACAGGTGTCTGACTTTAACATTATTAAATTATTAAGACACTTGTAGGCGTACAGTTTCTTTAGAAAGATGTTTCTGAAGTCCTTGGATACCTGGATGCAGAAAGCCAGGTAATGGTCATGCAGTTGGCTCCGCACGCAAGCGCAACGTTAAGTTCATTTCGAAATCCTGACGCAAACCATTCCAGAAAGAGAATATCCGCCGCCATCGCACGTTTACAAATATTTGGGGGAAAACAAAATAGTAAGGCAAGTCACCGAAAATAATACACTGCCAACAGATTGTATCAACAATTATGCAGTTATCAATAAACAATGAGAAGGCAGGAAAAAAAATTTATATATATATATATAATATATATATATATATATATTATAGTATACGTATTAGAGAGAGCGCACACTGCCATAAAAGACAAATACAGGAGATATTGATAATGAGACAAAATTGCTATTTTCTGAACAATAGTCTTACCTTCCTTCTCGAGCTTTTCGAGAGCAAACGATGGAGAAGGGTGAGATAGACGGACGGGCAATGCGAAGCACAAATAGGGTGCAGCGATCTCGCGCTCTCCTGGTACCCTCTCTCCTTCCCTATTACTCCTCCCTTCCTCCTCCTTCTCGTCCTCCCCCTAGCTTTCCTCACCTTCACCCCTTCCTCAATCCTACACATCTCCTTCACTTCCACCCTCCCTGCTGAGTCCCCCCCCACCCCTCACACCTGCTCCTATCCATACATACACACACACCTTTCCCATAAATTACACTCCAACTTTTTTAAATCATTGTAGAGTTCCATGAACGACATTGGTTAAAATAATTGACTAGAAGGTGATTGACCAGGTTTTAAAATGGAGATGCAAATAACAAATTAATGTGTATGGGTTTCAGTCATCATGCCGGTGAATCGTACATAGCTCATGTAGGTCTCCTTTTCCACCCCAAACAAGACACCGATAGTTAATGGACTAAAGTAAAGGGGATTTTTTCTCGAGCTGTGACGTCATGCTTTTGTGGGATTGTAGCAATGCCATTTCAATGTGACACAATGAGGGGTGCTTGGCGCTCTGCTGACATTTCTGATGCTGTGTTTGATGTGTAATTAGAGAACGCTGTCACCATTGTTTCTGTAATTTAACTATCATGTTTACTTGTACATGTCACTAACACACATTGGTGCTTTCAAACTGCTAATGGAGGGGGGGGGAGAATTCATATCTTTGTCCTTAATTCGACTACTACTACTACTACGACTTTAATCCCCCAATTATTCCCACTTTTTTGGGGGGGTCGGTCAAGGGAACGTTTTTGACCCAAGACTTTCAGGAACGAGCTGGTCAGGCCTGACGTTCAACTGAAGGTGGCAGGAATTTGTAATTTTTAATGGGATGCCGGCGATAACTTTCCGAATCTTCGCAAAATACACATTGGGATCATTACCGTGCACGAACGATCAGTGCTGGAAAACGGTCTAAATGGACGGTCCACCCATTGATCGATGAACCTAGTATGGGTGTAAACCCTCGGGGTGACAGTTTATAGCTCGGTTGAAATTGGAAGACAGGCTAAACAGCTCGAACACACCGATTCATGTAAAGTATACCGATGCAAACACTTGGCGTGAAGTTAAACACGGACTGCGTTTTCCTGTATCACAGCAATTAAACAAGAAAATTATTCACAAAACTTCTCGTTTGTTAAAATGAAAGTTTGAATGTTTGACATGACTTGAGACAAATTCAGACATTTTGTTAATTTATAAAATTTCCTTTACAAAATGAGGATGTCTACAATGGGGCTGATGGTTCA
Source organism: Eptatretus atami (assembly GCA_035128595.1). Lineage (NCBI taxonomy): Eukaryota > Metazoa > Chordata > Myxini > Myxiniformes > Myxinidae > Eptatretus > Eptatretus atami. The sequence continues at coordinate 85,723,357 of CM068958.1, read as the reverse complement.
GAACGGGGATGATGGTTTAGAACGGGACTGATGGTTTAGAACGTGGCTGATGGTTTAGAACGGGGCTGATGGTTTAGAACGGGGCTGATGGTTTAGAACGTGGCTGATGGTTTAGAACGGGGCTGATGGTTCAGAAGCGGGGATGATGGTTTAGAACGGGGCTGATGGTCGTGTTAGAAGCGTGGCTGATGGGTGTTTAGAACGGGGATGATGGTTAGAACGGGGCTGATGGTTTAGAACAGGGCTGATGGTTTAGAGTTAGAAACGTGGCTGATGGTTTAGAACGGGGCTGATGGTTAGAAACGGGGCTGATGGTTCAGAACGGGCTGATGTTCAGAACGGGGCTGATGGTTCAGAAGCGGGGCTGATGGTTCAGAACGGGGCTGATGGTTCAGAACGGGGGCTGATGGTTCAGAACGGGGCTGATGGTTCAGAACGGGGCTGATGGTTTTAGAACGGGGCTGATGTTTAGAACGGGGCTGATGGTTTAGAACGGGCTGATGGTTTAGAACGGGGCTGATGGTTTAGAACGGGACTGATGGTTTAGAACGGGGCTGATGTTTAGAACGGGGCTGATGGTTTTAGAACGTGGCTGATGGTTCAGAACGGGGCTGATGGTTCAGAACGGGGCTGAATGGTTCAGAACGGGGCTGATGGTTCAGAAGCGGGCTGATGGTTCAGAACGGGGCTGATGGTTCAGAACGGGGCTGATGGTTTCAGAACGGGGCTGATGGTTAGAACGGGGCTGATGGTTTAGAACGGGGCTGATGGTTTAGAACGGGGCTGATGGTTTAAGAACGGGGCTGATGGTTTAGAACGGGGCTGATGGTTTAGAACGGGCTGATGGTTTAAGAACGGGACTGATGGTTTAGGAACGGGGCTGATGTTAGAACGGGGCTGATGGTTCAGAAGGGACTGATGGATTAGAACGGGACTGATGGATTAGAACGGGGGCTGATGGTTTAGAACGGGGCTGATGGTTTAGAACGGGACTGATGGTTTAGAACGGGGCTGATGGTTTAGAACGGGACTGATGGTTTAGAACGGGACTGATGGTTCAGAACGGGGCTGATGGTTCAGAACGGGGCTGATGGTTCAGAACGGGGCTGATGGTTAGAACGGGGCTGATGGTTCAGAACGTGGCTGATGGTTTAGAACGGGGCTGATGGTTCAGACGGGGCTGATGGGTCAGAACGGGACTGATGGTTTAGAACGGGGCTGATGGTTCAGAACGGGGCTGATGGTTCAGAACGGGACTGATGTTCAGAACGGGGCTGATGGTTTAGAACGGGACTGATGGTTTAGAACGTGCAGATGGTTCAGAACGTGGCTGATGGTGTTTAGAACGGGACTGATGGTTTAGAACGGGACTGATGGTTTAGAACGGGGCTGATGGTTTAGAACGGTGATGATGGTTTAGAACGGGACTGATGGTTTAGAACGGGGCTGATGGTTTTAGAACGGCTGATGGTTTAGAAGCGGGCTGATGGTTTAAAACGGACTGATGGTTTAGAACGGGGCTGATGGTTTAGAACGGGACTGATGGTTTAGAACGGACTGATGGTTAGAACGGGGCTGTGTTTAGAACGGGGCTGATGGTTTAGAACGGGGCTGATGGTTTAGACAACGGGGCTGATGGTTTAGAACGGGACTGATGGTTTAGAAGGGCTGATGTTAGAACGGGGATGATGGTTCAGAACGGGGATGATGGTTTAGAACGGGGCTGATGGTTTAGAACGGGGCTGATGGTTTAGACGGGGCTGATGGTTTAGAACGGGACTGATGGTTTAGAACGGGTTGATGGTTTGAACGGTGTCCATCCTCGCCTCCAGTGAGTACATTTTGGACGGGGGGTTCATAACGTGGCTGATGGTTCAGAACGTGGCTGATGGTTCAGAACGGGGCTGATGGTTTTAGAACGGGACTGATGGTTTAGAACGGGGCTGATGGTTCAGAACGGTGCGGGCTGATGGTTCAGAACGGGCTGATGGTTCAGAACGGGGCTGATGTTCAGAACGGGGCTGATGGTTCAGAACGGGGCTGGACTGTTCATCTACGTGGCTGATGGTTCAGAACGGGGCTGATGGTTTAGAACGGGGCTGATGGCAACACATTCTGTGATGTGGAGCTCGAGACCAGTCAGCAATGACATCCAATGATGTGACAACTGACAATCTAATGATGACATCATGATTTTCATCAATTATGTCTGAGAAATCCTCTATCTATTTGGCGATGACTCCACCATTTGCCATGACGTCCCTTATCCTTCAGATAGGCATGTTGCAGCCTCTTCCCTCTTCTCAGACCTTGGGGAAAAAAATCCAAATCTGGTGAAACACTTGTAATGTCCTTCAATCCTGGCAAATCTCACACTCTCACTATTTGTCTCCGAAAGGACTGTCTGGCAAACCCTCCTATCTGCTTTCTTAACAATTCTCTTGAAGTTCAGCCATTCAAACTCATGGGTCTCACTATCAACCATGATCTTTCTTGGGGAAACCACATTTCAACGTTGGCCTCCAAAGCCAGACAATTGGGGGCATCGTCCATCATACAAAGTCCTTCCTTGGCACACCTGAATTCCTATCCACATACAAGGTCTTCATTCACAACTTGATGGAGTACTGCTCTCCCCTCTGGGCTGGCTCCCCTACCTCATGTCATGTTCAGCTTGATGCCGTGGAAACCCAGGCCTTGAAAGTCATTGGAATCTCCCGCATTGAAGCTGAGTCTATAGTCCTATCGCTTCGCCATTGCAGACAGGTCAGCAGCTCCCTTCCTGTGAAACTACCTAAATGCAGGATCACTGCTCACCACCACTCATTTTTTTCCTCTCCTTCCTTATTCTGTTCAATCTCATTCTTCCCTCCACATCTTCAAGACAGCTGTTCACCACCATCTCAGATCAATCCCATCAAAAACCATGATCTTTTCTACACCCGTTAAAGCACCCCCCTCTTTTTACTCTTCCTTTTGTTCTGTTGCAACCTGATCCATTCTGTGATCTAGCTCTTGCATGAGCCTTGACATTGTACACAAAAATATGAATGAATCCTCCTATCTGATATATCATACTCTGTGTCACTGAGCATTGGTTCTGCTGAAGCAGTTTCTTGGCCTGGGGTTATACTGGGTGGTTTGCCATCCCTCTCCCAGTAGTAGTCAGGGCAGGAATTTGGAATTTGTTCAGGGTGCTGGTGATAGCTCAGCTTCTCTTCACGAAGGACACCATGGGATCTTTCACATCCACCAACTAATTCCAGTAGATGAGATTTCCACTTAACGCCCGTCCGAGGGACGCATTGATGAATCACCCTGCCTGTGAATACAATTAATCCTATTATCTATATGAATAAATGTGTGTGTGTGGGTGTGTGAGTGTGTGTGTGTGTCTCCTCCATAACTCCAAAACCATGAAACCTAGTAGCCAGAACCTATGCATGCACACTAAGGGAACTTCAAGGAAGTGCATGAGTGAAAATTGGGTGTTTGTGTTAATTAAAACACGCCCTTTTGAAGATAATTAACGGCCTTATTTAATTATATCCTTTATCAAAGCATTATCCTTGGTCACCTCGCACTCCCTTGCTTGGGTCTTAATTCACCATTATTTGGCCTGTACAACAATGCCTTGATTTGGAACAGGCCGCAACAGTTTCTTAACGATCAAGTCTTTTTTCTTCACTTTCCTCACTCATATCATCGAATGCCGAATCATCATAACTATAAATCGCTGGATACATTGCGATGCTTATAAACGCCCGGAGACGCCAGTGTTTGTGGCTTTATTTAGTTTCCACACATGCCATAAACTCCAAAATCTCTTAAACTAAGCCGAGTTACAAAATTTAAACTCCAGAATTGAACTTAGCAGTAGTTCCGATGCTGAAAAAGTGTTCATTTGTCCAATTGGGATATAGTTTCACATTTCGGGCATCTCCTGAAGGTGTTTAATATGACTGATCAGTGATTGCTAATCGCTTGCCAAGCCTGCTGTTCCTTATCAACTGTTTCGTTGGAGTGCTTCCTTGAGTGCTGAAGCCACTTGGCCACACTGTAAGCCACACGGCAAACTGCACTGTCCCTCTGCACTCACTGTCCATCTCCACGACCGTCTGCCTGTGTTGTGCCCCGCAGTGTCGTGGTGTGGTGCCAAGCCTGCCGTTCCTGATTAACAATTGGATGGAAGGAAGGAATGGATTGAGGGAAGGAATGTATGGGATGGATGGAAGGGATTTATAGATGGAGGGATGGGATGGAGGGAATGGATGGATGGAGGGAAGGGATGAATAGATGAGATAGAGGGAAGGGATGGATGGATAGAAGGAAGGGATGCATGGATGGGATGGTGAGAAGGGATGGATAGAGGGAAATGATGGATGGGAGGGGATGGTTGGATGGTGGAAAAAGATGTGATGGATGAGTGGGAAAGGATGGATGAGATGGATAGAAGGGATGGAGGATGGATGGACAGACGGGATGGATGGGATAGAGGGAAAGATGGAGGGAAGAGATGGATGGATGGATGGACCAAACAATTATCCCCTCACTCCCTTCATTGCACCCCACCCCCCCCTTCCTCGCTTTCCCTCCTTCACCCCGTCTTCTTCTACTCCTCTCTCTTACTCCTCTCCTTCCGCTCTCTCGCTCCCCTCTCACTCTCTCCCTTCCTCCTCTTTCTCCCCTTTCCCTCCTCTGTCTCTACCCCTTTCTCTCCCCCTCCCTCCTCTATCCCCCACCCAACTCCTCCACATCCTCTCTCTCTCTCTCTCTCTCTCTCTCTCTCTCTCTCTCTCTCTTCTCTCTCTCTCTCTCTCTCTTCTCTCTTTTCTCTTTCTCTTTCTCTTTCCTCTTTCTCTTTCTCTCTCTTTCTCTTTCTCTCTTTCTCTTTCTCTTTCTCTTCTCTCTTTTCTCTTCTCTTTCTCTTTCTCTTCTCTTTCTCTCCTCTCCCCCCCCTCCCTCTCTTAATATTCCCGTCAGCGAAAGCAATGGGTTTTATTTGCTCAGTATAAAATAAGGCAATCCTCTGTATGTATGATCATCATAGAATTGAAAACAGCAGGGCCATTCTCCACCATATTTTGCATACGTGATTAGGGTACCCAGTGTTAGGTCAAGAGCATAAAATACTCCTTCCCTGTCTTGCCATAAGGGTGGCAAGATGACTTGCAATTTTCGCCTGTACACGTGGAATAGTGCAAATGCTTTAACCGCTGACCCCTGCCAGAGGGAGGGGGTATTGAGCGTGGCAAATGATGCCAATTCTGAAAACAAATCCTCTCACTCATGTAGCCTCAAAAAGTCAATGAGGTGTGTAATCACCATTATAACGAATGATTGCTACAACCCTCCTCATCCCCTGAAGAAGATATCGAAGATAATCCAGGAGTTGGCACCATTACTGGTGCAAAGCAGTCTCCAGAGTCTACATACAGAGTGTCCACTTCCTTTGTTCTACTCCCAATAATGTCCTAAATGTTCTCAATTCAATATTAAAATCAGGACTCCTTGCTGGCCAGGGCAATGTTGTGATATTGTTTCACAGGAAGTCGATAACTGCGTGAGAACGGTGTGGTCTGGCATTCTCCTCCATGAACACCGGTCTTGTGAGACGTCAATGGTTGTCAAAATGTAGAACAACATGATACAAAATGTTCCTATGGCCCTTTTCACATGTCAGGTTAACCCTGTCCAGAGATAAGGTCAAGTTTACAATGATAACTAGAAAGAACAATTGGAGATTGCAGACCGTCGCCAGGACTTGCCTTGTGTGGTGTATTTTGTGTGGAAAAGAATGGAAGGATGTACTAAATGAAAGGACGTTGATTGCAAATGAAAGGTCTAAATGGTCAAGTTGTGAATGTGTAAAGGTCAAATGTCTGAAAAGTTGTAAAGGTCAAATGGTCTGAAGGTCTAAATGGGTCCAAAGGGTCTTAAAATGTCTAAATAGGGTCTATAGGGAAAATGGGTCGACAGGGTATTAAAAGTTTTGAAAGGATCTAAAGGATCTATAGGGTCTCACAGGTCAGGTCAGGTATGGGAGCATGCAACAGAGCAGCGCATTGCTGCGTCCACTTTCCGCCGGTACTCCAAGGGTCTCCGTCTGGCCATCCTCTAGGCTGATGCCTGGCCCATCCCCATCTCCTTGAGATGCTCATCAACCTGCTGCAATGACGAGGCACGCGGTCGGCCCATTGGCCTCCTCCACTCACGAGATTCTCTCGCTGAGAGAATCTGGTGAGCAGGATCAGCATCAGGAAAGTGAGCCACATGTCCATACAGCCGCAGCTGACGCTCACGGACTATGCAGGTAACAGATCTCATTTGAGTCTCTTTCTCTCAGCAACCGCTCGATGGACACAAAGTCCGACCAGCGATAGCCAAGGATTCTCCGAAGAGACCTGGTACCAAAGGAATTAAGTCTCTGTCTCAGATGCCAAGTCAGAGTCCAAGTCTTACATCCGTAGAGCAAGACTGGAAGCACCAATGACCTGAAAACTCGGACTTTCGTCCTCCCGCACAGATACCGGCAGCGCCACACCCCATTATCCAGTGAATCCATGACTCCCCAGGCCCGACCCAGACGTCTATTGACCTCAGGCTCACAGCCAGCAGAGACATGAACATCACTGCCAAGGTAAGTGAATCTCTCCATGACCTCAACATTCTTACCACAAACAGGTACAGACACCATAGCAGCATCCAAGATGTCATTGAAAGTCTGGATCTTAGTTTTGACACAGGAAACCTGTAATCCGAGCGGCATGGACTCCTCATTCAGCACCGCGAGGGCCGTCAAAAGGAAATCCAGAGTCCTCCGTAAAGATGACTGCATCATCTGCGAAATCAAGGTCAGAGATCTTGAACATTCCAAAATGGAATGCACCGCAGCTGAATCTCACCGACCATCCTCCCCAGAAATCCAGTCCATACAAGCGCTGAAAAGTGGGGGGCCAGTACACTACCCCAGATGAACTCCCAGTAACAAATGGAAATAAGTCAGAGATGGTTTTACCCCATCTCACAGCACTCTCAGTACCGAGTATAGTTCAGATATCAGATTGGTCAGTTTTGGTGGCACACCACAAAAACCAAGAATCTTCCAGAGGGTATCCCGATTCACTGAATCAAATGCTTTACAGATAATGAACATGGCTTGCAAGCAGCCCCCTGCCGAAGCTCCGTCTGTCGTTCGGTGAGGACCCGAAGAGCAAGGATACGGTCAATCGCTTGACCTCTTTGGTGTAAAGCCTGACTGCTCTGGGTGCTGGTGCTCAAGCATGATGGTGGCGAACTCTATCAATAATTATGGTCCATATCATCACACCTCAGTAGTTGTTGCAGTCCTGGCGATCACCCTTCCCTTTCCAGAGAGTGACAACAAGGCCCTCTGCCAGTCAGTTAGGATGACGCCTGTTCCAGGTAGAGCACAGAGCTGCATGCAAAGACACGAGTATAGCTTTCCACCAGCCTTGAGAAGTTCGGCATGGATGCCACAGATCCAGGAGCTTTAACTCTATTTCAACCGGTTCACCACAGCCTGTATTTCAAATAAACGAAGTTGGATCACAGTTGATTGGAGGGACAGCAGAGCGAGAGTAACACCTCTGACATCCAACTCAACAGCTGGTGGATCAGCCTGGTACAACCGCTCAAAGAAACCGGCCCCGCGGGCCTTCGCTTCAGACTCCTCTGTCAAGAGCCTACCACCTTCCACTCTAAAGAACACCGAGGGATGGGCTTTGAGGAATGCATTGCATGAATTCCTCTGTGAGCAGGACGAGAATCACTTGACCACAGTTCATGCTCTACCCCCTCACAGATTCCTCCCACATCGGCCTCCTTGTCCACCCTCAGCATACATAGTTTTACGCCTCAACTCCTTGAACAGCTCAGCTCTGTCATTAAGCCTGGGTCTGCGACTCTGGTCAATGGTATCCAGTGTCCCTTGAGAGACAAAATTCTTCTTTGCCCTTCGGTGACTTCCAAGACATCCACCGGCAACATCAAGGACAGTGGTCTTGAAGGCACTCCGGAACTCTTCAGGATTCCCCAAAGCACTCAGACCTCCCAAATCCCCACTCAGCCTGTTTGCAAACTCCTCAGCTACCCCGTCATCCTTGATCTTGCCAACATCCAGCCAAGGCTGGGATGGTACCATTCTCCTGGATTTCAGCTGCAACTTCAGAGTTGCTACAAGTCTGTGGTCAGTATTCAGGAACTGAGCACTCCGTTAGACCCTGCATTTCTGGATCATCCTCCAGTGACCGCCAACGAGCACATGGTACATCTCCTTTGCCGCACCACCAGCCTTGGAATACCAATTCCAGTGGTGAGCCTGTGGGCGCTGAAACCATGAACCAGCCACGCTCAGTCCATGACTTCTTGCAAAGCCAAAGAAGTTAGTGCTATTCTGGTTCACAGTTCCAGACCCATGGGAACCAACACATGTCTCACAACTATCCCTATCAGTTCCAGTCGAAGCATTGAAATCCCCCAAGACTAGAGGAGTATCTCGCCTGGGGCACTGATCAACCACAGACTCGAGTGTGGCATAGAACGTCATTCACGGTGAGATCACTCGCCTCAGTCAGAGCATATACAGAGACCCGGGAAACGAAATCCAAGGAGTGACGAATCCTTAGTCTCATAATATGCTCGTTGACCGGTGTTACCTCAATTATCATTGGAGTCAGCTAATTGGACTCCACTACAGCAACTCTTTGGGCATGGTCACCTTCAGAGTGACCAGACCAATAGTAGGTGTAACCACGCTATGATCTTTCACTATCCGGTCTCCGAACCTCAGAGAGTGCTGCAATACCGATGTCCAAACACTTGCGCTCAGATGATAACAGAGACAGGTGATCATCCTCTCTTAGGGATAGACATTCTGGCACCCACCCGAAGGGACCACCTCAGGTTAACCCAAGAGACCGCCGTCTGGTGGACGACACCTCAGCACACACTCTGACACTTACTACTGCAATGCAACCCGGGAAAGTTACCCGTGTTTTTCCTCCTTTCATCAAAGAGTGAGTCCCGAAGGCTTTGCCCCAATCCCGTAATCTGGTGAGCTGCCCTGTGAAGGCCAGCTGCACAGGAGGTACTCCCATGGAGTGGGTTTTCAGTTTTCTTTGTGTTTTAGTGTGTTTTGCAGAGTGAAGTGTTTTACGGTGGACAGGGTGCAAATCCTGCCACCAACCTCCTGAAAAACAAGTAACCCAATTGCAGGAGGACATCCGCAAACACAGTTGGGCACTAGAAATGGATAGCCATTGGCTCACAAGGAGCTCCTCTGATCGTTATCTTCTTTAGGGTCTTGGAGTTCTGAGGGTTTTAAAGGGTGTAACAGGGTCTATTGGGTTTTGGGGGTCTAAGGAGGTTTATAGGGTCTGCATGGTCTTAAGAACCTCAGGGCCTAAAGGGGTATACAGGGTCTTAAGGGTATTGAAAGGTCTTAGGGGTATTTAAGGGTCTTGGAGTTCTAAAGGTTCTGATGGTTCTAAGGGGTCTTAAAGGATTCTAAAGAGTGTTTGGGGTCTTAAGGGTCTTCGAGTTCGAAATTATCTAAAGGGTCTTAAAGTTATACAAGGTCTTAGGTGTCTCAAAGGGTCTTAGAGGTCTAATGGTTCTCAAGTGTGTAACGGCATCTATGGGGTCTTTGGGATCTAAGGGGGTCTATAGGATCTACAGAGTCTTAAGGGCCTCAGGGTTTTGGGGTCTATTGGGTCTAACAGGATCTACAGGTTCTTAAGTATCTTGTGGGTTCTTATGGGTCTTAATGGGCCTTGAAGGGTCTTCGGGGTCTTAAGGATTTTAGAGACCTTAAGGATCCTAATGGGTATTAGGGTTGTAAAGGATCTTAATGAGTTTATAGGGTCTTAAGGGCCTCAGGGTCTAATGGGGTCTGCAGGGTCTTGGTGATCTTAGGGTCTTAATTAAAGGGTGTTGGGTTCTAGATGGTCTTAGGGGTCTACAGGGTCTTAGGGTTCTAAATAGTCCAAATTAATACACATACGTTCTGTGTGGACAAACTAACCAACAAACAACAGACAGACAGACAAAACGAACACACCGAAATGCAATATCATCTCCCCGAGCGAGCGTAACTCGAACCGCACTCGGTAGAGCGCAAACCTCTGCCAGGCTGAACAGTTTACATTTTGAATCCACTGATAGGCCGGATCTGGATCCGGACCTGAACTAAAATCGAATCGGCTTGTTCTTGTGAACTACCCAAATCATCCACCAAGTTTTGTCATAAACTTTCAAAAACTTCTTGGTATAGTCTGCTAAATATCGTTTTTGGCCCCATCTCTCAATGGTGAAGAATCACTTTTAAAATATATTTAATCTCATATCCAGATCAGGATCCAGATCTTCAAAATAGAATCAGTTCGTCCTTGTCACACACCCAACCTGTCCACAAAAATTTGGCCGAATCTGTCCATAGCTTTTTGAGATATAATGTTCACAGACAAACAAACAGGGGTGAAAACATAACCTCCGTCCACCTTCTGCGACGGACGTAACAAGCAGCTGCTCAATGTAACGGATGGGCCGCCAAATGTGACGGACTCTACAATGTTCTTGAGTGTATGGGCTGTGATAGGTTGCCACTAAAGTTGAGCTCTACTCGTATTTGCGTGCAGGAGAAAACAGAACACTGGGTCTTCCACCAAGATGGGACATTCCAGTGTTGATGTACCTGGCACCATATCAAGTGGGCTGCTTTGTGTTGTGGGGGTGAGGAGAGGGTGTCTTATCGGTCTGCTGGCTATGTAACCTGCAGCACGAAGCCGGTTCTGGACAGTTGCCATGGATAACCTCCAAGGGAGATGCCATTCTTGCCGAAACACAGTGCTTGCGGCAAAAGCAATATGTCTGACAAGCCTGATCAGACCTGCATTTTATATGTTACAGTTCACCCTGAGTCCTCTCTTTAATCAGACCTGTCTTTAACATCATTGATTTGTTGTAGGTTGTGGACCAATCTGCTGCTAACAGTCCGATGGAAACCAAGTTGACATCCTTTTTCACTTAGGATATCCCAGCACTGTTCATCCCAATAATTTGTCATTTTTCAGCTTCACTCAGTCTTATACAGACCATAGTAACAGAGTCCACAATGTAAGTACCCAATGATATCGTTACCTTCTCCAAACCTTGACCCATTAGGTGAAGGTGTCTTTTTCCAAGTTCATTCTCCTATCGTTCTGTACGTGCTGGGTGTGAAAAATTCCTTTGGTCTGGTGATGAATGGGAAAATACAGCCTTTGCGTAGAGGGTTTGAAAGAAATTTTGAGTTTGATTCAATTTTTTTTCTTCTAAAATAGTGCTATTTTGTAGGCATGCTTACCTATTTTCCATTGCATGTTATCAAAGCTTTTTGCAAGACTTTGAAGTGGGCAAAAGGGGGGAAGCAATGACAGCTACGCAAACGATATGCAAACAGGGACAGGTACATTTAAAGTACACCGCCCCCATGCCAAATAAAGAAATAGCAAATCCTCCAGCGCCCGACATTGCCGGGGCGCCTTCAGCACCTGGTGATGCTGCCGTGCGGCACATGGAGATGTGGAATTGGGAGGGAGCAGTGTGCAATCATTGATTGATTAATTGCAGAATTAAAATAAATAAATAATCATAAAATAATTAATTTCTTAATCCATTGGCTAATGGCATAAGAAAACCACCACCGTTTCATCAGAATCTGTAACTTTTTGAATTAATGTAAATTAATCGAAAATGGATCATTAATCGATGAATTGATTAATCGGTAAATCAAAAATACCCTTTATAGCCAAATCACTTGGTCACCGTCATGTCCAAATATCAGCTTCCTTGCTCAAAAGGTGCCCTGAGATATTGCCCAGATGAGATATCAAATAGAGAGTTAATAAATCGATAATAATTAAGTCATTAATCAATTAAATGATTAATCAAAAAATTAAAAAAGGTTTTCCCCAAAGCACATCTTCACTTTTGTCTCCAAATTTCAGCTTCCGAGCTCAAAGTATGGCTGAGATATCGCCCGGACAAGCAAACAAATAAACAAACAAATGGAGTAAAAAGTGAGTACCTCCTTCCTTCGGTACCTGGCGATGATGTCATGCATTGCCTGGATATGGAATTGGGAAGGAGAGGTGTACAACAGGAGGAATCCTCAGGCTTTTTGATATCCTATTTCACACCAGGGTTGGCAGGATGGCCTAGACCTACACCTAGGCATACTCGCCTCAAAGCTGTCTTGCCTGGGTTTGAATCCCAACCCAGGTATAACCTGTCAGCCAGTGTTTCACAGGTAGGGTGATTCATCAATGTGTGTGCCATCCTTGGGATGGACGATAAACTGGAAGTCCTGTCTGCCAGTATTCGTTGGTGGATGTTAAAGATCCCATGGTGTCCTTCGCGAAGAGTACGTGAGCTATCGCCGGCAACCTCAACAAATCCTAAATTCCTGCTCTTAACTTCCTGAGTCGGAGCGGCGACCTGACCAGGATTGTAGCATTGTAGCTTGTCCATATACTCCATAATTGCCAAAATGACAAAGGCATGTATGACATCACAGGACCTCGATGAACTTTCCTCTCCTGGTTTTGGTTGTCCTCGAAGGTCGCACGGCATACTTGCAGCGGTATAGATAAATGGAGCCGAGAGAAATCTTTCGATGACCTCGTTAGCACACAAAGTCCATCCCAGAAATGCTATCCCTCGTAATGGACTTAGACTCTTGTTTCTGGTATGCACTTGTACAGTCGTATCAATATTCTTATTCGTGGAAACACAACATGAGCATCGCCCCGAAAGTACGGAGTGTTCCTGCGTGCAAATACCACACCTGATTGGTTGTTTTGTTTTTAATAATCGATTAAACATGACATGACCATCATGGATGGAACGAACCGAAAGAGGCGATGGTCCTTCCAAAGTGAGCACATTACCAACCGAGCTATCCATCCACCCTTTTAGGTTCATTGGGAGTGCATTTTCGGAAATAATCTCAGAATGCTGTTGAAGAAGTTACCTGCAGTTCGTTGTTAGAAAGGAAGAAGGCTCAGGTGTGAAATTGCTTCAAATATTGCATCTTTCCAGCTTGTAACTTCCCACGATTGTATATTCATGTTTTGGGTGCATTTGTCTGACTCACCATTCGTACATGATTTGTTATATTTTTCATGAAGCTCTCAGGGACTTTGGCTTTTCCTGGCTTTTTCCATTGCCTGAAACGACCACTTTTGGCAGCAGAGAGGGGGCTTCGTGTCACCTGATCCAAAAGCTCCAGAGATTCAGATCCATGTGCAATATAAATCGGGGAGCGGTGCTCGCGGTGCAACGTGAGTGTACGAGTTAGGGCCATAAAACCATATCCATGCTTCACGGGTCATTAAGCTGGCTGTTCCTCATGCTCGTATTCGACGTCATAAACATCTCATGGCGTTTTATGGGATTAGGTCGTTTAAGCAACCTCACTATTCTTGTATTACCTTTATGCTTCGTGGTGGCTGTATAGTTGATCATAATATGTTTTTTCCAGTACTCTCTGTGTTTAGTGTGACCAGTTGAGAGTGCTTTGACATGACATGTGTTCCACCTTGCACGTCGTAGCATGGCAAAGTGCGGAACTACAACTGCACGTCCATGTACTCTTATGTATACACAGTGATGTTCCTCGTCTGGAAATATGTCTACAAGCGGATCCTGCATAAACTGCTCAAGAGCTACAAAGTGATGATGCCGCAATGTCATCACAGTGATGTTATACCACATCGGCATGACGGTTCTTTAAAACTGCACTTTTGCGATATGAGGACAGCATAGGCATTGCTGAATGAAACCCCCTAACTTGGTGAAGCAACTTGGCACGGATTGAGTCCCATAATGGCAATTGCCACACGACCTGTGAGCAACAAGCACCGTCTGCCAGAGTAACACATTCTCTTCCCTGCTGAGAACCGGTTAGGATATGGGGTTGCGGTCAGACGAGATAAATAAACCACAAAAAGCTCTTCCAATCCGAAAATGATATGGCACTGACGTCACACAAATGCCATTATGGACTAAATCTGTTCCTCACTGCTTCAACAAGTTATGGGATTTCATTTGTTATTTAACTAAACTTGGCTTAGTCACAAGTAACCAATTTTGCAGGATGCCGTCCTAATGAGCCCAAATAAGAGCAAAACCTAATCGGCGGTTCTGTATCATCGTTTTCGGGTCGGAAGAACATTTTTTGGTTAAAACACACACACACACACACACACACATATATATATATATATATATATATATATATATATATATATATATATATATATATATGTGTGTGTGTGTTAGTTATGGATTTCAGAATTGCATCCGACTAATCCATACAAACATCTAGGTCCTCAGACAGTTATTTCCCCAAATGCATGTCCCGGATAGACCCATCCCCACGTCTGGTGGGATTCTAACTTTGATGCATTGAGAAGGTTAAAGAATAGATTCCCTTTCTTATGGGATGGCCTTTTTCTCTTTACAACAGACACATTCATGCACGTGAGATAGCCATTAGCTCAACAGAGGCTCACTCACCTTTTTCCATCGATGTTTGACACCCTGTTCAGCAGCTCTATGAACGCTAACTGGCTCTTTTTCGTATTGGGCTGAACATTGAGGTGATAATTGTTGTTGATGTTTTATGAGCACTTCACATTTTCGCTCGGTAATTCTGGCAAATGGCTGCTTTCTGCTGTTTGTCCAGCACCACAAACATGGCATCGTAGGCCAGGAATGATCTTGCGACGGGCGGGTTGTCACGTGCAACGATGCGCCAATAGGAAAGGTGGATTTGGCTGGAGTCTGCTTGAGGCTCCGCCCAGACTGGCCACCTATAAAAGGGATGGGTGGACCGTTATTTTCAGTCAGTTGGCAATAGCTGGTTGCGGTTCTGACAGCTTTGAGAGTTTTGCGACAGTTGGTGACAGCTGTGCGACAGCTATTTTCAGCTCGTCAGTTCCAGTCAGACAGTTGCTTCAGTCAGTTCCAGTCAGATGGTGGTGGCTCGGCGACAATTGAGTTTGTGACAGTTGTTGATGGCCTTGCAGTCTTACAGTTTCTCACAGCGCCTCAGCGCCTCACAGCTTCTCACAGCTCCTAACAGCTGTCCGTTGGTTGTGGCTCCTGACGGTGGGTGATGCTCGGACTTTAATGCTGGTTCTGCTCGAGACCTGCTCTTGGCGTACCCGATTATTGGCATCCCTGGTTCCTGGGTGACGACGTGACGTCGATTGGTGTTCAAGACTGTTTGCGATGGGTGCACGGCAAGGCAGGGCACTGGCAACGGACAAGGTACGCTCACACATTTCAGGACGTTTTATTTGATGGACGACGACTTCTACTTGGTGAGCGAGGCGGGATTTCTCTTCCCCGCCCCCCCCCCCCTAAATGATCTGCTGCGTACCCTTGTCTCGTGTTTAATTGAGTAAGCATAGCTAATAAGATCTGCTCTTTGTCTGTTTTTCTATCAGTGTCTGATTAATTATTTACTTGCTTGCGATTATTTTTATTAATTTGAATTTACTTATTTTCACCACAAGGAAATAAAAAGTTCTTTTTATTTATTTTTTCCTTATTAATAAATTGCTTGTTGACGTTCCAACCTGTCCGCGCTTGTCCTTTCCTTCCATTGATCCAGCATTGTCCGAACCAAGATAGATTGGGAGGTAATTACCAAAGTAATTTACCTGTCATAGTCAGCATGCACCAGCGGTAAATGCTCGGCCACCCTAATTAAGATCTAATCAAGATAAGATTAGTGCTTTGCCAAGGGCACGCTCCCAGTTCAGGAAACCACGTGACCTCTAGTTAAATGGCAAAATTAGACGGTGGACACTGGAACTCGGCGTTAACTGATTGGCATTCGTGGTTCTAAAGCAACCCACCGTACAACAAAATTAATTGTGAGTGGTGGCCCCAGGTCTGGCTCTTCCAAGGAACAAATGGGGATTAACCCTCATAATACACTTGGTACCCGTGGCTGCAACAATATATATATATATATATTGTTACGAATTTGCGGTTCGGATGGCCACGCACGACCGCTTAAGCCCCAAACGCAGTCGCGCGTCCGCCGAAACCCGGAATTCAGTCGTAGCTTCCGGACAACTCCGGAAACCTGCTACGGATGCCTTAACGCACCATAAACTGTCAATATTCTGTCCACGCGGTACAAGGTTAATCGCCGAATCTCGATATACCTAATTATCCGCGCAGACAGAAGTACCGAGAATTTATACCTCGACGGGACTCGGATGGAAACGAGCCGCTAAGCGCGCTCGTTCCGTGTGCGATGCCGAGCGTTTTATTCGCCGAGTTCCGTCGGACCAAATGACCACTTTTATTTGGCTTTAATAGCCTGCTAATTTCCCGAACGCGCCGTGGAAGTCAATGGGAGGAAATGCCGCAACAGCAGATTGACATTCAACAATGGGGGAATTTATTTATACAGGCACGCAATCAAGGGGGGAAGGGGACATGACACAAGAAAAGCCTACAGCCGATGTCTATTTATTATGTACAGGCACGCAGTTAACCACAATTCTACTTATAATTACTTAACCACAATTCTACTATTGTCAGGTCAGGTTAGATCTGTGACCTGCTACATGTACCATGTAAACCTGTACTAACCTGTTCCATGGTCGGTTTTGTCGGCGACTAAACCGTCTCCCCACCAGGTTTTCTGGTGAGGAGGGTGTTTGGATATGGACACCCAGCAGGATTAAAACAAAACCTGTCAAAGGGCGGAGGAGCTCCTTGTGAGCCAACGCCATCCATATCTAGTGCCCAACTGTGTCTGCGGACGTCTCCTGCAGTTGGGTTACTTTTTATTAGGAGGGTGGTGGCAGGATTTGCACTCCGGCCACCGTAAAACCCTTCATTCCGCAAAACACAAAAACGCAAAAAAATCTGAAAACCCACTCCGTGGAGTACCTCCTGTGCAGCTTCCTTCACAGGGCAGCTCACCGGATGACGGGATTGGGGCAAAGCCTTTGGGACCCCCAATCTTTGATGAAAGGAAGAAACCACGGGTAACATCCCTTGTCAGATTGCGGGAGAGTGTGTCAGAGGTGGTGCTGAGGTGTCGTTGACCAGACGGCAGTCTCCTTGGGTTAACCTGAGGCGGTCCCTTCGGGTGGGTGCCTGGAATGTCCTATCCCTAAGAGAGGATGATCACCTGTCTCTGTTATCATCTGAGCTCAAGCGTTTGGACATCGGTATTGCAGCACTCTCTGAGGTTCGGAGACCGATTGCGGCGAGATAATGTGGGTGGTTACACCTACTATTGGTCTGGTCGCTCTGATGGTTACCATACTCAAGGAGTTGCTGTAGCTGTGTCCAATAAGCTGACCCAATGATAATTGAGGTAACACCGGTCAACGAGCGTATTATGAGACTAAGGATTCGTCACTCCTTAGGTGTCATTTCCTGGTCTCTGTCTATGCTCCGACTGAGGCGAGTGACCTCACCGTGAAGGACACATTCTACGCCACGCTCGAGTCTGTGGTTGATCAGTGCCCCAGACGAGATACACTTCTAGTCTTGGGGGATTTCAATGCATCGACTGGAACTGATAGGGATGGTTATGAGACATGCGTTGGTCCCATGGTCAGAACTATGAACCAGAATAGCACTAAGTTCCTTGACTTTGCAAGAAGTCATGGACTTAGGGGCTGGTTTCATGGTTTCAGCCCCACACAGCTCATCGCTGGACTTGGCATTCCAACGCTGGCGGTGTGGCAAAGGAGATTGACCATGTCCTCGTTGACGGTCGCTGGAGAATGATCCAGAACTGCAGGGTCTACCGGAGTGCTCAGTTCCTCAATACTGACCACCGGCTTGTTGTAGCAACTCTAAAGCTGCACCTTAAATCCTGGAGAATGGTACCATCCCAGCCAAGGCTGGATGTTGGCAAGGTCAAGGATGAGAGAGTAGCTGAGGAGTTTGCGAACAGGCTGAGTGGACATTTGGGGTGTCTGGGTGCTTTGGGGGGTCCTGAAGATTGTGGAGTGCCTTCAAGACCACCTTCCTTGATGTTGCCGGTGGATGTCTTGGAACTCACCGCAGGGCAAAGAAGAATTTTGTCTCTCAAGGGACACTGGATACCATTGACCAGAGTCGCAGGGCCAGGCTGAATGGCAGAGCTGAGCTGTTCAGGAGCTGAGGCGTAAAACTGTACGTGCACTAAGGGTGGACAAGGAGGCTATGTGGGAGGAATCTGTGAGGGGGTAGAGCATCACTTGTGGACAGGTGATTCTCGTCCCGCTTACAGGGGAATTTGCGCATTGCGTTCATCCAAGGCCATCCTCGGAGCACTGCAGTTAGAGCAGAGAGTGGTAGGCTCTTGACAGAGGAGTCTGAAGTGAAGGCCGCTGGGCCCGTTACTTTGAGCGGTTGTACCAGGCTGATCCCCCAGCTGTCGAGTTGGACGTCAAGGGTGTTACAATCCTGTTGCTGACCTCCAATCAACTGTGGTCCACCTTCGCTTGTGGAAACACGGGCTGCGGTGAACCGGTTGAAACGGGGTAAAGCTCCAGGGATCTGTGGCATCCATGCTGAACTTCTCAAGGCTGGTGGAAATGCTGCACTCGTGTCGTTGCATGCAGTTTTGTGCTCTGCCTGGAATACAGGCATCATCCCAACTGATTGGAAGAGGGGCCTTGTTGTCCTCTCTGGAAAGGGAAGGGTGATCGCCAAGACTGCAACACAACAAAGACTGCAACACCCCTGAGCAGGGGTGACACTGCTCTCATTGCCGGGCAAGGTCTTTGCTCGGACAATTCTTGATAGGGTTCACCACCATCTGATTGAGCACACACGTCCAGAGCAGTCAGGCTTTACACCAAAGAGGTCAACGATTGACCGTATCCTTGCTCTTCGGGTCCTCACTGAACACAGACGAGAGTTTGGGCAGGGGCTGCTTGCAGCCTATGTTGATCTCTGTAAAGCGTTCGATTCAGTGAATCGGGATGTCCTCTGGAGGAAATCTTGGTCTTCGTGGGGTGCCACCAAAACTGATCGACTCTGATGTCTGAACTCTACTCTGGTACTGAGAGTGTCTGTGAAGTGTGGTGGTACCATCTCTGACTTATTTCCAGTTGTTACTGGAGTTGGTCAGGGGTGTGTACTGGCCCCACACTTTTCAGCACCTGTATGGACTGGATTTTAGGGAGGATGTCGGAAAGATCAAGCTGCGGTGCATCGTTTGGGAATGTCAAGATCTCGGACCTTGATTTCGCAGATGATGCAGTCATCTTTGTGGAGACTTTAGATATCTTTTGAGGGCCCTCGAGGTGCTGAATGAGGAGTCGGAGCCGCTGGGATTACGGGTTTCTTGGGTCAAAACTAAGATCCAGGCTTTCAATGACATCTTGGATGCTGCTGTCCTGTCTGTGTCTGTTTGTGGTGAGGATGTTGAGGTCGTGGAGAGATTCACTTACCTTGGCAGTGATATTCATGTCTCTGCTGGCTGTGAGTCAGAGGTCAATAGACGTTTGGGTCGGGCCTGGGGAGTCATGGATTCACTGGATCATGGGTGTGGCGCTGCCGGTACTGTGCGGGAGGACGAAAGTCTGATTCTTCAGGTCCTTGGTGCTTCCAGTCTTGCTCTATGGATGCGAGACTTGGACTCTGACCAAGGATCTGAGACGGAGACTTAATTCCTTTGGTACCAGGCTCTTCGGAGAATCCTTGGCTATCGCTGGTCAGATTTTGTGTCCAACAAGCGGTTGCTGAGAGAGACTCGGATGAGATTGTTACCTGCATGGTTCGTGAGCGTCAGTTGCGGCTGTATGGACATGTGGCTCGTTTTCCTGACGCTGATCCTGCTCACCAGATTCTCTCAGCAAGGGAGTCTCGTGAGTGGAGGAGGCCAATGGGCCGACCACGTGCCTCGTGGTTGCAGCAGGTTGACCAGCATCTCAAGGAGATGGGATGGGCCTGGCATCTGCCTGGGGGAAGGCCAGACGGAGGCCCTGGAGTACCGGCGGAAAGTGGACGCAGCGACGCGCTGTTCTGGCACATGCTCCCATACCTGACCTGACCTACTTATAAGACAAGGCGCCACAGAACACTTTCATACAAAACCCAGAAACGAAACGGGCTCGTGAGCCTTTATTCCAACTCGGAGCCTGGGTGACCGAAGGCTCACAAGAGGCGGGCAGGTTACCTGACCGCCACTTGTGACGGCTCGAAGGTCTTCGGGTCGGTGACCCCGATGTTCCTGTTTGGCCCTTGTGTCGCTATGCGCCAGTCGCTTAGCAGCCGGGCAGCTTGAGCAGCTTGGCGAGCGGCTTGCTCGGTTCCCCTCGGTCGTCCGGCCTCCACTGTGGCCTGGTCGGTCGGGCCTGGCGGCGACGCACTCGGAGGAGTGAACGGGTCTTTTACTCTTTTAGAGTTGATGCTTTTGGCCCATTCACTACCTTAGCGTCGCTCGACCGTCTCAGGGCCGTTCGCCCGGACCACGACGCAGCTGCTCGACTCCAGAGAGGGACGAATATCCCGAGTGCCCGCTTCTTCGCGCTGCCGCCACCGTCTGCCTCCTCCCCCGAATGCGTGCTCCGTGTGCCTTCCTCTCCTGCGAGGCCCTCTCAGAGAGCGATGAATCTCCTGAATAAGCCCCGAACTCGTTCGAGTCCCGCCCTTATATTGGCCCGGGGCGAGCCGCTCTTTGATCTCTCACCTGAGGCCAGGCTCCGCCCACTTTTCACCTCCGACCTCTCACCCCTGGTAAGCCTCGTGGGTAACCCCATGTTCGACGTCACGGGTTGGTGTCGGGGAAACCCTCGTTTTGATCCGATATATGCAAATCGGCTCGCGTTGTTTGTTCAGAAGATGGTTGGCGTTGTTTGTCGATGGTGATGGCGTTGCGATGTTTGTAGGAGATGGCGTTGCGATGTTTGTTAAAATAAAGACAGAGAAAGAATAACGGCTTCCTCAAAGATTTGCAGCCCGGCACACGCACAATGATGCCCTTTACACATTGGTGGGGATTCTAACTGAAACACTTACTTATCGAAATAACTGATCTTCGGAGAACCTGAATGGTGTTTTGTGAATTTCCAAAACCGCAACAATATATGTTGTTGTTCGTCTTTCGGCTGCTCCCGTTAGGGGTCGCCACAGCGGATCATCCGTTATGATCCGCATACTGATTTGGCATAGTTTTACGCCGGATGCCCTTCTTGACGCAACCCTGGTCGCCTCTACGACACAGGGATAAGGATTGGGTTTCGCCATTGATTCCGGGCTGCCCTACACCCTCTCATAGCGCGGCCCAGCGCAGAGCTCCGTCCTCAAGCGATCCTCCAACCCAAGCCTCCGAGTAGCCGGATTACAGGCGCACGCCACTACGCCCGGTAAAACCGCAACAATATAATATATATATATATATATATATATATATATATATATATGTATGTATAACTGTGTACATATGTATATATATATATACATATATATAATGTACGTGTATATATATATATATATATATATATATATATAATATGTACGTATATATTATAATGTTCGTGTATATATATATATATTATATATATATATATAGATATATAGTTATACATGTATATATATATATATATATGAATATATATATATATAGATATATATATATATAGATATATAGATATACATGTATATATATATATATATATATATATATATATATATATATTATATATATATATATTATATATATATATAGAATATATATATATATATATATATATATATATATATGTAAAATTATTTATACTGTGTACATGTATATATATATATATGTACATACATACAAGAAAAACAAACATTTTAAACTACAAAGGCACTCTTTGACATTGCGATGTCACCAGATATGCCTCTGCCCACATTGTTATATCATTATACATACTTATACCAAGTTTGATTTAAATCCCTGAACCCAGATTCAAAATATTAAATAATTATGGTTGCCAGACAATGCATCCAATCAGTTTGAAAATTAAAAGGTATATTCCCCATGACGACTACATCATAACTGACATTTCACTTTGATTGATGAAGCAGTTCAAGAGAAATAATTTTTTTTTAAGATTTTCGGTCAATTCAATATGGCTGCCAGACCATGTGACCTATTAATTATTCGTGTACAATCCGGTATTCCCAAGGTTTGGAAACATTTGGGTGAAGTTTCCCCTCGATCTGTCATGTCGTTCCGGAGATAAATGATTTTTAAAGGTTTATTCTTCAAACAAATCATAGCTGCCAAACTGTGCGACTGATGATGTCATCGGTGGAGAACTTTTTGTTCCTAATGAATAGGTGATTACACCTGTAAAGTTTCACCTTGATCTGTTTGGCCGTTTCGGAGAAGAACATTTTTGAAGGTTTTTATATTAAAAACAATGGGGCTGCCGAACCACATGACCAATGATGTCATCAAATTTTTTTCCCGCCATACAATTTATCCCTAGATGACACTAAAACATTTTCATACTGATTGGATAAAGCGTTCGACATATGCAATTATAATGTCATAGCGAAGCCACCAATGACATCATCAAAAACCACACTTGTTTCCCACGGGAAGTACTTCACATGTGCCAAGTTTCAATTTTTTTCCATGGTGCGGTTTTGGAGATTGAGGTCAAAAGTTTTTCTTTTTTCCAATGTGACTGCCACACTACATGACCTATGATGTCATAATTATCATTAAAACATTCTACATGAGTAGTCGCACCGATCGAGAAAATTTTGGGTCAATAGGATAAGCGGTTGCAGAGAAAACAGAGAAAATTAGCACAGACTGACGTACATATGGACAACCCAAAAACAATGCCACCGGCAACTTCGTCAGCGGAAGCATAAAAAATGTAAAAACATGGTGGGATGAAATCTCAAAAAAAAACAACCAAGCAAGGTAGACATTATACCACATTACGATACCACAATGCTCCAGCCGAAGAAGCTGCATAAAGCAACCCAAGAAGGCCTACACAAGGTAAACGCCTTCCTGTTTCAAACCCTTCCCAGAGTTCCTCCACAACTATAAAGACGTTCACGCATCGTACACACATGAGACATTTACACATTCACAGGTGAGGGGTGTGGATGGGTCTTTCTATATTTATATATTGACTGCTTTTGATGTTTGCACGTGTTACATGCTTGGGAGCCTCATTGGTATGCATTGCTGTCTGCGCTATCGCTGATGATTCGCCAATAAGCGATGAAACCAGTCTGATAGCGGAGGGGGTGTGTAGCATGGAGAATCTCATGTGTGTACTATATGTGAACCTCCGTATAGTTGTGGAGGAACTCTGGGAAGGGTTAGAAACAGCAAAGCGCTTACCTTGTGGAGGCCTTCTTGGGTTGCTTTATGCAGCTTCATTACCTGGAGGAGTGTGGGAGGTGTCAGTTACATATCTATATCCATATATATATATATATATTGTTACGGCTGTGGAAATTCGCCGAGCACCATATAGGTCCTTAGATCAGTTA
>CM068958.1:85668973-85689817 GCA_035128595.1 Eptatretus atami | reverse complement strand
CCAGTTGTGACTGAGTTGTCAGGGGTGTTTATTAGGCCCCCACACTTGTTCAGCACCTGTATAGGATGGATTTAGGAGGGATGCGGAAAGATCAATGCGGTGCATCGTTTGGAAGTCAAGATCCGACTTATCTCGCAGATTGCAGTCATCTTTGTGAGACTTTAGATCCTTTTGAAGCCCGTCGAAGGTGCTGAAGAGGAGTCCGGGCCGCTGGATTACGGTTTGCTTGCGTCAAAACTAAATCCAGGCTTCCTCACATGACTCTTGAGCGGCTGTCCTGCTGTGCGTCTTTTGGGAGGATGTAGGTCGTGGAGAGATACTACCTGCAGTGATATTCATGTCTCTCTGCTTGAGTCAGAGTCAATGAGTTTGGTCGGCCTGGGATGTCAATGGATTCACTGGATCATGGCGGTGTGGCTCTGCCGGGGGGGTACCTGTCGGAGAGACGAAAGTCTGATCTTCAGGTCCTGGGCTTCCAGTCTTGCTCTATGATGCAGACTTGACTCTGACCAAGGATCTGAGACGGAGACTTAATTCCTTGTGTAGCCAGGTCTCTTCGGAGAATCCTGCTATCGCTGTCAGATTTTGTGTCAACAAGCGTGTGCTGAGAAAGAGACAATCGGATGAGATTTCCTGCATGGTCGTGAGCGTCAAGTGCGGCTGTATGGAACATGTGGCTCGTTTCCACGCTTGATCCTTCTCACCAGATTCTCTCAGCAAGGGAGTCTCGGAGTGGAGGAAGGCCAAATGGCCGACCACGTGCCCGTGTTTCAGCAGCTTGACCAAGCATATCCTCAAGGAGATGGGATGCCTGGATCTGCTGGGGAGGCCAACGAGGCCCTGGAATACCGCGAAAGTGGACGCACGACGCGCGTTTCGTGGCACATGCCCCTACTGACTGACCTACTTATAAACAAGCCCACAGAAACACTTCATACAAACACCCAGAAACGAAACGGCTCGTGACCTTTATTCAACTCGGAACCGGGTGACCGAGGCTCACAAGAGGCCGGCAAGGTTACCTGACCGCCACTTTGACAGGCTCGAAGGTCTCGGTCGGTGACCCGGAATGTTCTGTTTTGGCCCTTGTGTCGCTATGCGCCGTCGCTTAGCGCCGGGCAGCTGAAGCAGCTTGCGAGGCGGCTTGCGCGTTCCCCTCTCGTCCGGCCTCCCACTGTGCCTGGTCCCGGGCGCTGGCCGTCGACGCACTCGGAGGACGTGAACGGTCTTTACTCTTTAGATGTTGATGCCTTGGGCCCATCACTACTTAGCGTCGCTCGACCGTCTCAGGGCCGTTCGCCGGACCACGACGCCAGCTGCTACCTCAGAGAGGAGAATATCGCCGAGTGCCCTGCTTCTCGCGCTGCCTGCGCACCGTGAGTTTTGCTTTCTTCTGACCTCCTCCCCGATGCGTGCTCGTGTGCCTCTCCGTCTCCTGCGATGCCCGTCCTCCAGAGAGCGATGAATTCCCTGATAAGAGCCCCGAACTCGTTCGGAGTCCCCCCTTATATTGGCCCGGCGAGCCGCTCTTTGATCTCTCACCTGAGGCCAGGCTCCGCCCCACTTTTCCCTCCGACCTCTCACCCTGTAAGCCTCGCTGGGTACCCATGTTCGACGTCACGAGGTGGTGTCGGGGAAACCCGTGTTGATGCGATTAATGCAAATCGGCTCGCGTTTTGTTCAGGAAGATGTTGGCGTGTGTTTGTCGATGTGATTGGCGTTGCGACATGTTTTGTAGGAGATGCTGCGTGTTTGTTAAAATAAAGACAGAGAAAGAATAACGGCTTCCCAAAAAGATTGGCCAGCCGGCACACGCACAATGATGCCCTTACACATTGTGGGATTCTAACCTAGAACAATTACTTATCGAAAAACTGATCTTCGGAGAACCTGAATGGTGTTTGTGAATTCAAAACACGCAACAAGCTTAATGTTGTTCGTCTTCGGGCTGCTCCTTAGGCGGTCGCCCACGCGATCATCCGTGTATGAGATCCGCTACTGATTTGGCATAGTTTACGCCGAAGCCCTCTTGACGCATCCCTGGTCGCCCTTACACACAGGATAGGATTGGGTTTCGCCACTGTTATCGGCTTGCCGCTACACCCTCTCCATAAGTCGCGGTCCCAGCGAGAGCTCCCGCCTCTAAGCGATCCTCCAACCCAAGCTCCAGTAGCCGGATTACAGGCGCATCGCCACTACGCCCGGTAAAACAGCAACATATAATATATATATATTATATATATATATATATATATATATGTATGTATACTGTGTACATATTAATATATATGTATACATATAATATTATGTACGTGTATATATATATACTTATATATATATATATATTATATTACTATATTATATGTCGTGTATATATATATATATATATATATATATATAGAATATATAGATATACATGTATATATATATATATATATAAATAAGTATATATATAGATATATATATATAGATATATAGATATACATGTATATATATATATATATATTATATATATATATATATATAGATATATATATTATATATATATATATATAGATATATATATATATATTATATATATTATATATGTAAAATAATACTGTGTACATTGATATATATTATACATACATACAAGAAAAACAAACATTTTAAACTACAAAGGCACTCTTTGACTCATTGTCACCAAGTATGCCTCGCCCACATTGTTATATCATTATACATACTTATACCAAGTTTGATTTAAATCCCTGAACCCAGATTCAAAATATTAATAATTATGTTGCCAGACAATGCATCCGATCAGTTTGAAAATTAAAAGGTATATTCCCATGACGACTACATCATAACTGACATTTCACTTGATTGATGAAGCAGTTCTAAGAAAATAATTTTTTTTTAAGATTTTCGGTCAATTCAATATGGCTGCCAGACCATGTGACCTATTAATTATTCGTTGTACAATCTGTATTCCCAAGGTTGGAAACATTTGGTGAAGTTTTCCCCTCGATCTGTCATGTCGTTTCCGTGAGAAAAATGATTTTTAAAAGGTTTATTCTTCCAAACAAATCATTCAGCTGCCAAAACTGTGCGACTGATGATGTCATCAGTGGAAGAACTTTTTGTTCCTAATGAATAGGTGATTACACCTGTAAAGTTCACCTTGATCTGTTTGGCCGTTGTCGAGAAGAACATTTTTGAAGGTTTTTATATTAAAAACAATGGGGGCTGCCGAACCACATGACACGATGATGTCATCAAATTTTTTTCCCGCCATACAATTTAATCCAATAGATGACACTAACACATTTTCATACTGATTGGATAAAGCGTTTGACTATGCAATTATAATGTCATAGCGAAGCCACCAATGACATCATACAAAAACCACACTTGTTTCCCACGGAAGTACTCACATGGGCCAAGTTCAATTTTTTTCCATGGTGCGGTTTTGGAGATTGGAGGTCAAAGTTTTTCTTTTTTTCCAATGTGACTGCCACACTACATGACCTATGATGTCATAATTATCATTAAAAACATTCTACATGATAGTCGCACCGATTGAAAATTTTGGGTCAATAGGATAAGCCGGTTTGCAGAGAAAACAGAGAAAATTAGCACGACTGACGTACATACGGAACAACCCAAAACAATCCACGGCAACTTCGTCAGCGAAGCATAAAAAATGTAAAAACATGGTGGATGAAATCTCACAAAAAAACAACCAAGCAAGTAGACATTATACACATTACGATACCACCAATGCTCCAGTCCGAAGAAGCTGCATAAAGCAACCCAAGAAGGCCTACACAAGGTAAAACGCTTCCTGTTTCAAACCCTTCCCAGAGTTCTCCACAACTATAAAGACGTTCACGCATCGTACACACATGAGACTTACACATTCACAGGTAAGATTGGGTGGGTTCTTTCTATATTTATATATTGACTGCTTTTGATGTTTGACGTGGTACATGCTTGGGAGCGCTCATTGGTATGCATTGCTGTCTGCGCTATCGCTGATGATTCGCCAATCAAGCGATGAAACCAGTCTGATACGGAGGGGTGTGTAGCATGGAGATCTCATGTGTGTTACTTATGTGAACCTCGTATAGTTGTGGAGGACTCTGGGAAGGGTTAGAAACAGCAAAGCGCTTACCTTGTGGAGGCCTTCTTGGGTTGCTTTATGCAGCTTCATTACCTGGAGAGAGGTGGGAGGTGTCAGTTACATATCTTATATACCATATATACATATATATATATATATATGTTTACGGCTGTGAAATTCGCAGAGCACCATATAGGTCCTTAGATCATTATGTCGATAAGTCTGTGTTCAGATAGATTTCTCCACCGATGTTTAAGGGAATTATTCGTGTAACGGGCTGTGACTTTGAGGTAGCCGTTTTTCTTTTGCTATCGTTATTTTGGACCAACCGCTTCACAACAACCACCTCCAACACCAACTTCGCTCTGGACCAACCGCTTCACAACAACCACCTCCACCACCAACATCGCTCTGACCAACCGCTTCACAACAACCACCTCCACCACCAACATCGCTCTGACCAACCGCTCCACAACACCACCTTCTCCACAACGCAACCGCATTCAACCACAACACACCTTCTCCACAACGCCAACCAACAACCACCTTCTCCACAAGCCAACCGCATTTCAACCCAACAACCGCTCCTCCACAAGCCCTCACACAACCACCTTCTCCACGACGCCAACCAAACCACCTTCTCCACAACGCCAACCACCATCTCCTAAACCGCATCTCCCCAAACCCAACAACGAAACAACATCCTTCACCTTCGGCTCCGCGGCGCCGCCATCTTTTGCCGGCCACGCAGCATCCTGCAAACAGACGCGGGGGTCTCCTCGTTGTGAGGGCCGTGGATCTCCACAATCCGCTCTCCTTTGTGGTGCCAGCGACGGTGATTTTCTACCACGTCCGCTCGCGTCCAAGCTTTGCCTCGGAATTCGGATCAGGAGATCAAGAGGGCGGAGCAGGTGGGGTAGAGGGAAAGAGGGGAGATCAAACCTCGCCTCACGAACCCTATAAAAGGCGCGCAGAGCGCCAGTTCAGAGCAGTCGGTCGGGTTTGGAGTGGTGTGAAGAGCAAGTTCGAGTCCAGTGGAGGGCAGTGAAGTCTGGGTTCGCCGAGGAGACGGAAGCTGAGAGCGCGCCAAGCCCTGCGTGCCCGCAGAACTGCGCCGTTCGTGTGCGGGACGTGGGAGAGCCGAGAGAGGTCGCCACCAGCATCAACGTCCGAGTGATCGGGCTTCGGGACAGTCGAGCGGCGCTAGAGACGACGGGCTCTTAAAGAGAGAATCAACTCCAAGAGAGCAAAAGACCGTTCGTTCCTCTGAGGCGCTTGCCGGCTGGCCCGAATCACCAGGCCGTCAAACGACCTGGCCGGACCGCGTCAGGACAGCTGCCGTGAGGAGGACGTCGCGGGTCGCCCAGCGAGGCACCTCAAGGTGAAGGTAACCAGCCCGGCCTCGCGGAGCTTCTGCGGTCACACAGCTCCGTGAAATAAAGACCCAAGAGTCAAGTCTACCCTCTCTCTCCTGGGTTTTCTTTGTTTCTTTAATGAACGTTGTGGCGCATGTCCGTAAGTAGAACGTGTAAGTGTTGTACATAATTAGATAGACGAAGTAGCTCTTTTGCATTGCTCGTGGTTTGTCCCTTACATGTACATAATTGCATGCGTGCTCTCCTTGATTGCATACATAACTGCATGATTGCCATGCTGCATGATTGACGTGCATGCCTGCATATGTGTCTTGTGAAATAAATGCTTGTTCAAATGTCACCGTTCGTTGCCGTCCTTTCCCTAATTGAACTGCCATATTGCACCGGATATAAGTTGGTTTTTAAATAGCCGAGAATAGAATCGGGTCCAACGGAGCTGCGCGATAAAAACCCTGCTCGGTTATCCCAAAACGAAGCACGAGCTGCTTAAGCGGCTCGTTTCCAAGCGGCCCGTTGACAGGTACAGTCTCTCGGTATAGTCTGCCCACGCGATTAATTAGGTATATCGACAATTCGGCATTGACGCCTGTAGCGCGCGGGTAGAGTGTTGACCGGCTGTGGGTGCGCTTAAAACACACCCGTAGCTGGGTTCCGGGTTTGATCCGGAAGGCTGCGACTGGATTGCTCGATCCGGGCGTACGGCCGCCATTGGCTGAAGCGGTCGTCGCACGCCGGCGGCGGAATCAACAAACAATATATATGAGATATTTAATATATATATTATATATATATATATATATATATATATATATATATATTTATATATATCTCTATTATAATACCAAGCTTGCACACTAAAAACTCGGCTCGCCGTCACACGATCCCTATGAAATTGCTGTGGACTTAGCGGACATGCCGACAATGTTTGGAGTCTTGGCGTTCTCCATAGTACCACTTGCATTTTGCACAATGCGTATTTTTGTCATTCCCCGCTGTACGGTCTGTCGTCTGCTACCAGCTATTGTGTCTGCTATCCCGTGCATGTGCATGGTACCGCTAGTATATATATATATATATATATATATAATATATATATATATATATATATATATATAATAATATATTATATATATACTATGTGAATGCACCTGGCGTTGCCCGGGTATTTTTGAATTAATAATCTTCTGTACATGGTCTGATGCGAGCCAGTATCAGTTCCCTATTGAAGAAAAATATGAAGAAAAATATGAAGAATATGAAATTCTGAATAGAAAAAAAAGAATATATAAAAGAATATGATGAAAAAAAGAATATGAAAAAATATATGAAAATAATATGAATATGAAAAAATATGAAAAAAAGACCAATGAAGAAAAATATGAAAACTATCTGTGGAACATTTCTACACAACATTATTACAATCAAGCGAGGAAGGTATGTGGCACAGTGAATTGGGTTTATTCGTATGTACAAGGAATAAGAAGGAATTTGTGGGGTGTGACAAAGACAAGCAATTCAAAAAAGCAGACACAGAGCAGACTTATCCCGTTCCAACTTCACAATCTTAACTTATGCTACGACAGGGCCACACACGCACAGCACGCACGCATGCACACACACAAACCGAGGAAGATTAGATATAGTTCAGGAATAAAGAGAGCGATGAGACAAATGGCTTCGCAATACCTTGCACGGTTGACCGACCAACACAACCCAGTATGTTTAGGAGGAGGTTGGAGAGAAATACTGGTGTCTAAGGTGTGGGAGTGGTGGGTGTATTCTAGTGCAATATGGTGGATGCGGTGTCATGCCAGAGGAAAATGGATTGCGAGTCAGTTATGATGCTCTTTTGTGCATCCAAAGGGGACGAGAAGAAGGGTGGGAAAGAGAGAGAGGAGATAAGATGTGTGAGGCAAAGATCCCTAATCTAGTCGTGTCGGTCTTCTAGTGTTGCGTGTACCTCCGTTGTGACGCTCCGCTTGAGTGTTCCGACCTCGAGATTGGCACCTTATCTCTGGCTAGTCACTTTGGCGGGGCTTGTGGCAACGTGCGCTCCGCACTGGTCCTCAGAATAAGAATGTCTCGGTCGGCACACCAACCACGAGTGAAGAGCCATGAAGGGCAGAGGCAACGAGAGCAGCCAACGCAGAGCAAGAGGAGCAGAGAAGAAGAGGGCGAAGCAGAGAGGCAAAGAAGAGAGCGAGCGCTCCGCGATCCGCCTTTTAAAAGCCCGGGCGAAGAGGGGTGACGACCCGAAGGCATGCGCTGTGACCCGAATCCCGTTCTCTGTTGGGCCACAGCGGCCCTAGCCACGCCCTGCAGGCACTGGGGCCAGAAGCAATCTCATTCGCACATCCAGTAGATACAGCTGGATCGTTATTAGCTGGCAAACCTGGCCCCAAACGTGCTCAGAGTGCAGTCTAAATGCTGAATAGCAATGCACATCGCCACCCCCCCCCCCCCTCATGAGCTAAAATGCACACCGAGGGCCCCATCCAAAACTCCCAGATCGCTCTTCCCACGACCCCTCTCGCCACTCTTCTTGCCGTTTTCTGGTGACTGGCGGAGAGGTCGTATCAATCCGCTGCTCACCCGGACATTCCGGCAAAATGCGCGTTGGTGCTATTAACGTCCGTTACTCATCCCCGCATAACGCAGTCCGAGTAGAGCTGGAGTCGTGCAGCATGCCTCTGTTTAGGGGAATTGTATTGATGCAGAGGTACGAGAGGTGCGGAATATTTTCCCATGTGCGGAAGGTGTTTGGGTCGACGTGGTGAAGTTTGGTGAGCGATGGGTGAAGCAAGGTGAGATGCCGTTGAAAGGGCTTGCAGATTTGATTGCATCAATGGTGCACGATGCGTGTGCAGCACAGTGTGTCGTGTGCGCTTCCTCGGCCAAGCCACGCAACGCACTTCTCCCGTTAACCCATTAGACATGAGGGGAAGGTCACACTGCATTGAAGACTAATGAAATAACTGCTTGGCGATCACTGTATGTTGGTGCCATTGCCTTAGAGGCATGCAGTTTTGGAGAACCTCAACAACATTATATATATATATATATATATATATATATATATATATATATAGTATATATATATATGTGTGTGTGTGTGTATGTGTATGTACATATGTTGCTGTGTACAAAACTTGTTGCGTTCTGCGTCCGCGGGAGACATTTGTGGCCGTCGTGTGAGCGAAGAGCGACACTAAATGTTATTGTAACCCCATGCGCAGACCCGACCAAAGATGTGTGTTATTTGTGCCCCATCTGTAGATGATAAAGTATCACGGGCTGCGCGTGAGTCCGCCAATGTACACGTGCTCAGCACGTGGGTCCGCCCGCCATCGAGCATGGTGTTCCGGTTATCAGAGCGTGATGCATGGTGCCGGCCCTGATCTGTGTCAAGGAATTGAGGGAAAATATTGGACTAGCCGGATACGACGATGGTCCGGGCATTATTGAACAATGCCACGATAGGTACAATTGAGTTGGGTAAGCTTTTGAGGAAGCCCTACCGTAAAAACCTATCTCTTCCATCAAAATTGACCAAATCAAATCGGATTTTTATATGTTGTACTTATGGACATTACGACAGCTTCTAGGAAATGAAATTGCGAGAAAAAAAATCGAGAAAAAAGTTCAAGTGGGCGTGGGACACCCCTCATACAAAAGACACAACTAGACCATGATATCTAGCTTGTGTCCAAGTTCATCAAGATCGCATCAAACGTCACAGAGTTATGCTCTGGAGAAGTCACAAACAGACAGACAGAACAAACGAAAATAGTGGTCACTGCTGGCGCCCACGAACCAATATAATTATTAGATGGAGATTTGGAAATGGGTTGGAAAGGGCGCGGCCATGTTCACTTTGCAAGTTGCCAGCATTTAGGGTGCTGTTCTTCATCTCCTCGGTATGTGTTTGGAAATTACTGCCGCACGTGCGTTTGACAGGCTGTGATTTCTGCAGAGGGTGTCGCGTAATGCCTGCTTGCCTTTGCTGAGGACCCATCTACAGTGAAGGGGCACGTGGCTGGGATTTCCCTAGGAATAAGAGTAGAAAAGAATAGGAATGAGTGCAGAGATTTAATCAGACTTAGCTATGAAGTTTACACACGCACTGTCCCGTTGTCCCGCGAGACAAAAGGGAAGGGTCTGTCTGAACGTATATTAATGGAATAACTGCCTTGGGACTGCTGTATGCTGGTTGCTATTGCTTTGGAGGGATGCGGTCCTAGAACCGCAACAGCATATATATAATATATATATATATATATATATATAAAATATATTGTTATGGTTCTCAGAACCGTGTGCATTCAACATACAGTTGGCCGAGTTAGTTATGCCATTAGTATACGTGCAGATAGACCCTTCCTTGTGTGTAGTGGGAAGACACGGGGGTGCGTTCGATGGGCTATAGTTAGGATTAAAAATAAATTTTCCCCTTTTATTTGATCCACGGTACCTTCATCTCGCTGCTACCATCTTCTCGTCTCATGAGCCCAAATCCGACGGGCACTTTGGGCTGGACAAGCACTTCCCAATCTACCCACTGTCTTCAGAACTCGTTTTCTGAGGCAGATCCGAGGTTTGTTATAGTAGCTGCGCCACCATTCACTTCCAAACCCAGACACGGCGGTGTGGGCGGTCCTTACCAGTGTCTGGCCGAAAGCCCCCCAGAAAGTGGACCACATGAAGGCCGGTCCAATCGGGACGGACAATGACATCGGCTTCGCAGGCTCCACCCGAACTCCGTGATCTATAAAGTACGGGCAATCCTCAGAGTTGAGTTGGATGCGAGGAAGTTGTCGTTGGATTTGGAAAGGTCGCGGTTGGTTTTTGAAAGGGAGAAGTCGGAGTTGTGGTGTGAGGACCTCGACCAAGCCTCTAATCTGGTCCTGCATACGATCATCTCTCGCCTCTTTGAACTCCGCCAGACACGATTACACACGTGCGGCTGTGACCGAATTGCACAGCTTTTGTTGGGTGCCGCACCACGAGCCCCTTACCTCGAAACGCTCAGGTACCAATAACTGTTACCTCAACTCCTCCTCCCTGGCAACAAAGTCCTTTTCTTTCTTTGGGTTTATTTTTTCCGAGTGTGTGTCTGAGTGTGTTGGCACCTGTCTGTTAGATAAGCCTGTCTAATCTCATGTTGTAATTATGCTTTTATTATTCTCGCGTCAAGTCTGCACTGTGTCTGTTTTTATAAGTTGCTTGCATAATTGCGCACCACACCTCTCTCATCTTCCCTGTGTAACACACCAATAAACCTGTTTCCTGTGCCACATGTTTTCCTCGCTTTATTGTAATAAATAATTGTAGAAATGTTCCCAGCTCGTCTTTGTCTTTCCTCCATTGTCCAGCATGGTTCGGATCTGAGTTTAGCCGGGTCTTTATTCCCGATAATCGGTTCCCTCTGGCTGGTACATCCTGGGCAGTGCCGCTCGACTGCATCCGATCCAGAAGGTAGTCGGTAGTTGGTAGAGTGTCCGGTTCGGGCAAGGCTTACGAGGGCGTGGTTCCCCAGTAGTCGAAACCGCGTGGTTAATTAGGTAATTGTTTTCTTGACAAGAGGATCCTACGCCACGCGTGGAGGTATTGGCGTCCACGGTCGGTTAAGCGACCCGCTGCGTCACGGAATTATCCGTGAGAACGGCCTACCAATTCCGGGGAGTCTGATGGGAATCTACGTAGTTTCCCCCACCTCATGGTCGTTCTCCGCAGACCCCGGCCCGCAACTATATATATATATATATATATATATATATATATATTATATATATATATATATATAATATATATATATATATATAATATTACATACACACACATACATCCATATATATTGTCACGGCCACGGGTACCGAGTGTGTTATGAGGGGGTTAATCCCCGTTTCTCCTTGGAAGAGCCGAACCTGGGACCACCGCTCACAATTAACTTTGTGGTATGGTGGGTTGCTTTACAACCATGGACGCCAATCAGTTAACCACGAGTTCCAGTGTCCACTGTCTAATTTTCCGTTTAATTAGAGGTCACGTGGCTTCCTGACCAGGGAACGTGCCCTCAGTGATGCACCAATCTTATCTTGATTTGATCTTAAGTAGGGCAGCTGAGCGTTTACAGCTGGTGCATGCCGACTATGACAGGTTAATTAATTTGGGAATTATCATCTCCCAGTCTATCTAGGTTCGGACAATGCTGGATCAATGTAAGGAAATGACAAGCACGGACAGGTTGAAATGTCAACAAGGAATTTATCAATCAGAAAAATAAATATACTGAAGAACTTTTTATTTCTTTGTGGTGTAAATAGATGAATTTACACTCAAATCTCAAACAATCGAAATAATCTCAAACAAATAAAGAATTAAACAGGCATTGATAGAAAAATACACAAAGAGCAGATACTTATCACTATGCCTTACTTAACAATTAAACATGAGACAAGGGTACCCAGCATATCATTCAGGGGGAAAATAAAT
Source organism: Eptatretus atami (assembly GCA_035128595.1). Taxonomy (NCBI): domain Eukaryota; kingdom Metazoa; phylum Chordata; class Myxini; order Myxiniformes; family Myxinidae; genus Eptatretus; species Eptatretus atami. The sequence goes on along the minus strand of CM068958.1, from coordinate 85,677,847 downwards.
CCGGTCTTGGCTTACCAAGGTAGAAGTCGTCGTGCGTCAAATAAAATGTCCCAAAATGTGTGAGTGTGCCTTGGTCCGCTGCCAGCACCCTGCCTCGCCATGCACCCACCTGCAAACAGGCACGGACACCAATCGGCGACACGTCATCACCTCCAGGAACCAGTGACGCCAAGAATCAGGTATGCCAAGAGCAGGTACCGAGCAGAACCACCAGGAACGATCCAACCGTCACCAAGCGTCAGGTGCTATCAGGAGCCGTAACCAACGGACAGCTGTAAGGAGCTGTCAGCAACAGTCAGGAACTGTTACAACCATCACCAACTGTCAGGAACCGTAAGGAGCTGTCAGCAATGGTCAGGAACCATAAGGAGCTGTCAGCAATGGTCAGGAACTGTCACAACCATCACCAACTGTCAGGACGACGGTCCTCCCATCCTTTTTATAGGCAACCACTGTGGGCAGAGCCTCAAGCAGACTTCAGCCAAATTCAGCTTGCCGATTGGTGCATCGTTGCACGTGACCTCCAACCATCAATCTTGCGATCAACCCTTCCTTACCAGAGCGAGACGCAACCCCCAATCAACACAGGCCTGGTCCATGACACCACTTTTGGGGTGCTGGACGGATGCCAAAGGGCGGCCATTTGCCGGAATTGCCGAGCGGAAACGTGGGAGGACCCTACGCCACGTGTGTGTGTGCACTCACAACATGTCAACGGCGGCCATCACCTCCCCGTTCGGCCCGACACAAGCAGGAGCCAACCTGCATCCATGGAGCTGCCGAACGGGGCATCGGGCGTCAATGGGAAAAGGTGCATGTCAACGTCGGTGATAGAGAGGTGGGTGTCAAACTGCAATGGAAGAGAGGTGGGTGAGTTAAATGATGCGCAGCCGTATTTGACCATCAGAATGACAAGTACAAACAGATTCTAGTTCACCATGGTATCCCTCAATTGGCGACAACTTTGTTTTCCAGCACGACAATGATCCCAAGCACTGCAAATGTGGTTAAAATGTGTTTAAAAGAAAAGCAGTCAGGACTCTACAACTGTTAAAATGTCCCTCTTCAAGGTCCTGACCTTCATATCATAGAAGCTGTCTGGGATTATTTGGAAAAGAAGAAAAACAAATAACAACCAAAATTAAAAGACTATTTATGGGAAACATTACAGAATGCATGGAATAATCTCCCAATGGAATTTCTCCAGAAATTGCAGGAAAGCATTCCAAATCAGATATGAGCTGTTTTGCATGAAAAAGGTGGTCACACCAAATATTGAAATATTTCATTAATATTTAAAAATACAATTCATTTTTGTTTCGTAAATGAAACAGCATCATTGAAACACCTTTTTAAAAAATCAAAATATGCTAATGTGACAATAAAAATGTTTTAATTTCAAGCATTCTGCAAGCATCTGATTGAAACAAGTGATTGAAGAATGAATGATAAGAATTAGCTCTTAATTTAACAGTTTATGGATATAGTAATTTCTTTGGTAAATACGTCAAAAGCTGTTTACATTCTATTTTGTGACTCGGAAATGCTATTAAAAGGCAGAGTTTGTGATTTCAAGTCAAAGGCAAACGTTAAGGAGTGCAACTCGAACTTTTAAACCGAAGTGGAAAACAAACATCGATTGTCCACACACTGGCAAAAATAATATTTTTCTTAAGAAAATATTTTCTTGAAATAAGAAGTTTTCTTGAAATATGAAAACCATGAGAAAATGTTTCTAGCTGCGGTGATCCTATTTGGCTTGTTGGTGGAGAGGGTGACTGAGTGGCACCTACCCTGGTTTAACAATTTGGGACCCAATGGGTCCTCCCCAATGCCAATTTCCTTATTCTGTCCAACTGGTGGACATTTTGTTACTTAAGCGTGTCCCCAGCCATTTCTCGGACAGTCATGGTCTGATTTTGTTCAAACTTGGAACAAGCACAGTACATGATGGCGTACACGTGCACTTCACTTTATTCTGCAATCTGATCAAAGATGGCCGATTGGTAGACTGGTGGACATTTTTGCTGTAAAAAAAACACAGTATTGAACACGTCCATAACCATTTCTCGGACAAGCGTTTATTAATCTTGTTCAAACTTGGCACACAGATAACGAATGAAGGCTTACACATGCACACCATTTTTTTTTCCACATCAGATCCAGGATAGCTGACTGGCAGCCATTTTGTTACTTAAGCGTGTCCTCAGCCACTTCTCAGACATGCATGGACTGATTTTGTTCAAACTTGACACAAGCACAGTACGTGACGGCGTACACGTATTCCTCACTTTATTTTGTGATCTGATCAAAGATGGCCTACTGGTAGACTGGCAGCCATTTCAGTTGTACATAAATATGAGCTATCCCTTTAACTCTGTCCAGAAAAATTACTAAAACAATGAGGGCTATAACATTTTATATCCTTTTGTCCTTGTTTTATACCTAATAAATGCCTTCTGCTTCTTTATAGCATTCTTGTGGAAAATGCCAGACGATAGAAAACAATGCACATTCAAAAAACTCATGCGCATGCTGTACTGCCCTTGTGTTCTTCGGAGGAAACAAGTAATGCTCTGGATTCTTGTTTCCTCCGAACAACAACAGAACTCAAGCTAATAGCTAATGAGCAAAAACTATCAAAAAAGCAAAAATGATGGCACTTTGGTGGAATTTGTTTTGAAAGCCATTAATTCGACATATTGTCCGATGTATATTCCAAGTTTCAGCTCGTTTCAATGAATAGCCTTTGAGATATGAGCACCAACACATTTTGGGCGGACGGACGGACAGACAGACAGACAGACAGACATACACCAACGTGATTTTCTAGATTTTTTGTTAAAAACTCAAGAATGTGGAAATGAACGTTGCTGAGATTTGGAATATTTTACCTCGAAGAACAAATAATTTACTTCTGAAATTTGCAGCTAATTTCATCCGGTGGAAGCCGAGAAACGAATTTTCAGTCCCCGTGTTAAAGTAGCATATAGATAAACGGTCCCATATAAAGGGAGGGCACTTTGTGGCTCCCTTGATTCCTTATCTCACCACTCAACCACCCTGGTCTCTTTGTGCTTCTAGTTTTCCACCTCATTGGAATGTACTTACTCTACACTCCACACATTTTCTCCTTGAACGTTTCCCATTTTTCTAATGCTGATTGTCCTGTTGTTAGCTTCTCCCAATCTACATCACCCAACTCTCTCCTCAAACCCTCAAGGTTTGCCTTTCTGAAATCCAATAGACCTGCTCCACTATCCTGAACTCTAACCCTAAACAGAATCTTTGCACCCACAATGTTATGGTCACTTGCTCCTAAATGCTCCCGACCTCCACCTCCCCATCATATGGATTATTTTAAAGTAGTCTAACACTGCACTTTCCCCTCGTTGGCTTATCCACAAACTGGGTAAAAAAACAATCCTGGACTAAAACTAGGAAATCCTCATATGCTCTCCCTTTCCCTGTTCCGACCCAATCTATCCCTGGCAATTAAAATCCCCCATAATCATACTCTCCCTTACCACAGCCTCTTTTTAATTCTCATGTCCTCCTTTCCCACCTATAAAAGTATCCTACCAGTATCTTCCTGTTTTTACAATCTCTAATCTCTCACTTGTACTACATCCCCACCCTCGTGAGCCAACCTGTGTGCATCGACGTGAATTTCCTGCACCTCCCAAACTCTGTGCGTACATAGTAAAGGATATGGACAGTAGGATAACTGGCGAACTCCTGGTCGAGTCCACACGTCTCGCGCCGTTATCACTTCGTTTCGTCGTTTCTCATTCGAGCAGATGAAACATTAATCGGAAAACTTTAATTTTTCCTCCATATTAACCGAAGTGACTCTCTCCCCTAACATTTCACTCAACTCATATTTAAATTACCCCCCCCAATCCACCCCCCACCTCCCCTTCCCCTCCCCCACCCCTTCCCCCTTCCCTCCCTCCCCCCTCCCCCCCCCCACCCCCCCCCACCCCTCCCCCACCCCCCTCCCCCACTCCCATCCACTCCCCCATCCCACTCCCCCCCACTCCCCCCCCCCCATCCCTCCCCCCCCTCCCCACTCCCACTCCCCCCCCACCCCTCTCCCACCTCCCCACTCCCACCCCCCCGCCACTCCCACTCCACTCCCCCACCCCACCCCCCCCACTCACCCACCCCCCCCACACTCCCCTCCCCCCACCCATCCCCCCATCCCACTCCCCATCCCACTCCCACCCCCCCCCCACCATCCACCCACCCCACCCCCTCCCACTCCCCCCCCCCCCACTCCCCCACTCCTCCCCCCCATCACTCCTTGCGGTTTATCTAATGTCCTTTCGAATGAGACAGAGAGACATAGTGAGAGTGGTTTGTCCGGATTGAACGCGAAATCCCCTTTCCCACGATCGTCCATTCCGTTGACCAGTATTAGTATTTTATCCAGTATCCGCAGAAGCGAGAAGCTGCTGCTTCCTCTGAGGGATGACCGATGCGGCTACAGCGATGGTGGATCATCAGCAAAGAGATTTAGGTTCCAGAGAACGGGGAGCAGCAGTGATCATTGATGAAAACGCCAACAGCCAGGGGCCGAATATAGTACTTGAGGACTCCATGCCTGGACGGAAGAGGATGAAGAACTCTCATGTAGGGCCAACGGCTGCGACAGGAACCCAACTCCCTCACCTCGCGAGCGCAGTAGTGGATCGTGGCCTTTGGATTACCATGGAAGAGTTGTTTGTGGTAGGGCAGGCCAGCACTGTGTCAAAAGCACTTGCATGTCCGGATCGCTCGGCGACATTTCTCCCTCGTTGCTGCACTCACTTATCCATGGTCTGGGATCGCCGAGCCCGTAGGAAGAGCAATATCCCAGGTCTATGAAGTGCCTGGTCTGAATACAAATTGTGATCAGAATCAAGCCATTGGAAAGAGGAGGATTTTCTGTCAAACTCTGATGCATTCCATTAACCTTGACTGATGTTATTGGGAAGAAGGCTGATTTGGGTCTAGTTGCCACGGTCAGACTTGGCTTTTGCACCCTCCTTCTTATCGCAGAGGCAGTGTGTTGCGACTTGCTCCACACTCGTCTACGAGCGGGCCTCGTACTTCCAAGACACCGCATCGGTCGATGACCTGGCAACTTCCGAGGCCACCTGTACTGAAAGAGACGGTGAGCAAGACGCAGCAAGCAAGGCTTTGGTGGGACAGTCCCCCGCGCTGTCGCGTCTGACGGTTGCAGCTGACCTGCGAGCGGTTTCAGCAAGCCTCTCCAACTCTTCAGCGAAAACAGTACAACAGAGTCCTGGAAAGTGGGTGCTATGTGGCCGTAAGGTGGTTAGGAAAGTGACTGGCCTTTTGCACAATTTAGCCCTGGCAACAACCGATGTCTTAGGGTGCTTTTGCACCCTGCACTCCCATCGTCCCACTCAGCACAGTGCCGGCCGATTTGACTGCTAAGGTGCACCAGGGCCCCACTGGTCCCACGGGACACTACCAGAAAAGATCTTATTGACGCCCAAGCATTTGCTTGAGCTGTCGGGAGTAAGATGTGGAATCGCTCTCAGCACCTTGAGTAAGAAAACAAGACTGAATATGCTTTTCGGACTCTCCTCCTCCGATGAGGCGGTAGAACACACTGGTCGAGCGCTTGTATGGAAGAACTGGAGTTGCCCTCAGTTGGTTTGTTTCCCATGAGGCAAATGCATGTTGTTTACCAGGACAATGCTCGCCACAAGTTCAGTAAACAGTGCAGAGGCTACCCGCCGGGCCTTTGCCGCCAACAACTAAACCCGTGCCAACCGTCTAACTTCCTACACTGACGCGATCGGGGCATACACCCTCTTGCCATGAGGGACCCCAAGCACATTTTTTATGACAAGACCATTCCCGGATTAGTTGAATTTGGAAACAGTAGCCCACGATTTAGGAGTACAGTCCTTTAAGTTTGATGTCCCCCCCCTGCCACTTTGCGACCCCACTCCCTCGCACCCAGTTCGCCCTTGAGTGAAATGCAGACCTCGACGACCCCGGTGCGGTCGGTTCTCCGATATGCCAGGAGAGATGTCCATTTGACAAGGCGTGTGCAGGAAGAACCCGATTGCGTGCAGGAGGAGACCAGCGCAGGGTTTCTCCCGCCGCCACAAATTTGATCCCACAACATCTCCGCCACTCAACGCACGAGAGGCCCCCCCGTACGCCTTTTGTTGACCCCTCCAGCATCCGCGCCCTCCACCCCCCCGCGCTCCCGGAAGCCTTCACTCGACTCCGATCTATGAGATCACCGTCCACTGCGTCGCCGACAGCTCTCCTTGTGACGCCCCCCCCGTGCTCCACACTGACAGTGTTAGAGCCCAGGTGACCACTTTCGCCACCCATGCGCCATCCATCCCATACCCAGACCTCTCTAACCAGTCCCCCCCTACTACGCCTACGCCTACGAAGAGCGCAGTCTTGGCGTCCACGCTAGCCGCAAGGCTCCTCAACTCCCAGCTTGCCCCTAAGACCCATGTACCAGCGTTCCACTCCTGGATTCTCCCACCTCCCTCCCTCCCGTCCCCTTTCCACTCCAACTCCTCCCATCCCCCTCCCCACTCCCACTCCCACTCCCCCTCACTCCCACTCACACTCCCCCCTACTCCCATCTACCTCCCACTCCCATCCCTCTCCCACTCCAACTCAACTCGCTTACAAAACGTAACTGCGCAGCCCTTACTGTGTTTTTCCGTTTCACACACCCATTGATTGTCCCCAATCATTGGTGAAATTTCAGAATCCACGGTATTAAAGCAATAATTGGCACGATATTTTAGGGACGGTGTATGGCTTTACCTTCTGTGTTTCTCTAGATCTGTATCCGCTTTTGATGATCATACGCCGGCTGTGTTCGATAATTCATTGCGAATCAATATGTGCAAAGTCTTTGTATAACTTGATTGTAACAACCAATTAATATAAAACAAGACAATTCCCAAACTTGTGCTTGTACTGTGAGTTGATCCGCGCCTTTGAACGAACTGTGTTTGTTTGGGGCGGTTTATATTGATATAAAAAATGTACACAAGAAGACTCGCGACAGCCAGATGAGAGGAATGGATGTGATTTCGTTTGACACCAATCTATTTCAACGTGTGGCTGTTACCTATCATATATTCTCATAGAGTTGATGCTGGTTCGAAGCCGATTCGTTCATTCATTCCTTAAGTTTAAATTACGAGATGCACGTACTTTCACGTTAGCTCTTCGAGCAGTCCTCGACTTACCAATTTCATAACTGCCCCTTCTATGATGGACCCTTACCCTCACGTTACCCTCTGCTACATGTCCAACACACGATTCCTCCTCAACCCTGAGACCGCCACTGTGGTCCGCTCCTTCACGTCTTTATCATCCTTACACTGTACCCCTGACTCGTTTACTCTGAACACTATGAGATCCTCATATATCAAGCGCCTCTGCATTAGCTACCTCTACATTCTGTGAGAGTTCCTTCCACTGATATCTACCTCTTCTTCGTGGCTGCGTGCACGATGCTCCTTCATCGTTGCTTTAGCATAGCCACTTATTTCTGGTGTCCTGTCTACAAGGTAGGTTATACAACCTGCTCCTCGGAAGATATAATCTCCGTATATCACGTCCCACCTTCACGCGTAATTCCTGCACTGCTCGACCAGGTCCTCCGCTCACCCATCTCTATCGAGTCACTATACTCCTTTCACATATGTAATGACGGTACGTCGCGCCCCTACTATGAGCATGCCCTCTCTCGCGCTGTACGCCTCTGTACTCTCTGACAGTGATACTTCAGCTGATTCGCGCCTCTGCGGTTCACGTGCACTCACACTATACTTCCTTCACTGACCCTTCGTCCCCCTCACACTATACTCCTCACTTACCCTCTCGTATCCCTCACACTATACTCCTCACTGTACCCCCGCCGCGCGCGCTCATGTTCGTCCTCTACACTGTAGGAATTAATGCCAGACTCGAGCGATGGACCGCGATCTCGCGTACAGGCAAGCTGGTATTGTTCAAACGATGGTTGTGAGCCTGTCGGTACTGATTGCGCCTAATAGCTCACCTGCTCCGCCATGGCGTCGTACTCTCGTACACATCTAGTGTAATCCTCGACTGTGTAACCCTGTCGCTCCGCTATGTGCTGCGCGTGACTAACTCCTACTGTGAACGCTCTCTTTCCCGACACTATACTTACGGTACCCGGCTCATCTCCACTCACACCTATAGCTCCTCACTCGTGATACCCCTTCGTCCAACGGTCGGTTGCGACAAGACAACGTATGCCTCACTAGTTAGCCCACGTCGTGCCCCCAATATTTGAACGACACTAATCTCCTCACATGTACCCGTCTTCGTGTTGTGGATGTACAGCGAGATAGACGATACTTCATCACTGTACCCTCTCTTGTCCCCCTGACCATTATTTGAAGTCTGCACTTACTCCTCTCGTCCCCTCACACTATACTCCTCACTGTACCCCTCTCGTCCTCACACTATACTCCTCACTGTACCCCTCTCGTCCCCCTCGCACGATACTCCTCACTGTACCCCTCACACTGTACATCTCGTTGTACCTCACTGTACACCTCGCACTGTACCTCTCGTACCTCTCACTGTACATCTTGTTGTACCTCCCACTGTACATCTCGCACTGTACATGTCGTTGTGCCTCACACTGTACATCTCACACTGTACATCTTGTACCTCACTGTACACCTCGCACTGTACATCTCGTTGTACCTCTCACTGTACATCTCGTTGTACCTCTCACTGTACATCTCGCACTGTACCCCTCACACTGTACCAATCTCGTACCCCTCGTACGATACTCCTCACTGTACCCCACACTGTACATCTCGCTGTACCTCTCAC